>OY882862.1:5310519-6020519 GCA_963693515.1 Pipistrellus nathusii | reverse complement strand
TCCCCTGAAAATAAGACCTAGCGCAACTTTGGGAGAAAAAATTAATATAAGACACTGTCTTATTTTCGGGGAAACAGGGTAATAAACTATCTAACCCTACAACTTAAAGAATTAGAAATAGAACAACAAGAAAAGCCCAGAGTAGGTAAAGGAAGGAAAGAACAAAAATTGGAGCAGAAATAAATGACATAGACTAAAAATAAAAATAAAAACAATACAAAAGATCAATGAAACCAAGAGCTAGTTTTTGAAAAGATAAACAAAATTGATGAACCATAAGCCAGACTCATCAAGAAACTATGAGAGAGGACCCAAATAAATAAAATAAAAAGAAAAGCAGAGAAATTACCACTGAACAACTATAAGCCAACAAGCCAGACAATGTGGATGAAATGGACAAATTCTTAGAAAAAATGCAATCTCCCAAAACTGAATCAGAAAGATTCAGAAAACCTGAATAGCCAATAACAACTGATGAAATAGAAGCAGTCATCAAAATACTCCCAGCAAACAAAAGCCCAGGTCCAGACAGCTTCACTGGGGAGTTTTACCAAACATACAAAGAACTAATGCCTATACTCCTCAAAACATTCCAGAAAATCCAAGAGGAAGGAACACTTCCAAACTCTTTTTATGAGGCCAGCATTATCCTAATTCCAAAACCAGAGAAAGACACTACAAAGAAAGATAATTACAGAACAATATCCTTGATGAACATAGATACTAAAATCCTCAACAATATATTAGCAAATCAGATCCAGCAATATATTGAAAAGATCATATACCATGACCAAGTAGGCTTTATACAAGCGATACAAGGCTGGTACAAGATTCATAAATCAATAAACATGATACATCACATACACAAACTGAAAGAGAAAAATCACATGATCATATCAATAGACATTCAACAAAAAAACATTCAACAAAATCCAACACCCATTTCTGATGAAAACTCTCAGCAAAGGGGGAATAGAGGGATCATATCTTAGCATAATAAAGGACATATATGACAAATCTACAGCCAACATCATATTCAATGGGCAACAACTAAAACTATTTCCCCTAAGAACAGGAACAAGATAGGGATGTCCGTTTTCACCACTCTTATTCAACATATTCCTAGAAGTCCTAGCCACAGAAATCAGACAAGAAGAAGAAATAAAAGGCATCCAAATTGGAAAGGGGGAAGTAAAACTCTCATTATTCGCAGATGACATGATATTGTACATAGAAAACCTTAAAGACTCCACCAAAACATTACTAGATTTAATAAATGAATTTGGCAATGTATTATAGGAGGATACATAATAAACATCCAGATATCGATGGCATTCTCATACTCCAATAATGAATTCTCAGGAAGAGACCCTAAACAAATAGTCCCATTTACCATTGCAACAAAAAAATTAAAACACTTAGGAATTGACTTAACCAAAGAAGTAAAACACTTGTACTCAGAAAACTATAGGACATTGAAAAAAAAGAGATAGAGGAAGATATAAACAAGTGGAAGAATCCTATATAATAAAAGCCTACTATGCAAATTGACCAAATGGTGGAACAAAAGGTCACTATGATGTGCACTGACCACCAGGGGGCAGATAGTCAATGCAGGAGCTGCCCTCATTCTGCAGGCCCCAGGCCAGCCAAGGCAAGTGCCTGTGGGAGTCCCCCAATCTCGCTGCTGGTCGCCCTGCAAAAGAAGGCAACTGGCTGTGGCAGCAGGGGGTGGGGCTGGTGAACGGGCAGCACCAGGCCAGCCAAGGTGGGTGCCAGCGGGGACCCCCTGATTGCCCCACTGGTCATCCCACAGATCATCCCTGATCGCCGGACATGCCTAGAGACCCTATCCATGCATGATTTTGTGTACTGGGCCTCTAGTATACCATGTTCATGGATTGGTAGAATTAACATCATTAAAATGTCCATACTACCCAAAGCAATCTACAGATTTAATGCAATCTCTATTTAAATTCCAATGACATATTTCACATATCTAGAACAAATACTCCAAAAATTTATATGGAATTGAATAAAGACCCTGAATAGCCACAGCAATCTTGAGAAAGAAGAACAAAGTTGGATGGATCACAATACCAAATATCAAGGTATACTACAAAGCCATCACAATCAAAACAGCCTGGTACTGCACAAGAACCAGCATATATAGCAATGGAACAGAACAAAGACCTCAGAAATTGACCCAAGCTCAATTAATATTTGACAAAGAATGTAAGACAGTCTCTTTCATAAATGGTGCTGAGATAATTGGACAGATACTTGCAAAAAAGTGAAACCAGACCACCAACTTACACCATGCACAAGAATAAACTAAAGATGGATAAAAGATTTAAATGTAAGTTGTGAAACCATAAAAAATCATAAAGAAACCATAGGCATCAAAAATCTCAGACATTTCTCATAGTAATATATTTATGGGTACATCTTCTAGGGCGAAGGAAACTAAGAAGAAAATAAACCTTTTTTTGTTTGTTTGTTTGTTTATTTTCAAAATAAAATGTTTCTGCACAGCCAAAGAAATCATCAACAAGATGAAAAAGGAGTCCACTGTATGGAAGAACATATTATTTGGCAATAATACATCTGATAAAGGTGTTTTGTTTTTTTAATATATTTTTATTGATTTCAGAGAGGAAGAGAGAGGGAGAGAGATAGAAACATCAATGATGAGAGAGAATCATTGATTAGCTGCTCCTGCACCCCCTACAGGGATCAAGCCCACATCCCGTGCAGTGCCCTTGACCATAATTGAATTCATGACCCTTCAGTCTGCAGGTGGACAATCTACCCACTAAGGCAAACCAGCTAGGGCTGATGAATGTTTCAAACCCAAGATATAAAAGGAACTCATACAATTCAACAAAAGAAAGACAAACAATCCAATTTAAAAATGGGCAAAGGACCTAAATAGACATTTCTCCAAAGTAGACATAAAGAAGGCCAAGTGACATATGAAAAAATGTTCAAAGTCACTGATCCTCAGAGAGATGCAAATTAAAACAACAATGAGGTATCACCTCATACCTGTTAGAATGGCTACAATCAGCAAATCAGCAATGACAAGTGCTGACTAGGATCTGGAGAAAAGGGAACCCTAGTACACTGCTGGTAGGTATGCTGACCTGTGCAGCCATTATGGAAAACAATATGGAGTCTCCTCAAAAATTTAATATGGAACTGCCATTTGGTCAATGATCCCACTTCTAGGAATATATCCTAAGAAATCCGAAACAGCAGTCAGAAAGAATGTATGCACCCCTATGTTCCTAGCAGCACAATTTATAATAGCTAAGATCTGGAAATAGCCCAAATGCTCATCAGTAGACGAGTGGATAAAAAAGCTGTGGGATATTTATACAATGGAATATTTACACTATGCATCAGTAATAAAGGATCTCTTACCCTTTAAGACAGCATAGCATCATGCTAAGCAAAATAAGCCCATCAGAGAAAGACAAGTACAACCTGATCTCACTCATATGTGAAATCTAATGAACAAAATATATCTCCAAAGACATAGAAGCATGAAACAGACTGGTGAATCACAGAGGAATGGGGTGGAGAGGAGGTCAAGAAGAAATTAACTAGAGAATTTATATGTATATACCTATGCATAACTCATGGACACAGACAATAGTACAGAACAGACCTGGGACACGGGTGGGGGTCAGGGAGAGAGGGTCAATTGTGGGGGGGGCATCTGTAATTATTTCAACAATAAAGAAAAATTTTTAAATAATAATAAAGTAAATTAGAATTTATTGTAATCTATATGCTAAAATAAACAAATGGGACCACATCAAATTAACAAGTCAATAACTTCTACAAAGCGAACAAGTTTCTTGAAAGATATAAATATCAAAACTCAAAAATAAATAAATAATAAATAAATAAATAAATACCAAAGCTCACTCAACAAAAAATAAATAACCAAAATAGCTCTAAATCGCCGAGGCCAGTTTAGCTCAATGGATAGAGCATCAGCTTGGGGATTGAAGGGTCCCAGGTTTGATTCCGGTCAGGGGCATGTACCTTGGTTGCGGCATATCCTCAGTAGGGAGTGTACAAGAGGCAGCTGATCTATGACTCTCTCTCATCGATGTTTCTATCTCTCTCCCTTTCTCTTTGTACAAAATCAATAAAATATATATTTTTAAAAGTAGCTCTAAATCTATTAAATAAATTGAATGTATAGTTATAAAAGTTCCTATAGAAAATTTTCTTCCTAAGAAAATTTTAGGCCCAGAAGGCTACTTTGGTGAATTATATCAAACATTCAGGAAATAAATAGCAATTCTTTACAAATTCTTATTTAAAATATTAAAGAGTTGTGAACACCTGAGTAATCCATGAGGCCAGAATTACCCTAATGCCAAAATCAGACAAAAATATTATTTTTTAAAAAAAGAAAAAAAGAAAAGAAAATATCAGACCAATATCCCTGTGAACACAGATGCAAACACTTTTAACTAAGTTTATCATATTCGATTCAACAATAGCCGAAACCGGTTTGGCTCAGTGGTAGAGCGAACAATATATAAAGAAGACAATACATCATAACCAAGTGGGATTTATCCCAGAATATAAGGTTGGTTTGCTATTTGATCATCAATTAATATAATTCAATATATTAACTGACTAAAAAATAAAAAATACATAATTGTCTCAATAGGTGCAGAAAAATCACTTTACAAATTCTGATAAAAACTCTCATCAAACTAGAAATACAGGGGAATTTATTCACCCTGAGAGAGGGAGTCTATGGAGAGCCTACCACTGGTATCAATGCTTAAATAGAACACTGCATGCCTGTCCCCCAATATCAAGGGCAAAGCAAGGATATCCACTCTTGTCCTGGAGTTTCTAGCCAATGCAATAAAGCAAGAAAAAGAAATGAAAGGTATCCAGATTTGAAGGAAAGATATAAAACTGTCACAATTATCTATGTAGTAAATCCTACGGAATCTATAGGGGTGGGAAACTACTATAATTAACAAGTGCGTTTGGAAAGGCTACAAGATCAGTACACTAAAATCAATGATATTTTCACATTCTAGCAGCAAATGATGGAACTTGAAATTGAAAGAAAAATACCATTTGAAATAGCACCTCATTCCAGACTAAGCAGAAGAAGCTGGTCTAGGGGCAGATGGAAGATTTAGGAGAGAGAGGGATGGTTGCTGAGCCTGGAGCGAAGAAATCAAATGCTTTGCTAAATTTTCTGGACCAGCAGGACTGATGGAATATTTATCCTCTGAGACAGGAGAGATGGAGGCTCCACTGCAGGTTGTAATGGGAAAACTGATTACCTCAATTTCCCGCAATGACATGAGAGAGGAGGGAGTCTACTGGAATTACAGAAGAAGTGAAAGAAGTTGCTGCTGGGGCACCATGTTGGGCTGTGGAGATGTGGGGAAATGGGGCTGCTGGGTGGGGAAGTCCTATAAGCAAGTAGAAAAGCATGTCACCCACCAAAGGGTGGATGACATTAGAGAAAACACATCATCAAGTGCCATTTGGTGCCAGAGAGCAGCAAAAGAGGAAGGGAGTGGCCAGTGGAAACCTGGATAGCCTTAGGCCTCTGCCCCACCCTGCTAACACCCTGCCAGGATCAGGCTCCACCTGACCTGGCTCTATGTTGGCATAGAGATGTGGGGAAGTAACATCCCAGCCTCCCGAAACCTGTGAAGATGGAGGCCAACAGATGTGTGTCTCCCACCGTCACCGGAGAAGGCTCCAAAGGTGACACTTTGGGGTGTGGTTCACCAAAGGAGAGAGAAGTCATACTGTATCCCGGGTGACAAGGCAGTGAGAAGGATACCACCAGGGAGCCACCTAGACTCAGCCTAAACCTCTGAACACTGGCTTCATGAATCTCACTCTCAAGCACCAATTCATGCCCTGAGGATAGTAACAGTGTGTCTCGAGTGGTTTCAGGATCAAGTGAATTACCCAACACCAGTAAAGCAAACTCTCTAGGACTGTGTTCATCCTTTTACCAGGAAGAGAGGCCTCAGGAAGGCCAAGAGCTAAGGAGTGACTGAAGCTACCTCCAACCATAGCAGAGCCCAGGGCACTGCCTACAGGTTAGGGACCTCACTGTGGCCCCAGAGTCCTGTCCCCTTTGCTGCCTCATTCCACATGGTAGCAATGTTGACCCAGAAGTGGAACTTCCACAGGTGACCACTCAAATTAATGGCCCCATCTGGCCATCACAGCAAAACAGCACAGTAGACAGAAGGCTAACACCGCAAGAACCTCATCTAGTAGTCCCCCACCTGCATAGATTCTGTAGGATTTATTACATAGATAATTGTGACAGTTTTATATCTTTCCTTCAATTCTGGATACCTTTAATTATTTTTTCTTGTTTTATTGCATTGGCTGGAAACTCCAGGACAAGAGTGGATATCCTTGCTTTGCCCTTGATATTGGGGGACAGGCATGCAGTGTTCTATTTAAGCATTGATACCAGTGGTAGGCTCTCCATAGACTCCCTCTCTCAGGGTGAATAAATTCCCCTGTATTTCTAGTTTGATGAGAGTTTTTATCAGAATTTGTAAAGTGATTTTTCTGCATCTATTGAGACAATTATATAATTTTTACTTATTAGTCAGTTAATATATTGAATTATATTAATTGATGATCAAATAGCAAACCAACCTTACATTCTTGGATAAATCCCACTTGGATAGCCAAAACCGGTTTGGCTCAGTGGTAGAGCATCGGTCTGCGGACTGAAAGGTCTCAGGTTCGATTCCGGTCAAGGGCATGTACATTGGTTGAGGGCACATTCCCGGTAGGGGGTGTGCAAGAGGCAGCTGGTCGATATTTCTCTCTCATCGATGTTTCTAGCTCTCTAGCCCTCTCTCCTCCTCTCTGTAAAAAAAAAAAAAAAAAAAAAAAAAAAAAAAAAAAAAAAAATCAATAATATATATATATTTTTTTAAACTGTCAGGTATGTCTTTTGGCCTGGGGCACTCTGAAAAGATGACTGAGCATGGACAGAAAGCCTGAGCCCTCTGCCTGGGAGTGCAAGGACCCCATCCCTGAGGAGCAGGTGCCCCAGAGTCAATCTCTCTCTCTCTCTCTCTCTCTCTCTCTCTCTCTCTCTCTCTCTCTCACACACACACACACACACACACACACACACACAGAGAGAGAGAGAGAGAGAGAGAGAGAGAGAGAGAGAGGAAAGCTTCCAGAAGGAGCAGGAAGAATACTCCTGCTTCTGATCTGAGACCCCCATCCTGTCTGCACTTGGTCCCTGTGAGGGCATAGCTATGGGCTTCCCACCTCCAGCCCCTGGTGGCCCACATCAGTTCCTGCCTCCCCAACTTCTTTATGGAAAAGAAGGAAGTTAGGGATTAGGCAATTAGTGTCTGAAAGCCTGGAATCCCTCTCCCCAGTACAAGAAATACCACTACAAAATTCCACCTGGTACCCGCCATGAAGGATTAACACCACCACAGATACTGAGCTCAACTCCTCAGATAGCAAACTCCCCCCAAACCAGGTCCTCACCACCCCGGATCCCAGCAGGGGCCACCCAGAGCTCCTGGGACCAAACCCTCTTTCTCCTCGGGGCCTATTTTGGAAAGAAAGCCGCCCCCACGGGCCTCTTCCCGTCTGCAGTGGTGCAAACAGGACCTTTCCTCAGGAGTCCTCCACAAAGGAGGATTGGTTCGGAATCAGACCTGAGGCCCTGGGTGTAGGTCAGGGAAAGTCCCTCGGGACGACAGCAGAGGGCGCTGCCAGGAAGGACTTCACCTTCAGCAGCTTAGTTGAAAGGGAAGCTTAGTTGAGAGGGAAGTGGCCAGGACCAGGCAAGCAGGGGCACAAGCAGACATGGAGGGAGGGGGGGTGGGGGAAGACGACGAGCTGTCTCTCTCTTCCAGTCAGAGAACAGAATTTCCAGCGGAATGTAAGGGAGTGGGGAAGAACCTCACCACCCCACTGTAGTGGACACTTCCCTTTGCCTGCACCTGTGTTCCTCTCCACACCAGCCCGGGGATGGCCTCGCCGTGCTCCTGGGCTTGCAGGAAACAGACCCAAGGGCTTCGGTGGCTCCTAGAACATGGGGCGAAGGAAGAGCTTTCCTGGCCGGTGCTGGGGGGAGGGGGGAGGCTTGCTACGATGCGTGTCTTCAGGTAATTCTCCAGAACAGGGGAGACTTCACCTGAGAGTGGCAGCGTTCACCTTTCACTCCGTTTTCTCCCCCCTCTCTCCCCCACCACCACTACCACTACCACCGAGCACCACAGAAGGCGAGGCCCAGGAAAGAGAAGAGAGTGGCAGGGGGAGCCCAGAGGGCCCGAGCAGGTGAGGGGCAGGACATAGGACTGCAGAGGCGAGACCCACCTGCTCCATCCCGGAGGGAGGGTCGCCCCAGTGTGTGGACCCACCCCTGTAGTCTGGGCAGCCGAGCACCTGGGGAGGCAGGGGTAGGAGCTGCAGTGTGGCTCCCCACAACTCCCATAGCCTGGGTCCACAGTAATTTGATATTTGGGTGAAGTTTTCTCTGAGAGAGAGAGTGGCAGTCCAGAGGACAATCTAGCTCCCTCCCGCCTGCCCACCCATCTCATTCCAGAATCCTTCTCCGTCCCTCAGTGGGTGGGGACAGGGCCGGGGGCCTTCGTTGATTCAGAGGAGGGGTGTAGGGAGGAGCAAGTGTAGACAAAACTGGATCCCAAAGCTGGTGAAGGGGAAAGAGCTTTCCTGGAAACGCAAAGGCTTTGCTCCCCTTTGGGGAAAGAGCTCCTGAGGCAGGTGCCAGGTGCCCCAGGGCTCCCTCTGCGGGTGACCTGGCAGCCCGCTGGGCGGGACACCTGCCTCTGGGCCTCCAGCCAGGGCTCAATCTGAAGGGACATCCAGCCGCCCCTGAACTGGCCCTCTCTGCGGGACCCCTCTCTGGGGCCGACACATCCTGCAGACCACGCTGTACAGTGTGACCCCACTCAGAGGCTGTCTGAGCAGCGGCCATAGGAAAAGCGGCATCTCCGCAGGGCCCCGGCTTACGATCTCCAGGCGCAGTCCTGCTCCCCCCGCCACACACACACAGGCCCCAAACAATGACACCAATCCCGCTCCGCTCTCCTCACAGCGTGATTGAAACTGACCAGTCTCCCATGGGCGCAAGCATCTCACCTGTTATTACCATGTGCAGCAGGGAAAACTGGCGTGAGGGATGACCTCTCCCCTCCCCTCCCCAAGTAACAGCTCCTGTGTCTCCTGGGCCACAGATGAATATGCAGACAGCCACGCCAGGCCACGGCCTGAGAGCTGGGGAGCTGGAGAGCCACTCCCTGAGATCTTGGACCAGTCACTTTCCCTTTCTGGTCCTCCCTCCCCCGACAGTAGAACCGTGAGGCTTACCTCCGTCGTCAGAAATCCCTTCTGGGCCCCGTCGGACCGGCGATGCGAGATCCCAGAGCTCAGGGCGCCGCTGCTGCTGCTGCGCGCGCCATCCCGAAATGCCAGGAGGTCCCGCGTCCTCCTTCCTGGTGGGTGTGGGGAGGAAATGGGGGCGTCACCGCCTGCTTCCCAATCTTAACCTTCAGGTACGTGGTTGCACCCCGGACGCCCACCCAACCGCTGGCCCAGGGCCGGCCGTTCCCAGCCCAGCCCATCTCCGTCGGCGGCTGAGCTGCTCTGGCAGCCTGGCTCCCAGCGGACCGGCAAGGCGCGGCTGGTAGGGCCGGCCTGGGAAGAACTGGCAAAGAGATGGGTGGAAGGGAGCGGCCGCGGCCACCATGCCGGCAAGGGGACAGCGCGCGAGACAGGGCAGGAGCGAACGCAGGACAGCGCGTCCCGCGGGCAGTGCAGGGCGCGCGGGGCTCCGAACGCCAGGCGGGGCCCAGGGAGCTCGGAGAGGAAGATTGCCGACCGCGCCGTCCAGGTGGGTCGGCAGACGCCCGTTCACTCCCCATCACCCCCCACCTCCACCCCCGCATCTGACAGCAATTCCTGAACTCTGGGTGCCTCCAGCGCACCCCGCGCATCCCGCGGCCGCGGGAGGGGCCAGCGCCTCCTTAGCGCCAGTTCCCAGAGCCCCGCCCGCCCCCAGCCCGGCCCTCCCGCCCCGCCCCGGCCAGGGCCCCGGCGGGCGCCCCCCGCGGCGCTGCCCCGCCCCCGCCGTCCCGCGCCGCCTTGGGCCGGGGCCCGCCGCCCCGCCGCCGGCCCACCTGGCGCAGCGCCGCCCTCGGAGCCCGCACACCCGCGAGCGCCCGCGCCCCGCACACCCTGCGGCCGCAGGAGGACCCGGCGCCGCCGCCCGCCAGCTCCCCGGGCCCCGGCCCGCCCGGCGCCCGCGCTCCGCCGGCCCGCGATGGCCCCGCTCGGGCTCCTCTTATTCCTCTGCGGCGTGAAGCAGGCGCTGGGCAGCTACCCGATCTGGTGGTGAGTGAGCGTCCCCGCGCCCGCCGCGGCCTCCGTGCGCCCCGGCCGCCACCCCGCGGGCAGGGCCCCCGCGGCCCGGAGCCCACGCCCTGCCCCTCGGATCCCGCGGGCCGCGGGCACCGGGCTGCCTCCCCGGGCGGCCTCCGGTGACCTGCTGGGGTCAGGGCTGGGATGCGGGTGGCGGAGCTTCCGGGGACATTGATCCCCGGACGGAGAGGGGCCCCGGCGAGAGGAGAGGCGAACGGTGGGCTGGAGAGAGGCGGGAAAGGGGTCCGCACAGATGTCACCAACGTCCGGGCAGCCCGGTCCGAAGGGAGCTGGGAGGGAGAAATTCGCCAGACATTTCTCCTAAGGACCGTCTCTCTCTCTCTCTCTCTCTCTCTCTCTCTCTCTCTCTCTCTCTCACACACACACACACACACACACACACACACACACACACACCTTAAAACAAAGTCGTTGAGACAAGACCGAACAGCTCGGGCAGCGCAGTTACGTAAAGACAGCGGCGGGGACTGGCCAGGAGCGGCGGCGCGGTGGGGCCGGTGCCAGGCGCGCCGGGCCGCCCTCCGCTTCCAGGCGAAGGTGTCCCTGGGGCCCTGCCTGCGAGCCGCCCGCCTGGGCTCCCCTGCCCGGAGGAGCGACGGAGGTGCAGAGGGAGCGAGCATCGAGCCTGAGGTTTCCTGAGGGAGAGAACCCACCTCGGAGGAGGCTGGGGCTCTCGTCCTCTGCCCCGGACGCGGGGACGGCGTGAGACCAACCTAAAGCTGGTCGTGGACGTGCGGACGGACGGAGGGAAGCTCACGGCACACATGGGGGTGGACGCCCAGGGTCACTCTCCCTCCCGGCATCCGATTAGGCTGTGCCTTCGCCGCCGGGGTCGCCCCGAGCCCCCCGCGGGGAGGAGAGCGGGCGCCGGGGCCGGGCGCGCCGCTGGAAGGGACCCAGGGCTGGAGAGAAGCCTCCCCACACACTTGCGCGCTCCGCACACACCCTCCCGGGAACCCTCTCCGACGGCTTGCCTGGAATTATAATAATTACGCCGAGGGGAAGGGGGAGACCCAGCGAGCCCAAGTACATCTAATCCGATAATAATTTTTCTCTTCGAGATTGTTCGGGAGCGGGGGCGCCCGGGGTGGGAGCTGCGGTCCGGGCACAGCCAGGCGGGGCGGAGCGGGAGGTGGATGGGGCGGGTCCGGAGCCTGGGATGGGCGCTGGGATGGGTCCGGAGCCTGGGATGGGAGCGGCGGGGTGCGCCTGGGAGACCCCCGTGCATCCCGCACCCGCGTGGCACCTGCAGCCCCGGTGCCCCCACCTCCCACCCCCGAGCGCGGGCCGCGGCGAGGTGCCTCGGACGTGGGGACACTGACGCTCGCCCGCCGGCCGCGGGGGGAGCCCGGGAGCGCGTCCAGAGGGCCCGCGGCCGCCCGCTCCCTCGCCGGCTTCTAATTAGAACCGCCGCCGCATTCCTGGGCGCGGGAGGAAGCGCCTGCACCTCGCGCTCCTAGTAAAGAAGGGCCCTGTCACCACCTCTGCCTGCCCCGCGCGGTGAGCGCTCCGTCCTGTCCAGCCCGCGGGCCCGGAGCCTCGCCCCGCACAGCACACGTGTGCCGCTCCTTCACCTGGGCCAGGTGCGTCCCGTCCCCACGGACCCCAACCTCGCCTTCTGCAGATCAACGCACCCGGGCCTCTCCCCCAGGAGCTACCCCTGGGCACCCACCCAGGCAAGAGTGCAGGGCAGCCTGTGGCCCCTGAGGGTAGGGGTGTCAAGGAACCCCACTTCGTTTGCACACTCAGTGATTCTCTGTTTTCCTGAGAAGTGTATCGGGTGGACACAGCCTCAGGGCTCCGGGGACCACCCATCCCCCTCCTCCTCTCTGCCCCCAGACCAGCTGGATACAGGAGGGGTGCTGTCTCCCCACAGGGCACGCAGGCAGAACGGGGAACGGAGAAGGGCTCATGGAAAGATGGGGGTCACAGCAGGAAAAGCCTCTGCCTTCAGCCCCACCTGTCCGGAGCTCCCACAGGTGGCTCCTCCCTTCTCCTGCCCGCCACCCACAAGGGGGCCTGAGGGACCCCCTTTATAGCTTCTCACCTTCACGCCCAGCCTCCCTAATTGGTGGTTCTGTTTCACCCTTCCTGCCCAAAAGGAAGTTACTGTCCCATGCCTTCTCCCCACCCCAGCGGCTCACATATAAAAGTGAAAGTGATGGGGACTTCCTCACCTGAGAAACGGCCAGGAAACAGCCCAAGTCAGGAGTAATTAGGCTTTTGAAGTTGGCGTGGCTCTTGGGGGAGGGGAAGGGAGAGGAGAGGAGCAGCCGCCGCCTGTGGGGGCCTGGAGGGCACAGGCTCCCAGGATCGTCTCAGTTGTTCAATGCCGGAGGCCCAAGGTCCACAGGTGAAATGGTCCTGAGACCAGAAGCTGAGAGCTGGAGGAGCCCTGCGGGAGCATGTGCTCCTGTGACAGATGAAGGTGGGAGCCCGGAGAAGGGTGGGGCCTGGGCACCTGACACCCTCGGCCAGTGCTCCCTCCCCTCCCCAGGCTGCGTTGCTAAAGAACCAGGGGTAAGTGGAGGCCCCCTGGGAACACAGGAGAGGCATCCGTCTAGGGGACACAGGGCCCTGTAGAGAGTCCCCTCCCGTGTCCCGTGGGCAAGGTGAGCCCTGTTGTGCTTTGGCCGCCTTCCTTCCACTTTCCCCCCCTCAGTAGCATAGCCAGGGCCCTGGAGACCATTTTCTGCCTCCATCCTCACCCTCCTGCCCTGCAGGCCAACCCCACACCTTACTCCTCAGAGCTACTGCCCTGATGTCACCTGCACAGGCAGCCTCCCCCCCCCTTTCCCTGTAGGGACCCCCTTCCAGCTGCCTGTCCCTTCACTAGCCCCTCATGGACTGCAGGCTCCCCAGCACAGAGGCCATGCCCCGGAGCAGATGGCCCCAGCCGAGCAGTGCAGTGTGGCTGAGGCCAGCCTTCTCCTACTCTTCGGCCAGCACAGAGGCTGGGATGTGCTCCCTGCCTCTCCCTCCTCCCCGGCCTCTCATCTCCCTCCTGCTCCTTCTGGCCCCCAAGGAAGGTCCTCACCTGCCCTCACCTCTGAAACCTCCTCTGTGGGGCCCTCCCTCACTCTGGCCCCACAGGCTCCTGGCACACAGGGTCTTCTCGTTCTGAGGGTGAGGCATAGGCCTTCCTCAGTGGGCCTGCTGTTTATGGGGTGACTGTGCGTGTTGAGTTCAGGAGCAGGTGAAGGAGAGCTGTGGAGGCATTGCCCAGGACCCTCAGCCTCACAGCATCGGCGAAGAAGAGGAGGGGGGTTGGGAGGAGAGGAGAAGGGCTGAGCAAGATTCAGGCTTCTTAGACAGGCAGGGCCAAGTAGGCAAGGTTCTGGAACTGCCCTGCCTATGTGAGCTGCATCCGATGTGCCTCCCAGGGTGGCCCTGCCCCCTGTCTCTCTCCAATCCTTCCTTTTTCTCTCCGCCCCCCCTCCTCTGTCTGCCTCTGCACCCCTGAGGCTGGTGATGGTGGTGGCTAGCTTATAAAGCTAGAGAAATCCCGGCACCAGCTGACACCCCCAGTGGTGCAGGACCCTGGGGCACTAGGAACAGAGTTCTGTACAGAACCACCAACAGGCATCCTTGTCCTGAGGGGCGATGTCAGAAATGGCCACGGTCAGAATCTGTGTGGCCAGAACACTGGTTCATACAACTACCAAGTCAGCTCTCCCTCATCTCGACCCCTCACAAACCCACTGGCACTGACCCTCTGACTTAGCCACCCAAGCACTCAGGCTTCTCTCTGGAGCCTGGGTGTGGTAGCTGCTCCCAGATTGGCTGTCCTCCTTTTTGCTGGGCTTGTTATCAATTTTTATGAAGTGGTTTTCTGTTTTATTTGCATAAACTTGCTAGAATCCTTTGTGGCAGGAGAACAGGATGGATACATAGAGGAGGGACAGTCTTGGAGAGGCTGCAGATTACACTCTGCATGGCGGGTACCCGGTGCCGGTCTCCAGCCCCAGGATGGAAGCGCCTGGTCCTGCCCGCAGGTGTGGCCCAGGACAGACAAGCAGGGCCGGGAGGTACCGCCTGTTCATGGAGGTGCTGGTTATACAGAGAGGGCTGTCCCCGGGTTGTCCATGAAGAAATAAGAACAGAAATTAAAAATACATATGCGGGGGCCCTAGCCGGTTTGACTCAGTGGAGAAAGCCCGCCTGCCTATGGCCTACGGACTGAAAGATCCCGGGTTCGATTCTGGTCAGGGGCACATGCCAGGCCTGCGGGCTCAATCCCCAATAGGGGGCGTGCAGGAGGCACCCAATCAATGATTCTCTCTCATCATTGATGTTTCTCTCTTCCTCTCCCTTCCTCTCTCTCTAAAAATCAATAAAAACATTTTTTTTAAATACGTGTGTGGAGCCGCCAGTGTGGCTGAGCCTCTCCACCCATGAACTAGGAGGTCACAGTCTGATCCCCTCAGGGCACATGCCTGGGTTTCGGGCTCAGTCCCCAGTAGGGGGCATGCAGGAGGCAGCTGATGATCATTGAGATTTCTATCTCTCTCTCCTCCCTTCCTTTCTCTGAAATCAATAAAAAACATTTTTTTTTTTAATGTGCCTGGGTCCTGGCAGTGCCTGCACTGCCGTTTTTCCAGATATTCCATAATGGATTAGGAGTTTAAAGAGAAAACTCAAAATGCAAGCTGTTCTCTAGCGAGTTTGAAAAGCGTCTGTCTGCCTGGAGCCCGGCGTCCCTGCAGCCCACGGACAAACACCCTTTCGCTTCACCACCCAGCACTGCATTTGGACTTTTGAACCAAATGTCAGGCCTTGTATTTGCACTGTGGAAGGGTGGTTGGAGGACTAAGAAGCGTCTGGAGCCCACACTCTGTGCGGGGCCTGAGAGGTGGGGGCCAGAAGCTGCAGGGCACCGGGAGGTGGATTTTGGCTCCCAGTGGGAAAGGCTCTCTGACTCTGAGAGCAGTCCCAGGGCTGGTGCCGGGAGGCGGTGGGCGTGGGAAGGGACCGCCCACTGTCGCGTGGGCCAGTGGACACCTGGCGCTCACCATTGCAGCGACCACCCTCCTGGTCACTTCCCCAATACCACGAGGGCAGTGTGCAGTCTGTGTAGCTTGTTTGTTCAACAGCTGGTGTCAGGCAGACACTATACCGAGTGCATCTTGCCGAGAAGCCCCAGCACAAACAGCAGAGAATAGCCTGCCTGGCGCACCCACGCTGGGCTGGACATGCGCTGACTGGGTCTCAGGTGGTGGGGAGAGAGACCCCAGCTGGCTGCCTGTGCCCAGGTCAGTCTCCCTCCCTTTGTGAAATGGTCATAGGACTGTCCCTGCATCACCGCCGTGAAATCTCATGAGGGGATCCATCCTTCCTCCCTTTTCTCCCTTTACCCCTGACGTTGCTGCTGAGGTTTTGTTGAATGAACAAGTGAATGAATGAACCAGTGGACTCTTCCCCATGAAAAGCAAGCCGTGTGAGGCGGCCTGAGCGGAGGGACAGGAGGACGTGGCTGAACGTTTGTGCAGCGCACTCCCAGCTCCCCATTCCGGGGCTGGGTGCCCATGACTCACTGGGGAGCGCTACCTCGGTCTCCCTCCAAGCCTCCACAGGTGACACCCTGGAGGTGTTTAATGCTTTGGCGCTTCCACATTCCTTCCCAGACAAAAACGTGCCGCCGCTGCCGCCCAGGGAAGCGGGCAAATGCTTGGCCGCAGGCACTCGAGCTTCTGCCCACCTGCCGGGACTTGCTCAAAGTATGTGTCAGTAATGCTTTCTGGCCCGGTGGGTCGGGAGTGCTGGGGCTACAGGCAGGGTCATGCACTGGGCAGGGAGGGGTGGGTCCGGGGACCCCTCTCCCATTGGCCCTCCCCGGAGAGAAGGTGCTCACGCTCTGAGGGCAGGGTCTTCCAAGTGTATCAGAGCGAGAGGAGGCACGCTGCCTTTCTGGGGGTCCCCTTGGCATGCAGAACCTGGGGGTTCTCCCTCAGGCAGGTCTGCCCCCATGAGGGAGCCTGGGTTCCTTGTGGCTCTTGAACAAGTTCCACCCAGAGGAGCTGAGCCCGTCCATCAAGCTAGGCGGCCATCAACCCTCAGGGCAGCCGGCCACACTTGGGGCCTCCGATCTCAGGACAGGACTCTCTTCCTCCTGTGGAAAGGCTCTGATCTTAGAAGACAGCAATTCCGAAGGGGCAGCTGCTCTGGAGGCTGCGTGCGTCCTCAAGGAGGAGGCCCTGGACAAACCAGGATCCTTCCTGCCAAAGACCCCTCAGGGTGGACAGCAGAGGCACTGGACCTCCTTGCTCTCCCAGGACCTAGACAGAGCTCTGTGCCCACTCTGTGCCAGCTCTGTGCCCTCAAAGGACAAGAGAAGGCATGGCTTTGCCCTCTGAGAGAGGCACCTCCTGGCCCAGACATGGAAGACCGTGCAGAAAGAGGTGGAGAGCCTCACTGGCACAAGAAAGCAGA
This sequence comes from Pipistrellus nathusii, assembly GCA_963693515.1. NCBI lineage: Eukaryota > Metazoa > Chordata > Mammalia > Chiroptera > Vespertilionidae > Pipistrellus > Pipistrellus nathusii. The sequence continues at coordinate 6,003,620 of OY882862.1, read as the reverse complement.
CAGCGGGGCTGGGGCACAGGGTGCTTCCTGGAAGAGGTAGCCTAATGATGGGGGTGGAACGTGCCCAAGGGTCGCCACGGTACAAGGTCCCACGTCCCCACTGCTCACCTCTCTCTGGGAGCCTCAGACAGAAGGCGGCCCACATCCTGCCCTCCAGGCCCACCGAGGCCCCGCCTACAGAGCCCACAAAATGCTCACCTGAGATCCTGCTGTCCATCCGGACCCGCCTGGACAGTGCACAGGGCCAGCCTCTCTGCCTGGGAATGCATGCCTCTGCCCAGGGCCCCTCTGTCCTCTGGCCCCACCACAAAATCGTGGTACAGTCCACACGGTGAGGGCCATCAGCCAGACTGGGTTCTGGACAGCCTGCTCCCTGCATGTCACAGCCAGTGCCGCCTCTGTTCCGAGTAAGACAGGCTGGCACGGTGCCCAGCCTCGGCAGTGTCTGCTCAACAGGAGTGAGCGCGGAGGGAGGGAGGGAACCACCGGTGCTGGCGCGGCCAGCCGTGGTGCACGTGACCCCAGCCACAAGTGGAACCGAGCCGAGGGGCCGCTTCACACGTGGTGTGTTCTGGGCTGCAGGTGACACCCCCACTTGGAAAAAAAGTCAAGTTTGCCATCTCGCAGACTTAACGCTGCGGATTCTTTTCATTTCACTCACATGTCTTTCCTGGTTGTAAAAACTGTGGGGAGCAGCTTGTGCTCTGCGTTTTAAGGCTCGCCTTGTCCGTTGAGCGTTTTGGGGGTCTCTGGGCCCTCTGAGCGATGGTGCAGCAGTTCCTCAGGTCTGCGGTGTGGAGGTGCCATGTCTGATTGTGGGCCCTTGCTGCTGTGTGGACACTCCCGCATGGAGGGTCTCTCCTGAGCTGGGATCTAAGGTAAAGGCTCAGAACTCAGGGGGCGGGAGGAGGAAGAGTGACGCATCTGGGGGTGCATTCAGTGTGGGACATCAGGGCGTGATGTCCAGCCAGGCAGCTAAAGTTCTGCTAAGGTGTGAGCACCTCCTGGGATGCCATCCTGCACCTCAGGGTTGGCTGAGGAAGGGAACGCAGGGGTGAGTCACGTGGCCAGGAGCAGGTAGAGGAAATGGGTGAAGCGAGGGCAAGTGGCCTTCAGTCCTCTCCCCAGGATGGGCAGGCCCTCATGTCCCTGTGGTTCCTAGGACCACAGTCCCAGGGACCATCAGGGCAGGGCTGGCCAAACCCCACGGTGGCCATTGGCTGAAACATCCTTTTGTGTCAAAGGCCATGAGGAGGAGGAAACGTGTGATATCCCTGAGGCAGGGTCAGGACCTTGCTGTGACCTGGATTAAAAAAAGAGGTAATAGATTTCAGGGTCCCACCACCACTGCTCCCCTGGCCAGTCATTTCTCCTGCTAGTGACCCCAGTTGGCATTCTGTGCAGCATGTCAGGGGCCCAGGGGAGACTGGAGGACTAACCTGCCACCCAGGCTCCAGGTGAGGGCTCAGTGTGGGTTCTGGAGTTGACAGAGGCCCCTCCCAAGAGCCTGTCTCATTCCTGCCGGACAGAGACTCCAGTTTGTCTCCTCTGGCTGGGGAGCAGGCTGTCACTTCCCACCAGGCATTGCTCTTCCCATGACATGGCTTCAGGACATGCACCACTGGCTCCGGCTCCTGTTGGTGCCTCTGAGGGGACATGTGGGCCTGGCCCTGCTCACCTGCTCATCGCTGCCTCTGGGTCGCTGGGCTAAAGGGAAGTGAATGGCCGCCTCGTGGAAATGAATGGGGCTAAGGAGTCAGGTCTGGTCCCACTCATCACCTGGATCAGATGCTGCTGCCTTCCTGGGTCTGACTGAACCCACATTCTCAAAGGTGGCATTGGACATCCCCAGAAGCCTTGGGGTCCAGAAGCAGAAACCAGAGGGAAGCCCTGGCTGCCAGACCCAAGGGTTTGGACTTGAAGACGCCTCCCAAGAGGTCTCCTTGCCAACAGGGAGGCATTGCAGCTCCATACTCAGAGCTGGACACACCCTCAGTGACCCAGAATCAGAACCCCTTTCCCAGGGCAAGTTTCTGACTCAGCAGGTTCAGGGAACTCGGCGAGTTTCTAACAGGTCCTGTGGTGGGCATGCTGTCAAGTCAGGGGCCACCCTGGGGAGGACTAGCGCTCACCCAGCCACCTGGTGTGTCAGCTGGGGAAACCAAAGCACAAAAGGGTCCCTAGCTGCAGGCAAAGCCAACCAGCCAGGGGAGGGGCAGGGGCCACCTCTTGGGTCCCTCCTTGATGCCAGTTCCATGATGGAAATGGGCCATATGAGTGTAGTGATGGCTGGTGGGTCTTGTTTACTAATGTGATGTGCACCGTACTCATTGTCTGGACTACATGTCTGTGTCCTCCAATCCACTTGTTGAAACTTTGACCCCCAATGAGATATGTTAGGAGATAGGATCACTGTCCTGAGAGAAGAGGAAGAGGCCGGAACTCTTTCTGCCAGAGGAGGACATGGTGATAAGGCAACTCTCTGTTCGCCAGTGTCTTGCTCTGAGCCATGGCCTCTCAGTACAGAGGGTCTCGGGAGCCACCTCCATAGTTTGTGCAGGTTGGAGTCACATAGTGGGCCAAGCTGAGGTGACAGTGACAGGGCAGGTGGGCCAAGTAAGGGCTTGGGCAGCGGCTAACTGCAGACAGAGGCCTGAGCAATGCCAGGGGTTTGGAAGGAAGCAATAACCACCCTCCGGGAGAGAGGGGCACGGGCTGTGGGGAGAGGTGGTGCTGGCTGAGGCGGGGAGCTGGGAGAGCTATCTAAAGAGCTTGGTGACTGGCTGGTGAAGGCGGCGCTGGCAGGGACCCTCAAGCTGCACTGGAAGGCCTGTCAGCCCTGAGGTTCTGTCTCAAGGTCTAAAAGAGAAGCGCCTGTGAGCAGAGGAGGAGTAGGGGTACACCAGTCTGCCTGGGTGACATGTGGCCAGACTCAGTGCTTCAGGGCGCTTCCATTCACTAGTCCACGCTCTGCAGGTCAGAAGCTGGGGGGCTTGTCTGGGTTTCTTGCTCAGGGTCTCATGGTGCCAAAATCAAAGTGGCCAGTCTGGGAAAAACATGCTCCCAACCTCACCTCGCCGTCAAACTCAGGACCTTGTGGTGAGGGGACCCGGTCTCCATGCACTGGCAGCTGTCCGTCTGGTGGTTTGTAGCTCCTAGGGGCTACTTTCTGTCCCCTCCATCTCCAAGCCTCAGCAGCTCCAGGGGGCACTGACTTCACCCCCAGCTGGAGGTTGTGCTGTGAAAACAACGGTGGTGGGCCCTGATTGCTGTCTGCTCTCTATAGCTCTTGTGATCTGCTGTCTGTTACAGTCTGGGCAGCAGGGTGGGGGCTCTTGGGGCCATGTTAGATTCTGAACTCAGTGGGTGGTGAGGCAGGGGGAGCCACACTCTGCCCTCCCACAGCACGCAGTGCCCCGCAAACACTCAGAGCAGCCTCAGTGCCAGCCCCTGGGACAGGAGATGGTATCTCTGTTTGCACCCACCACGGACCGCAGTTGGGCTCACCTTCAGCTATGAACACGGTGGCAAACACTGTTGGCAGTTCCTGAGCCCGGGGCACCCGAAGAAAGCAGATTCGCTGTGCTGACCAGAGAGCGCAGAGTGCGCTGGCACTCTCAGCCCAGGCATCACTCAACAAAGAGACACGCTCGCTCCCCAATCACAGGCTTGTGCTGCGGCTGCAGCCAGTCTGCTGCTTCCTCATCACTGCATCTTCTCTTGGTTCAAGATGAATTCTGCCACCCATTCCCGCGCTGTGCCCACTCCCCCTCGTGCTCACATCTTGTATTAGGGGCACATTTGTCAGGATGGAGAGCCCGTGGCCAATGTCACCAGTCTCTGTGGATTTTTTTTTTCCTGCCCCGTCCCATTCTGTGCTGCCTCCAGTCCTTAGGAGAGCCCAGTGCATGGGAGTCCCAGGAGACTGAGCCCCAGACAGCACTGCAGCAGGTGGAGGCTGTTCCCCACCTTCCCTCAGCCCAGGCCCAGAGCCTCCCAATTCCACCTGGAAGTGTGTGGGGGGGGGAAGGGGGGGAAGAGTCATAGACCCTGGTTTCCAAGTCTTGATTGCCCAGGGACATCTACTTTCTCCTCGGTGAGAAATCTGGGTCCTGGTGTATGCAGTGTGGATGCTTCCCCAGCTTTATTGAGATTCCGGTGACATGGCATTGTGTGAGGTTCGGATGTACCATGCAAAGATTTGATAATGTAGGTGTTGTGAAATGATACGCTCACCTAAGGTTAGTGAATGCATTTGGATTTTTTTGTGATTTTGTAATGGCTCAATTTGTCCTTCAAAACCTAGCCAACCTTTGGTGGCCCCATTAGCCCTCTCGGCCCTCCCCTGCCTTCCTCCTGCTCAACACCCCCTGCCCTTGTAGAAAGGGACACCCCCAAGCACCCCCTCCCCCTCTACCTCCTGCTCTCAGTCTTCCTCAGACAGCGTCTGCTTCGCCCAGACCCCCTCGGTCACCTGGTTCTTGAGCAGAAAAACCTTCCTGGAGTTAATTCAAGAAATTCAAGGGGTGGGAGAGGGATCCTGCTGGGGTTGGTGGAGGCTGGAGCAGCTGGAGCGGCATCTGGGCTGGCGGCCATTGGCACCCTGGCCTCGCTTGGGGAGGTGACGAGCCCGAGCCTGTCCAGAGGAGTGCCCAGAGGAGGCAGGTGGGAGCTGGTTCAGCACCCCCAGAAAGGAACTGGGGAGAGCCTGTTAGCTTGAGAGACCTCTCTGTTCCCCCTGGAACAGAGTCCTGGGTGTGAAGGAAGCGGGGGCCCAATCTTTCTGCCCTGGCCCTGGGCTGCAGGAAAGAAGGAAGATGGGAAGGGCCAGGTGATGCAGGCCCTGTGGGAGCTGTGGGGCTGTGGGGGCTGTGGGGGCTGTGGTTGTGGGGGCTGTGGGGGCTGTGGGGGCTGTGGTTGTGGGGGCTGTGGGAGCTGTGGGGGCTGTGGTTGTGGGGGCTGTGGGGGCTGTGGGGACTGTGGGGGCTGTGGGAGCTGTGGGGTTCTGGGGTGAGTGTCTTGCTCCTCTTGGACCCCCACACAGAATACATCCTGGCCTCACACCTGGCAGGGGCCAGCACCTTGAGACTGGCAAGGACAGAGAGATGGAGTCCTCTTGTCTTCCTGTATGAGATTCTCAGTCAACATCAATGTGAATTTTCCTTATAGTGAGAGACGGGCTCCCCAACAGGAGGCCTGTGGAAGCTGTTGAAGAAGCCGGAGCCACTGGCTCCTCTCCCTGTCCCCCCCCCCCCCGCCCCAATCCCGGTTTCCTGATGGACAATCAGCCAGCCACACGGTTCTCGGGGCCTCTCACCTGCATCTCGTCTCACTGCAGAGGGTGTCGCCCCCACCCCTGGTGCTGTGGTTTCCGGTCAATCCCACTAGTGCCCAGTGAGGGTGGGCACGCAGCCTGGTGGATATGCCAAAGAGCATTTTGGTCCCTAGTCCTTGCTGTGGAGCCCCCAGCATCAGAAGTGGCGGCACCAGCTTCAGAAACAGATGCAAACCTCAGTCTGGGGCAGGCAGAGCCATTCGCACAGTCTGCACAGGGTGCACAGACCCTGGGGCCAGGACAAGGCATGTGGTAGGTGGGTGTCACAAAAACTGGCTGAGTGGACTGGACAGGAAGTGGAGATGGCGAGGAGAAGCAGGTTCTGGGCACGGCACGTTCTCTTTATGGTTCTGTGTCTGAGGCGGCCAAGAGAGGTGGGGGTGTGCAGGTTAGCTACCGACTGTCTCCCACCACTGCCTCCTCTTGTCCACCCACCCCTGCCCTGTCCTGGGCCAGGCCAGGCCTGCTTCCCAGCCTGGAGGCCTCACCTAACCTCCGGATTGCTTCTGAGGGCAGACAGCTGACCTCAGTGCATCCTGCCATCTGTCCACTTGGTCCTGGCCTGTCCATCGGGAAGCCATGTGCCAGGTTGGCACAGAGGTCTCAGGGGAATAGTGGAGATAGCCCATCCATGCAGGGTAAGGGTGCAGGAGAGCCAGGAGCAGGTTACAGGATGCTTCCAAGAGAGACCGAACCGTTAAGTGAGAGCCAAGGGCTGGCTTTTCTGGAAACTTTGGGGTCCTGGGACTATGAGGCAGTTGGGAGTCGGGCCTGGCCCAGTGCTCGGCATTCCCTGGGGTTCACAACAAGTGAAGAATGAGCTGGGCCAGCCGTTGCACACCACACTAGGGAACAGACTCAGATGGAGGGGAAGGGAGGCCTGTGGTGTCCAGCACCAAGTCATGGCTGGTTTGTGCTTTAGAGCAAATAATGGACAGGATGGGGAGCGCTCTGGAATATCAGGGTGGGACCAGAAGCGCCAGGCCACTCCCAGGTTCCGGGACACGGGGACCAGCGCCTATGGAAAGGAAGCTCGGCTCCAATGGGACATCTGACTGCAGGGTGGGTTGGCACGCTTGGAAAAGACAGGGTTGACCCCTGAGAAATGCACATGCTCTGGAGGGAGGGAGAGAGCTCAGGAATGGTGAGAACACATAGGCTGTTGAGGGGTTTGGACTGACAAGACATCAGACAAGGACTGACAAGACATCAGACAGGTGAAATCCTGCATTCAGGACTTCCAAGGAGAAGTCGCCCCCTCTCCAGCCTCCACCTGCAGCTGGTGAAGTATTAATAAATAAGATGGAACTGCATACACGCTGCCTGCCGAGGGCAAGGAGCAGGGTCTGCAGGGGAGAGAGGGTGCTCTGTGTGGCAGTCGGGATGGGGGGTGGGGGGGAGCCCTGTGCAGAAGACGGAGGGAATGCATAGGGAGGCTGGTGTGGCTGGAGTGCAGGGCCCCCTGGGGTGAGAGGAAGGAGCTGGAGAAATCCTGACCCTAGCAGGACTGTGCAATGAGGAAATGTTCTCTGAGCCAACCAGGGGCCAGGCGCTCAGGAGCTCAAGGGCACGGGCTTGGTGCCTCAGGCCAGGAGAAGGCTTGGAAGACTTTGGAGACTGGAGTGGGGAACAGGATAGGGTCCGCTTCCCACTTCAGAGAGCAGGTTTGTTGCTGTCCCCGGTTGCTCTCATCAGAGCTGGGTAGAACTGAGTTACCTCGAGTAGGACTCACCGAGTACAAGTATCATAACGTGAGTCTGATGGACACAGAAACCTTGCCCCATCTTCTCGGGGCTCAGCCCACCCAGGGGAGAGGAGGTGCTGAATAAGAAGCCGTCCCAGGAGTTCTGGCTGAGACACTAATAAAGCTGCCGTTCCCTCAGTCTCACCAAACAAGGATGGAGAAACAGGCCTTCCCACCTGGAGCCCAGCTAGCCAGCTCCCAGATAAGCAAGGCCCCAGGGGCTGCTCTGGACCTGGGCCAGGACTCCCCGTGCACCACACAGTCCAGAATAAGGAGGGGCTGGGCTCCTCAAGCAGGAAGAGGACAGAGCATGCCCAGCCCTGGCCTGAGTGAGTGGGGCTACCTCTGTGCTAAGAGACAGCCGCTCTTTGACGCTGATGGTGCATTCAGAAGCCATGGGTGTTGGTCCCCTAGAATCTCTCACCCAGTGGTGCTCCTGGATCTGGGGCCTCCCCACCAGCCTGAAGATCTCCACAGCCCTTCCCCAGACCCCTGTGATACTGGCAGCTGGTGGAAGAGAAGATTGCACAGCCTGGCACCATTCACACCAGCATGAAGGAGGTACAAGACACAGAGCTCTGCCTGTAAGTGCCACCAACACGCCACGGGCAGCAGGACCATGGGGCACCCGCTGCAGAGATGGACAATACACAGGTGGCAGACAGCGTGGCACTCACTACTTAAATGAATGTGTCCACAGATGGCAGGACCCCAGGAACCACTGTGGAGGCGGACATGCTGGTGGCAGCAGGATGGCAGAGTGCCCACCATAGAAATGATAAGTCCCCAGGGGGCAGGCCTGTGCATCACCTGCCGATTCAATAAACTCTCACTCCTCCTGCCAAGAGGACCTGGTCATTTTTTTAAAATATATTTTGTTGATTTTTTACAGAGAGGAATAGAGAGTTAGGAACATCGATGAGAAACGTCAATCAGCTGCCTCCTGCACACCGCCCATAGGGGATGTGCCCACAACCCAGGTACATGTCCTGGACTGGAATCAAACCTGAGACCCTTCAGTCTGCAGGCCAACACTCTATCCACTGAGCCAAACCAGCCAGGGCACCTGGTCATTTTTTTTTAAATCATGCACACAGTGAAATGAAAATGATTCCGTCAGTCTGACACACAAACACATGTGTAATCAACTCCCCCATCAACACAGAGCACTGTCACCCTAGACCCCCGTGGTCCAGCAGAACTCTCCACAGGCTCTGACCTGTCTCATACGTAACCTTCCACCCTGGTAGCCTGGGGTCACGTGTGGCTGGTGTGACTGAGAAGCCACATTCTCTCTTTTTATGTCATTTTACTTCATTAAAAGTCAGGTGCCTGTGAGTAGAGGGGACCATCTGCAGCTGAGAAACCTTTGTCCCAGACAGGCCCGCCTCCCCGTGTGCATGTGGGAATCACCTCTCCGGTTTCTGTTCCCATCCATGGTGTGCTCAGCTCTTGTCTCAGAGAAATGGAACTCAGGCATCTGTCAGGCCTCTCTGCCGCCCTCACTCCTGTCTCCCAGTGGATTCCCCCGCAGAAGCTGCCTTGTGTCCACACCTCCCTGCTGCACCCGCAGAGCTTCCTGTCTGCGTGCACGCTCACAGCCTGAGAATATTCGGAGCACGTCTTCCTTGGGACATATATTTTTACTTCTGTGGGGCTGGCCTGGGGTGGGGGTTGGGGGTCTGTGGTTCAGCCACTGTTGTGCCCACCTTACCCTCACTCCTGCCCCAGACCAGCAGCCCCTCCTCTGGGCAGCAAGTGGCCCCCAGCCCTCCGTGATGTACTCCCCACCATTCCACAGGCACATCTTGAGTTTCGTGCTCAATCTCGGGTACAGCATCGGGACAAGCTACCTCGCGGGTGGCAGCACATCTCACCCTGGAACGCACAAAGGAAAGGGCCTTCCTGCTCCCCCCAGGGCAGACCCAGCTTCTGCTCCTGCCTCAGAGGCTGCCAGGGCAGCTCCCCACTCACCAGGCCTCTTTGCCCCTCTCCCCCAGGTCCCTGGCTGTCGGGCCCCAGTACTCATCCCTGGGGACACAGCCCATCCTTTGCGCCAGCATCCCGGGCCTCGTCCCCAAACAGCTGCGCTTCTGCCGGAACTACGTGGAGATCATGCCCAGTGTGGCCGAGGGCGTCAGGATCAGCATCGAGGAGTGCCAGCACCAGTTCCGAGGCCGCAGGTGGAACTGCACCACTATCGACAACAGCCTGGCCATCTTCGGCCCCGTGCTGGACAAAGGTATGCTTCCAGGGGGGAGGTGGCAGCCTGTTGGTGCCGCAGGCCCGAGCCAGCTGCCCTGCTCTGCCCTCGCGTCCCACCTGCCCCCGGTCATGGCAGCAGCACCTTCAACAGGTGGGCAGTGGGCACACGCCTGGTGATATGGGCATCTCTGATGTGGTTTCTTCCCATGGTCCCTGGCGTTGAGGGGGCTCCTGGAGCTCAGGAAGGACACGGGATCACACAGATTTCTCTGACATGTCCTCCCTGAAAGGAAACTGCACTTAAGGCAGGTCTTAGGGAGAAAATACAATCAAAAAAGGAAAAAACAAAAACAGGAAGGGAGAGGATTGGGGGCCAACAGGCACATGAGGGAAGCTATCCGGGGGCCTGGAGCCAGTAGTTATTTGGGGAAGGAGAGGAAGATGAGGAGGGCTGCATGTTGGTGAACTTTTGGTGAAGAGCAAATTTTCTCAAAAAGCCATGGTTTAAACCAGAGATTTTCAGCCAGTGTGCCACAAGAATTTTTAAAACATGCAGCACCTGACTAGTTAGTGATACTGATCTCTTTTTCCTTAAGATGTCAGATTTTTAAAAATGATAACAGGTATTACAATAGCCATCCAGTATAAATGAATCAAAATTATAACTATATATATATATATATATATATATATATATATATATATATATTGCACTGCAGAATTTTAGTAATTAGTTTATGTGTGTCATGTGATGAAAAAGGTTGAAAATCACAGTTTGGACAATGATGATGTGTCATATGTCCCAACAAATCAGAGTGCAGCACACCCACGTTTGCCTATGCCCCTCCGCCAGTCCCTGCTCTTCCTCACATCTGGCCATCAGTGGGCTGATCACATTACTCTGCCCGTGGCCTGGGCTCCATTACTATATGGGAGCTGGGCCACATGGGCAAGTGGGAAGGGAAGGAGGTGGAGAGTGGGAGAAAGGGACTCCTTTCACTTAGCAGAATGTTTTCAAGATTTATCCACATTGTAACATGTTACAGCACTTCATTCCTTTTATTTCTGAACTAGAGGTCCATTACATGATATTCGTGCAAGGATAGGCCTTCCTTACCCTGGCTTCACTCCTGGATGCTTGGGAGCCCAAAAGTCCTCACTCCTAGCCAGAGCACTGCTCCTGTAGCTCCCTCCACCGCCCCCTATACTCCTCATAGCAGGTGTCCCACCCCTCCCGGCAGCTCTGCACTGCATACACAATTTAACCCACCATCTTTGTTTAGTTAATTTGCATACTCACTCCTGGTTGGCTGTGGTCATAGCGGAGGTACGGTCAATTTACACGTTTGTCTATTATTAGGTAAGATAATATCCCACTATATGGATATACCACATTTTATTATTCATTCATCATTGATGGACATTTGGGCGTTTTCAGCCTTTGGCCATTGTAAAGAGTGCTGCTATGAACATTTTAATACAACTGTTTTCAAAGCCTTTGGAGTGGATGAGTAGAATTGCTTGTTCTCAGGATAATTCTAAGTTGGGGGGGGGGGGGGGGGTTGCTGTTGTTGTTTCTTTTTTAAGAGTATTTTTTAAAATATTCAAGAAAAAAGATTTTAAATATAATAATGTTACATGAAATAAACATTAATATTTCAAGAGAAACTATTTTAAATAAAATAATACTAGAGGCCCAGTGCACAAAATTTATGCACCAGTGGGGGGGGGGTACCCCCTAAGCCTGGCCTATCTAGGACTCTTGCAATCTAGGACTCCTCGGGGGATGTCTGACTGCTGGATCAGGCCCAATCCTGCAGGCAGTCAGACATCCCTCATGCAATCAGGACCACTGCCTCCTAACTGCCTCTGCCTGCTTGCCTGATTGTCTCTAACCACTCGCCTGCCTGCCTGATCTCCCCTAACCACCTCTGCCTCAGCCACCACCTCCATGGCTTCATACAGAAGTTCATCTTGAAGAACGTCTGGAATGACGTCCAGAAGGCCATTCAGCTATTCAGTCTAGTTAGCATATAACCCTTTTATTATTATAGATTAAATGCAATAAAAATTAATATTTCAAAAAAATTTTTTAATATAATAATATTACCAAAATTGTACTAACATATTATAATATCACAAAAGTTATAGGAAATATTAAAAATCTGCAAATAACAGGGATTATTTTTATTATAGTCTAAAATACGTTTTTTCTCTGGCTCTATTTTGGTTCATCAGTTTATTATATCCCACAAATGAGTGAGATGATGTGATATTTATCTTTCTCCAACTGATTTTTATTTCGCTTAGAATAATGCTCTCCAGATCCCTCCATGCTGTTACAAATGGTAAGAGTTCCTTCTTTTTTATAAAGAAGTATTCTATTGTATAGATGTATCACAGTTTTTAATCCACTCATCTGCAGGCTGTTTACAAATCTTAGCTATGGTAAATTGTGCTGCTATGAACATAATGGTGCATATATCCTTTCTGGTTGGTGTTTCTGATTCCTTGGGATATATTTTTATAGAAGTGGGATTACTGGGTCAAATGGGAGTTTTATTTTTAACTTTTTGAGGAAACTCCATACTGTTTTCCACAGTGGCTGCACCAGTCTGCATTCCCACCAGCAGTGCATGAGGGTCCTTTTTCTCCACATCCTCTGGCTCTTGTCATTTGTAGATTTGTTGATGACAGCTATTCTGACAGGTGTGAGATGATACCTGATTGTCATTTTGATTTGCTTTTCTCAGATGATTAGTGACTTTGAGTTTGATTTCATATGTCTCTTGGCCTTCTGTAGGTCCTCTTTCAAAAAGTGTCTAATGAGTATGGGGGGTGGGGAGAAGGCAATGGTGTATGTAAACAGATAATAATTTAATTTACAAAGTGTCTAATGAGGTTCTTTGCTCATTTTTTATGGATCATTTATCTTCCTTTTGTTAAGTTGTATTAAATTTGGAGATTAAAGCCTTATCAGAGATAACACTGGCAAATATGTTCTCTCATGTAATGGGATTTCTTATTGTTTTTTGATAGTTTGTTGACTGTGCAGAAGCTTTTTATTTTGATGTAGTCCCATTTGTTTATTTTCTCCTTAGTTTCCTTCGCCTTAGGAGCTGTATTGGTGAAGATATTGCTATGACATATGTCCGATATTTGGCTGCCTGTGGATTCCTTTAAGATTTTTATGGTTTCCTATCTTATGTTTAAGTCTTTTAGCCATTTTGAGTTTATTTTTGTGTATAATGTAAGTTGGTGGTCTAGTTTCTTTTTTCTATTTTTTCTCTTTTTTTCTTCTTTTTTTGCGTGTATCTGTCCAATTTTTTTAACAGCATTTATTGAAGAGACTGTCTTGACTCCACTGTATGCTAGTGTCTGTCTCCTTTGTCAAGTATTAGTTGAGCATAATGACTTGAGTTAATTTCTGGGTTCTCTGTTCTGTCCCATTAGTCTATATGTCTATTCTTGTGCCAGTACCAGGCTGTTTTGAGAACAGTGGCTTTGTAATTTAGCTTGATATCTGATATTGTGATTCCTCCATCTTTGTTCTTTTTTCTCAAGATTCCTGCTGCTATTCAGGATCTTTTTTTGGCCACAGGCACTTGAGCTTCTGCCACTTTTTTTTTTTTTTATTCCATATGAATTTTTGGAGTTTGTTCTAGCTCTGTGAAATATGGCGTTGGTATTTTAAAGGGGATTGCATTGAATCTATAGATTGTTTTGGGTAGTATGGACATTTTAAAGATGTTGATTCTACCAATCCATGAACATGGTATATTCTTCCATTTGTTTATATCTTCCTCTAACTCTTTTTCAATGTCTTATAGGTCTTTCATTTCCTTAGTTAAATTTATTCCAGGGTTTTTTAAATTTTTTTGTTGCAAAAAAAAATGAGTTCATTATTGGTATATAAAAAAGCCATATATTTCTGGGTGTTAATTTTGTATCCTGCTACATTTACATTGCCAAATTCATTTATTAAGTCTAATAGTTTTTTGATGGAGTCTTTGGGGTTGTCTTTGTACAATATCATATCATCTGCAAATGGTGACAGTTTTAATCCTTCTTTTCCAATTTGGATGCCTTTTATTTGTTCTTGTCTGATCGCCATGGCTAGCACTACCAGTACTATGTCGAACAAAAATGGTGAAAGTGGGCATCCCTGTCTTGTTTCTGTTCTTAGGGGAAATGGTTTCAGTTTTTGCTCCTTGAGTATGATGGTGGTTGTATGTTTGTTATATATGCCTTTATCATGATGAGATATGCTCCCTCTAGTCCCACTTTCCTGAGAGTTTTTATCAAAAATGGGTGTTGGATTTTGTCAAATATTTTTCTGCATCTATCATGTGATTTTTGCCTTTCAATTTGTTTGTGTGATGTATCACGTTTACTGATTTGCTAATATTGTGCAAGCCTTGCATCCCTGGAATAAATCTCACTTGATCTTGGTGTATGATCTTTTTATTTATTTATTTTTAAGTATATTTTATTGATTTTGTACAGAGAGGAAGAGAGAGAGATAGAGAGTTAGAAACATCAATGAGAGAGAGTCATCGATCAGCTGTCTCTTGCACACCCCCTACTGGGGATATGCCCGCAACCAAGGCACATGCCCTTGACCGGAATCGAACCCGGGACCCTTCAGTCCCCAAGCCGACGCTCTATCCATTGAGCCAAACCGGTCTCGGCTGATCTTTTTAATATATTGCTGGATGCCATTTGATAATATTTTGTTGAGAATGTTAGCACCTATGTTCATCAGGGATATTGGCCTATAATTCTCTTTCTTTGTAGTGCCTTTCTCTGGTTTTGGAATTAGGATAATGCTGGCCTCATAAAAAGAGTTTAGAAGTGTTCTTTCCTCTTGGATTTTCAGAAATAGTATAAGGAGTACAGGTGTTAGTTTTTCTTTGAAAGTTTGGTAAAACTTCCCTATGAAGCTGGACTTTTGTCTGATGAGAGTTTTTTTTTTTTTTTTTTTTTTTTTTTTTTTTATTGTTCCTATTTCATTTGTTGTTATTGGCCTATTCAGGTTTTCTGATTCTTCCTGATTCAGTTTGGAAAGTTTATATTTTTCTAGGAATTTGTCCAGCTTGTTGGTATTTAGTTGTTCATAGTATTTTCTTGCAATCCTTTGTATTTCTGTGGTGTCGGTGATTACTCCTCCATGTTTGTTTCTGATTTTATTTATTGGGGTCCTCTCTCTTTGTTATTTGATGGGTCTGGCTAATGGTTTATCACTTTTGTTTATCCTTTCAAAGAGCCAGTTCTTGGTTTCATTGTTGTTGTTTTTATTGTGTGGTTTTTTGTTTTTTTTTGGGGGGGGGGGTGTTTGTTTGTTGTTGTTTTTTTGTCTCTGTGTTATTTATTTCTGCTCTCAACTTTATTATTTTCTTCCTTCTACTTACTCTGGGATTTTCTTATTTTTCTCTTTCTAGTTTTTTAAGTTGTAGAGTTAAATAGTTTATTGTTGGTCTTTCTTGGGTTTTTTTTTTTAGGTATACCTGTAGTGCTATAAACTTCCCTCTCAGGACTGCTTTTGCTGTGTCCCAGAGATTTTTGGGTGTTGTGTGTTTATTTTCATTTGTTTCCAGGAATTTTTATTTCTTTCTCTCTCTCTCTTTTTTAAAATATATTTTGTTGGTTCTTTTATTTATTTATTTATTTTAATATATTTTATTGATTTTTTACAGAGAGGAAAGGAGAGAGATAGAGAGCTGGATATGTCAATGAGAGAGAAACATCAACCAGCTGCCTCTTGCACACCCCCTAACGGGGATGTGCCCGCAACCAATGTACATGCCCTTAACTGGAATCGAACCTGGGACCTTTCAGTCCACAGACCAACTCTCTACCACTGAGCCAAACCAGCTTCAACAGGAATTTTTTATTTCTTGATCCCATTGATAGCTCATTCAATGTTTTATAACATGCTTTTTGGCCTCCATGTGTTTGAATGTTTTGGGTGTTTTCACTGTAGTTGATTTCTAATTTCATTATATATATATATGATCATGTCATCTGTGAATAGAGATACTTTTAATTCAGCCTTTCCAATTTATATGCCTTTATTTCTTTTTATTGCCTAACGTCTCTTGCTAGTATTAAATAAAAGTGGTGAGAGTGGTCATTCTTGTCTTCTTACTGATCTTAAGTAGAAAACTTTCAGTCATTCAACTTTGAGTGTGATGTTAGCTGTCATTTGCCATGTATGCCCTTTATCAGACTGAGAAAATTTCCTTTTACTCCTAGTCTGTTGAGTATTTTTATCATGAAAGGATGTTGGATTACATCAAAATCTTTTTCTTCATCAAGTAAAATGATCATGTGGTGTTACCTTCATCCTCTTAATGTGTGTTAGTGCTGGTTGATGTTGATATTTGAAGGCATTGAACCACCCTTGCCTTCTTGGGATAAATCCTCCTTGACCATGATGTACAATCCTTTTGATTTGCTGGATAATTTTGTTTGCAGTGATTTTGGTGAAGATTTCTGCATAAGGAATATTGGTCTGTAGTTTCTTTTCTTACATTGTCTGGTTTTGGTGTCCGGGTAATGCTGACCTCATAGAATGTGTCTAGAAAGGTTCCCTCCTCTTGTTTTGGGGAAGAGTTTAAGAATCATTGGTGTTGATTCTTCTTTATATGTTAGTTATAACTTCCCAAGCTTTCTTTGTTGAGAGGCGTTAATTACTGATTCAATATCTAGACGTGTTATAGATCTATTCAGATTTTCTATTTCTTCTTGAGTTAGTTTTAGTAGTTTGTGTTTTCTAGGAATTTCTCCATGTTGTCTAGATTTCTTGCTTTTTTGAATGCCTCATAATTTTTGGTTGAAATATGTACCTTTTTAATATTATAATATGGTAACTCTGGAAATTGGATTATTTTCCCTTCTCCAGTTTTCTTGCTATGAGTTGTAGTTGCTTATTTTTGTGTCTTTCTTTTTTTAAAATCCTCACCCAAGGGTATGTTTTTATTGATTTTATAGAAAGAGGGAAGGGGAGAGAAAGAAATGCCAATGTGAGAAAGAAACATCTATGAGTTGCCTCCCATATGCACCCCAACTGAGGATCGAACCCACAATCTTTTGGTGTATGGGATAACACCCCAACTAATTAAGCCACCAGGGTTCTTTGTCATGTGTGGTCTCTGAAGTATCTGTTTCTTTAGCTTGTGGTTAGCTAGTGGTTTGGCAGAAATTTCCTTAATATCCTGGAGCAAAACATATACAACTGAAAGGAAAAAAAAATAGTCCTTCTAGTCTTTGCAGATTGGTTGTGCTGTGCACTCTTTCCATGTTAGCAAGTCTGCTCACAACTCTGTCTTAGTTTTGCTCCCTGCCACTGAGCCTAAAGATCAGCTGGAGATGAAATCTTAAAATATTTCTTGAACATGCATCCTGCCTCTGGTATGCATGTGGCTTTAGCTCTCTCCGGATAGAGAGGAGCTTTTCAAAGCTTTTATTCACCAAAGTAGCTCTTCTCCAGCCTTTCCTCCCAGGCAGCCAACTGTAATTTTTCCCCCCAGGTGTCAGAGGCTTGTTTATTTAATTTTCAATGTTTTCAAGGAATTCCCTCCACTGAGAAACTTCTAATTTTTTATATCAGTCCTTTAAGGAATCCCAAACAAATCCTTGGGAACAATATCCACTAGACTCCATCCAGAACTATCTACCCATATGGAAAAAAAACAAAGATGGCCATCTCAAGACTTCAGGTCAGAGGATGGTTTGTTTGGTTGCTGGAAATCTTGGGCTCCATTCCAATGTTCTGACTATGTTGAGTCTTTGCTTGATTATTTCAAATTTATTTTTATTGATTTCAGAGAGGAAGGGGAGAGAGAAAAATAGGGAGAGAAGGAGAGAGGAGAGAGGGAGAGAGGGAGAGGGAAAGGGAGAGGGAGAGGGGGGGAGGAGAGGGAGAGAGAGGGAGAGGGGGAGAGAGAGAGAGAGAAAGAGAGGGAGAGGGAAAGAGGGAGAGAGAATGATGAGAATCATTGATCGGCTGCCTCCTGCATACCCCACACTGGGAACTGAGCCCACAACTCTGGCATGTGCCCTGAACCAGGAATCAAATTGTGACCTCCTAGTTCATAGGTTAACACTCTACCACTGAGACACATTAGACAGGCTTGATTTTTTTTTTTTTTTCATGTTTCCATGGAAGGCAAGCCCTGGACACTCCTGCTCTGCCATTTTGCTGATGTCACTTCGTATTGCTTTGAGACTTAGTCTCTGGGACCAGGCATCACCACATTCATTGAGGCAGTTTTAAAGGTCTCCCCAGGTCTAAGATAGGAGACACAAATCCCATCCCTTGATGGCATGATAAAGTACCTTAAGAGGTGAGCTTAAAGGATAAGATGTGCACGGGTGCAGACGCCCTCAGAATTCAAGAGAAAGAAAAAGAATGAGAGATGCACCAGGTCCTGGGATTGCTGGCATGCATGTAGCAGGGCCCACTGAGGAGGGGTCCTGGGAGTGCAGCTGAATGCTGCATTGAGGGCTGGGAGGACCTGATGGTGTTTGTCCAAGGGCCCAGGACTCCCCAATGTCAGGTGGTCATAACCATCTCCCCCAGGTGAGCTCCTGTTCTCTGGAGCTTGTGGGGTCCACTCACTTCCTGGAGTGTCAGCCTTCCCATCCACAAAATGGAAAAATAACTGCTACTCGGCTGACTTCACAGAACTACCATAAGCATAATTATATAGCAGCTCTCTATGGGGATGGCCACTGCCATACATGGGAGGAGCTAGGTCCACAGGGCAATGTGGCACATCAGGCATGTGGGAACATGTGTGTATGAGTGCATGTGTGTGTCTGTACACGTGTGGGTGTGGGGTATGTATGCATGTGTGTGTGCATAAAGTTGTATGGATGTGCATGGCTGCATGTGTACATGTTTGAGCAAATGTGTGTAGTGTGTTTGGTGTTTAATATGTGTATATACATGTGGTGTGTGTGTGTGTATTCATGTGTGGTGTGTCTGTTTATATGCACAAGTGTGCGTTGCATGGTGTATATGCATGCATGAACACGTGTGTGTGTGTGTGTGCATGTGTGAGCAAGCATATATGTGGTACAGTTGTGGCCTATGTGGGTCCTATGCTATGCTTTGGTAGTGGTGCTGTGGAGCAGGGAGGCATGTTCAGCACTTGTAACATGGCCAGGAGTCCCAAACAGGGTCCTAGGGCTCTCTGGGTTTCTGGTTCCAGAGCCCAGATTGGCATTCCTCGGGTTCGCACTTCCCCAAAAGGAAACAGCAGGATTTGGGAAGAAGGCAGAAGCCTGTCCTCCCTGGAGGGCTGCCAGTGGCGGTGGAGTAAGGCTGTCTTCGATGGGGTTGGGAAGCCAGGGTTTACTTATGGGTTCTTGTCAGTCCCATTGCTCCACATGTCTTTCCCATCAATGCCCACGCCACTCCATCTTGATTACCTGTAGTAAGTTTTGCAATCCAAAAGTGTGCGTCTTCCAACTTTGTTCTGCTTGTCCAGGCTTTGGTTATTTGGGGCCCTTACCATTTTATATAAATTTTAGGATCAGCTTGTCAATTTCTGCAAAAAGCTTTGATTTTTAAGGATTGCATTGCTTCTACACATCAATTTTGGGCGTATGGCCATCTTCCAATAGTGTCTCCTGCTCCAGAAACATGGAATGTCTTTCCATTTACTCCAGCCTTCCATAATTTCTTTTAATGATGTTTTATTGTTTTCAGGGTACAAGTCTTGCACTTCTTTTATAAAATTTATTTCTATGTAGTTTATTCTTTTTGATACGATGGTAAATGGAACTGTTTACTTAATCTCATGTTTAGATTGTTCATTGTTAGTGTAAAGAAACAGTCAATTTTTAATTTTGACCTCATACTCTAACCTTGCTGAAGGTTTATCAGTCAGATAGTTTTTATGACTTCCTTGGGATTTTCATGTTATTTGCTAATAGAGACTAGTTTCCTTCTCCCTTCCAATCTAGACATTCTTTGTTTCTTCTCCTTGCTCAGTTGCCCTAACTGGAGCATCCAGAACAATGTTGAAGAGCAGTGGGCAGTGTTTTACCACTGGATATAATGCTAGCTAGTTTTATAGATCTCGGTGTGAGGATACCAATTCGTCTGAATAGGTAATGTGGGAGAGTGTGTGTGTATATATACACACACATACCGTATTTTCCGGCGTATAAGATGACTACTGTGTTCTAGTAAAAAGCCTGCTCAGATTGGCCAGAGTCAGAGAGGCAGTCTATTAAAAAAAGAACTGGTGTTGCCTCAGAAGTGGGGGGTAGTCTTATACAGCAAATATAGGCCTAAACCTATGTTTTAACTGTAAAAATTAGCGGGTCGTCTTATACGTCGGAAAATATGGTATATATGAAGAATGAGAGAGAGCACGAGGAAGAAAAGGAGGGAGGGAGGGAGGGAGGGAGAGGGATAGACTATGTATATGTGTGTATATATATATAGTCTCTTTTTTAAGGACAATTGTTTTATTTTATTTATTTATTTTTCAAAGAATAAGGAAGAGAGAGAAAGAAATATCAATTATGAGAGAGAATCATTGATTGGCTGCCTTCTGCACAACCCCTACTGGCAATTGAGCCTGCAACCTGGGCATGTGCCCTTGACTGGAATCGAACCCAGGACCCTTCAGTCCACAGACTGACACTCTATGCACTGAGCCAAACCAGCTAGGGTTATAATGTCTCTTTTGATTCTTTGCACTTTTTTGAGTTACATGTGCCAAAAATCACATAGCAATCTATCATCAAAAAGTTTTAACATTTGTGAGCTCTTGACTCAGTTGGATTGAAGCACCTGATGTGCACGGGGCTTTGTGGCCCAGTTGTCATAGCCAACGCCAGGCTGGCCACATGCTGGGAAGACTAAGGGTCTCCTCCGGGCAGAGGGGAGAGAGTGGCACTGGAAGGGGTGGCAGGAGCCTAAGCAAAGAAGCCTTGGAACCTCCAGGCCATCTCAGGGCTCTGACTCCTTTCCAGGCGCCCCGGGGATACACGGACTGTCCCGCATGGAGGTCCCTGGGGTCAGCCGTTGTTCCCTTGGGGCACAACATTACCCTCACTGGATGCAGGCTCTGTCCGTTCTTCACACACTGAGTCCCGTCACCCTCAGCTCCAAACCGCAATTTCCCAGCTATGCTCAGACCCACACACACCTGGGTCAGCAAGGCCGTTGAAGCCCTGAGGTCTGTTTGCCTAAGACCTCATCCTCTCCCCTCTGTTTCGCACCCCAGGGTGACGCAGCATCCTGCTATTTTCTGAGATACTTCCTGCTCCTTGTGCACTTCAGACGATGCTATCGCAGATCTTACCTGACCACCCAGAGCTGCCCATCCCTGTACCCCGCCTCACTACGCCCCGAATCTGAAGTGAGGGCAGTCTTTGTGTCCCGTCATCAAAGTCCTCACCCTGTCCAGCTCCTATTCCTCAGCTCTCAGCCCACAGGTCCCACCTGGGCAGCAGCCCCCAGCACCCAGAGCCGCTCCCCATTTCCTGGCTCCGTCTGTGCCCTACCAACGCCATCACTGTCTGGGCAGGAGTCTCGTGTGCTCCACCCCATGCCCAGCAGGTGCACAGCGGGTGCACGGGGGCAGTTCCAGTGTGTGCGCTGGCACATAGTAGGTGCTTAGTAAGGAGGTTCTGAGCCCTTGGCTGAAAGACGTGCTCTGTGCCCGGATATCCCCGTGTGGGCAGACTTCTCAGGGGAGCAGGGGAGGTGGCATTTGAACTGGCTCTCAAAGAGTTTTCTCTCTTCCTTTACAATAAGTTTACTGTGTTTTCTGGTGGGGTGCTCAGTGTTTTACACCATGCCACAAATTGAATCCTAATACCCATCAGATGAGCCAGAATTATGTGTGAGGAAACTAAGGCCAGATGAGGGACCCGGTCAGGATTCCTGAGGTACCCCAGCCCATGTGGAGTCAGCAGGGGTTCTCTGGGGCAAGCAGGTACACAGGGCCTAGGGAGATGCCCTCCTCTTCTGCACCCTTAACTTCCTCAGAGCCTCTCCTAGGAAGTCTGGACACCAGCAGGCCACAGGGACACTCCTGAGGCCTCCGTGTCCTGACCCCTTATAACTCAAGGTCCACTCTCCCTATGCCATCCTCCTTTCATCCACACCCCACCTGATCTCCCATGTTCACTCTCCCCAGATCAACTCTCCTCACATTCACTCCCCCATGTCCACTCCCCACATCTACTCCCCCACATCGCTCTTCTGTTGTTCATTCCCCCTCATCCGCTCTCCCCATGTCCACTTCCCCGCATCTACTCGTCCTATATCCAAGCTCCTGTCTCTGCTCCTTGCTCCCTCTGGCTCCCCTATCCAGTCTCTCCCATCCCCTCCCTCTCACATATCCCCCCACCCCTTTCCTGCTAGATTACAAGTGCTTCAGCCCCCAGCCCTCACCATTTGGTCTGAATAGGGAAGAAGACCTGCCATGGGGCTGAGAAAGGGCCTGGTCACTGGAGAATGGCCTGGGGAAGGAGCTGGCCAGGTGCCCCAGAGAGAAGCTGGCTCCTGGAGGCAACTATGGAGCCCTCCTCCTCACCTGCCCCCTGACTGTAATCAATCTGATTGGATTAGAGTCAGGGCAGCCCTAATCATCTCAGAGGTCACCCAGGCTTTGCGATGGGGTCCATGGGTCTGGCCCCCCCACTGAGGCGGCCTCATTGAACAGAGCTTAACCAGCAGGCCAGCTTAGGATAGGGGCCCAGCCTTGTATGGGCATGTGTGCATGCATGTTTGAGCATGTGTAAGTGTGTGCAGGGTGTGTGAGGATATGAGGGAAGAGCATATGCTCATAGCTCCCGCTTTCAGCACACACACACACACTCCCTGCCACCTGCATGGCCTGGGGCTGGACCCACAGAACATGCTGGCGGGAAGGTGGGGTTGGGTGACAGAAGTGAGCCCTCGCTTGGGACAAGTGCCCCCTTCTGCTTGCAAGGCAGCAGGACCCTTTAGCATGCATTGTAGGGCAAAAAGCATCTGAAGAATTTCTGAGTGCATGGAGACTGGCGCAGGATTGCTGCTTATCTGCTCCCCACCCCTGGCAGGGCTTGGGCACCTGAAGGGCCTGCTTTCCCCAGAGCTGGCCAACACCCCCTCTTGACTTATGAGGTGCAGGAGTGGGGAGGCCTCCAGGCAAGAAAGACAGGTCTCGGAGCTAGGAGCCTCAGCAGACACCCTGAAGTAGGAGAGACCCTCATATGAGCTCCCCCCTCCCACCCACCTGCTGGGCAGCACGGTGCATGTGGCCAGCCTAAGGTCCGAGCGTGAGGGGGAATCCCTGTGGCACATGGCTTTGCAGGGGGCTGGGCTCCCAGCCAGGTGGGGCACTTCACCTGAAAGCAATGGAAGGCCCCCAGCTGCATCCTCCAGCGACACCGGGCACTGGGCTGCGTCTATTCATGCATCCTGTGCCCTTGGTGCCAGCAGGGCCCGGAACCTATCACTTCAGAGTACTGATCAGTTCCCCCAGGACCCCTCAGCCCCTCAGGCAAGGTCTGGGAAGGTCAATCAAGCTCTCAGCAGGTGTGTGTCCAGACCTCAATCTTTCCTGTTCTCCTTGCAGGCTGGGCTAAGGAGGAGTAGGAGGGGGGCAGCATGCCCCGTCTCCTCCCTGGCAGAGCCCTTTTCCTGGACTTGCTCCAAGAGGTGGTCTGCTGCCTCCCTGGGAGGGCTGGGTGCAGGCACGAGCTGGGCTCAGTGCTCAGGAGGGGCCTGAATAGGAGGCCCTCGGCAGGATCAGCGTCCCCAATCCAGGTTGCAACCTTTGACCTTCATGAGAAAGTGTTTCTGTGCTGGGTGGAGGGGGCTCCCCCGTATATCATTAACTCTTCCCAGCGGGAGGGGGCGCAGGCGCCAGAGAAACTCTGCGACACCCTGCCGCGCCCGGCTCAGAGCACAATGCGCCCACCAGGACGACAAGATTAGCCACAGAGAAAAGTGAAAATGCTGCTGGATTCACACGCCCGAGGGCCATGTTCGGCGTGTGAACAGCGCTCCCCGCACATACCTCCCGGTTGCTATGACCAGCTTGCCATGGCCTAATCGCCGACGAGGGGGAAATTCATATAAAATATCACAGGCCATTGTGGGCCTAATGCGGCATGACAGTGGCTCACAAAGCCAAATTCATTAGCCCAGCAGGCAATCAGAGGACACTGGCCACGCCGGAGGGGCGGGGTCAGAGGCCACTGCCTTGGCCACAGTGGGGTGCCGGCCGAATTCCACTCTCAGGTAGTTTCAGGATGCAGTATTACCAGATGCCATCAAGACACCCCCCTCCTCCATTGCCCACCTCACTCTGGGACCAGGGAGGGTAGGCATTGTGGAAGGGGAGGCATTGGCCAGCCAGGTCCAGCAGAGCCACCGTCCTGGGGCATTGACTGAGGGAAGGTGCCAACCTACTGAACGCTCTAGGAGTGACCTGAGCTGCCACCTGCCAAGTGGCCAAGTAGCCCCCAAGGCGCCTGGGGAGGTGGGGGGCGGGGGGGGACAGAGAAGGAGGCTGGGGTACAGATGGTTGAGGGCACTCTGGTTCTCTCTGTGATGCACCAGTGATAATCTATAGTCAAACAAGGGCCAAGTGACCCTCAGAGGCCTGAAGGTCAGCACTGATCCGAGGAGAGATGGAGCCCAGGAGCCCATGGTGGAGAGAGCTGCACCCAGGTGAGGGCGGATGTCAGCCAAGAAGAGACTCTAGCAAACAGGTCCTGCAGCTTCTAGGGAGGTCATACCTCACCCTGTTTTTGGCTGAGTCCCTGCCTGGCCACCAGGTGACAATAGACAGGCCTCTGAGTTCCAGAGGTCAGTGAACAAGGGCCTGGCTTCACGTACGGACCCGACCAGAGATACACAGCCCACCCTGGGGACCCAGGGCAGGGACCCTCATGTGAGCACCTCCCCTCCCAAACACCTGCAGGGTCTTACAAATCTGAGGCCGCAATGGAGACTGGGGCTCATCCCAGGAGCTCTTCCTTCATCCAGCATTAGCACCCTACAGCTGGGGAATCACCTGGGATCCTTTATAGATGTAGATGTCTCCAAGAACTGTGGCCACAGGGCTTGGGTGACCTTGTCCCTGCAGAACTTTCCAAAGAGACTACCTAGTGAACCCCACAGACAGAATGTCCCAAGAGTTTCAGCTTACTGTTCAGAGATCACATTTGAATAGTCCCCTTCCAGGAACCTCCACTGCCTGGAGTTACCCTTGTCCCTCAGAAAGGCCAGTACAGTGTCTCCTCAGGCCAACGGCTCATCCCAGGAACCCCTCCTCCGAGTCCAGTATTAGTGCCCCTCAGCCTTCCCCTCCCAGGAGAGGACAGGCAGGCATCTCCTCATCCCACCGTGGCAGTGGGATGTGGGCCCAGTGGGGTAGGTAGAGTCCCTGCCTCTTCAAGGCTGCAACCACAGAAACAGCCTGGTGGGGTCTCAGGACCCCTTGCTGGGGGTGCAGAAGCCTCTTCCAGGACTTCTGTCTGGGGTATGTATTCCCTGCTGTGCAGCCTAGGGCCAGTGGCTGACCTGCTCTGAACCTCCACATGCTGCTGGGGCTGAGTAGGGCACCCCTTTTCCTGTCTGGGCTGGTTCTCTCATCCATGATAAAGAATTCAGGGTCCAGGGCAAGTTGGCCTTCAGGCTGTGCCTCTATCAGTCTGACTGAAATGACTGAAATGGCCCCCTGAGTGACCTCCCCAAGGGAAGGTCAGCTCAGAGACAGAGCCTTCTTGTCCACCATGAACACAGGTGGTACTCAATGAATAGGTGCCAGCTGACCAGCTTCATGGTGAAATATGAAAAACAAGATCCTTAGAATAATTTTTGGAACTTTCTTCAACATATAGGACTTCAAAAATATGGCCTTTTTGATGTTAAAAAGTTCTTTTCCGAAATTATGATAGTCACTGTTTAAATGTTTTGCCCTCTCATGAAAAAGTAATAATATTTGGCAGTACTCGTTCAGCCCACAAATGATCTCTGACACTTGACAAGCCCCTGAAAACAAAGGAATTGCTAAGATCCTTTTAGTTCTAAGTTCTGGGAGGTGGAGTCATTGCCAAAGCCCATCTCAGAAGAGACACTTGGGTCCCCACCCGTAAGGCTGCGCTGGCGGCTGTGATGGGCTCCTCTTCTTGCCCTCCTCTAGATGCCCAGTTCTTGCCACACAGGACTTCCTCCTCTGCACCAGACTCTACCCATCCATCCACCATCCATCTATCATCTCTCCACCTATCCATTCACCTATTAAGTTGACAACATTAAGTTGGGAAGATGGTTTCTTGGTGGAAGATGCTTGTCTTACAGAACAGCTCACCCACCCATGTATTCTCTATGCACCATCTACTAGCCATCTGTCCATCTATCCATCCATTCATCCATTCATTTATCCATCCATCCACCCATCCACCGTCCATCTATCTCAGGTCTGCCCCAAAGCTCCTGTTGCCAAGCCTACTTCTCATATTGCCTTATCCCCCTGCTCTCTTCCTCATGAACTGTAAGCTCCCAAAGGCAAATGACTTCACACAGCCCAAAGCAGAGAACCTGACTTGCAACGGCAGAGCCTATTACTATTGGCATGGAAGGATTCCTCTGGTTCACCCTCCTCTTCCCCAGTACAAAGATTCTCTCATCGGACAATTGGCCAGTCATTCAGCTTCTGCTTAATTATCACTTGGATAGGCAGCTCTTTCAACTTTCGGAAGCCTGGGCTGGTAGAGACTTCATCATGTGGAGCAGCAATCCATTTTCATATTTCTTACCTTGGCTTTTGAGAATGGAACCTTGCATCTTATTTATCTCATATTCCTAGTTCTGAATTTAATGCATGTCTCATTATAGACTCTCAGATACTGGATGGATGAAAGGATTGATGGCCAGACAGAAGATGGATAGATGGTGGATGGATGGTAGATGGATGGATGGGAGATGGATGGAAGGAAGGATAAATCATTGGTATTTTGCATGAACTCAGTAAATAATTGCTAATGAGACAACGTTAAGTTGGGAAGATGGTTTCTTGGTGGAGGATGCTTGTCTTACAGAACAGCTTTGTCTGATCGCAGTGTGGGACTGAGTCTTGGGCCTGAAGGGAGCAGGCCTGAGGTAGCTCAAGAAACTTATCCAGGCTCTTCCCCAGAGACACGGCAAACTGGAA
Organism: Pipistrellus nathusii; assembly: GCA_963693515.1. Lineage (NCBI taxonomy): Eukaryota > Metazoa > Chordata > Mammalia > Chiroptera > Vespertilionidae > Pipistrellus > Pipistrellus nathusii. Next base: position 5,977,156 of record OY882862.1, on the reverse strand, counting down.
GTGTTGGTCCTTAAGCAGCTCCTCCCACAACAGCCTGTGTCTCCTCCTTTTCTCTTAACCTTGCACAGCCCACTGGGAAGAAGGCATTTTGCCGGTGAAGGAGGTGCCTTCCCAGGGCAGGATGGCTCCCCATCCCTTCCTCAGGAGCCACTATGTTGTGTAAACAGAAGCAGGAACCTCTGCAGAAGCTGCTGCCCGTGGATAACAACTTGGCTGTGACTATGGCAGCCAATGAGCTCCAGACCCTCCTCTCCCATGACCTCGGGGATGCTTGCACCCCTCCTCTGTAAACGGAGGCCATTCTGGCAGCAGGTCATAGCCTTTGTGTTCAGATCCCTGTGGAAATCTGATCGAGGCAATGGGTTCTTGAGTCAGAAATCAGCACAAGTTTTCAGACATGCGCTGTCATTCCTGCTTACGGTTTCGGGAGGGTCATGAACCCCCACAAACCTCCCTATTGCAGGATTGCACAGCTAGCTAGTGACAAAGCTGGGCAAAAATGAGTTCTTTTTCCTCCAAGCTCAAGGGGAAGCTCCCCAACCCTCCACCCACCCCACACGCCCTTTCCCTCAAGTGTGTCTGGAGGCCCTGGCTGCTTGCCTGAGGTTAATAAGCAGGGACCTCCAAGCCTTTGTTGAGAGCTGTGGGCAAGGCCTTTGCTCTCCCTTATCTTCAGAGGAGAGAGGGGCTAGCATGGAGGGAGGAGGCAGAGGCAGAGCAGGGCCCTCCTGTAGGAACCTGCCCTGAGCTCCCTGGGCTGAAAGGCAGTTCTGCTGGGGTTGCAGGAGGGTATTCAGACCTTGGCAGCCGGGCCCTCATCCAGCTGAGAGTGAGAGGGTGCAGTGGAGAAAGGCACCAAGCTGTGTGTGGAGGGGCCCAGGGTGTCCAAGCCATACTGGTTCTGCCTTGTGCCCTGAGCTGCCCTGGGAGGGGTGGCCAGGAAAGCTGGCCCCCAAGGGGTCCACAAGCCATCCTAACTACAGCCCCGAACCCAGGCTACACCAGTGGGAGAGGAGGCATCTGGCTGAGTCCAGGAGAGGAAAGAGAAGAGCTGAGAGCCAGGGCCTGAGAAGGGGGAAGGAGACAGCCTGAGTTCTTGAGAATACAAAATAAGGTGGGAGCTCTGCTGAGTGCAGAGACAGGAGGGGAAGGGGTCTGTTCAGCCCCCTGGCATTTATTCAGATGCCTTAGGCCAGCAAGGGGCTGCTGCAGGCCTGCCTGAGAACTGATTCATCTGATTATGTAAGGACAACAGGGAGGGGGCTTTGTGAGTCTTAGGGAGGTAGCTGCCTGGCTGGTATTTGAGAAAAGGGAAGATGAGGGGAGCTACCCTGGATCTGTTCAAGGGCAAGCTGAGTGGAAAGGGTCAGAGAGTCAGACACACAGAGTAAGCCTGCCTAGAAGGGCTCAGACCAGGCTAGACCCCCTGCCTTCTCCTCAGACCAGGTCCTCACTCCTCAGGAACCATTTGTGTGATCACCTGATTGGGAACAAAAGGTGAACAGGATGCAGTCCTTGCCTCAGGGAACTTCCAGAACAAGCGGGTGAAGGAGGGAGCTCCCATGGGGCCTAGGAGTCTGAGGGGCCAAGAACAGATCATGCCCAGACCTCATGGCCACAGGGTCCTGTCCTGTGCCCCAAAGAGTGAAGGATGGGACCAGGCAGATGCTGCATGAGCATTAGAACATCTGGAAAAACCTGAGGAAAGGGCAGTGGCTGGAGGCCAGGTAGTGGCTGACAGAACCGGGAGGGCAGCACAGGGGCAGGAGTCAAACAAGGATACAATGTCAAGAACTCAGAAGAGGCCAGGCAGAGCCAGATGGCCATTGGACAACGCACTGTGCCAGTGGCCTGTGTATGTGTGTGTGCATGTGTGTACATGTGTATATGTGTGTATGGGAGTGTATGAGAGAGCCTATGGGTGGGTCTCTGTGTGTATATGTATGCAAGCATGTCTGTGTGTCCATGTACCTATGTGTCTGTCTCTGTGTACATGTGTGTCTATGTGTAAGAGTATCTACAGGGGTGTTGCAAAGGTGTTGTGTGTGGCTGTGTGGCCATGTTTATGTGAGATGAATATCTATTTGTATATATCTATGTCTGTGTGTGACAGTGTCTATGGGTATGTATATCTGTGCGTGTGTGTGTGTATGTATGTGCATGCCTCTGCGTTTCTGTGAATCTATATGTGTTTCTACGTGTCTGTGTGCAAGGAACTGTCTATGGGGGGGTGCGTGTGTGTGTACATGTGTATGAGTGTGTTTATGGGTGTGTGTGTATGTGTGTGTTTGTCGTGTATGTGTGTATGCGTGTGTGTGTGCGTGCTTGGTGTGTGTGTGTGTGTGTGTGTGTGTGTGTACATCCCTATGTCTCTGTGTGTGGTACATAATGATCAGAGAAGAAGCTGGAGGCTGAGGGTGCAGGTTTCAACCAGGAGCTCCTTCAGGTCCTGGTGGGATGGTGAGGGCTGGACTCCTAGGGGAGGGTGGGGTGAGCAGGATAGGCCTGGGCCCCCGAGACCAGAGCAGCTTTCAGTTTGGGGCAGTCCACACTGGCAGTGGGAGGCCTTCTGGGACTTATGGCTGGGGTGTGGCCTAGAGCTTCCCAAAAGCAGGGAGAGACAGGCCTGCTCAGTTCAGAGCCCAGTAGGACACATGTCCAGAGCCTGCACCGGGCTGTTAAAAGTGTTGGTAAGTCTATGGAAAGAATCGCCAAAAGCAAAAGTGCAAGTGGAGCCCGACGGCCAGTGAAAGCCAATGCAGAGGGCATGTCCTCTTGGTATCTGAGGAAATGTTCACTTTGGGGGAACAGGTGTGTGTGGATGTGAGTGAAGCTGGGTGTGTGCACTCACAGGGTTTAGGGTACCCATGCTTGGCAGCAAACCTGGAAACAGCCTGAAACCTCTGCTTACTTCCCAGGATAGAGCTCATCTACCCATATCCCTCCCATAACAAAAGCCCCCTGGGCACTGCGGTGGGGTGAGGAGGCAACAGCATCATCACAGCAGAGCTCCCCTCTACCATCACTCGCCTGTAGCCATTGGGAGCTCAGCAGGATCCAGGCCTGCCCGGGGCCTCTGCCCAGGAGGAGCTTGGGGGAACACATGGGCGTTCACCCAGTGCTCTGATAGTCTGTTCCGATGTCTCTTCAACCAAGGCCTTGGGAGAATCAGGAGCCAGAGCCAAGAAAGGTGGGGTGCAGGATCCCACAGGAGGGCAACAGAGACACCTATGGCACACCAGCCATCAGAGCCAAGCCAGGGTTCAGCCTGCGCTCCAAAGCCCTGTGAGTTCTTTCACTGTTTTAATTCCTGCTGGGTGCAGGTGCGCTCCAGGGGCCATCTGGCTCCCCGCTGTTTGTTTCTCCATCAGGGCTTGGCAAACAGCACCTGCTGTGCAATGGTGACCTGGGGACCCAAGGCATCCCCACTCCCTCATCCCGAACCCAGAGCCCATAAGAATGTTTACACACACCCAGGAGGCAATGCATTCATTCCCTCAGGAAGAGTCCTGCTTGAGGATGCCAGGCTGCCCCACCCCCCACATCCCCTGCACTTCCCTTTGGTCCTGCCAGCCCAGCAGAATGCCCCTGCCCTCTGCTTTCTCTATCTGCTTCTTATCTGTCTTTCAAGACCATCTTCAAGGCTCTGTCTACCAGGGGCAGGCTAGGCTGCCCCTACGCAGCAAGGTCCAGGGGCCTCCCTGGACAGCAGCACATACCTGTCTGATACCGTTGCCTGGCGAGCTTCCTCTTCCCACGCTCCAGCCCTCCAACACTGCCCCTCTACAAAGCTAATGTCACTCCCTCTGACTCAGTTTCCAAGAGGCAGCATTCAGAGGCCCAGTATCAGCCTCTGGTTAGCAGAGGCCTGGAGGCCGTCCTGGGGCAGGTGTCAGGAAGCCTCTGGGCATCCCCCGGCCTGAGCGTGTGCAGCCTGCACAAGGGGAGCGTGCACTGGGGCTTGAGGTCCTTGCAGCACCTAGAGCCGGGTGAAGGAGGGGAAAGATGTGCAGGCAGAACAGCAGCACAGGTAGCAGCACATGGGCCAGAGCCACACTCTGGGCAGGTCATCGGGCTGCTGGAAGCTCCTACTGGGAAGTCTGGGCCAGGGAGCTGACCCCAGGCTTTCCGGTGGCCTTGGTTCAGTTAGCATGATTATTTTGAGAAACATCATGCTCTTTTTCCAATTACTGCTAATTAAATTCCATTTTATGCAAATGCCACAATTTTTTATGAAGGTATAATTGACATATACACTGAGTGGCCAGATTATTATGATCTCTGAACGCATAATAACCTGGCCACTCAATATATATATATATATATATATATATATATATATATATATATATATGAGACCTGGTGCATGAATTCGTGCATAGGTGGGGTCCGGCCAGCCTGGCCAGAGGGAAAGGAGTCATGGGCAGTTAGCCAGCCTGCCTGTTGGTTGAACTCCTAGTTGAGGGGACATTTTGCATATTAGTCTTTTATTATATAGGATATACACTGAATGGCCAGATTATTATGCGTTCAGAGATCATAATAATCTGGCCACTCAGTGTCTATTGTATTAGTTATAGGCGTACAACATGATGATTTGGTATATTGTATATTGTGAAATGATCTCCACAATAAGTGTAACTAACATCCATCTCCTCATACAGTTACTATTTTGTGTGTGTGGTGATAACACAAGATGAATTCTTAGCAACTTCCAGGTATACAATGCAGTCAGCACCCTCTATATCCATCCAATCACAGGACTCATCGTAGGCCAGAGCTGCTCATTCACTCCCCTCTCACAGACATATGGGAGCTGCCGGTTTGGGGCTGTTACACATAGAGCAGCCCTGACATTTGCTCCTGGTCTTTGTGTCAATGCGGGCTTCCTCCGGGTGAGATACCTGGGTGATGGCTGGGGCAGGCGGTACGAGTATGTTTTTGAGAAGCTGACAAACCGCTTTCGAAGGAGCGTTCCCGTTTCCCTCCAGCCAGCAGCACGCAGGGTGCTCAGGTCCCTACACTTCCCCACAACCAGTGCCCTTCAGCATCATTTCTTGTGTTCCTTGGCCCTTGGTGGGCTTTCTCTGAGGAAGCTCTCCTTCTTCCTTGGGTCCTCTGGGGACAAGCACCCCCTCCCCCAGCCCTGCACCCTGCCCACCTCACGCCTCTTTCCGCAGCCACCCGGGAATCGGCCTTCGTGCACGCCATCGCCTCCGCCGGAGTGGCCTTTGCAGTGACACGCTCCTGCGCCGAGGGCTCCGCTGCCATCTGCGGGTGCAGCAGCCGTCACCAGGGCTCGCCAGGCCACGGCTGGAAATGGGGTGGCTGCAGCGAGGACATCGAGTTCGGTGGGATGGTGTCTCGGGAGTTCGCGGACGCGAGAGAGAACAGGCCTGACGCCCGCTCTGCGATGAACCGCCACAACAATGAGGCTGGGCGCCAGGTAAGCCCACCGCCCTGTGTCCTAGCTGTGCATCGGGGGCCCTCCGACCACTGCCCTGGGCGTCCTCGGGGACTGGGCAGTGTCTTCGACCACTGTCCTGTGCACTGGGGAGGGGTCTCTGGCCATGGCCCTCTGTGCCCTGGGGATGTCCCAGGGGACCCTCAGAGCACACCCCTGGTCCCTTGAGGAGTGTGTCCTGGTCTGAAACATAGTCGTGTCCAATTGCTCCACGATTGTCTGGGTATTTCCACAGAACGGCAGGTCCGCTTGTGGAGTTGGGATCACAGGAAAGGAGGGATGGGATACAGGCCTGCCTTGCAGGAGCTCCTACACAGCCGAAGAGATGCAGCTATAGCACAGCCTGGATGCTCTGTGTGAGGAAATGTACACACATAGGGTGAACTGGCTCAGAGGACAGTCCAGACCCAGGCTGCAGTCTCAAAAAAAAAAAAAAAAAAAAAAAAAAAGACTTCTGCTGTCAGACAGTGAGCGGAGAAATGCAGAGTGATGCCGTGATCTAGCTGGGAGGAGGCCAGGAGGGCCGCCGGGCAGCCCAGGGTGAGGCTGCACATGAGTTAGTCTGGGTAGAATATGGAAAACAGAAGGAAGAGGAGAATTTGGGAGATGGGGAGACTGACAGATCGAGTTTTGAGGGCTCTGTGAGCCCTGCTAAGAAGGACTGGGTCAGAAGTTCAGTGGGAAACTGACAGAGGACTGACTGCTGATAACAGGGACTGTGTAAGGACCTGCAGGTGTCCAGTCGATTTAGCAACACAAAGATGGCGCTGGCTTTGCCCAGTAGAACCAGGGGATGGCAGAGGGCTGAAGAGTGAATGGGACACTCAACTTCCAACAACAGGGACTAGGTGAGTCAGTCTCATCTTCCTGCCGAAGACAATAAATGCAGATGGAAGACAAAAGGCACCCTGCTTAAAGTAAAGAATACAGTCACGTGATTTATCTGAAGGGAGGTAAAGCAGTGCAGAGGGGAAATGGGCTTTTCAATAAATGTGCTCAGTCCATTGGATCACAATATGGAAAAAATAATCTTGACCCCTACCTCACACCATATATAAATGCAATTACAAATCCAAGTGGGAAAGGTAAAACAAGCCCAAAAAGTGCTTAGAAGAAAACCTAAGGGAGACATCTCAGGCAGAGATTTCTTAAAGAGGTCAAAGAAAAATATAAAAATGTGGACCGTATTTAAATTAAGAATGTCTATTCAGCTCTAGCCGGGTTTGCTCAGTGGATAGAGCATTGGCCTGCGGACTGAAGGGTCCTGGGTTCAATTCTATCCAAAGGCACATACCTTGATTGTAGGCTTCTCCCTGGCGTGTGCAGGAGGCAACCAATCGATGTGTCCCACATCGATATTTCTCTCTGTCTCTCCCTCTCTCTTCCACTCTCTCTAAAAATCCATGGAAAAATATTATCAGGTGAGTTATTAAAACAAAATTTTTTAAAGAAACATCTATTCATAAAAGACACTACCATGAAACTAAAAACACAACCCACACAGGAGGAAATAATATCTCCAAAAATATATGAAAGCTGTAATATAAGAACTCTACAAATTAATTTTTTAAGAAGACAGATAACCCAATAAAAAAGTTGGCTAAAACAAAGTAAAGCCACTTCACAAAAGAAAATATAGGAATTGCCAATAAGTATATGAAAAGGTGTTCAATACCACTAGTCATCAGGGAAATGCTGTCAGAATCAGTGCCCTGGAAAGGGGGAGGACAACCACTGGAAAAGAGCATGATGGGAGTTTCTGAGGACCTGGTGATTTGTAAAATTGTGTCATGTTTTACGACACATATACATTTTTGTATAATGCACTTCCATAAAATGGTTTTAAATGTCACATAACTAAACTAACCATAGAGACGGATAACCTGTCACATGAGCTGATGACACAGTGGATAAGTGGTAATCAGGCGGGGGGAAAAAAAAACAGAAACAGGACTCTAAATACTAGAATGATTAGACACAGATTATAAACAAATATGTTCATTGGACAGACACATGCAAAAAGATGAAATTAGACCACCAATTACACCATACACAATAATAAATTCAAGATGGATAAAGGACTTAAATGTAAGGCATGAAACTATAAAAATATTAGAGGAGAATATAGGCAGTAAAATCTCAGACATCTTATGTAGCAGTACATTTACAGATACATCTCCTAGGGCTGTGGTCAGCAAATTGCGGCTCACGAGCCACATGCGGCTCCTTGGCCACTTGAGTGTGGCTCTTCCACAAAATACCATACCCGTGAGTCAGTTTTGAAGATGTGGCATTGGAAAAAATTTAAGTTTAAAAAATTTGGCTCTCAAAAGAAATTTCAATCTTTTGATATTTGGCTCGGTTGACTAATGAGTTTGTCGACCACTGTCCTAGGGCAAAGGAAACTGAGGAGAAAATAAACAAATGGGACTACATCAAAATAAATTTTAAAAACTTCTGCACAGCGAAAGAAACTACCAAAATGAAAAGGATGTCCACTGTATGGGAGAACATATTTGCCAATGATACATCTGATAAAGGGTTAATATCCAAAATATATAAAGTACTCATACAACTCAACAAAAGGAAGACAAACAGCCCATTTAAAAAATGGACAGAAGACCTGAATAGACATTTCTCCAAAGTGAACATACAAATGGCCAAGAGACACATGAAAAAATTCTCAAAGTCAGTAATGGTCAGAGAAATGCAAATTAAAACCACAATGAGCTATCATCTAACATCTGTCAGAATAGCTATCATAAAAAAAAAAAAATCAACAAATGACAAATGCTGGCAAAAATGTGGAGAAAAGGGAACTCTAGTACACTGCTGGTGGGAATGCAGACTGGTGCAACCATTATAGAAAAAAGTATGGAGTTTCCTCAAAAAATATGGAACTGCCATTTGACCCAGCAATCCTACTCCTGGGAATATATCCTAAAAACTCAAAAACTCTAATCAGAAAGACCATATGCACCCTTATGTTCATAGCAGCATTATTTACAATAGCGAAGATTTTGAAACAGCCCAAGTGCCCATCAGTAAATGAATGGATAAAAAAGCTGTGAGACATATACATAATGGAGTACTATGAAGCTATAAAAAAGATGGATCTCTTACCCTTTGGGACAGCATGGATGACCTGGAAAATATTTTGCTAAGTGAGAAAAGCCAAACTGAGAAAGACAAATATCATATGATCTCACTTATTTTTGGAATTTAATGAGCAGAATGAATTGACCAACAAAATAAGACCTGAAGCAGGGAGGCATGAAACAGACTGACTGACATACATCAATGTGGGTTTGGGAAAATGAGAAGAGATAAGCTAAAGAGTTTATATCCTTACTAGGGGCCCAGTGCACTAATCTGTGCACCTTGAAAGGAACTGTGGGCCACAAGGCTGTGGTAGGCAGAGGGGCGGATTTCAGCCCATCCTCTATGCCACCACCCAGTCCCTCCCACTGGGCCCTGGTTCCCCGTCTGCTAGCAACCCTGCTCCTGCCACTGCTCACGCACCCTGATGGTGCTGGCTCCACTCACACTGCTGACAGCACAGACGACTGGGGCCAGCACCAGCAGCAGCTGCCAGAGGGGCTGACGCTATCAACGGGTGCAAGTGGTGACTACTGCCCCGATTGCCTCTCAGGAGCAAGGGGAGGTGGAGAAGCCTCAGGGGTGATCAGGACCAGCGCCATTTGCACCGGCAATGAGTATGAGTGGCAGTTCTGCCTTCAGCTGCAGGTGTAAGGGGCAACTGCCAGCTCCAATCACCCCTCAGGAGCAGAGGGAGGTAGAGAAACCCTGAGGGACAATCGAGGCCAGCAGCCAATGTTTGCACCCACTGACGGTGCCGAGTGACTAAGGCCGGTGCTGGGTGCCAGCAGTGGGTGCGAGCAGGGCTGACACTAGCAGCAGGTGCAAGCACCAGGCAGGACCACAGGAGCAAAGAATTTTCAGTAGCCACCAAAGGCTCACTACAATGGCAACAACTGGCACCTGCCTTGGTCTGGCGCCCCTACTCACCTGCTTCACCATTCCATCACAGCCAACGCCTGCCATGTTCCGTGCGCACCCCTGGTGGTCAGCGCATGCCATAGCGACTGGTTGTTTGGTTGTCCCACCATTCAGTCTATTTGCATGATAGGGTTTTATATAAATAGATAGGCATAGCCCATGGACACAGGCAATTATGTAGGGCAGACATGGAGGGATAGGGCCTGGCAGGATGGAAGTAAAGTGGGGGAGAGTAGAGATATCTGTGATACTATCTACAATAAAAACTTTATTTTTTTAAAAAAAGAAAACAAAAATTTACCCTTTCAGAAATAGCATAGGAATATACTAGAGACTTGGTTTTGGGAGGAAACCTGACTTGGATTCAAATATCGACCCTTCATTTAATAGTTATCACTTTGGGAAAGTTACTTAACCTTTCCCAAGCCTCCGTTTTCTCATCAATAATATAAGATTAATAATTATAAAAAATGCTCACATTCATACAGCTAAAATGCAAGGTTGAATATTTCAGCAGGGAACTGGAAATTATAAAAATAATAGAGTAGATTTGGGAAACAATCACATAAAAATTGTAGAAGTGAAGAATGAATGAGGGTTTCCAGTTAAAGACAACAAAGCCAACACAGTATTTCCCTCTGCAACCTCCTAATCACCCACTAAAATGACAATGAATAAATTTTATTATACATAAATAAGGCTCCTGAGAACATGAAAAACAGAAGAAGTAATAATAGCCACGAAAGTTTGAAGGCTAAAAAGCAGATAGATGAATATCCAGTAGGCCCAAGAAAGCAGAGTCTTAAGCCAGCAGAGCAAGATCTGAGCAACAACTCAGGAATTACTAGCATCAGGTGTCTTGAGAAACAGAAGGAAATATGGGGCTGAAAACAGGAAGACTGGTTGGAAGTCTATGTTAAAAGCACTTTTTAACCCACCAGCTCTTCTGTCCAACTCTTGCACCCAGGCAACACTCCTCCTTTACCAGAAAGCTGCAAACTTCCTTTCTAAAAAGGGTAAAGCAGGGGTTGTCTGGCCTGTGGGACGCAAGCACAGCTAAGGGCAAGGCCACCCAAGTGAAAAAAGTATGTCTAAGTGTGCATTTCTCTTCCTAATCTCCTAATGCTGCACTGATGCCGGGTCACCCACAGGCAGGAGAGTGGAAAGTTCTGCCCTAGAAATCAGAGGGACCCAGGAGAAGAGACTTAATGTCTCCAACGAAACAGTGTGGCCAAAAGTCTCTCTGGGGCTAGGGCTCAAGTTGGCAAGTCCCTCCCAGGCACAGGAGCTTCCAACAAGATTTTCAGTGGCCTGGTTTTATTTTATTTTATTTTGTTTTGTTTTATTTTATTTTATTTTATTTTTTGCCTTTTACACTCCTTTTTAAAATATATTTTTATTGATTTCAGAGAGGAAGGGAGAAGGAGAGAGAGGTAGAAACATCAATGATGACAGAGAATCATTGTTGGCCGCCTCCTGCACACCCCCTACTGGGAATTCAGCCAATAACCTGAGCGTGTGCCCTTGATCCAAATTGAACCTGGGACCCTTTGGTCCGCAGGCTGACGTTCTGTCCACTGAGCCAAACCGGCTAGGGCTAGTGGCCTGCTTTTAAAATATAAACAGACAACCAAGGACTCTCAGACACCCAAGGAGGCCTCCAGCAATCACAAAGGTAAAGATTAAAACAAAGAAAAAAGATGCAAACTTATGGAAAAGAGATGTTGTAAAGAGAGAAGAAAACTTCAAAAACTATCACTGTCCCGGGGAGTTGGGAAAACATACTGAACCCATGAACTTGGAATAGGATGTGAATTTAAGAGAACATTGGGGATGGGGAAGAGGTCTTAGTAATTAAAAATAGGACAGCAGAAAAAAAAAATACTCTCATCAGAAAGGCTGGTAGATAGTTAAGACACTTGTCTACAAAGCAGAAGGGAAAACTAGGGAAGCAGAGATGGAGACTAGGGAAGAACAGAAAATATAGAGGTTCTGTCCATGAGAGACAGTGATAAACATGAAGAGGAGGAAGTTGGCACAGAAATAAGGCAGGAGAGTTCCTGGAATGGAGATCACAGGTTTCAGACCACACAGGCCCACACAGGAAGTGACTAAAACAAGAAAGGGAGACCCACACCAAGCTGGCAGCACAGACATGGCCCCCAAGCCACCCAAGAAAAGATGAAGTTCACATCAAGTATCAGAGCCGGGATGGCATCAGAGTTTCCAAGAAAATATAAATGACAGAATAAAATGGAGCAGTACGCTCAGAATTTGGGGGGCGAGGCGGGGGTGGGGGGGGCAGGGATGTGAGAGCTTTTAGCCAAGAAATTTCCTTAAGCCATTTTTCAACTTTCAAGTAGAAAAGATTTGTTTCCAGACAAGCACATTTCCTAAAATGGACCAGAAGACCTCTCAACAAGATGTCTCCAAGATGAAATGGATAGGACACTTGGTGTGTTTAAATGTCTTGAAGAAGATACTTAGACAATTAAGGGAGAGCTTGAGGCTGAATCCATGATACATATATTCAAAAAGTAACAACAAAACATCTTGTAGGAAAGGATAACTAATGGAAACGTACCACATGGCTCAACTGAATTGACATTTAACAATCCCAATACCATCAGCACCAAATATTGATCCAGCCAGAAATATGCTCTAGTTCTTAAGGTAGGAAGACGTTGGAAATGTGCATCAGAGTGGCAGGGGCAGGGATGAGAGGTCCAGAGACAATGCCAAACACAAGGTTTGTGAGAGGCGCACAGCACTACGTTAGATGGTCAGGAAAGTGCTGAGGGAGAGTGGGCGCAGAACTCCTTTGTGTTTTTTTTTATGAGAGAGAGAGAGAGAGAGAGAGAGAGAGAGAGAGAGAGAGAGAGAGAGAGAGAGAGAGAGAGGGATTTGTTGTTCCACTTATTTATGGAATATTGGTCAATTCTTATACACTGAGTGGCCAGATTATTATGATCTCTGAACACATAATCTGGCCACTCATATTGTATATCCTATATAATAAAAGACTAATATACAAATTGTCCCCTTAACTAGTTCAACCAGCAGGCAGGCCAGCCAACCACCCATGTCTCCTCCCCCTGGCCAGGCTAGCTGGACCCCACCCATGCATGAATTCATGTACCGGGCTACACACACACATACACACACACTGAATGGCCAGATTATTATACGTTCAGAGATCATAATAATCTGGCCACTCAGTGTATGTGCCCTGACAGAGGATCAAACCCAAAACTTTGGCCTTTGGGGATGATGCTCTAATCAACTGAGCTACCTGGCCATGGTTCCTATATTTCTTAGCACATTTTGGGAATTATTGGGCTTTTTAAAGCAGCAGTTGCCAACGGGTGGTCTACGGACCACTGGTGGTATGTGAGGGCAGAAAGGTTGGCAACCGCTGCTTTAAAGCACAAACATCTATAACTTTGATAAAGTCAAACTAAAACAAGAGACCTAGGGTCCAGAGGAGAAAGCAGCTGCTCCTGTTTGGAAAAGTTTGGCCACGAAAGGAAAGAGGGTGGAGATTGGACAGAAATGAAGTGGTGTGGGGGCAACTAACAAGTGCCCAGGAAAAGTGTCGGTATGCGAGGGAAGAGCTGAAACAGCAGGGAGATGGGGATGGGACAGGGAAGGATCTGGATGCAGAGCCCAGCATCGTCCAGTGGGAGGGCCATAGGTACCACATTTTCTAGTAGCCACATATTAAAAGAAAACAGCGACATTAATTTTAATACTAAATTTTATTCAACCCACTATACCTAGCATGCTGCCATTTCAGTAATGCAATCAATACTAAAATCATGCATGAGATCTTTTATATCCTCTTCTTGTACAAAGTCTGAGGACTGACAGCAAACCGGTGTACATCTGTACTCCCAGCACTTCTCCGTTTGGACCAGCCTCACCTCTGGGGCTCTTGGGAGGTGGTGACCACCACAGTGGGCAAGGCAACCTTAGGTCTGATGAAGTCACCCACCTTCACCTCTTTCCCCAAAGAGAACCTGGGGTTCCCACACGAAGAAACACACACACCACTTGGCCAAGCCCTGTAGATTGTCCACCCCCAGGCTTCCACAACTTGATGCCCTGCACTGCCTCGCTCTTCCTCTTCCCAACTCCCTACAGTCCAAGATCCCAGCTTCCTGGGCCCTGAAGATGCCCAATGCAAGCAACACTCAGGTAGCTCTCAGTCTTGCCACCAGCCACCCTATACCTCCGGGCCTGGATCCTGGGTTCTCCAGGTTAGAATTAACACCTTTCTTCTTCCTGTCTGCACTTACATCATCTTTTTACAGCCCTGGCCTTCCTTCACTCTGTCACAGATGCCCAAGACTTAGAGCCAGCCTAGGAGAGAGCAGGGGGGCTCCATGGCCCTGGCCCCCAACTCTACCCACTTCCACCCCGCGCACCGCGGGATCTCGGGGTCGGCCACGGGAGCACATAGAAGGGAATGGCACTGCAGGCCCCTGGAGCGGGCACGGTTGCTTTGTGGGGCAGGCAGGGAGGCTGGGTTTGCCTGGGGAGCCCGGGGCGGGGGCCGCAGGCCAGGAGCAGGGTCCGGGGAGACGGCACCGGCGCTGAGCGAGAGCCCTGACGCCCCGCCCGCGCTCCCGCAGGCCATCGCGAGCCACATGCACCTCAAGTGCAAGTGCCACGGGCTGTCGGGCAGCTGCGAGGTGAAGACCTGCTGGTGGTCGCAGCCCGACTTCCGCGCCATCGGCGACTTCCTGAAGGACAAGTACGACAGCGCCTCGGAGATGGTGGTGGAGAAGCACCGCGAGTCGCGCGGCTGGGTGGAGACGCTGCGGCCGCGCTACACCTACTTCAAGGCGCCCACGGAGCGCGACCTGGTCTACTACGAGGCCTCGCCCAACTTCTGCGAGCCCAACCGCGAGACCGGCTCCTTCGGCACGCGCGACCGCGCCTGCAACGTGAGCTCGCCGGGCATCGACGGCTGCGACCTGCTGTGCTGCGGCCGCGGCCACAACGCGCGCGCCGAGCGGCGCCGGGAGAAGTGCCGCTGCGTCTTCCACTGGTGCTGCTACGTGAGCTGCCAGGAGTGCGCGCGCGTCTACGACGTGCACACCTGCAAGTAGGCGGGCCCGCCGCCGGCCCTCCCGACGGGGCTCCTCCCTCCCGATGGGGCTCCTCCCGCATAGGCTCGGGCTGAGGCTTTCGGAGGAGGGCGGGGTCTCCTCTGGGGACCCAGCTTCTAGCGGGCAATCCCGCCCTGCCACCTCCTCCTGGCAGCCCCCTGGTAAGGTTCCATCCGACCCCACTCATCTATGTAGAGCAGCTCTCCTGACAAACAGCGGTCGCGACCCCTGTCCCCCAGCCTCTTCCTCTGAAGGCTGGGGACCAGTGGCCCCCCAGGTCCGGTGCTCTGGAAAGGCCTGACATCTGCCTGCGCTCCCAACCAATCCCACGGAGAGAGCCCACGCCTTGCGGAGCCCCGAGAGCCAGCTGGGCCTGGGGGAAGGAGGGGCCTGGCAGCAGAGGCGAGCAGGAGGCTGGGCCCCGAAACCTGGCTCTGCCCGGGCTGTCGTGTGTGAGGCTAACAGACATCAGGCGCTCTTCCCCGGACTGTTACTGCTGCTGCCCAAGCCCTGGCTGGGACAGCCCACTGTGGGGCCCTTCCACCTCCCTTCTCAGGTCTTCCACCTGCACTCCATCCACAGGGGAGGAGCACAGCCTTCTGTCCCAGCCCTACCCAGCCTCCCTCTGGGTCTCAGCACCTCCCCCACCTTCCTCATCATCTGCCCAGGACTGCTGGCCTGCACCCACCCACCCACCCCCCAGCTCCATCATCCTGCCTTGGAAGCTCACTCGGGGCAGGGTTGGGCTGTTTGGGAGGTTTTCGTAGGAGGAGCCACACCTGGGGGCTGCAGAGGACCCTCAGCCCCCAGAGGAGTGGTGTCCCCTGGCAGCCCTGGTAGTTAGGACTGACCTGTAGGGCTCCTGCTGCAGCTATGGTATGCCAGGCTGGCCACACTGGCCACTGTCCTGGAGCACCTTCTGACTAATCCACCCAGCCCAGGAAGTACTGGCCTCTGGACCCCTCAGCCAATGCCCAGGCCAGGCCTCTTCTCACTCAGACTCGGCCACTGTGAAACTCCCCCCAGTTCCCGGCAGGGCGAGGAGGCCAGCCAGAGACAGATGGCTGCACGCCTCTGAGGACAAGACCTTCCTCTGCCTTGAATTTTGTGTTTTTGGTTTTAATTTTATTTCTGATGCTGCTATATTCACCATACACTGGAGCTAATCAAACAGATGTGTTGTTGTTTTTTCCCTTTCTTTCTATGAAAGAAATATTTGAGTCATAGCTTGTGAGTTTCAAACAATGGGGAAGTAAAAGAAAAAGAAAAAACACAAAAAGCAGAAACAACCAAACGCTGTGGATTGTGCTGGTTTTCTGGTGGTTGGATCAGTGGTGACCTCTGGGACAGAAGACCCCATGGGCCAGGGGAGGAGGCAGTCAGCATGCACCTCGGAGACTCCTGGGGTCTTGGAGGTGACCTCCAGAAGCCAGAATTCCAGAGGAAAGAGGGACCGTCATGCCAAGGAAAAGAGGGCACACAGCCAGTGATGCTGAGGTCTGGGGCAGGCGAACTGGACCCAGCAGAAGGCTCCGGTGAGGTGCAGGAAGGAGGCGGAAGCCTGCCTGCTGCAGGGGTGGTGCAATGCAGGGAGCAGGGTGGAGGCCCCACGAAAGTCAGTGGAGCAGTGGAACATCCAAAAGCCACTTCCCCAAATGCCCATGATACTCGGCTGACGTTGCAGTGCAGGCTTTGTGGCCACGCCCGCTGGGTTTGGGGACATGGCCTCTGTGCAGGGTCCCCAATGTGGCCCACCAAGGGTGTTCCAGGAGCCCAGCCTGTCTGGGAGGCCAGAGACAGTCCTTCCACCAGAGGTTTGCCCAGCTGAGGCCTAGCAGCGGCCCTGGTCCACCCTCACCAGGCCTATGCAGAGCAGCGCTGGGTGGGGCCTCTGGAAACTGGAAGGGGGGAGGGGGCTCCCCTAAGGCCACACCTTTGCTTCTCCAAGCTGGGTGCAGGGCCCCTGCACCTTTCTCTGCCCTTCTGAGCCCACCCCCTCACCACCACCACCACCACCACCACCACTGTCGCCTCTTGAGCCAGACTCCAAGGGAGGGAGAGAGCTGAGGAGGGTGGGGGTGGACAGGCTGGGACAGGTGAAGGGTGAGGAGCATAAAAGAGAAGCTGAGGGCAGGAGGCCCAGCCCCCACCCTCTCCAAGCTCAGGCCCTATGTAGACCATTTGCTGGAAGGAAGGAAGGTAGAAGGGGGATGGTGGGGGGAGGAGGAGACCTCACAAGGAATCCCCAGCCAGCTGATGGTGGAGAGAGGGAGCTGACGCAGCTGTTTGTGAGGTTAGGAGGGAGAGAGGAGGAGGGAGGGGTCTGCATGGCTTTGGGGAGCAGGGCCTGCCCCTGCTGCTCACCACCACTCCAGCTTTTCCCAGACCATGGGGTGGGCCGGCCTCTACCCTGGAGACATGCACCCCTACTGACTCCACTCATCCTTTCAGCTTTGCCACCCTCTGCCTCTGCTTCCCACCAGCCCTTGGGTACAGACTCTAACCTAGCCCCTACCTGGCCCCTGGTCAGCTCTATGCCCAACACACACTCCCCTAGAGCCCACTTGGGCACAGCTCCTGCCACTAGAACATCAGGCCCCCTCTCTCCACCACCAGCTGGCAGGGGATTCCTTGTGAGGTCTCCAGCCCCCCACCTTACTCCCTGGGCCCAGGAAGTAAGAGCGCAACTCCTGGCTCTGGAGAGGGTCCTACACAGGAATGTGCAGAAATCGGGCAGGGGGTCCAGGACGGGGGGGGGGGAGGGTGCAGAGACCGGGCACCGGCGTGGATACCCACTCACAGCCAAGCCCTGAGCTGGAAGAAAGCTGTGGGAGGGTGTGGGGAGGTGCCTGGTTTGAGAGAGGCAAGAAGAAGCCAGATTGTGGGAGGTCGTGGCTTTTAAGGTCAAGACAGAACCTGGAAAGTTCCTTCCTCCAACTTGCACCCTCTCCCCAATTTCTTATGCCCATAGGGTCCTTGCTGGAGGCTCCAACTCACTGAAGACAGAGCTAGATGGGGCCAGTAGGGCAAAAATATGGGAGACAGACGCAGGTCTCCAGGCTCCCACCATCCCTCCCTGCCCCTCATGGGCTGGCACTCCCATGTCCTACCCCAAGCCCATGGCCTCAGTGGCTTGGGGCTGCTGCTCCCCCAATAGGCCTACCCCAGGCTGGGTCACCCGCTGCTCTGGGGCCACAGCTGACCACCAAAGATTCCCAAAACTGGGACTCTAAGAGGTCATCCAGGGCCAGATGGGCTGCGAGCAAATGCTCTATAAAAAGAGAACCGGTGATTAAGTGCCCAGGGCAGGGGGCAGGAGCACCGACAGCAATCTCTCCCTCTGGGTGAGTCATAGCGAGGGGAACCGGGCTCTCTCAGCCCACCAGGCCATCCTGGGTAACAGCTGATTAGACACCGCGCAGGGGTCAGGCCCTGTAGGTGGGGGTGGCAGGTGCTGGAGAACCCAACGTGGGTGTGCCCACAGCGTAGACTGCACAGACGTGCAGCACCTGAGTCAGGGGCTGGGCAGGAGCCATCCTAATTGGCACCTGCTGTGAACTAGGGGCCAGGGGTTCCACAGATGAAAGGGCCAGAGAGACAGCCTAGGCCTGGGCGGGGCTGGCCTGCGAAAAGAGACAAGATGGGACCATCCTGGGAGGTCAGTGCAGAGGTGGGTTCTGTCTGTCTACACCTCTGAGTCACAGGACTGCCAGGCCCCAACATCCGGGCTCTGTCTGGCCAGGACAACTGTGACAAGAGGGCCTGTTTGCAGGTGGGCCCTGAGAGGGGGTGGCACTGGCCTGAGGACACAGCATGTCAGGGACCCATTTTGGTCTCTGGGTGCTGGATCTTGAGGCCCCGTTTCTGTCTGGGTAGCAGTACCAATGCAGAGATGGTCTCAGCTCTCCAGAGGTGAGGCACCAGGACAGTGCTGACCTAGGGGGCATGCCCACCACCCCTGCCAGCATGGCTCCAGGGTGGAGAGAGGCAGAACTCCCCAGAAAAGGCCCAGGACGGGGCACCCAGGCCCGTGGAGCCACAGGACAGGCCCGAAGGGGTATGGGAAGTGCCTGCGTAAGAAAAGAGAAACCCTCAACTCTCCCGACCTCAGTCTCCCTCCAGCGCTAGAGGAAGTGGGGTGAGGGGTTGTTTCCCAGGGCCTTTTGTTGATGTGTAATGCTCTATCTGGAGCCGCTGCTAGAGCCTAGCTGGCTACCCTCTCACCTGCCAGGATCGTCTGCATGTCCGCATGAACCCCTTGCCCAGCCCCCAGCCCTCCCCTTAACCCCCCCTCAAAGGGAGGGCAGAGCTGGGCAGCCTCGGGCCTCTGAAGATTCTTCTCCGGGAGTTTATAGCCCGTCCTGCCCGCCTGGGAGGGAGGAAATGGGCCTGGTGGGCCTGTTCGCAGGTAGTTGAGACAGGAGAGGAATAACCATATTAAAGGCCCCGGAGGTGGTAGGCCCCCACCCTGCCCCAGGGTGCCCTTGGCCCCGCCCCTGCAAATCTCACACTCCCCAAGCGAGGGCTTTGAAGTCCTCGGGGATGTGGCCCTCCTCCTCAGGCCTCCACTTTCTTGGTCTGGAGCCTCAGTTTCCTCCCTTCAGGGACTTGCTGAGCACCTCCCACCTTCTCCCAGGGCTGGGAACCTTTAGCTGCAGGACCCTTTCTCCCCCCCCCCCATCTCCATCCCTCCCCCAGTCTCTACCCCAACTGTTGAAGTCCCCTGCCCCCCAAAGCAGAGCCTGGCGGGTGGGTAGATGTCAATACCCTGCTGGAGTGAACTTTGCCCCTAGGTCCCTGAGGTCTGGTTTGGGGGACTGACCTTTGTCCTTACCTTGGGCTCTGGTCTGAGAAACACGGCCCATCCTGGGTACCTGGCCAATGACCTGGGGTGGCCATACTCCCTGGGTTCTCCCCTCCAGTGGACTCCCTGGCCCAGACCCAGAGCCTGTCTGCCATCCATTTCCTTGTTAGAACCCCTTTTCCACTATGAAACCCTCTGACCGAGATGCCTAAAGGCAGGGCATTCTGAGGTCTTGACCTGGCAATCAGCAGCTTCCTCTCCAGCAGCCCCTTGGCTTCCAGGTCTGAGCAGAAACTAGACACCTGACTCGCCCATGCTGCCCTCTGGCCTTGCATAGTTCAGTGCAGCCTGGAGTCCAGCCTCAGTCCGGGTGATGCACGGCCTCCTAGAGCGACATCCAAGGCGACATCCAAGGCTCTCAGGGGAATAGGATGGCATCCCTCCCACACACTGGTTGGGGCACTGCCAGTCTTCCTGTTCATAGCTATCAGCCAGTATACTGATGCCTGTGGGTAAGGCTACCCTCTGGGGTATGAGTTCATGAAGGTGAGGCCACCCCCATTTCCTCCCTTCCTATTCCATCATAAAGTGGGACAACAAAGAGCAGCTAACAGATGACACCCCCACCCATCCCACCCCTCATTCCACCAACTGACCTTAATCCTAGGGAGTTGGACAATGGCTCCTTTGCCACCTACTGGGTCAGGGGTTGCAGGGGGAGGTGAGCATGGGGCATTGTTTCTCTGGCTCCAATATCCTCAGTCCATGCCCCTGGGTCTCCTATACTTTTGAGGACCAGGCAGGGTGCCCAGGGCATGATGGTAGCCCCAGGGAGGGGCTGCAGCCTGGGAGCCCCCATTGCCCAGCCTGGCAACTGGGACAGTAGCTAGTGAGAAGGTGTTAATTAATATTTAGCTAGAGGCAGGCTCCTCGTTCATCTCTCTTTCTCTCTCTCTCTCTCTTTTTTTTTATTTGAGTCCTTGGAGTGCACAGTAAACAGTCATTTGGCTCTTGGGCCCTGCAAATTGGTGTTTATGGTGTGAGGACCAAGACTCGTCCACCCAAGCATGGCTGGCTGGGAGGGCAGCACCCTCCCACTCATGAAGGCCCAGATCTGTAGGGGAGCCTCCCCCACTCTGAAGGAGGAGGAAGACGAGCTACTCCCTGCAGCCCAGTCTGAGGTGAGGGCCCAGCTGGAATGGCATTGGCCAGAATCCTGCTGGCCAGGTGCTTGTGTGGCCGGAGGTGGCACTGCAGAGGGCTTCTCGGAAGAGGTGAGGCTTCCAAGGCAGGGAGGCCTCTCCAAAGGGAGCTCACCAGAAAGCTCACCAGAGCCCTTGCCTCCCTCTCAGGGGGGTTCTGCATCCAACCACAGCTCCTATCACCTCCCTCAACAGGCCCCAAGTCCTCTCCCCACACAGCAGCCATCGGCAGAACTGAAGGCAGGAATACAGGAGGGTGATGGTGGAATTTCAGGCACAGGCAGACAACAGTGGGGAGAAGGGGACTTCCCCACCTGCCTGCCCCTTCTTGACAACAGCTGGTGGGAAGGCAGGCAGGTCCGTGCAGAACTCCCAGCAGCCCCTCAGCTCCCTCTGCTGCCGGCAGTCCACCGGTTCATCTTCCCTACCTCACCTAGCACCGCACAGCCTGCCAGCTCACAGCACCCAGAGAGACAAGGCTGAGTGCCCAGGGCAAGGCTGTTTGGAAGGAGCCTTGTAGACTGCACGTGCTTCTCCCACACGTGCTTTCAGCATCCAGGCCTGAGCTGGAATCTCCGGAACTGAGATCATGGCTTGCATAGTCCCGAGCCAGCCCCTCCTCTGCTTCCATGGCTCCCTGGGGCCCACAGATGCAGTTGGAGTGCCTCAGCCTGTGCCCCTTGCACTCTGGTCCTACTCTGGGCTGACGGAGGGGGCAGGGGGGGGCCTCTGTGGTGAGGTGGAGAAACTGACCCTCACCCGGGCAGGACTTGCCCAAGGCCACTCATCACACCTTTCAGTCTCACCTGCAGTTCACTCTGGCCTTCCTTCACCCTCCCTCCATCCCGCCAACCACAGCCCTCTTACCACCACATTGCCTTAACCCTCCATGTCTCCTGAATCTCTGCTGGGGACCCTGGGAAGCCAGTGCCGGCCATGTCTCCGGGGCCCACACAGGTAGGGTGCCAAGGCTCCAGGGGAGAAGCTGTGAGTGTGCGCATGGTGGGAGCTTGCCCTGCTGCCAAGCTCCCTGCCTGGTCCATCTGAGAGGCCAATTCTCCTCCCACCCCCAGATCCACCCCCACCAGATCCACCCTCCCTAGCCCAGCCCTGTGCAGGCCAGGCTAGACAAGCCAAATTAGTGCCCCTTGCGAGCCCTCCAGAGGAACACCTTCTCTTCGGGGGGGTGGGGGGAGAAGAGGCTGGGCCACCTGGAGAGTGCTAACCCCACAAGATGTGACCTCAGCATGATTGGCCCTACAGCCATGCCAGGCATATGTGCCACCAACGAGCTATGCCCTGGCGTTCGAGGAAGGGTATCAGGGTGTCAGGTTGACAGCATAGCATCCGGTCTTGTTGCAAACAGGGAAACTGAGGCCAGGAGAGGGCCAGGCCTTGTCCCAGCCTCAGAGTTGACAGCAAATTGAGGACAGGGTCTGTGTGGTAAATGGGACCATGAGCCACTTCCCAAGCTCTCACTCCCCCAACCACCACCAGCAGCAGCAGCAGCAGCAGCACGTGGGAATGTGATGAGGCATCCAGAGCGGACTGAAAGACTTCGGGAGCCCAGTCAGCAACTTAAACAGCTAGCATCTGATCTCACACAGCTGGAGAGCCAGCACATCCCGCGTCTCCCACCACCCCCTCCCCTGCCCATGCCCTGTTTTGCTTTGTATTCTGCACTCTATATATAATCTTGCACTGTGAACATTTGGGTTGCGATAAAATTTCACTGGCTGGTCCCCTCACCCTGACCCCCACCCTGGGTGTGGCCCGTCTGCAGACTGGATGGAACTTAGCAGAAAACTTCACTGATAGGCAGACCCTGGTGTGGACAGTTCTAGCCCTCAGGTGGGGAGGACAGACACCCCAGCCCTCAGCCAATGTGTGGAAGCCAGTGGGGCTTGGGCCCACACCTACCTGCTCAGACCAGGAGGCCAGTGTGTCCTCCACCTACAGACGGCGCAACCCATTGGGGGCCAACTCCAACCTCCTCTCCAAGCAACGAGGGTGGAGCTCGTTCCCGGACAGCGGTGGCAATAACAGATCTGGTGGAAACTCAAGCAGGGGTGATGCAGGTAGGGACACTGGGGTGGGGGGTGGGGGGGGACGTGCGCAATCCAGGTGAGAAAACTGCAGGTAGGCACCACACAGGTATACAGGTGGGGACACTGCAGCTGGCAGGGACGTTGTAGATGGGGATAATGCAGGTGAGGACCATGCAGGTGGGGACACATCAGGTAGGAACCATACAGGTAGGGACACTGCAGGTGGGGACAGTGCAAGTGAGGACATTACTGATGGAGACAAGGCAGATGGGATTCTGCAGGGAAGGACGCTGATGGAGGAGATAGTGCAGCTGAGAAGGATACAGATGGGGAGTCTGTAGGAGACAATGCAGGTGAGGGAGGGCACTGCAGGTGGGCATGCAGCAGGTGGAGACAATAAAAAGGGAGCATACCACCGGTGGGGTGGCATACAGTACAGGGGGAGGCCTCAAGCTGAGACACTCTCACAGGTGGCTCAGACTCACTCTCTGTCTCTGTCACTCATGTCCTGCCATGGGCAGAGCTAAGAGCGTTGTGTTCCTGACCCTAGAGCTAGCCACTCCCCTGGGCTGACCCTTCAACAGCGAGCTGAGTCAGTCTGGCCCCACAGGATCCAGTGTCTACATCCCAGCCCAGCTGACATATGACAGCCCACCGTCCACTCTAAATTGCACCTT
The DNA here is from genome assembly GCA_963693515.1 of Pipistrellus nathusii. Classification (NCBI taxonomy): domain Eukaryota; kingdom Metazoa; phylum Chordata; class Mammalia; order Chiroptera; family Vespertilionidae; genus Pipistrellus; species Pipistrellus nathusii. Next base: position 5,953,827 of record OY882862.1, on the reverse strand, counting down.
CAGTCGGAGAGGGGCATGTCCACTTCCTGTGTCCCCTCCTATGAGGGCCTGGGGCCCTGGAACAGGACCGAAGCCTGCCCTGGGCCCTTCCCACAGCTTGTACCTAGTAGCTTGTACCCCACCCGACAAGCCCCCAGCACACCGCAATAGCCAGTGTTGACCTGTTTCACTGGTGGGTGTGTTCTTTTTAGATATGTTCCCACCCAGTCAAGGAGGGATATTTTTTCTTCAGAATAAAAACAGCCCTGACCGGTTTGGCTCAGTGGATAGAGCATCGGCCTGCAGACTAAAAGGTCTCAGGTTCAATTCCTTTCAAGGGCATGTACCTTGGTTGCAGGTACATCCTCAGTAGGGGGTGTGCAGGAGGCAGCTGATTGATGTTTCTCTCTATCCCTCTCTCTTCCTCTCTGTAAAAAATCAATAAAATATTAAAATAAAATAAAATAACCCAAGTGCTGGCTGTCCCGGCCTTCTCAACAGCCTGGTCATCTGCTCAGCTTCCAGCTCTGAGTTCAGCTCCCTCTGCCCTTGTCCCCTTGAGGGCAGAATAAGACCCTTTCATCCCCCAGTTCCTCTGGCTGGCCTGTGCCTCACTCTCTGCGGCCAGGCCCTGAACATGAGGCCTCTGAAGGGTCAGCTGGAAGACCACGATGCCCTTGGCCTCTCGCCTGGTAGGTTGCACACCCGCCTTTCCCCTCCCTCCCCTCGTCCATCTTGAATGCACCTGGGTTACTAGGCTCCCTGTCCACCCCTCACAGTCATATTAGCTGTGGTGGTAGAGGTGACAGCCTGGGAGGGAGAGAGGCTAGAGACTCCCCCTGAAAAGGGGCTCCCCAGATTTGGTACCCAGATGGGCTGATGGGTGGGGAGTGGAGGCTGGAGTTGGGACAGAACCCTCCGTTGGTGGGGACAGTGAGCTCCAAATGACACCCCCCCTTGGAGAGACCAGAACTGGAGGTGGCCTACAGCACATGGCAGAGGACCCCTGCCCAGGAGGGATGACAGGCAAAGGACCTCCCTCTGGCGCTTAGGGAAAGTGGGCGCTGGTGGCAGATGCTGGGACACCACGAAGCCTTCACTGGCCTTTTTAATTAGCCTCCGCGGCTCTGAGGGGCCCTCATTAGGTGGAGAATGTGATGGCAGAATGGGGTCAGGCAGGAGGCCAGTTTTAATTAAAGTTCCAGGGTTCCAACCAAGGTGGTGGTGGTGGCCTGGGCAGGAGCGCCCCCACCTGACCACTCCTCTCCAATCTTGCTCGAAGGGCAGTGGTGCCTCCAATGGCACAGCAAGCCCGCCTGTCCCCCACTGGCTGGGACACAGCCGGGCTGGCCTGCAAGGGCCCGAGGCCTCCCATCCAGTCTGCGTGGCCCCTCACTGACCCTGCTGGCTGCCCCCTGAGACCTGCCCTGCTCTCCCTCCAGTCACCTGCCCTGCAATAAGCCCTGGAATGATCAACTGGATATCATTAGTGTCTGGTGTCCGCTGTAAAGGCCTTGCTAGGTGACAGAAGACGGACAGACACAATAAAACAGAGGAGGAAGCAGGCTAGGGACAGAGAGAGCAGGGAGAGCTGTTTTAAAAGGGGATTGGGGAGACAGGGGGTATGACAGGCCTGAGAAGGGTGGGAGCTCACCTGGAGGAGCAGCCAGGCAAAGGTTCTTGCAGGAGCCTGGACATGCTGAGGAGCTAGGGGCTAGTGTGCCTGCACCTGGGAACTAGAAAGAGGGGCACAGCAGGGAGGGAGCGCTTGGCTTCATTAGAGAGAATGGGGGCTACATGGGGCTTCTGACAGGGGCACTTACTAGGTACCAGGAGCACCGGGCACCTGACTCCTGCCACCTGGCTCCACTCTGCATGCTGTCCAAGCCGCCTGACTTGGCACAGTGGCACTGCAGGCAAGACACACGTGGGTCCTTGAGAGAGCCTGTGTCCTGGCTCCACTGGGGATGGCGGCAGGCTACCCCACAGCCATCGTCTTGTTTTGCGGTCTTGTTTTCCTGTCAAGGGCATGTACCTTGGTTGCAGGTACATCCTCAGTAGGGGGTGTGCAGGAGGCAGCTGATTGATGTTTCTAACTCTCTATCCCTTTCTCTTCCTCTCTGTAAAAAATCAATAAAATATTAAAATAAAATAAAATAACCCAAGTGCTGGCTGTCCCGGCCTTCTCAACAGCCTGGTCATCTGCCACCCTGCAGTGGGGGACGTTCTCCTTGCTGGCTTCCTCCAGACAACGGGTTTTGGAAGGCAATGAGTGAGGGAAGTGAGGGGAGAGGTGTTCTCTATACCGGCACCAGCTGCTGCCAGTCCTGCCCTGGTCCTGCTGGGCTGCAAAGGGACTGGCTGTGAAGGGTGGTGGTCAGAGCCACGGACATGCCAAGTGCCCACTTACAAATGGCCCAGCTACCACGCGGCCACTGTGTGCAGACACCATTCAGGCCACAGAGAAAAGAAGAGGTTATGAGGGTGGGGGGAGCAACCTTTCAGCCTGAGCACCAGCCAAGTGAGTGAAGAAGCCTGAGGAGGTCCCAGGGACGCCATAACCAATGACCGCAAACATGATGGCTTAGATGACAACAGAAGCGCTCTCTCCCAGGGCTGGAGGCCAGAGGTCAGAGAGGTATCACACATCTGTCCTCTTTCTGAAGGCTCCGGAAGAGGGTCCTTTCTGTCTCTTCCAGCTGCTGCTCAGGCATCCATGGGCTGAGGGCCATATCACCAACCTTTGCCTCTGCCATCACCCAGCCATCGCCTGTGTCTGTGGAAGATGACCCTTCCTTTCTCTATAAAGACATGTCATGGGATGCAGGGTCTACCTCATCCAGGGTCACCTCATCTCCATCCTTACCTTGACTCTACATCTGCCAAGACCCCATTGCCATGTAAGGTCACATTCTGAGGTTCGTGCAGACATTACTGTTGGGCGACACAGCTCTACCACTACAAAGCCTGTATAGACCTGGGCGCTACTGCTGTCGAGCTGCACCTCAGGGCCAAGAAGATGCTAGCTGGCCGTCATCCCCACCCCATGTCACCCAGAGGGCTCTCTGGGCCAGCAATATCTGAATCAGAAAACCTGTTATAAATGCAAATTCTCAGTTCCCTCCTAGCACTGCTGACGTGGTTAGTGTTATGTGTTAGTGTTATGTGTCCGACATGGCTGGCTGAGGGAGGGCCAGATGGGTGAAGCATCATTTCTGAATGTCTGTGAGGGTGTCCCCAGTGAGACTAACATTTGAAACATTGCCCTGAAGGAAGAAGATGGTCCTCACAAAAGCAGGTGGGCTTGAGCAGAACAAAATAGTAGAGGAAGGGCAAATTCACTCTCTGGATGTCTTCACTCTCTGGATGTCTGTCTCAAGGATGTCGATGTTGCCTGCCCTCAGACTTCAGAGCTCCTGGTTCTCCCATCATACTGGGACCGCCTCACCCATTCCTCTCCTGTGTCTCCAGCCTGCAAATGTCTGGTCGTGGGACTTCTTGACCCACATAACCACATGAGCCAATTCCCATGATCAACCTTGTCTTGTATATATATGTCTGCACACACCCTATTGGTCTCTTTTTCCAGATAACCTTAATACAGCCACTGACTGGGAAACAGGCAGAGGGGTCAGAGGTTAAGTGACATTCCAGGTGGCTGGGATGAGCTGCAGCTTGGGACCCACACAGCCTGGGTGACAAAACTGGCTCCCCCATTCCCTATTGATATTTTCTTCCCAGAAACTCCACCCTAACCACCATGAAGAGCGAGGCCAGTGGCAGGGGCTGCACTGGGTGCAGGAAGACTACTCGCCAAAGACTCAGGGGGGGAGGGAGTGTCTGGACCCAGCAGGTGTTGGGGACCAATTTTGGGGGTGTCCAGAGTAAGGAGGCTGTGTGTGCTCCCAGGACTCCCCTAGCAGACTGACGAAGATGGGACCCTTTTGCAGAAGAAGGATGTATCACCACCTAAAATAAATCACGCCATTTCAGTCATCAAAAGCTATGTCTATTGTAGGATGTGACTTAAGGAGTGGCAGGTTTCTATCACCTTGATGGGGGTGAGGATCCTGAGATGCATCAAGTGTGATCAGAACTTTCCAGACTGCATACCTCCAGTGTGTCCAGCTGACTGCGTTCCACTTGCGCCCCGTAAGGCCAGGAAACATGGAAGAGCTGTGCAGAAGGGGACACTGGGTGCCATCTGTTATGGATCAGCCTCAGTTATTAGCCCTGGCGGTGACAAAGCCAGATAACAACCTCATAATTTCAGCTGAGTGGAGAGGAAAAATCCTATTTCATAGTTCTTGCAACAGCCATGATGTGACATGAACATGTCTGATGTCCCTATTGCTGGCACAGTCATAGGTCCTGTGCACACAGCGTTAGGGAATGCTGCCTACATTCCAAATGGAAGGAAATGCTCAATGTCAGGCCAAGTCTTCCTAAGAGCAAAGACCTGTTTTCAGCATCCCTGTATGAGCCCCGCTGGGTAGGGCATCCCGTACTTGGTTCATCTGCTGTCCACCAGGCATGGGGGAGCTTGAGAACTAGACAGAAAACATCCTTGCCCTGTGGACTTGGCCTTGCAGGGGCAGCCACAGTGCTTGGGAAATCCTAGCGGAGCTGCCCACTCTCAACAGAGTCACAGGAGAGGGGGCAGGACCCTCGGGGAATGGTCCTGGCCTGTCTCAGGGATGGAAAGGAGGGAGGGGCTCATAATAGGGATGCAAGGAGGGAGAGGCTAGCATGAGATGGGAAAACTGAGGCAGGTGCATGACTAGAGCAACACGAGTCAAAGCCTGGCTGGCCCCAGACTCCAGGTTAGGCCAAGGAGCAGAGCTACCTGGGTTGGGGCGGGTAATTTGGTGTGGGTATGGGGGCTCTCCAGGCCCCCTCATGAGATCTGAACTGTCAGAACAGCTGTAATAATTCCTGCAGCTTGCATCAGGAGGGGCATGCAGGAGGGCCAGCTTTAGGAATGGACATGGAAGAGAATAAGGGAGCAGGGCCCAGCAGACAGAAGGGCAGGGGCCTCTCCACACCCACCCCTGTCTGCATAGCAACCAGTTTCAGGGTCCCCTCTGGGCTCAGGGGGCCCATAGAGGCCATCCCCATGGAGCCAGGAGCATGTGGCAGAGCACAGGGAGCCAGAGAGCCTCCTTTTCCCCCACCAGCCAGGGACCCTTTCAAGAGGGTAAAGTTGTGAAACTAGGTGCTGAAGGTTGAGTATATTGACTAAGTAGTGAACTCTCTGTCACTGGGGAGGTAACATTGCAGCCTGCAGAAACACCGAAGCTTTGGCGTCTTGAGGGTGAGGGGTTGGGGATCAGGGGAAGAGCAAAGGTGTGTCAACGGACATGCTGAGGGCAGAGTGAGTTCCAGAGGCTCCACCCTAGCTGTGTGACCTTGAGTGGACTTTCAACCCCTCTGAGTCACTAGCCCGTGGTGAACACCGCCCACTTCACAGGTGCTGCACACTGAGATGCAGAGGTGCCTGCCAACGTGGGTCCTGGAGGGTGCAAACATTTCCTCCTCCCTCCCTTTCCTGCCCCTTTGTTCTAACTGCACTTCCATCCTGTCAGCCGCCTTCCTTGGGGGGCTTACTGTTCTGCACACCTGGAGAGTAAGTTCAGGGACTCCCAGAGGGGTGGAGTTCAACCCCAGCCACCTCCGCTCCCCCATGTGGGCAGGCTGGAGTGAGGATCTGGGCCCGGGATACCTTAGCCTGTCACTAGAGGATCCCAGGCTGGCAACCCTCTAGTCAGCTCACCTCATGCCTTCCTGGCCAAAGTTAGGCCAGCAATCCACTCAATGAGTGTCCAGGATTCCCAGAATCCCAGGGAAGAGGGGCTATGCCCCCAACATAACCTCAGGAAAGCACCAGGGCCTCAGTTTCCCTAGGTAACTACCTGGCACTTTCTGGCTCCCTGGCAGATCCCCATACCTGTATGACCTGAAGATGCCCCAGGACCGAATCAGGAGGAAGGTCAATTCCTTAACACAGGAAGCCATCTTGTTCTTTTTTAAACTGTGTAGCTTTCTTTTTTTAAAAAAAAAAAATATATATATATATATATATTTTATTGATTTTTTACAGAGAGGAAAGGAGAGGGATAGAGTTAGAAACATCAATGAGAATCATCCATCAGCTGCCTCTTGCACACCCCCTACTGGGGATGTGCCCGCAACCACGTACATGCCCTTGACCGGAATCGAACTTTTCAGTCTGCAGGCTGACTCTCTATCCACTGAGCCAAACCGTGTGGCTTTTGCATGCTCCTTCCTGTCTATATTTCCCACAATTAAAATAGTTTTAGCCCTGGCTAGTGTGGCTAAGTGACTAGAATGTTAGTCCTGTGCACCAAAGGGTCGAAGGTTTGTTTGATTCCTGGTTAGGGGCACATATCTGGGTTTCGGGTTCAGTCCCCAGCCCTGGTCAGGCTGTGTGTGGAAGGCAATCGATCAATGTTTCTCTCTCTCCTATGTCCTCCCTCCCTTCCACTTTCTCTAAAAATTGATGGGGGAAATATCCTCCAGTGTGGGTTTAAAATTAATTTTTTAAGGACCTTCCCAAGGACACATAAGCACTTGCAGACAACTGGCCATGGGTCAGCTCTCCAAGGCGGGGAGCCAGCACCGCCTGAAGGTTCTGTGCCCCACCTTGGAGGTATGGACCCCGGAAGGCACTGTGCATGAACAACCTTGGAGTGTTTATGATGTTGAGGGTCAGAGGCAAGGTCCAGAACACATAGGTGGTGAGGTCTGGGGCGGGATGCTGGGCTCCTGAGAGGGACCAGCGGGTCTGGCTCATAGGGCCAAGAGCCCACAGCCTCTCAGGAGAGGGCATCAGTGTTTGGGGCAGGAGAAATCCCTGTTGAATATGGGCAGCCCCTCGAGGCTGCTGAGGTCCCAGGGAGGGGGCCCTGCCCAAGGGGAGCAGGTGAGCACGGGGGGCCGAAGGGGGACAGGAGATCCCCACCCTCTGCCAGGCCAGAAACGCAGGCAGGCCCCTGGACCAGGGCCCAGGTGATGGCTGTTTTGCACCCTCTACAACACACAGGGCACAAGGTTGAAGAGATCCCCCAGCAATCTCCTCAGCCCTTCTTGATTGGGGGGAACCTTTGCAGCAGGAGGGTGGGGGGAGGGAGGAGTCCAGATAGTAGGAGGTGAAGGTAGGGTGGGACTATGGTCAGTGGGATGCCAGAGTAAGGTCCCGAAGCGGGGCCACAGCCAGACCCTGAGTCCGGAGAAAACAGAGAGAACCATGATGCTCCTCGCCTCCCTTCTGATCTGCCCAGGGAGGCTTCCTGGAGGAGGGGGCTCCCTCTTCTTGTCACCAGGACCTTGGCTCAGCGGCCTCCCCTGGGGCAGCGCTGGCACTGCTTGGCCCCTACTACTGACAGCTTTTAATTTTTTTTCTTTCAGAGGAAGAGGAGAGAGAGATAGAAACATCAATGATAAAAATCACTCATTCTTTGCCTCCTGCACGCCCCCTACTGGGGACCGAGCCGGCAATCGCAACCCGGACATGTTCCCTTGGTCAAACTGGAACTTCATTCCGCAGGCCCATGCTCTACCCACTGAGCACCTTACAGCTTTTTATTTGATCTGCGACCAGCTCCCCCACAGCAACAGCTCCGCGAGCAGGGGACTGCGTGGATCGCAGTGTGTGTCTCCTCCATACGGGGAAAAGGGGACCCCCCTGACCGGGGAAGGGGTCTGACATCCTGGCTGCAGTCTTTCTGGAACCCTAGAATTTGCTCGAGCCTCAATACCAGTAGCCACGTAATACACGAAATATATTTTTAAGTAAGATGACCAGACGTCCCGATTTTTAACAATTTGTCCCGCGTCCCACAGCGTTTTGAAAAAGCCCCGATTTTTGGACAAAAAATAGGGGCTTTTTCAAAATGCTGCGGGACGCGGGACAAACTGCTCAAAAACGGGACGTCTGGTCACCTTATTTTTAAGTTCCCCTTGCCACCTTCCCGGGAGACAGCGGCCCAGGCGCAGCCGCACTTCGTCCCCGGGGCGCGCGTGCGCAGAGGTGGGACACGCGCGCGCACCGTCGGCCCCCACACGGCACTCCCACTCCGGGGTTCTGCGCGTGCGCGCCGCGGCGGGGCGTGGGCGGGGCTCCGGTGGCCGGCCCCATTCCCCAGCGCCCCCCGCGGCAGCAGGCACTGACGTGGCTGCCGTCAGAGCCGCCATCTTGTGGGAGCGAAACCAACGCCTGGCTCGGAGTAGCAGCAGCACCGCGGCTGCCGAGGGTGAGGCAGGGGCCCGGGGCCGGCGCGAACTGCGGCCGGGGGCTGACGTAGGCCGCGCGAGGCCTTGCCTACCGCGGCCAGGGCGGCGGGGCAGGGAGGGCCGGCGCCGGTCCGGGGGCCGCGGTGAGGGCAGAGGCGAGGCCGGGCCGGGGACCGGGTCCGTGGTGGGGGCCGAGGCTGAAGCGAGGTGAGGCAGGGCTCGGGGCCGCGGGGAGGGCCCAGACTGAAGCGAGGCGCGGCCGGGCTGGGGGCCGAGGTGAAGCGCAGACGGTAAGGGTCGAGGCCGGGGTGGAGGCCAAGCTTGGGAGCGGGGCGCGGCGGGGCGGGCGCGCAGGGCTGGACTGGAAGTCCAGTTGCGGCCGGAGGGGGGTGGGATCGGGGCCGGTCACTCGCTGGGGGTCAAGGCGAGGTCGAGTTGAGATCGGGCCGGGGGTGGGGGGCGGTCAGTCTCCCGCTTAGACCCCGCCGCGGCCCGAGCCTCCCGGAGCCGTCGGGGCTGGCGCCCGGAAGTCGGGCCCGGCCTTGGGCTCCCTGGAAGCCCCGTTTCCTGCTCCGCCTCCGGCTTCGGGGCTTAGAGGACCAGGAAACTGAGGCCTCTGTCCCGGGACGCGGCCAAGGTCACGCGATGACCAGGGTTTGAGCCCAGTTCCTGTTTGCTTCGCGGACGGGATGGGACGGGTGGGGCGGGGTGGGGTCCGGCTTCCCGGGCCGGGCCGTGGGGCGAGGTCCTAGGGTCTGAATGAGAGCGCCGGTGCGGGGTCCTTTATGAAGGCTTGCTGCAACGCCGAGCTTGTTTCTTGGGCCCCGTTGGCAGAGTTGAGGACACTCTTCCGAGCTGGTGAATCTTTGACCTACCCGTACATAGAACGATTGGCCTCCCTAGCAGAACGCCTTCACGCTTTCTTGTTGCACAGTCCAGGTGGTTACGGTCAGTAAAATTGTAGCTGTGTTAATAAGGCTTGCCAGTTAATTACAGAGTACTTAAACTATTAGCTAGTCAACTCAGATGGCACTTCTTAGCTAGGTGGCACTCTCCAAATTTCCTCAAAATAAGAAGTTGCTGTCTTAAATGAATTGAGCGGAATTGCACAAGAAGTTATTGGCAGGAGAGGAGGGAATTCAAACGCTTTGGAGTGGTTTGGGAAGTCACTGTTGAGAGTTGTGTAGAATGTGTCACTACTAGTGTTCCAGTGGGTCAGCTCGCGCTCTCTCTCTCTCTCTCTCTCTCTCTCTCTCTCTCTCTCTCTCTCTCTTTTTTTTTAATACTTTTATTGATTTCAGAGAGGAAGAAAGAAATAGGAACATTGATGGTAACAAAATTATTGATAATCGAGTCCATAATCTAGCACGTGCCCTGACTGCCTCTGACAGGGAATCCAACCGTGATCTCCTGATTCATAAGTCAACGCTCAACCATTGAGCCATTCCGACCTGGTTCAGCTCTAGTTCTTGTTTCAGAACTAGTGGTCAGCACTTTATGCTGCAAGCTATTTTGCGTGATGGGTCTTGCCTTTCCAGCTGTGTGTCTGAAAGAGTGTGAAGTGCATTGTGGCCCTTTGCTAGGGCCACTCCTAGTATCTAACTGTGTTGTCCTCAGAGTTTTGAGCAACTTCCATGAGTAGCCAAATCTGTAAGAAATTGAATGCATGGTGCTACTAGCTAGTTGGGTACAAAGTTAATAGTAATTGAATGTGTATGTTAATCACAAATATGGCCACATTTTTAGAATATGCTATTTTCTTATAAAAGTTCTCTCCATATTGGGCAGAATGTAGCTCTGCCTCTTCACATGTGTCACTGGCTTCAGGAATGTCCTGTCAAAGTAAATCCTTCTCACTTGGGTGTTAGGAACATGCTATTTCCTGTGAGGGCTGTCTTCAGATACAGGTATTCAGAATTACTACTTCAAAAACCCTTAAAAAGTTGGCTTGGATAATAGCTGACTCACATGCTTTTTAGTTCACCACTAAGAAAGTAAGTAGAAAGCAAAAACTGGTTCTGTGCTTCTCACAGTTCTGGTTTTTAAATTGTGTGGTCTAGCTATTTGCTTTACCTCTTGCACAGTTTGGAGAGAACATTCAGACCTGCTAAGCTGCCTCTACCAAGACCAAATGTACTTGAAATTATCTGTAGATTTCAGTGGAATTTGCTGTGGAGTATTGTCCACGGGGATGATGTGCAGAGTCAAATGGGCATAGGAATAAACCTAACCAAGGAGAAAACTGTGCAAGTTCATCAGTATATGTTAAGTTGGTTTGAGAGAGCTGAATCAGTTTTCTTCAGCTTTTCCACATTGAATTTGCTTTGACATATGCCTTTAAATGTGCTCTTGGTCACATAAGGTCAGTCTTCCTAAGGGTTGTGATAAGTTTACTGAGCAAGTGTTTCAGATCCCAGCTAGGTTAGGCTTCCAATGCCATTCTTGTCCTAACAACATTCCCATTGACTTCCAACCTCTGTAAAATGAGGAGAATGAAAGGAAATAAAATGCACATCTTTCAGAAGTGGGTGGGAGAGAAACATGAATGAAAAGTTTCACTCTAGATCTTAAAGTTAGAAAAGAACTTACCTCTTGGTGCTCTGTCTGCACCTCCGTGGGATGGATGGTGTTAAAGATGTCCTTCCAGCATCTTCTGAAGTGGTCTTTTGGAAATGATTTTTACCTACTAGTGGGGTTGGGTATACTCTTCCTTCCAACTGGCAAGTAAAGGACACCTTGGAGAATATGTGAGTGTATCTAGGTGGGGAGGTTGATTTCAAGTCACATATAACATCTCAGCTCATTTCCATTATCCTTAGGTTCTATCCTTTTGTGTTACAAACACTTAAAATATAGTTGCATTGCACCTGTTATGACTAAAGCTATGTCACTATTCTGGGAGATGTTCAGAATTCTCAGATGGATCAGATGACCCGATTAACTGGGGGAGAGGGGTAATTAACACAAAAACACTGAAGCTTTGTATTTCCTATGAAGGTACTCTGGGTGAACACCATTGCTATCACTCCACCTTCTTTTTCTTTTTTTTTTCTTTTTTAATATATTTTATTTATTTTTTACAAAGAGGAAGGGAGAGAGATAGAGAGTTAGAAACATCAATGAGAGAGAAACATCAATCAGCTACCTCCTGCACACCCCTTACACACGCTCGCAACCAAGGTACATGCCTTTGACTGGAATCGAACTTGGGACCCCTGAGTCCGCAGGCCTCTATCCACTGAGCCAAACCAGTTAGGACTCCACCTTCTTTATTTGCGTTGGAAGGGATGGTGAGTCTGCCTGATGTAGGAACCTGCCTCCTCGTCCTTAAAAGACCGTTTTTTCCTGTTGTTTTATTTGTTTTGTTTTTGCATACAGTGTCACAAGAGCTTGGCAACCTGTCATCAGCAAACAGAAAGGGAAGAGACTGGGAAAAGAACAGATTTTACTACACACACAGCAATTGGGAGTGATTCTGTTAAGGATTCAAATGTTTTTACTCACCTCTGAGGCCACAGGTGACTGTTAGTATAGGGCATAAGTTAATAGGAGGCTCAGGTATGACCCATGCACGTTTTCAGAAGTTAAAGAATACAGTGCATTTTGGAAATGTTAATGTTTAATCAAAATTTAATAAGTAATGCTCTTCAAGGGGATGTTAGCAAGTCATAACGTAAAATAACTATCATCTTTCATTTGTGTTATATGTCAGATTGTTTTTTTCAGTACCCTATCAGTTTAACTTAGGTACAAATGGCCAAGAAAGCTATTTTAAGATTTTGTCTAGACCCATTCATGAAGAGTAGGAATGAAGGCAAAGTTAGATGTGCCAGTATTTTGATAATCAGAACAAAAGATGTCTTTTAAGTTTCTTCTCTGTAGGTGAGTATGCAGTTCCTAATTAACTGATTGGATCCATTAATTTATATTTAAAATACTGCATCTTTTGTCAGTTTTGCTTAAAATAATTATAGCTTCTAGCATCTCTTCTGTCAAAGTGATATAGTATCTTGCTAATTCTTGGGGAGCTCAATGAAAATGTATTGAATCATCAGTTGCAGGTACCTAAGGGCAGGTGTAGGAAGCAGATTGTGCACACATCCCTGCCATGTACTAGACATTAGATGCTCACCTTTGCCCTGAGTAGTCACAGTGTCCCCACATCCCTGATCTCATTGGATCCTCAAAGGAATGTTCAGATGGCACCACCCATGTATAGTTTGAAACTAGCATGAAATTGTTGACAGGTTTTTCCTGACAACTAATATTTTGGGATAGCATATTTGTAGATATGTATAACTAATATTTTTCCCTTCAATCCATAAGGGCCCTTGGTCAGTGCTCTTTTACAGTTCTCTCCTTGATGGTGAATCCTTTGGGTGCCCAGGGAGGTACACAGAGGAGGAAGATGGTAGAGGTATGAGGAAAATGGTGAGTTCTGGCAGAGTGGGCATGGTGGAGATACAATGAACAAAAAGGGAAGGCAGGCCAACAGGACATGGGAAAGGGGCGGGCGGTGAATTTGCCCATTGGGGAGGATAGGGAATAAACATGGGGGTTTGGAGGGAGAGAAGAGGTGTGAGGGAGCAGAGGTCCTGTGGTTCTGTGGGAGGAATAAGGAGCTTCTAGGCAGGGTAACAGTCGTTGAGTACAGAGTCCCTGGCGTGGTTTTGGAGACTTGCCGGAAGCAGAATAGTTGAGGAGCCGGAGGGAAGTCTACTGGTGTGCTCCGGTGGACCTTAGAGGGGCTAGCTCCACAAAAAGGGTGTTTGGGGAATTTGTGAGAGCAGCAAGAATGCATTCTGTGTGACTTTCATATCTTAGACCTAATTCTGTTTTTATCTACAGAGACAACAATTTCCATTTTTTGGCATGGTTTTAATAGATGTTCTAAATTTTCCAGGAAATTAGGGAGTGGTTTATGTTTTGTTCTTTGCAGAACCTTCCCAGGAGTTGCTTTCTCTTTCTGCTTTCATGGACAGTCCCCTAGTGCCCAAGCTACAGGTACTGGCTCGGGCAGTGTCCATTGCAGCAGGCTCCTGAGGTGGTTCTTTGACAGCCTGGTGTGGTCTTGCCTGGTATTGGAACGTGTGTTTTATTCTGTCACTATCCTTCATTTCCCCATTACATTACAGTTGGGCAATGTAATGGCTGTTTTACAATCAGAGCAGATGTTGGTTGTGTAGTCTGCTAACTTCCTTTCGTGCCTGGAGGTGGTGCTGGGAAATGCCCATTCTGACCTGTGTAAGGACCCTGAATTAGCATGTGGTTCGGGCTCCTCTTGCTGATATTAAGAACACCTTGTGGAGTGGAGATGCCAGAGAGGAGATGAGGTGGCTGTACCAGGGCACAGGCACATGATGGTGCGGATGCATCTTTCAGAGGGAGAGGCAGGACTTGCTGGGAAAGCAGACAGATTTGGGGGTGAGAGAGATGGAGAAAGGGATTGTTGGTATCTCTAGAAACTGGGAGGAAGTTGCTTAGTGTTACAGTGAGGAAGGGTGGACTCTTTATGTTGGAGGGTTAGAATTCGCTGGGAGATTTGTGTATGGAGGGGATAGTAAGGGAGGGGTCTAGCTGGGAATAGAAATATGGGGCATGTTTGGGGGCCACACGGCCCTGGGAGTAAATGGCTGAGAAGAGGCAGTGTTGGGGTGTGATTGTACCAGGTGTAGAGAGTAGTGGACAGTGGCAGGGATCTGGGAGGTTTTAAGGAGAGGCTACTGTGAGCAAGCATGTACTAAATGAGATTTCTCTTGACACTAGGGCTTCTGTTTAAAGCAGTGGTTCCCAACTTCTTTTTGGCCATGCCCAACCTAAGCATCTCTAAAATCCTGATGCCCACCTGTGTTATTCAAAAAGTGAACTCCTATTCATGTTGAGGAAGCCTAAAAGACCATTAACTTGGTCTAAACAAGCTTCCAAAGAACATGTGATTCATGAAAATGAAAAGGAAGAGAACAAAAGGACAGTTGAAGTACTGAGGAAGAAGTTGCTAAAAAAAAAAAGTTAAAAATTTTTTTTTAATTCTATATAATAGAAGGCTAACATGCAAATTGACAGAACTGTGGAACAACCAGTCGCTATGATGCATACTGATCACCAGAGGGCAGACATCAAATGCAGGAGCTGCCTCCTGGTAGTCAGTGTGCTCCCACAGGGGGAGTGCCGTTCAGCCAGAAGCCCTGAGCTGGGCTCATGGCTGCCACAGCATCCTTGACAGGAGCCCCTCCCACCTCTGTGGCAGCACTAAGCCATCAGTCAGACTTCCCCCAAGGACTCCCAGACTGAGAGGGCGCAGGCCAGTCTGAGGGACACACATGCAAGTGCACGAATTTCATGCACTGGGCCTCTAGTAATAATATTAAGTGATATGAAAAAATAGCAAGTTTTAAAACATAGAGAACTGAAATGCATGAATATGTCACAATATATATGTATATGAGACCCTTAGAACCATAAGAAATGCAAAAAATTCACTGTTAATAACTCATTCTTTAATTGCCCCCATTAAAAATCAAATTGTCCCCTGTGTCCATGTTGGGAACCACTAGTCTAAAGTGTGACCAGATGTTGGAAGAAGCCCATTGAGAACATCCTCTGGCCTCTCAGGCAAGAGCAGCTTCTTTCTTGGAGGATGAAAAGGGCATCCTGAACCCTGCACCTCTGTGTGCTCTTGGGCTGCCACTGTGGCAAGTCTGGCAAGGGACTTGTCCCAGAGGTGGAGGGATCTAACAAGGCTTTCAACTCCCTACTACACTTTCCTTTTCCGATCACCTGGAAGCCTGGACTTCAGAAAAAGAGATGGGGCTACAATTTTTAAAATACTGTTTTCAAAATGAAAGTTCCCTGAAGGCAAAAACCAATTTTTGGGCCTCACCAAAGCCCCTGTGCCAAGAAAGCCTCAGGGACTGCCTGCCATTTTTGAAGCTTAGAAGGGTTCAGAGGGTTCCTGATTGCAGTTTCTCTTTTCTTCAAGGATATGGAGAGTGGTCTTAGAGCCCCACCGTAGTGTTGGTGGAGGACCTGTGTCCACATGGTGAGCCTGGGTGGACTCTGAGAAGGCACCAGAATCGAGTCTGCAGAGGCTTATGTATTTTGCAACGCCCACATGATTAAAGGAGTGGAGTGACAGAAACAAAGGAATATGATTTATTTCACAGTAGAAATCAGAATGCTGAATCCTTTTCTCCGTGTTCTCACTATTAGAACTGAAACCCAGGACTGGGCACATCACACAGACCTACCCTTTCTCTCTCTTGGGTGTGGGACTGTGCGTGTGGGGCTGAAGCTGTTTAGCTGCATTGAGAGGGTCCCAGAGTCACTGACAAGCAGCTTTTGATATTGCTTGACCTAGAGGCCTCTAAGAACTAGCTTAATCAGGTGAGGGAGGAAGAACAGGCACTGTTAGTTGCTGCACTCTCCTTCACCACCTGTCAGTTGGGTCACTGAATATGTTGGCCTCTGTGTGTCCTCACACAGCTTTTCCTGTTGTGAGTATGGTGACTGTCAGCCCGCGATGTGTCAAGGTGCACTGAGGGTAAAGATGAAGGGGCCCTCCTGTGGAAGGTGGTAGCATTTAGCTTAGCTTCAGAGATTGAGCAAAGGTCCTGATGGGCACAGCATGGAGAAATGGGTGTGGTGAGGGTACTGGGACTGCAGCTGGGGTTAGAACACACCTGAGCAACTTTCTGAGGCACTTGAAACCGATCCCAAGCTGCTGGTCCTCTGGTTCCTGCTGTATGGATGAGAAAACTCTAGTTGACCAAAGAACCATTAGTAACCTGCAAAATTGCCCCTGCTTTGTATTTTAGTCATAAATAAATTTTCTCCTTTTTTTTTCTAGAAACAAGCCCTTCAAACTTAACTGCAATTGGGGTCAGACAAAGGGTATCTGCGTCCTTACTTCCAGAGTAGACATACTCATTAGGGTCCAGAGTGCTGGTGCCTTTACAATAGAGGATCTGGACACTGCCCCATTTCATAGGCCAGAATACTCAGTCATCCTTAATGGCTGTGGGGGGAGGGGACAGGAATGTTCTGGAGCCCAGGGACAAATCAGGGAGGGGAAATACAGATAAGCAGGGGTCTGGCACAAGAACACATGCACAGAGCTCTTTCATTTGGGCTAGTCCCATGGTTGGCAAATTGCGGCTCTTGAGCCACATGTGGCTCTTTGGCCCCTTGAGTGTGGCGCTTCCACAAAATACCACGGCCTGGGCGAGTCTATTTTGAAGAAGTGGCGTTAGAAGAATTTTAAGTTTAAAAAATTTGGTTCTCAAAAGAAATTTCAATCATTGTACTGTTAATATTTGGCTCTGTTGACTAATAAGTTTGCTGACCAGTGGGCTAGGCCATCTAGATATTTGCTTCCTCGTGTAGGTTTCAGGTCATTAGTGTGTTTGGTAAATGGTTTTGAGTATGATTATCTTCTCTCTATATCTAAAAGCCTAATATGCAAAGTGTCCCCTCTGGATTTTGACCTACCGGGAGTTCGATTGCTCACTATGACGAGGAAGGCTCCGGCTGACAGCTGCTAGGGACCTTACCCGTGCACAAATTTCTTGCATTGAGCCTCTGTGTTTAATAATAAGTAGAATTTTAAGATTGAGAATAAAGAGGAACTACAAAATATAAATATGCTCAATGATTAAATGCCTTTGTAGGTAGTGCTAAGTAATTGCAGTTATGCTGTTCCTACATGTGCCTTACTGGTTGCTGGGTGCCTGTTCATGTATATAGTGACAGTGGCTCTTGGGTGTTCAATTCATGTTACTATGAACCAAGCATATCAAACTCAAAGGGTAACACAGCCAAATAAACAAGGTTCACATTTATATGGGCCATACAAAAAAAGAAAAGCTTCAATTTTCATAGAAACATAGGTTAATTTTTATAGAGATGCTGAATACAAAGGACTGAAATACATGAGTAATCATTAACAATATAATAGCACATTTTTAATTAATATATTTTTTTAAATATTAATTCAAATAAAAATATTTTTTCTTAAACATTAACTTATCAGATACTGAATAACTGCACAAATTAATAAATGTAATGCAAATAAACCTATTTTTCTCATTCTCAGAAAGCGAAATATTTCCTCTTGCAGCGCACACCAAACAAGTTAGTCCAAGACATGACAATTGACTGCTAAAATATTCGCTGCTAGTATTTGTGGAAAGAAATAGTGCTTAGGTATGTAAGGGAAATGAATGCAACACGATTATAGTAATCAGTCATTAGCGAATGTTGTAGTTTGTTATTAATAATGTACATATATAAAGGCCTAAGGAAACTTTACTGCTGGACACCAGCTGGTAGCTATGCCACACACTGACCACCAGGGGACAGACGCTCAATGCAGGAGCTGCCCCCTGGTGGTCAGTGCACTCTCACAGCCAACCTCCTGGTGGTCCCGCCCAGCTCACCTGCCAGGCCAAGGGACCCCACCCATGCATGAATTCGTACACCAGGCTTCTAGTCATGTATAACAGGATATTGTAAAAATTAAGTTATGAAGTTTTTATTAAAACGTTTCTTGCCAAAACCATTTTTGGTTCAGTGGATAGAGCATTGGCCTTTGACTGAAAGGTCCCAGCTTCGATTCTGGTAAAGGGCATGTAACTTGGTTGTGGACACATCCCCATTAGGGGGTGTGTAGGAGGCAGCTCATTGATGTTTCTCTCTCATTGATGTTTCTAACTATTTTGTTGCAATCAGCCCATGGGCCACGAGTTTGACATGTTTGCTGTAGACCAAGAGTCATATACATAAATGAAACTCATTTCTAGCTGTCACTTTAAGGATTTTTTACCTTGAATCTTAAGCTGGCAAAGAGTGATCTAAACTGAATTTCACTGGTTGCTCCTTCTAAGAATTGGACCTCACAAATAATGCTCTCCTTCAGGTGTGAGAGATGCTATGCAAAAGATGTATTAGAAACCAACCCTTTAGTGTAAGGATGCTGGCCTTCCTTAGGTGGGGGTCACAAGGGGCAGAATCTTGCATAGAGACTTCCTTTGTTGGCACCACCCTTGTGCTTGATTGGTTCCTACAAAACATTCTAAAAATTTTGTCCTGAAAAAACAACGAAAACTTGAACTCGCCTTTAGATGCAGATCAGAATGGTACAATTCTAAAATATTGTTGCATGTTCTTTTATTTATTGAAAGTTTGGGGTTGGGAAATGGGTGGATCAAAAGGTAAAAACTTCCAGTTTTAAGATAAGTAATAGAGTGCTGACTGTAGCTAACAGTACTGTGTATCATACATTTAAAAGTATTTCAGAGGGTAGATATTAAAAGTTCTCATCACAAGAAAAAAAATGTTAGTTGTGTGAAGTAGTGGGTGTTAACTAACTAGACTTTTATGGTGATCATGTTGCACACCTGGAACAAATACAGTGTGTATATCAATTATATTTGAAGGGAAAGAAAATAAAGTTCTCTCAACTTCTTTAGATCCACTGAGGGTCTCAGGCTGAATGTTGTTCTGAGCCTGTCGATGCTATCTTTGACACAGTTGTATTAAGCCTGTGAGGTATACCTTCTTATCACTAGTATTGACACTTTCAGTTTTCCTCTTAACACTAGTTTTTACAAAATAATGACAAAATGTAGTATACTATTCAATTACAGAAAAAAATGTCAATGCTTCAGAAATTGAATGTTGGGCTGACAGGCAGAGTTAATGGCTTGAGGCTTTTATTTCACTGGTGTATAAGAGTCCCAAGGTGAATCACAAAAAAAGCAGTTTGCAGCCTGTAAAAGTAGAAGTCCACCTTTAAATTTAAATTCTGTGTGTCAGGGATGAATTGGGCTTTTGAATGATGGATACTCTAAGTACATGTGGGCCTTCCAGAGGCAGTTGCTCATTCACAAAACTCTTTAAAGAAAGTGTTTTGTAATATATATCAGTTTCTCTGGAATTTTCACTTTAATTTTTCTCATACTAAAACAGATGAACTATTTTATCCTAGTAACATACACCTCAATAAATGACCTTTAAAAAGGCAAAAAGAGAAAAAAAATAAAAAGGAAAAAAGCCATCACCCAGCTTTTCATTTGAGTAGGGGATTCATCCATCTTGACTCCCATTTACAGAGAAGACCAAGGCAGCTCACCCTATCTGCAGCGCCAGGTGTAGTGCTCAGCTCTCTCTCTCTGGCTCCCTGGGTCACTTGTTTGGTTTTGTTTCCCAGGCTGTGCTCTGCATTGGTGGTGTCTTCTTCCTAGCAATCCCAGCCATGTAGGTCATCTAGATGTTCGCTGTTAAAGAGATTCTGTTGCATAAACCAGCTCTAACGGTTTCAGAAAACCTGACAGACTTTCCTTCTGCAGAGATAAGTTGCACAAGTCTGATTGCAAATTCTGAAGCATAGCTATCTCTGCTTCTTCTAAAACCACTGAGGCTTGGTGGCAATGCAGAGGGCCAGGAAGAGCGCACGGGTACACTTATTTCTTTAAAGCAGTCATTTATTGGAGTCGGATGGATGTTTTCCCCAGGGAGGCGCCATCGTTTGCCTTGTTGGCCTTTAGGTCTTTGCATGTGGGAGTTGTGTTCTATCCTTGGCTTTAATGCTGGAATGCTACCCTAAAAGTCTTGTCTGCTCTCAGAGAAGGGCCTGTTACTCTTGCATTTTCTAGATTTGTCATTTGCAGACTCACAGGTGAGGAGGAAGGGTTCTGCTGAGAAAGTCGGTGTCTTCTCTGCTCACTACTACGATGAACCTGAAAACGGGTTTTGCTTGAGTGTGGGGGATTCTGGTAGAGTAAAAGCTGAAATAGCACCCGGGCCGTGTGTCCCGTCCCCACAAGTTGGAATCTGTGCCAAGAGGATGGCACAATTCCGGGGGCCAGTGTTGAACTTTTTTGTTATAACAGATATTGGATTAGATCAGGACCTCTGACAAAGTAGTAAACCTACAACCAAGGTATGTGCCCTTGATCAGAATCGAACCCGCGACCTTTTGGTCTGCAGGCTAATGCTCTATCCACTGAGCCAAACTGACGAGGGTGTGAAGGGGATACTTGAACAATAAAACAAGCATAAACAGCAGTCCTCCATCCTGCTTCTCCGGAATAGTCCCTTTCATCATATGACTGTACCTCCATATGAGTGTGTCTGTTTGAATGGTGAGGGTGGGTCCTTCATACCACAAGTTCTGGCCTTAGCAAATAACCGTAACTATTGTGACTAAGTAAATATTGTACACTGTTGAGCTAAGAGGTGACTGTCTTATGTTTTCCCACGGGAAATCCTAAAATGACCTCCTTTTATTGGTTTTTATCTTTGGATTTTTTTTCTATGTACCTGTCATTAGTTTTTTCCAATTCCCCTGGAATTGCCAAGCCCATGTTTAAACCATGTAGGTAGTAATGGTTGGGCTGACTGCTGCTCAGGCCTGGGGCCATCTGGCATTTCCCACCTGACTTTTGCTCTGCCTTATATCTACTTCATACTTTGCCTGGTGTTAATGGTTTTCTGATCTACTGTAAGCAGTACTGCTCCTTTCTGATCGCTGGATGCTAAGTTTAAAGTTCTTTGACCCTTTGTGTTCTAGAATTTAGTTTACTTTGAGTGAGTGGGTTTGTTTCAATCGTAGTCAGATGTTGATTTTTTTTTTTTTTAAGGGAGCAGTTTTAGGTTCACAGCAGAATTGAGGAGAAGTACAGAGATTTCCCGTACACACATGGTATGGGAAATCCCTACTATGAGCATCTCCCACCGGAGTAACTACCATTGCAGCATCATCCAGAGCAGCTTCACAGCCCTGAAAATCCTCTGTGCTCCACCAATTCATCCTCCCCTCCAACCCCTGTCAACCACTGATCTTTTACTGCCTCCTGGTTTTTGCCTTTTCCAAAATGTCAGATAAATGGATCGTAGAGTATGTGACCTACCCCAATTGGCTCTCTTCGCTTAGTAATATACCAGGTTTCCTCCATATCTTTTTTTTTTTTTAATATATTTTTTTTAATTGATATTTTACAGAGAGGAAGGGAGAGAGATGGAGAGCTAGAAACGTTAATGAGAGAGAAACATCGACCAGCTGCCTCTTGCACACCCCCCACCGGGGATGTGCCTGCAACCAAGGCACATGCCCTTGACCGGAATCGAACCTGGGACCTTTCAGTCCACAGACCGACGCTCTACCACTGAGCCAAACCGGTTTCGGCTCCTCCGTATCTTTTGATGGCTTGTGATAGCTGATTTCTTTGTAGTGCCGAATAATATTCCATCATATGGCCGTAGCACAGTTTATTTGTTCACCTACTGAAGGATATCTTGGTTGCTACCAAGTTTGGGCAATTATGAATAAAGCTGCTGTAAACATCTGTGTGCAGATTTTTGTGTCGACATAACCTTTCAACTCCTTTGAGTTAATACCAAGGAGCACAATTGCTCGTAAGAGTATGTTTAGTTTTGTAAGAAACCTTCCAAAGTGAATGCACCAATTTGTATTCCCACCAGCTACTGACAGTGTTCTGGATGTTGACCATCCAGAACACTGTCAGTAGCTGGTGGGAATTTGGGTTTCCTTGAGGTCATATGATGTGGAGCATCTTTTCATGGCTCATTTGACTTCTGTGTACATCTTCTTTGCTTGTTTCAATGTTAAAATATTCACTTCACACACACACACACACACACACACACACACACACAAAAAAAAAAAACTGTCATAAAAAGTCTTTGACCCAGCTCTAGCCAGCTTGACTCAATGAAAAGAGCATCAGCCTGTAGACTGAAGGGTCCCAGGTTTGATCTGGTCAAGGGCACATGCCTGAATTGCAGGCTCAATCCCCAGTGTGGGGCATGCGGGAGGCAGCCAATCCATGACATTGTTAATGTTTCTATCTTCTTTTCCTCTCTGAATAAATAAATATATATATTCATTTTAAAGTATTTTGACTTATTTTTAAATCAGGTTGTTTTCTTACTATTGGTTTTAACTAGTTTTCCTGTGTTTTGGATGCATATTCCTTTATTAGATGTGTCTTTTGCAAATGTTGGCTTCTGCTTCGTTGTTTCTCTTTCTCCTAACAGTGTCTTTCCCAGAATAGAAGCTTTCAATTTTAACAAAGTCCAGCTTATCACTTATTTCTAGATCATGTGTTTGGTATTATATCTAAAAAGTCATCAGCATGCCCAAGTAGATGTTAATCTTTCAAACTCTCCTAGTTTTCCTCTTCTTACCCATGTTTTTTGGGATTTTTCACTTTGTCTGCACTGTTGCTCTCTTTGCTAGTATCCTGTTGTTTTTCAGGTAGCACATACCCACCTTGTTAACCCTGGGTGGGGGTTAGGGTTTTGTTTGTTTTCCTTTTAAATAGTCTCTGCTTTCTGTCTGGCCTCCCTCCAAATTGTTTATTTTGGTCTCTTCCATGGGAGATAGGAGGAAAAGGAAATGTTACAGTAAATATATTTTTAAACTTTAAAATTTAACTTGTTGAATAGTAATATTGTTCAAAACAAAGAATATTAAAATGTCAAAAGCCCTCGACTGGTTCCATGGTTGAGTGTTGACCTGTGAACCAGAAGGTTACAGTTTGTATATGTGCTGCTGGAGCACAGAAGGTTACAATTTGATTCCTGGTCAGGGCGCATCCCTAAGTTTCCAACTGGATCCCCAGTGGTAGGGGGCAGGAGAGGAGGCTTGCAGGAAGCAGCCAGTCAGTGATTCTCATCTTTGATGTTTCTATCTCTATCTCTCCCTCTTCCTCTCTGAAATCAATTATATATATATATATAATTTTTTTTAATTTTATTTATTTATTTTTTAACTGTCAAAAGTGCACTGGAAAAAGCTCTACTGGGCATGTCTGGGACCATTGGAGCACCACATTCACAATGGGTCAGCTGACCCATTCAGTGAAATAGGAATATGTGAGTTCATGATCATGTACTTGGAGAAGGAAAGGTGGTTTCTTACAGCAGAATGCTAACAGCTGGGAGGAATAACTAAATTAGAAAAGCTCCATTTGACAGTTGTCATGGCAGTTCAGCCAGGAAATATCAAGGTGCTGAAACCTGAGAGGGTGGATGTTTGATGAAGAGCTGGGTGTGTACATTGTCACTCAGTGCTCAAGTGGAGAGAATTTAGAAGAGAGAAAACTCTGACTCTACCTGAGCCTTTCATCAGAGGTGACATGGGGCTGTGAGGGTCTGGACACGTTCCATACAGTGGGGTCTGCCTGTACTAGGCCCATATCATGTCTTTTACTGGCCTCTGACCTCAGCAGTGTTTGTTCAAAGACTGGGAGCTCTTGGTTACTTCTGGGGGCAGGCGCATCAGCATTTGAGAAAGTGACAGTTTTTTTCTTGTTTAGAATAAAAGTTGAAGAGTAGCCCTAGCTGGATTGACTCAATGGATAGAGCATTGGCCTATGGACTAAAGAGTCCCGGGTTCAATTCCAGTCAGGGGCATGTTGCCCGGGTTGCAGGCTTGATCCCCAGTGGGGGGGGGGGGCGTGCAGGGGGCAGACAATAAGTGTGTTGCCACCCCTCTTGGGCCAAGCCCCCTCCTCTCTGAGACGGGGGTGACCTCCACTGGTGGGAAAGAGTCCCCCTTGACATGATGCCCTGGGGCCCTTGCTGTGCCTTGGACTCAGTGCCCAGGTGTGGTCCCCATGTCTCACCTGCTGCTGGGTGAGTGCTGAGCTCTCAGTGTGTTGGGAAAGGTTGGCTTCTGCTTCGTTCCGGCGGAGGGGAGTCTAGCTCCCCAGCATTCATCATCATGAGCCTGGTCCATCTTTCACTGAGGCTTGGTGGTCAATTGAGGGATACTATGGGGCCTTGGTTCAGTTGTATCTGACCCCTTGAAAGATTAGAGAGAGTCTAGTATTCCTTTGAAAGCCATGGATGTCGGATGGTAAGAGCCTAAGATTCCCAGACTCCGCCTTCTAAGGGTGATTGGTACAGGGGGTAGGGGAGAGGGATGGCGAGTGAAAGGGGGCTTGAGATGCCCAGCAGACAGAACTTTTTTTATTGTTCTGTAGCTTGGGAACTGGCATTTCTTTAGCTCCTGTCCTGTGAGTTCTCAGGAGGAAGCAGGAGGTTTGTCTCTCCATACATGGTGGGAGGGTAAATTGTCTCCAAGCTGCTCCTGTGCTAAATCCTGGGTTGCAGAGAAAGATTCAGGGATCCCTTTCTTGTCTCTGCAGGTTTCTCTGGCCAGTGTCTCTCCCTCCAGTCTACAGCATGGGGAATATCTTTGCGAACCTCTTCAAGGGCCTTTTTGGCAAAAAAGAAATGCGCATTCTCATGGTGGGCCTAGACGCCGCGGGGAAGACCACCATCCTGTACAAACTGAAGCTGGGTGAGATCGTGACCACCATCCCCACCATAGGTGAGGAGGCCGGGCCATGGGGGTTTGGGGAGGTGGCTGTAAAGGCTGGTGGGGGTTGGCTCACAACTGGGCCATGCTCCTGCAGGTTTCAACGTGGAGACCGTGGAATATAAGAACATCAGCTTCACTGTGTGGGACGTGGGTGGCCAGGACAAGATCCGGCCTCTGTGGCGCCACTACTTCCAGAACACACAAGGTGAGGGCTGGGGGCCATGGCCTGTAGGAGAGGTTGGGTGTCCTCAGCACCTTCGTTGACACCTGCTCCTCGGCAGGTCTCATCTTTGTGGTTGACAGCAATGACCGAGAGCGTGTGAATGAGGCACGAGAGGAGCTTATGCGGATGCTGGCGGAGGATGAGCTCAGGGATGCTGTCCTGCTCGTGTTCGCAAACAAGCAGGTACGCACTTACATGTGACTGAGCCACCCCAAGGGGCAGGGGGTATGAAGGGATCACAGGTCAGATGGGGAGGGATCCCAGTCTTCCTGTTTGATCCATGGCTGCCATGCCACCCTGCCTTTCCCACCAGGACCTCCCCAATGCCATGAACGCAGCTGAGATCACGGACAAGCTGGGCCTCCACTCTCTGCGCCACAGGAACTGGTACATTCAGGCTACCTGTGCCACCAGTGGGGACGGGCTCTATGAGGGACTGGACTGGCTGTCCAATCAGCTCCGGAACCAGAAGTGAGCCGAACTCCTCTCTTCCCCCTCACTCCCTCCTTCACCCTTGCTTTCCTCTCATGTGGCAGATGTGCCCCTGTGGTGTGAGTGCCAGAAGCTGTCTCCATGGTCGGTCTCAGTGTGCTTCATCATGCTGTACATGTGCAGACGCAGCCTGCAACCGGGTTTTTATTTAATGTAAATAGTTCTTGTTTCCAATGAGGCAGTTTCTGGTACTCCTATGCAATATTACTCAGCTTTTTTTATTGTAAAAAAAAAAAAAAAGAAAAAGAATCAACCCACTGTTTAGTACTGAGAAGGGATTTTAGGCACTGGGGCGGGGCCTCTAGGAGCTGCTGTGAGATCACCTCAACGCTCCTCCTCTAGGCTTTAAATCTGTGTTGAGATCCATTTTTGGTGGTTGGTTTTTAACCCAAACTCAGTACATTTTTTATAATATAAATATAAGGAGACACTTTAACACAGAGAAGGGAGAAATGTGCCTAGTTCTGCAGTAATGGCTTGAGTCCAGTCTGCCTGTGGTCTGTCTCCCATCTGGAGTGTGCAGTGGGCAGAACCAGCCACAATACATTCTGCATGGTCACTTAGGTCCCTGATTGGCTTTGTCTCGCTGGGTCATCTGCATCCCATAGCACTCATGCTTGTACCTGTGCTTACACCACTGCCTCTGGGGGTGGGCTGGGGGCTGTGGCCACCGCTCAGACCCCTTGGAAGGACTCCAGCCTTCCCTCTGGTCAGGGTGGGTCAGCACAGGTGCTTTGGTGGGACCACTCTGGCCAGAACAGGAGACCCTCATGGTCCCTACACATACTCACTTGCTTCAGGTTGTCTGGGTCTCACCAGTAGGAACGCAGACAGGTGACCAGTCATCTTAGAACCTAGCTCCTCAGAGCCCCCGTCCACATGTGCTTTCACTCCCTCAGCCTGCAAGGGTCAGATTGACATCAAAAACAACAACCTCTACTTTTTTCTTTTGTATTTTGATAAAACACTGAAGAAACTAGAGCTGTTAAAATTTATCTTGGGGAAAAACTCAGAACTGGTTTATCTGGTGTCGTGGAACTCTTACTGCTTTCAATACACGATTAGTAATCAACTGTTTTGTATACTTGTTTTCAGTTTTCATTTCGACAAACAAGCACTGTAATTATAGCTATTAGAATAAAATCTCTTAACTATTTCATGGCTTTCCAGTGCTTGGGTGCCACTGACCAAGGCTGCCTCCTGGGACACAGGCAGGGATGCCTTAGGGAATGTGACCAGCACTCCTGGGGGGCTTTGTCATTGGTCTGTCTCCACTGGCAGTCCAGTCCCCAGTCTTGGGCCAGGAAGGTCTCCATATGGGGTTGCCTAAAAGGCCAGGGCCTGGGATCACCTACAGTGGTTTAGTTCCTTATCATTGCTTCCCGAGCCTTTGCCATGGTGCACATTTCTGCCCATTTGGGTGCTGTGGGCCCCCTACCCAATCCAGGGGCTATCCCTTTGACCCTTCTGGGCTCCCTGGTATCTGACCAATCCAAGTTCCAGGTGTCCTTCCCCCAGAGCCATCCAGCCCTGTGTGGGGCCCAGCCCTCTGCCCTGTTATCTAGTCTCACTAACATTTTGATAATCAGGGCTCTAAAGACAGAATCATCTTTCCTTTTCAGTTCTTTAAAAAATCAGAAGCAAAATTGAATATATTTCATAATCCAGCCTGGGTTTTGTCTTTACTCCAATGTGATTTATTATAAATGTTCATTTCTTGTGTGGATGAGGTGATGAATGGCTGCAGGCATATCTCCTAGCAGAGGAGCTGGAGGGAGGGTACGGGAGATTGCCTGGGAGAAGCAGAGCAGATTCATGGAACAGGTAGCAGATCTCTGGGTACCTGAGGAACAAAGGTGTGTCTCCAAGTATAAAATCACCTTCAGCCCCTATCCACTAATTACAAGCAACTTGTTCTGACTGCCTTCTCCCCCTGCACTCTTCCACCGCAGAAAGGCCCACCTGCAGGTGAGCAACTTCTGCCCAGCGCCATCAACTAGAGAGTCCCTTACCAAGTGAGATCTTAGGTGGTACTGCTGGAATCCAGGGCATCTGACACATTCTCTCACATCACTTTCTATTAGGACTTCAGCTTAAAAGTTTATTTAAGTACAAAGGATGAGTCGACACAAAGAAAAATAGAAGTAGCAGTAACTGAAGCCCAAGGCAGGTGAACCTCTCTCTCCTGGGCAGGTTTGTATTCCCCTGATGGGCCTGGATTACCTGGGGGTGAGGCCTCATCTAGATACCTTGCCTACTTACAGGGGCCTGGTAGGGCCCCAAGAAGCCTGTTCTCCAGCTCCCTGGGCCTGGTGGGGCACATGCTCAAAGGCTTCACTGAGGACAGGGCCTGCCTGCCTAGGCTGAGAGGGTCCTGGTGGGCTGGGTCTTAGTCACTGTCATGCCCTCGCCTTCTCTTACAACAGGGCAAGGAGTCAGAGTAGTGCTTGTGGTGGCAAGTCCTGGGGTATATGAGGGAATTGTCTACCACCTGGCCCAGCCCCACAGGCACAGCTGCTGTTCCTACTTGAGCCAGGGACATCAAGAAAGCTCACCTTGATCCTCTGCTGTTTTTCTCCTCTTTCTTGTGCTTTTTTCTTTTTCCTGCTCTTGTGATTCTCAGGGCTGTGAGGGGGACACACAGTGCCAGCAGTGACTGGCATAATGGGCAGCTCCAATAGGGGCCTTTCCTCCTAAGCAGAAAATTTGTGGGGCCTTTTCATGGTCCCTTCCAGCACATTCGCCATAGTACTTCTTCCTGCACCCCTCAAGTAGCCTCCACAACAGGTGGGCCCAGGCTCACAACTTAAAGAGGCTCCCCAAAAGGAAAAGGGGCCAGAGATGGGAATATCACTTAGCCGAAGAGGAAGTCAGCAGGCCTGCTGAGAGCCCTGGCTGACAAGGCCGAGCCCCCTGCCCTTCATTAGAGCTCCTACTCCGCACCTGTAGCTCCCCAGGCCAGAAGCCGGTCCACTCCCTTTCCCCCGTGGTCACTTCCTTTGCACCTGCAGATCATGGTACTGTGTAGTTTACCCTTCCCTCTCACACCTCAAGGAAGCTGCCCCTCACGTTGCTCAGGCCAGTAGGCTGCTTTTTCACAGTGGAGGGTGCGTGAGTGTCAGGCCATGAGCCTTTCCTCAGCCCACCCTCCTGTCTTCCCCAGTGCGCCCCAGGCTCCCTTCCTGGTGCAGCACAACGCTGTCCTGTCCGCGTGGCCCTTCTTTCAGCAGCCTACCTGCGCCATCAGCGAGTTGCCTGTGGGAACAGGCCAGTCCTCGGCCCACAAGTGGGCATGCACCCCCGACCTCCACTCGGGCTCACCCACGAAGTATACACACACACACTTGCCGCTTAGGCTAGAACCAAACATGGTTCCAGGCTGCCCGTCGCCTCTGGGTTTCCTGGCCTTGGTGCCCGCCTCGCGCATCATGGCTGCTGGGCTCTGGCTTTGAACCCACGCACATGAACACTGCCCCGCCCTAGCCCAACCCCAGAAAGGGCAGAAACTGGACCCAAGTGGCTGGACAGCTGCTATTAGAAGCCCTATTGTGTGGCGATGCAAGGACCCAGGGCCGGCGCCCAAAAGTCACTGTCTTGATAAGCTGTGGTCCCAGCAGGGCATGCAATGCTGCAGAGAACCTCTGCCCTCTCCTGCCTCATTGCTGGCTCTACCAGCTGGTCATTGGACAAATGCGTCGCACCTGTCACCACAGCCTGTAGCAGACCCGACTCAGTGATAATGGAATAATGAATGCAGGGCCCATTCAGTAGGGTGGCTGCAGACATGTAATAGGGCGTCCCCTGGGTTGTGGGTTCTTTTACAGGACACTGCCCTAGTGTGTACCCTGCTTATGTGGCCTGCAAGTCCTCAGTGAGTTGGGCAAAGAAGAGGCCTTTACCTGCTCCCCTGGCCCACCTCTGACTCCTTCACTAGCTTTTTGGGGAGCTCCCACAGTGGGATTCAACAGGATTTGAACCCCAGCCTTGTAATACACTACCACTAAGTTTGAGCCCCCGTTTCCCCATATGGGAGCCCCAGACTTGTCTGCGCATGCTCAGGGGCCTCCAGTGAGGGACAGCAGCTCTGCCGTGTAGGAAAGCTTGTTGTGGGAGGTATGGGACCTCACAGGCAGCTGTGGTGGGTCCAGAGGCGGTACTGCCATGTCTGACAAGGGCTAGATGCCAGTCAAAGGACGGTAAGGTGCTGGGGAGCCGCAGGGTCAGCTCCAAGTCTGCTCTCCCAAACCCACATTACCAGGTGGGGAAGACCATCTTATTCTGGATATTGGGGGTAATCAGCATTGATGGCATTTTAGAGCGACTTGACTGGATAAGGAGGGCAGAAGAGGCATGGAAGGAGCTGTGGGCTATGGAGTACTGCGCCGCCGCCACCACCCTAATAGAGAGTTTAGATGAGAATGCTTAACCCCTCAGGCTCCTCAGAGCTCTCCCACCAGGCATTGGGCCTCCAGGTCCATCTTTACACCTCCAGTTCTGGCAAGATCCCCCACCTTCCCAACTATCTAGTTGGGTTCCTCATTCCCAGTGGAAGTCTGATCGCCTGCTTGCCTTCAGTAGCAATCCTGCTAGATGGATTTAACCAGAACACCCATTAGGTAAGTACTCTTAGTAACTTCCCAGCACTGACCCCTACCCTGCTCCTGGCACAAATCCACTTTTCCCTGCAACACTTAGCCTCTTCCCCCCACTGCACCCTCGGGCACAGCCCTACCCTAGTCAGTATGTCTTACCATCTCCAAGTGTCAGGAACAATTTGGCCCTGCACAGTGGGTACAGACACTGTTGCTAGGTGTCTCCCCGAAGGTGAGCAGTAAACGCAAGCTGGAGCAGCAGCTGAAGGGATGAGGATCCAGGGAGGCTGCCCAGGCAGGAATGTTCCTGAGCAGCCAGAGGGTTGGCAGATGGTGGAGGGCAAGCACTCATGGGAGCTACACCTGGCTGCACGCTCAGTGGACAGGATTGAAAGATGTGAGTCCGTCCAAGGTGGGTGCTCAGCCTAGCATCCTTCTGTGTGAGCAGGGTCACTTCCCACAGGCTTCTGCCTCCCTGGCCATGGCTGGAACGCCGTCCCCATTGTCTAGCTATATGTCAGTGTTCTACCATGGGCCCTCAGGTTTATGAAAAAGAGCCTCACAGCCAGGGTCCCATGATCAACCTCCAGGAAAGGACAAGGTGTAGCCCCATGCCTGGGCCTGGTTAGCTGCTTGTGTAAAAGTTGGTAATTGCTCACTCAGGTCTTGCAGGAAAGGGCAAAAGATGGCAGCCCACCAGAGCTCTTTGCTAAGATTTAAAAAGTTAGCAATGGACCTGGCTGCTCTGCTTGTCCCCTCTCAGATAGCACTTTCCCACTGTCGGGGTGGGGCTAGGGGAGCATCAGAGAGGGGCAGAGTATGCCAACTGCAGGCTAGGTGCTACCATCCTTGGATCCCACCCACTCCCCATGTTGTGCTTCCTGGGAGAGCCTGGTACTGAGGCAAAGGCAGTGCTGGCAGAGCAGGCTCCGGAGCTGAGGAGTGGCTGGACAGTAGCAGGCACTTCCTGCAGTGGGAAGAACACCGTCGACTTCTGTCAACAGCTCATGTGCCCTTTGAACCTCCTCCTAAAACCACAATTTGACCCAACTGATCCCTCCAATGGGCTCAGTCACAGAGAGTCCTGCCCAGCAGGTGTATAAGAAAGAAAGACAAGGTGGATTTAAAATCCTGACACTCCATTTAAAGATGAATGCCCTCCCCTTCTACAGCATCCTGAGCCAGGGCAGCTTGTGGGCATGATCACTTCTTGGTCCAAAACTGCTTGTACCGCTCTAGGTCAAAGCTGTCAGGGAGCTCTGGCTCCTCCTCCTCCTTCTTCCCTCGGAGCAGGGCCTCACGTTTGCGGAACCGTGCACGCCTCTCCTCTGGGGACAGGGCATCCAGGTCCACAGGCATCTGTAGAGGAAAGGAAGGCAGGCACTCATTCACTGGAAGGGACCAGAAAGTGTTGCCACTCCTCTCCCTTCAAAGCTTCTACTCTTTAAAGAAACTTCTGCTTGTCTACCTAGGAAGTGTTTTTTTATTTGTTTTACACATAGCCCGTTGCTGCTGTCTGATCTTGGTGTGTGGGGTGAGTTCCATGACTTGCCCTCCTCCCTCCAATCCAGCCTAGACCTGCACCCCAGGGAGGGAAGCTTACCGCCAGAATTCGCCGGGGCTCCCGGTATCGGATGTGAATGGTGGAGCCATCCTGCTTGACCAGGAGTATGGGGTAGAAGCGTGCATAGGCCTGTCTGTGCACACGAGTGAGCGAAGCTCTGCTGCTGTCAGCTCGACGCGAAGATATGTGCAGGCAGCGGCCCGCACAGGGAGCCCCCATCGCCACATGCTGCCGCACCAGGCTGCAGACACACATGTTGGTCAGTGGCAGGTGCTGGGACCAGAGTGTCCCCTAAGCCCCAATCGGCCAGTTCCTGTGGGTGCCCACAGGGATCTCCTAGGTTTGGGATATGGTCAAAGCACATTCTGCCCCATGTCTGGGAAGAGGCCAAGGAGGAGAGCACAGAGACTTTCAGACTGCTGAGGACAGGAGACTTAGGATAGCAGTTTCTAGATGTCTGCAACCATGGACAAGGAAACTGCCTTTTAGGGGAACACAGACTTGGTGCTGTGAACTGAATGTTTGTATCGCCAAATTCTTATGTTGAAGCCCTAACCCCCAGTAAGAAACTTCAAAAGCAGGATTACAAGAGTTCATGAGGGTAGGTCCCTTACAGTAGGAATGGTGCCCTTATAAGAAGGGATGGGAACTGGCTTTCTCTATGCCCTGTGAAGACATGGAGAAGATGGCCATCTGAACCAAGAAGAACATCTCCAGTATTGTGGGAAATAAAGCTGCCTGGTCTGTTGCATTCTGTGGGACAGCCTGAGCCCACCAAGACCCATGGAGGCCACTTTCTGAACATGGCATACACTCAAAACCTCCCACACAGGAAAAACACATACTCTGAGGCAAGGCTCTGCTCTGCCTCATCTCTCACCTATTTGGGGCCTTGCCTTGTGACCCCCTAAGTCCACTACAACCTGGCTTTCATGCAAATTTGCATTCAGTCCCACCTCCTGCACCTCCCAGGTGACACCCAGGGTTGATGGTCATCACTTCTGCTAGACTGATGGCCTGGGGGCAAGAACCAGAACTTATTGACTGTTAAGTCCTAGACCAGTGGTCGGCAAACTCATTAGTCAACAGAGCCAAATATCAACTTTACAACCGAAACCGGTTTGGCTCAATGGTAGATCGTCCGTCTGCGAACTGAAAGGTCCAAGGTTTGATTCCGGTCAGGGGCATGTACATTGGTTGCGGGCACATCCCCGGTAGGGGGTGTGTAAGAGGCAGCTGGTCGATGTTTCTCTCTCATCGACATTTCTAGCTCTCTATCTCTCTCCCTTTCTCTCTGTTAAAAATCAATAAAATATATTTAATATATTTAAAATATATATATCCAGCTCTCTGGAAATAGCAACAGGACAACGATTGAAATTTGAGAGCCAAATTTTTTTAACTTAAACTTCTAACACCACTTCTTCAAACTAGACTCGTCCAGGTATTTTGTGGAAGAGCCACACCTAAGGAGCCAAAGAGCCCCATGTGGCTCATGAACCACAGTTTGCCGACCATGGTCCTAGACCATTAGCTGAGCACTCAGTGAATTTTGGCCAAATGAATCCAGTCCCTGCCTTCAGAAGTGTAAGACAGGAGAAAGGAGATGGTGGGGGAGCACCAGCACAGGAAGAGCCTGCAGTCAGGCAGGGCCTATGTCTCGCAGTGCCAGGGAGCCCAGGGCACGGCCTCTCCTGAGAACCTAAGATCAGTGGGTTGGGGAGGCTTCTGGGAGGGGATGAAGCCAATCCTCGAGGAGAAGGTTGGTGTTCTCCCACTCTAGCATTGGTTCCCGCATGAACCTTTCCCAGGACAAGGGCCCTCCCGGGAAAGGTTCCTTCCTCATGTTCACACTGACTCAGACTTCAAGTGTCACTTCCCTCTCCCCAGATTCCACAGAAACAAGAAACCTGCCCTCTTTTTCTCCTCTGGCAACACTAACCACACCATGCTTCCCATTTGGGGGAGGCACTGGGGCAAGGGGAACAGGCAGTGCCTGTGGGAACAGCAGGAGAGCCATGGCGTTCTCCAAGGACCCAGAGCAGAGATAGGTTGCAGGCTCTGAATAGGAAAGTGACCACCACCACTGCCTGGTACTAAATAGTCACAAGCGGCTTCCAGTCCCCCCTCAACACCCTGTTAAAGCATCTACACGTGTGTACTTGCATGTATTCTCCAAATAGCAACCACTGGCCTGGGAGGCTTCCCTATGGCAGCATGGCCTGAAGCTCCAGAGTTGATATTCCTTTGGATGACCCCAAGACAGTAATCACAAGAAGTCTGGAAGTTGGTGCTTACCCAAGCATGCTGCCCACGACTGCCATTCCTCCTGAGGGTCACTGTGGCATGTGAAGGCCCAGTGTGTGACCTGGTGAACAAGAAAAATATTTTTTAAAGTATGTTTTTATTGATTTCAGAGAGGAAGAGAGAGGGAGAAGGAGGTAGAAACTTCAATGATGAGAGATGATCACTGATTGGCTGCCTCTTGCACGCCCCCCACTAGGGATCGAGCCCACAAACCAGGCATATACCCTGACCAGGAATCGAACTGGTTCATTGGTCGACGCTCAACCACGGAGCCACGCCGGCCAGGCAAGAAAAGTATTTCTAACAAGCAGGCTTTTCCAACATAATGGATTCTTGCCAAATCCCAGCCCATCTATAAACCCGTGTGCGATTCCCAGGTCACTGCCAGGCTCTCGCCCTAACCTGATATTAGAATCACCCGTGGAAGGTTTGTGACCAGCAGCAATGCTCAGGTCCTACTCCCAAAAAGCCGGACTCCAGAAGTCTGGGCAGGGCCCGGGCCCATGCCGGTGAGTTAGAGTCAGGAAGCTGCTCTGAGCATGGAGTGCAACAGAAACTGGTTGGCTCACACCTTGTTCTCCAAGGTCATTTAATTCTCACAATTCAGCAAAGTGAGGACCACTGTGGCACGTGGCAGGAGCCGAGGCCAAGGGTCACCCTTACTAAGCCCTTACTCTGCGCTGAGGTCGCATTCAGACCCCAAGGCCGAGCCGAGAGGTGCGGGTCTGTCTCGCTGTCCCCTATCGGTCAGCGCAGGCACTGCGGGCCTCTTGCCGTCGGCGGCGACCCCGCGGGAAACGCAAACGCTGTGAGCTGCCCCAGAGGACGCGGCGGGATCCGAACCTCCCGTGGGGAAGCCGTCCCCGCCGCACGACGCCGCACCTACCTGCCGCCCTCACGCAACGCGGCACCCACACCGGCCCCGCCGCGGCGCAGCAGCCTCGCCGCCAGCGCGAGCCCCCGTCGCGCGGCGCTGACGCACAGCCCTCGGGGCGCGGCGCTGACGTAGCCCCGCGAGCGGAAGTGGGCGGGCGCGGCGTGGCGACGCGCGTCAAGGAGGGTGGCGCCGGGGCCCCTTATGCTGCGGCGCCCGCTGGCGAGGCTGGCGGGGCTGGCGGGGCTGGCGGCGGCCGCCCTGGGCCGCACCCCCCCGCACGGTGAGTGGCGTCTGAGCGCGCGCGGGCCCCGGAGCTCCTTCCTGCGCCGCCGCGGACCGCACAGGAGGAGCCGCTGGCGTCCCGCTCTCCTTGCGCCCAAGACGTGGCCGCCCGCGTGCTCCCGGGTGCGTGAGGGGCCTGGGGGCGGGGAGCCGCCGGAACTCCCACCGCCACCCGGTCCTCAGCAGTTCCCAGGGCTGGCTGGGCGCGGGTCCTAGCGAGCGAATTGGGGGCCCGAGGACTGGGTCCTGCGGTTTCTCCTGGAGGTGAATTGACTTCGTTTAGGATCGTTTTTGAAGTTGTGTCCTGTGTGTCTGGGTGTTCAAGTTGGCTTTTGGTGGAGACACATGAACAGCCGGTTCCCCTGTGCCAGTTCTCAGAACGTAGGAGGAGATTCTGGCGCGGAAAGCTCCAGGCAGCTGGTGAGGCCCCTGCAGCCTGGGACTTCATGAAGGACGCGGAGGGGCAGAGAGGGGAAGCAGTCTGACACTCCTCCCCAGGGTGGCTCTCAGCAGAGCCGGAAACCCTGGGAGAGCAGGGGCCATCACGTGGCGCCTGAGGACCCTGGTATGGCATCATCCCCATGGTCCCTGCCAGCTTGTGGGGCCCCCAGGCCTTTTCCAAGGCCCAGGACTGTGGGCAGATACAGATACACCACCGAGAGCAGGTTCTTGGGGGCAGGCATGCCTGACTTGTGGATGTGGTAATTTGATGTTCAGCTTCTCTCAGTCCCAAGTCCAGATTGCTGGAGCTGCCCCTCTGCTGTTCTTAGACTTGCTTTTGGGAAAAGAGAGGGAATGAATCTAGTTCATCCAGGTGCTGGTCTGGGGAGGAGTAATGAGGGGGTCACCTCACCTCTTATCACTGTTGTCTCCCACTTGGGAAAAGGGAAGCAGTGAGCTGAGGTGACAGCTGGCCAGTAGAGGTGGGGCCCACAGGGACAGAAAGAGGGGAACCAGGACTTGGCCTCTTGTGAGTCCCCCAGGCAGCATGCCTGCGGGCTTTTCTGGACTTTCCGTCACTCTTAGATCTTCCCCATCATAACTTGCTGTGAAGAATGCAGGAAAACCTCTCTCTCCACTCAGGAGGGATCCGGGAGGGGTGGGGTTTCCTGTCTTACCACTAACAAGCTTAATTTCCTGCTATGTGAGTTTCCACTCCATGAATGCTCATAGAATGCCACGCAACTGCCTGCAACACCACAATCGCTTATGGACAGGTCAGGGCCACACCTGTGACAGGTGCAGTGTGCTTGGACTTTGTTTAGATACTGGTCACGTAGATCTGGCCCTTGATCTTTGACTGGGACGGGTGATATCAGTTATTATCTATTCTTCTTCCCCTCCTCCTCCTCCTCCTCCTTCAAGTAGGTTTACAATTTTTTTTTTAATATTTTTTTTTATTGATTTCAGAGAGGGAGAGAGATAGAAATGCCATTGATTGGCTGCCTCCTACATGCTCCCTACTGGGAATCTGGCTGGCAACCTGGGCCTGTGCCCTTGACCAGAATCGAACCCGGGACCCTTCAGTCTGCAGACTGATGCTCTGTCCACTGAACCAAACCTGCCAGGGCTCAGTTATTTTCTTGAGTAGCAGATTCTGGGAGTTATAGCGATACAGTCACTACTTTTCTATTCAGCCACCTAGACAGTAAACTTCAGGTTTTTGTAGCATGTTCACCACGGCCTGAAAAACCTGCTCAGTCGATCTGCGGAAGAGCAGAAATGAAGAGGGTGTTTTGGTGTGTTTGGGTGGAAAGCGGTGACTCCAGCCCACCAGCAGTGAAAGTCAGTGATGAGGGTGAGCCCCTGGGAGCACTGGAAGGGGGGCAGGCACTTTGGTAGTCGGCCCCAAGTCCTTGCTACCTCTTATGTGCCAGGCCTCTCCCCCCACACCCCCCAGTTCCAGCTGACTCTGCACTTGAGGGTTTCGGTTTCTACTCTGAGAGCAAGGCTGACTCTGTGGTGCCTCTGCCCTTCCTGCTTTGTAACTCGCTTGCCTGGGACCCTTCCCCTCTTGTGCCTCCTCTGCCCTCTGTGATGCAGAATTGGGATTTGGTACAAGACTGAATGCTGGTTCTTCTCCTTTATGGAAAGAGACCCTGACATGCCATGCAGCACCGACAGGCCCAAGTCCTGCACGGACACTGTGGCTCTTACTTGTGTTTTGGGGGGCCAGCTTTCTTTTATGAGAGAATGGTTCCCGCCCCGCTGTGGGGAGAAGGAAGGAGTAATGGCTGGCGCTTTGTGGCTGCCCCATTGCAACCCAAGTTTCCAACGGCTGAGCGGTTTGGCCAGGATGTGTCTCTCGGGGGTGGGACGTGGCCTGCTGTCCTGAGCCAGATTCTGTCCGGTCTTATGGCTTGTTGCTGGCAGGGTTCATGTTCTCAGAGGCCGTGCCTTATCTGGTGTCTTGTGGGGGAGTGGAGGAAAGCGGGGTGGTGACAGTGTCCTGCTCTTGGGACAGAGCGGGAGGAAAGTGGAAGCTGGAAAGAGGAGGATCCCCTTGTGATTCTGGAAGAAGGCTGCCTGGCTGCACTGGGTGCTGCTCGGGCAGGTGCTGTCGGAGAGCATTCCGGAATGCACATGCTTGCATCTGGGTTTTTTGTGCAGTCCTTGAGCTTTGCCATTTCTTGCCAGGCCACTAGGTTTGGGATTGTGGGATAGTGTAGAAATGGAGAACACAGAATACCCCAGCTAGAGGGCTCTGCCTAGGAGATGACTCCTCTGAGGTACTCTTTTCGGTTGGTTGGTTCTGCAGGCCCTGGGTCCAAAGTCAATCTCCGGGTACTCAAGGCCAAAGCACTGTCCGGTGCCGGGTGTTCTGTGGAAGGTTGCTTTACTGAGTGCTCTGTTGCGTGTTTCCTGGACAGAGCCCTGTCCCCTGCGGCTGTCCAGGCACCGGTGCAGGCCAGGCCATCCCTGTGTGGTTTGTGTGGGCCTCTCGGGGTAAGACTCAGCACACCTGCCCTTAGCCAGGCTGAGCAGGCTGGACTCCACCACCATGAGACAGACTACAGAGTGGGACAGGTAGTGGCTGCACTGGGCACATGGCACTTGGGCTTGATGTCGGTGGGGGCTCAGGAGAGGCTGAGGGTTGCAGTGATTCAGCCAGGCAGAGGGTGAGCTTTGCAGCTGCGAGCCAGTCCTGTGCGGACGCACCCCCTGCTGACTGCTGGCCCAGTGCAGGTAGGTGGTGAGCCTGGGAGTGCTGCTCAGTAGAACAGGCTCCCTTACCCAGTGTCCCACCACAGGGTGGAGGGCGCCCAATAGAAACCAGCGTTTGGATGTGAGTGATAAGCAGGTCGTGTGCCACATGCCCTGTGGGGTGTCAGCACTGGGACTCGGTGTGTGATGTTTGGTCCAGGCTAGTCCTGTGCAGGTTTGCAGTCTCCAGGTGTCAGAACTGTCAGGAGGCGTGGGGAAGCATGTTGGAGAAAGCCCCGGGTCTTGCTGACCAGGTTGCTGTTGGAGGCTGGAGGGTGCCCCTCGGGATTGTGGGGGTATGAGCCAGCACTCCCCCATGGCAGACACATGACAGAAAGCAGAGCGTCCCTGAGGTGCTTCTGTGCAAACAGACAGTGGGCCTCCCTCCTTCTCTGTGCTCCCAACCCCCCTAAGGGGCACCTCCCAAGTCCCTAACAGGAGGGTAAGGGTGCCTTCGGGTCCTCCTCTCCCTGGAGGTAGACTCCCCAAATTGGGTGCTGGGGATGAGTGCCCACTGGGTTGATCAAGGCTCCAGCAGGCCTCCTGGTCCATCGCTGTGGCCATCACCATGTGTCCACTTGGGGCTGCTCCTAATGTTCCTGTAGCACCAAACAGCCGCAGGTCCAGGAGTTTAGGACACTGACAACCTCAGCTGCCCGCCGGAGAGGCTGGGCAGTGTGGACGTCAGACCCCAGCCCTCAGTCCCTCACGGGACCTGGTGGCACCCAGCCGCTCCACTGCCTTGCTAGGTGTCTCCCTCCACTCCCCTCCCCAGTCACCCAGTACCTAGGAAGTCAGGACAGATCCAGGGAGTAGGCCGGGCTGCCACTGGGACATCCTTCCTGAACAGGACAGGGCTTTGTGAAGGTTGCCATGAGGGAGAGACCTCTTGTGCACCAGGCCTCCAGGGAGAGCCAGGGCTGCACTTTGCTAATGGCCACGTGCTTAGAGCCAGCACACATGTGTGCAGCTGTGTAGGTGGCATGTATTTGGGGGGAATGCGGGGATGCCAGTGAGAAGCCAGGAGTCCGCTGGGATTTTCTCTAGATAGAAACAGGGTGCTTTTTGTAATGTGTGTGGTGTGATTGCCCAGAATAGCAGTGCTTACGCCAGATTACCGGGCTGGCCTACATTGTGGATTAGGAAAGCAGTGCCCGGTGGGGGCCCTGCTGGAGATGGGCAACAGGGCGTCGCTGAGCCAGGTGGCCTTCCCTCCTGGGCCTGATTGCCGCTCTGCTGACCACTGATTGCACCATGGAGGTTCCACGCCTTATCAGAGGGCCCCCAGACAGCCAGCAGGGCCAGGCCTGCCGAGGGAGCCGTTCCAGCTCCCACATGCCTGTCGGGGTTTCCCTCTGAGGCAGGGCACACTCGCTCCTGGCGTTCTGCCTTCAGGCTCACGTGGCTGGGTGGGTAGCCACTACTGAAGGGCCGGAAGCAGCCTCCTCTCCCCAAAGGCGCCGAGTGGGCGGGGCTGATCGCCTTGGGAGGAGTTCAGTGCTGAGAGGTCAGAGCAGGCTGGGATTACCCACTCCTCCCGGCTTAATCGGAGCAGCCCAGGCTGACAGAGAGGGCCTCGCCCACCCAGGAAGTAGGTCCTGTTCTGGGGAGGGGTGTGAGGTGTCAGGCGGGCGCAGAGCTGTCAGGGTTGATGCTTTCCTAAACCCCTGCCTCACTCACTCCCATCTGTGGCAGGTGTCTGAGCCTGAGCTGTTGGCTGGGAGGGTGGGTATCAGAGAGGAGGGGAGGCCAGGAGGCTGTGGTCCTCTGGATCAGCCCCTCACTTCCGGATGGAAGTTCCCAGAACAGGGCTTATTAACCTCGGCCACCTCTAGGGCATGGCGCCTCGGAAATGCGGGGCGGGGACCCAGATGTGCCTCTCCCAGGAGCAGAAGTCCAGGCTCCACAGGGGGGAGGGCACAGCTGGGGAGGTCATGTGTTTGTGGCACCTGGTAGCCCACCCATCGAGGAAGGAGGTGCAGCCAAGATTTGAGTGTGGCCCTCAGCTCAGATTCCTGGGGAGAGTTGGGGGAGAGGGGTTGTGACTGCAGCTATCCCACTCACTGGGGTCCCTCAGGCCTGCTGATGTGTGCTCCCTCACCCACAGGGATGTCAGGACCAAGGCCCGTTGTCCTGAGTGGGCCTTCTGGGGCCGGAAAGAGCACCCTGCTCAAGAGACTTCTGCAGGAGCACAGCAGCATCTTCGGATTCAGCGTGTCCCGTGAGGTCCTAGGTCTTGGGGGGCCCTGTGATCCACAAATATGGGGACTTGCCCACACTGCTAACACCCCTCTTTCACATGGGATGTGCCCATACTGCTGACGCCCCTGAAGTCCCTTACACGGGCTGCACCGGGCCCTTCAGGAAGGCCTGGGATGGGATGTGTGGGCTCCGGGTGTTCCAGACGGGTCACAGATGCTTGTTCCTAGACACCACGAGGGACCCGAGGCCCGGAGAGGAGAATGGCAAAGGTAAGCTGGCCCTGCTACTCAGAGCCCCGGTGCAGGTCTGGGGGCGCCCCCTCTACACACACTCTCACACACACACTTGTCAGGGTGACACATGAGGCCTCATTTCCCCATCTGATGGGTGGGTGGGCAGGCCTAGTTGGATAACAGGCATTAAATCTCATGCCGACACCAGCTGTCCACGGCGGGGCTCTGACCCTAACACCAGGCAGTGGCTGGGTACCACTTCATTGCACATGGCAGTATAGCTGGGATCAGCCATGCACACCCTTCAGGGCTCTCTGACATCACAGCCTTGGTAGGGTGTTTGTATCTTCCTGAGGCAGAGCACTGAAGTTCCCCCAAGCTCCCCTACTGAGTTGGTAGTCACCAGGCCCCTCAGTGAGGACGGTGTGAGAGGTGGTGTCTGTCCCTTCCTCGGATATCTCCCTGCCCAGTGGCTGGAGCACTCCAGGTGTGGGTGGACGGAGGGCAGACCGGCCCAGACAGCTGGTTCTGCCCGTGTGATTGCTTGGGCAGTTGTGGCCTGGCTGCGGACAGCTCCACCAGCTCCTGCTCTTGTAGATTACTACTTTGTGACCAGGGAGGTGATGCAGCGGGACATTGCTGCCGGGGACTTCATCGAGCACGCTGAGTTCTCGGGGAACCTGTACGGGACTAGGTGAGTCACATTCAGCAACCTCCAACCCGCTGGGGACCTAAAGGGGCAGCCCTGGCCAGGGCTTGATCCAGGGATCAAGATGGAAGAGAAGCCTGAGCTATCCAGGCCACCCCCCTCTGTCCCCTCCCCGCCCCAGCTGGCCAGGCCCCTGTGGGAGCGGGTAGCCAAGTGATGGGCTGGTGTGCAGTGAAGACTCAGAGGTCTGTGGGCTGCCCTTCAGCCCCCCTCTTCCCTCAGCAATTAGGGCAGCCTGGGGGAGTCCCCAGCCCAGCAACAGCTGCCTGCCTCCCACACACCCAGAGCAGCAGCATTGCCCAGGCGGGTCCAGGCTTGCTATGCGCAGCCTGTACCTGAGCCCCCTGTGACCGTCATGCTCCACCCCAGGTGCAGCTGCTGGGGGCAGTTGGCCCCCGAAGGGGGTCACACTGGGGCTGCTATTACCCTTAGATGGTGGGCACCCAGGAGCCCTGAGCCCAGTGATGACGCCAGGGCCTTCCTGCCCCTCCCACTGCTGCCCCCAGCCTAGCAGGTGGCCCAGTGTGACAGGGTTCCTGAGGTAGTGCTTCCGGAAAGGGGAGCAGATGCTGGAGTCAGGGTGGCCCCTGCAGGCTCCCAGACAGGGAATGGGGAGGCAGAACCCCAGGGGATGGCAGTGGAGATGGTCTGGGTCCCTGCTGAATGGCCCCCTTCTGCCTCCCTAGCAAAGCTGCTGTGCGAGTGGTGCAGGCCATGAACCGGATCTGCGTGCTGGATGTGGACCTCCAGGGCGTGCGGAACTTAAAGAAGACCGACCTGCGGCCCATCTACATCTTTGTGCAGCCACCCTCGCTGGAAGTCCTGGTGGGGGTGGGGAGCCAGGCCCGGGAGGGGTGGAGGAGGGGCTGAGGCGGCCCTGCAGGCTCTGACCCTCCTTAGGCACCTCAGGAACAGAGGTTGCGGCAGCGGAACACGGAGACAGAGGAGACCCTGGCCAAGCGGTTGGTCGCTGCCCAGGCCGACATGGAAAGCAGTGAGTGTGGGTGCAGCCAGTGTCCCCCACCCTCCCCAATTGAGACAACTCATCTGCGGGAGGTGGGAGGCAGGCCCACAGCCCCTCCCCTCTCTGACCCTCCCCCATCCCTGTATCCTCCCTCCCCCCCATCTCAGGCAAGGAGCCCGGTCTGTTTGACCTGATCATTGTCAACGACAACCTGGACAAGGCCTACTGGAGCCTGAAGGAGGCACTCTCGGAGGTGGGTCTGCGGGGGGCAGGGTTGGATCTCTGTCGCTGCAGTAAAGGGCTTGGGACAGCGGACTTGGGCTCCAGGGCAAGCTCCTCTTTCTCTCCTGCAGGAAATCAAGAAGGCCCAAGGGACTGGCTGCTCCTGAGGATGCCCACGCTGTGTCCTCCCTGGACAGGACCCTGATCCCACCCCAGTGGCCAGGGTGCCCCTGACAAGGTTGGCTCTGCAGCCTTCTTCTGGGTGCCCCTGATCAGTCCCACTCTCCTGTGGGACCTGGGCCTGCATCCTAATAAAGAGCTGCTAGTTAGAGTGTCCTTGAGTCCATGATTGCCGCCATGGCCCTGCATCCTTCATGCTGGACCCCCACTCCGGCAGCCCCCTCCTAAACAGCCAGGCCTAAGAGGGCTGCTGGCAGCAGGTTCTACCTCATATCGGCTACTCTGGGTATGGGCCAGTGGGGCTGCTCCCCGATGGGACACTACTTCCCCAGGCTCTCCACATGCCCAGCTCCGCACCCCGGAGACCAGCAGGGGTGCCCTGCCCAAGGGCACTAGGGGGTCCCCCAAGGCTGGGCTGCTTTCTGCCCCGAGGCAGGAAGGATGATGCTGACGCAGCACACACCTCTCCCACTGACTCCCCAAGACAATGAGGCTGGGAGGAGAAGGCCCCGGGGGCTCGTCCTGCCCAGCTGCCCCACTCGGTCCCTGAACCAGGTGAGGGTGGTGATGAGGCTGAGAATACAGGGGCTGGATCTCTGTCCCCTGGAGGCCTCTGTCAGACACTCCATCAGGCGTATGCACCGCCTACTGACCTATTGAGTCCAGTTGGTCTGATGGTCTGGGAGAGGCCAGCTCTGGAAGGAGATCTGGGGGGCTCTGTTGGGGATACAGGCACCCTGGAGGCTGAGAAGACACCTTTGCCACTCGTCTTGGGTCAGGGTAGCTGTGGTGGCCTGTGGTATAGTGATCCATGCCCAGGCCATACTCCTGCAGTGGGACCAAGACAAGCAGTGGACAGAGCTGGAGGGGGGGGAGGCTGGGCGTTGTCCATACTCTCAGATGCACAGAGGAGGCCTGGCATTGGGCACGGGACAGTGGGCAGAGGGGTGCTGGGCAGGTAAGGTAAGGCTGGCTGCCTCCCGGAGCACTGTCGCCCAGCCTCGGGGAGGCCCTTCCTTCTCTTGGCCCCATACAGTTCTAGGGACAATCAGGGATTCAGACCCCAGGCCTTCGGGGGAACAATGGGGCCCTTGAAGGCCCTCCCCCCTGCATTGTGCTTGGTGGTGAGAGGTGGCCCTGGATCGAGCTGGGATTCTGCCGGGTGTACACCCTTGGAGGCCAGTGTCTGACCAGCCGGCAGGTGGAAGGGCTCAGAGGGACTTGCATTTTGTGGCCTGAAAAAGGTAGGGTGCTGTCTGGGGGACCAGCTGTGGGGTGCCCTTGGGGCTGAGCAGGGTCAC
This sequence comes from Pipistrellus nathusii, assembly GCA_963693515.1. Taxonomy (NCBI): domain Eukaryota; kingdom Metazoa; phylum Chordata; class Mammalia; order Chiroptera; family Vespertilionidae; genus Pipistrellus; species Pipistrellus nathusii. The sequence goes on along the minus strand of OY882862.1, from coordinate 5,909,895 downwards.
CCTCCCCTCTGGACCAGGGTTTCAGGCCTGTTCTAGCCTCTCGAAATGGCCTTTCCCCAGGAGAAATGGGCCCAGCTAGGTGTCCATTCTGGGGGATCTGTCTGAAGCCCAGTGTTCACAGGTGGGTCCTGACCAGCAGGGTCTTCTGGGATCGCAAGACCTGAAGGGGAAGGCTGCTCAGGCCAGCTGGTCAGCGGGGAGAGAAGGGGTGTGTGCCCAGAACTTCCCCCAGCAGCTGGGAACTCATGCTGTGCGGGACTGACCAGCCCAGGCAGGCAGCTATTTGGGCCGGGGGGAAATCTGGGAGCCCCACCCCTACATGTGGGCAGTCAAGCCAGGATGGGTACACCTCCCCGCCCTCCATACCTGGCCTGGCGCCAGCCAGCTTCTTCATGGCCTGGGACAGATTTCCCTTAAGTTACTGTGGGTCCCAGTTCTTCCAGGAGGGTCCCCAATGTGCCACAGAAATGGCGAGTTGCCTTTGCCAGAGCAAGGGTGGTGAGCAGGAGTTGGCAGAGGGCTTGGCAAGGGGCAGCAGCTGGTCCAGGAGTGGTCAGGCTGCTGCCCAGGGCAGGGCCTGTGGTGTGCTGGGCTGTGGGGACTAGGTGGACATGGCAGGGGCCTGGGAGTGCAGAGAAAAAGTGACCCGTGTTCTGCGTTGAGAAAGGTGGCCGTGTGCTGGCTGCGGTGGCTCTACCCAGGGCAGTTTGAGAGGAGGGGTGAGGGGGTTGGGAGGATTGGAGAGTGTGGGCACTCTGCAGGAGTGGGCAAGGGGCTCTGCATCCTACCCTGGGCCAGCAGTGCATGGGGAGCTCCAGAGGGGGCAGAGGCCGGCCGTTGGAGCTGTTTGGGCAGTGCCACCGTGACTTGCTCCCCAGGCCCATGCCCACCACACCTCAACCCTCTCCGGAGGAGCTCCCTCACTTCCCAGTTCCAGCTGCAGCTGAGAGGCTCCTGAGTCCTCAATGGGATCTCTGCCCCCTCGGGTTCCTCGAATCCCAGCTACCTGCATCGTGTGGCCCTGGGATGCACGCACCCTTCCCAGAACGAGGTGTCTCCTCACCTCCCTGCATTTGCTGAGTTACCTGGTGTAGAGGGAGTGGCAGTGCGTGTGGGTGAGCACACGTGTGAGGCAGAGCCCATACCTGGACGAGGCCAGCCCAGAAGGCCCTGGGAGGATGAGGGCTTTGGCTGAGATCCCAGGCTCCCTGGGGCCCACTCTGTCAGGGCCTTAAACCTCCTTGGGCTGTGGAGGTGGGATGGGTGTTGGGGGTAGACTGATGTGCATAGGAGCTGCTGTGCAGTTATACAGGGTCCCCAAGCCAGGGTTTTGGGTCCTGGCTGGCCAGGAAATCTAGGCAAAACAACTGGGACCTCCAGGATGGGAATTAAGTGTCCCGGGGAGGGACCTGGAAAGACTAAACCCCAAGGGATCACCACAGAGCTGACAAGGGGAGACCTGGGAGAAGAGCTAAGGTTAGGAGGTGGGCGTGCAGCACCAGGCCTGTGCCCCCCAGGTCCCCTCAGGGGGTGGACGGGTGGGAGCCGGCTCTGGGCTCCAGGGCAGAGCCATCTGGAAGTATTCATGGTGCTCACCTGTGGATGAAGGCTGTCGGTGGCAGGTGCATGCAAGGTCCCTATGTCCGCATGGAGGCAAAGCGCTGCCTGAGACTCCTCATTCCACTGCCCGAGGTTCCAAGGCCGGAGCTCCCCTGCCTCATGGCGAGCCGAGCGCTGAGGCCCTGCCCCCAGCCCCACCTCGCCAGAGGAAAGTCCCACCCACGTGGCCCTAAGGGGTGCTGGGAGGAAGTGTGGTCAGAAATGGGAAGGAAATTGCTGGCCAGGCCATGGCCTGCTGCACTGCAGGATGGCGCTAGGCTGTCCCTGGCTCTCAGCCCTGCCTCCCACCCCCACCTCCTGAACCTTTGTGCAGACCGGGGGCGGGGGGGGGGGGGGGGGGGCGCAGCAGTGGTACTTGAAGCAGAGAGAGCCCAGCTGCCCACCCTGCAGAGGCCACTCTCCAGGTCTGGACTGGGGGAAGCAAGCCAGCTGTCTCAAGACAGGCCGTCCTGAAGCCCACCATCAGCACCTCCCTCCAGCCTCTTGGTAGGGATGACCAGCCAGCTGTCACAGGGAACCGCTGTTTGTGCTCACGCTGGCCCAGCAGTCATCGCTCCCAACACCCTTGCTGGCTGTTCAAGATCTGCCACCTCCCAGACCCAGGGTTTTTTACTCCTCCCTCCCATCCCCCCCCCCAAAAAAAAAAAATAAAATAACCCTCATCCTGGATCTCTGAGCAGCTCTTATCTACACTTGCACTGATGAAGTTTGCGTGAGATTCCCTGTGAACAAAAGTCCCTGCAAGCCCCCAGAGTCTGGATCCCTGAAGGGGCAGCAACCCCCTTCCCGCTGGCCCAGCTGAGCCCTTGCTGGCCGCAGCTGCCCAGCAGCACTGATTGCCCCACTGCAGCCCAAAACAGGTCACCAGCCAAGTCCATCCCCCAAACCTGAGCCTCCAGGCAGACAGATGTGTGCCAGGCAGGGAGAGAAGATGGGGCTGTCGCTCAGAGTGATAGGCAGTAACTATTTCAATTAAGGTCTTTATTTTACAGCACTGTGGTTCATAGAGAAGTAGAGGTGAGAAGACCATGTGCCCATCTCCCATGGGACAATCAAAACTATAGCCCACACGTCCCTCAGATTCCCCATGTTCCCTATGACATATATATATATATATATATATATATATATATATATGTTGTTAATCCTCACCTATGGATATTTTTTCCATTGATTTTTTTTTTTTTTTTTTTTTAGAGAGAGGGGAAGACAAGGATAGAAGGAGGGAAGGGGGGAGGGAGGGAGAGAGAAACATCAATGTGACAAAGACACATTGATTGGTCAGTCACTTCCCACACAAGTCTAGACTAGACTGGGGTCTCGAACCTGTAACCCAGTTATGTGCCTTTGGCCAGGAATCAAACCTGTGACCCTTCAGTGCACAGGCAAACACTATTTTGCCACACCAGTGCTTTCCCATGTTTCCCATGACCTTTTCTTTTTAATATATTTTATTGATTTTTTACAGAGAAGAAGGGAGAGGGATAGAGAGCTAGAAATATTGAAGAAAGAGAAACATTGATCAGCTGCCTCCTGCACACCTACTGGGGATGTGTCCGCAAACCCTGACTGGAATCAAACATGGGACCCTTCAGTCCACAGGCTGATGCTCTATCCACTGAGCCAAACCAGTTAGGGCTCCCATGACATCATCATCATCATCATCATTATTGGTTAATCCTTATCTGAGGATATTTATCCATAGATTTTTTTTTCAAGGAAGAGTGGAAGAGAAAGATAAATATCGATGTAAGAGAAACACATTGATTGGTTGCCTCCAGCATGAGCCCCTACTGGGCCTGGGCTGGGGAGAAGCCTGCAACCAAGGTACATGACCTTGACCTGACTGGAATCGAACCAGGACCCTTTGGTCCGCAGGCCAACACTCTATCCACTGAGCCAAACCGACTAGGGCTCCCATGACCTTTGATGTCCCCGGTTTCCCCCATGACGCATGTGGTCCTCACTTCTCTGTCTTCTGGGCCCCACTGGGCATGCATATCTCAGATCCCTTAGTCCCTCAGAGCCCCTTGCCCGATGCCCTTGGCTGTCTCGATGAAAAAGCCCCTCCTGGAACTTGTCTCCTGGTCGCCTGGGCTGAGGTTTTGGGGGGAGGCAGCGAGGGCCACCCTTCTCACACCATTGCAAGGCCCATGCTCTCATCCTCACCTTTCACTGCAGGTGGGTTCTGGTCCCACCCGCAGTCACATTTGCAGGCTCTGCTCTCCCTCCCTGTTGTGCACTCTGGGCAGCTGCCCTTGAGGAATGGGGTTAGACACCCCCCCACCCCACCCCGGAGGGCACAGTGGCTGCAAAAACTATTTAGAATTCCCTTTTCCCCATTTATTCATTCAGTAATTTGTATCAGTAGGGACTCGTTCATTTTATACTTTGGTAATAATCTATAACTCAGCCTATATTACTCCTTTATCCACTCTATTGGCCAAGTTGATCTAGTTAGAGACACCCATGGGGAGCTCCTTCCATAAATTACTGTATCGCTTTGCCGTACCCCTCAGCAGTGTGTGTGTGTGTGTGTGTGTGTGTGTGTGTATGGAGGGGGGACATGTGCTAGCACTTCCTTACTCTGGCACCACCAGATGCTCCAGGAGAATCCTAAAGTGCTGGGACTGGTCCTCCAGATCCATGTGCCAGGGCAGGAGGCAGCACCAGCGGAAGGTGTGGGTTTGAGGACTCCTGTGCATGTCACTAAGACCAGGGCAAAGGTCTTCCAGGCTAGAGCTGAGCATTGCCAGCCCCTGACTGCGGAATGACCACCTTGACTGCATGTGTGACACAGGTCCTCCACACACATGTATGAGCACATGGACGTGCATCTGGTCTGAAGAGCCAGAGTTTCTGCCCCTGCCCGAAGGCTGTCTGAGATCCCCGTGACGCTGGGGGAACAGAGAGGTTTGCTCCTTCCCCTTCCACTGCTCAGGATGGCCCTGCGACTGACCACTGTCACCTGCCCTCTTCTCTCTGCATCTGGTCTCCGTGGCCCTGACTGCATCATCCCTCACCCCCCAGGGCGGGGTCTGACCCATGCCAAGCTGGAGCTGGTCTCTAGATCCCCCGCCACAGGTCATGGGTGTGAGGGGAGTACTTCCACCACAGAGATTGCCAAATGAGGCATGAAGGCTTCCCCCCGAGAACCAGTTGTTAATACTGACCCCCAAAGCACAAGTCAGATCTGCCTGCACCCTGAGACTCCCCCCTTCCCCGTGTCTTGGGCGAGAGGAAAGAAGTGGGGGGCTGCTCTGCCTTCCCCCCCTGGTTCCTGGGAGGTGGTGTGGCCTTAGCCTCCTGTGGTGTGTCAGGCGAGGGTGGAACAGGTCCTGGAAGAGCAGCCAGTCTCAGGCCTGAGGGGTACTCTGTGAGCCCCTGGCTGCGGCAGAGTGAGGGAGAAGGCGGCCCTGAAGGGACTGGCCTGCACCAGCCTGTACCTGAGTATATGTGCACATGGGAGCGTGCATATCTACATATGCATGTGTCTGAGTATTTGTATGTGTGTGATGACTGTGTGCATGGGTGTTTATAAGTGTGTGCACACTTGAGTGTGCATATCTGTGAGTTCATTGTACATCTGTATGCACATGTCTGAGTGTTTGCATGTGTGTAAGGTTAACTGTATGTACACGGGGTATTTTTTATTTGTGTACTCACGTGAGTGTGCATGTTATGAGTATGGTTGTACACCTGTATGCATGTGTGTCTGAGTGAACGTGAGTGTGTGTCTGGGTTTGCATTGCATACGTGTAGCTCTGAGGTGGGCCATGCACACAGATGTAAGGAAGTGGGGTCATTTCCCCAGGAACCCTGACTACCCTCTCTTCCTCCCCACCTCCCGCCAGGGAGAGGCCAGCTGCATAAAGAGGCCCGGAGCCCAGCTTGTCTCTGCCTCTCCATCCCACACCTGCCCACACTGCCTCCAGGCCTGCTCAGGAGGGAGGGCCAGGAGAGCCGGGCACTCAGGGTCTCCTTTCCCAGACTACCCAGGAGCAGGTACCGGCCTCGGCTGTGGGAAGGTGGGCGATGGGAGCGGGTACTGGCCTTGGCTGTGGGAAGGTGGGCGATGGGAGCGGGTACTGGCCTTGGCTGTGAGAAGGTGGGTGTTGGGAGCAAGTACTGGCCATGGCTGTGGGAAGGTGGGCGATGGAGCAGGTACTGGCCATGTCTGTGGGAAGGTAGGCGATGGAGTGGGTACTGGCCGTGGCTGTGGGAAGGTGGATATTGGGAGCGGGTACTGGCCGTGGTGTGGGAAGGTGGGCGATGGGAGCAGGTACTGGCCGTGGCTGTGGGAAGGTGGGTGTTGGGAACAGGACTTCATGCAGCGAGGTGCTGCTGGGGGCTGAGTGGGGTGGGGGCCACGCTTGGTTCTGTGCAGTCCCCACACTGAGTGAGGCTGGCCTCTGGTTTCTAGGCGACCCCATGAAGCTGGCTCACCCAGTTGACTCCCCGTGGCTCTCAGGGCCTAGGGTGGGGTTCCCAGAGGTGAGGGATGGGAGAGGCTTGCACAGAACCAAGCTTTCCTGGGGAGCACAGGAGGGGCTGGCTGCACTGGAAGCCACTGGGACCTGGGTCAGCAGGGGTGAGTGGTCCACGGAGCAGCACAGCCTGTTGTCCATCAGCATGGGGTCTCTCCTTTGTCAACTCAGGCCCCACCTCTCTGTACACACCCCAGGGGCAGGGGCCAGGGGCCAGGGGCCAGGGGTGGGAGCGGGGTTCCTGGAGAGGCTGTTCCTGCAGCGGAAGGCAGCTGAGTCCCCTCAGGGGCCCTGGACTCCTGCCCCTGTGCTCCTCCGGGCCATGGGGTTAGCTCTAGTCCCCTCCCAGGGTGGAGCTCCCCTTTTGGTCCTCAGGTCCTGCCAACCCCCAGCCCCACATCCCCTTCCGCCCCCTCTCTCCCGCCCCTGGCTGAGCTCTGCTGTGGCCGCAGGTCCCGCCCCGCGCCCCTATGACCAACATGAGCTGGAGCTTCCTGACGCGGCTGCTGGAGGAGATCCACCACCACTCCACGTTCGTGGGCAAGGTGTGGCTCACGGTGCTGGTGGTCTTCCGCATCGTGCTCACGGCCGTGGGCGGCGAGGCCATCTACTCGGACGAGCAGACCAAGTTCACCTGCAACACCAAGCAGCCGGGCTGCGACAACGTCTGCTACGACGCCTTCGCGCCCCTGTCCCACGTGCGCTTCTGGGTCTTCCAGATCGTGGTCATCTCCACGCCCTCCGTCATGTACCTGGGCTACGCCGTGCACCGCCTGGCCCGCGCCGCCACGCGCGAGCGCCGCCGCGCGCCCCCGCCGCCGCCCGCGCCCGCCCACCCCGCCTGGCCCGAGCCCGGGGACCTGGGCGAGGAGGAGCCCATGCTGAGCCTGGGCGAGGACGACGAGGAGCCGGGGCCGGCCGACGGCCTGGGCGCGGAGGACCCGGCGGAGGCGGCGAGCGCGGCCAAGGGCCTCGGCGGCGGGGACGCCCAGGCGGCGGGGGCCCCGGGCGCCCACGGGCCGCACGACGGGCGGCGGCGCATCCAGCGCGAGGGCCTGATGCGCGTGTACGTGGCGCAGCTGGTGGCGCGGGCCGCCTTCGAGGTGGCCTTCCTGGTGGGCCAGTACCTGCTGTACGGCTTCGAGGTGCCGCCCTTCTTCCCCTGCAGCCGCCGGCCCTGCCCGCACGTGGTCGACTGCTTCGTGTCGCGGCCCACGGAGAAGACGGTCTTCCTGCTGGTCATGTACGTGGTCAGCTGCCTGTGCCTGCTGCTCAACCTGTGCGAGATGGCGCACCTGGGCCTGGGCAGCGCCAAGGACGCCGTGCGCGCCCGCCGCCCCGCGCCGCCCGGCCCCGGCCCCGCGCGCCGCCCGCCGCCCGGCCCGCCGCCCGCCGCCGCCGGCCTGGCCTTCCCGCCCGACTACAGCCTGGTGGTGCGCGCCCCCGGCCCCGCCCTGCGCGGCCCCGCGCTGCCCGCCCTGCGGGACCCCGACCGCCCGCCCTGCCCCGGCCTCCCCGCCGCCCGGGGGCCCCCGCGGGCCGGCGCCTCGGCTTCCGGCTCGGGCAGCGCCACGTCGGGGGGCACGGGCGGGGACCAGGGCCGGCCCGGCGCCAAACTCAGGGCGGGCTCCGAGAAAGGCAGTGCCAGCAGCCGGGAGGGCAAGACCACCGTCTGGATCTGAGGCCCCGGCCCGGGGCTCGGCCCTCCCTCCGCCGGCATCGCCTCGGCTGGGGACTCTGGGATGAAGCTGGGTACCGGCCGCGCTGGACACAGAGCATCACCTGCCGTCTCCTCCTCCTGCTCCTCCTCGGCTGGCCGTCCTCTCCCCTGGGAAGGGCACCCTCTGCTCGTATCACTACCCCTGCCCACCGGAGCCCTCTCTCCCAGCTCTGGTCCGTAAACCCTGAGGAGTGTGCTGGACTGTGGCTAGGGCACTGCCCCGCCCCCATCGCCCCCTACAGAGCCACCTTGAGCCTCTCTGGCCCAGGTGCCCAGTCCTTCCCTCAGCTTCCCTGGGCCCGGCCAGCGCCTCAGGACAAGGTCTCTGAACAGAGGGCCCAGCCTTCTCCCTGCTCCCTGGCAGCAGCCCAGATATGACCCCATGGGCGTTCGGGGTACAGTGCTGTCCCCACTCCCTGCAGCAGCCAATGGGACTCCTTTCCCAGCACCTTACACCCCCCCCTGCCCCCGCCCACATGCTGCTTCCTGCAGAACGGAAGCAATTCCGAGTCTTCTTCCTACAGTAGGGGAAACCGAGGCAGCCCGCAGCTGCGTCTCCTCCCTCCTTGGCCCTTTGGGCACCAGCTCCTAAGCTGCCCATACTCCTCCCCGAGTGCGGGGCGGGCCTGCATCCTGCCGGGGCCCCGCCCAGACAGATGGGCGTGGATTCGGCCACGCCCTCTAAGCTTCGCGCTGCCGGCTGGGCCCTTCCCCTGGGACGTCAAACTGCCTTGCTGCTGGGACCTACAGGGTGGTGGCCAGGAGCTGCAGGGTTGGCCCTGTTGGGGGAAGGGGCTTAGGGGCTCCTGCCCAGGGCCTCTCTGCCCTGCAGCCCCTTCCTAATTCAGACACAGCCTTCCAAATAAAAATCTAACTTTTGTTTATAACTGTATGAGTGATGTGTGTGTATGCACAGGTATGTATTTATGTGCATGTGACCTGTGTGCACATGTCCTGTGTACAAGCACATGCATACATGTATCCCTATGGTGTGTGCAAACGTGTGCATGTCCATCACTGCCTCCAGGTACACAGCTAAGCTCTAGGCTAGCCTGGAGAGCAGCTCCTGAGACAGCGGGTGCAGCTCAGTGCCAGGCAGAGGCCAGACGTGCCCCTCCACGCACACGAGTGGTAAGAATGAAGAGCAGTCCAGGCCCGACACTCAGAGCCAAGGTTGGCCTGTGGCTCAGGGGAACTTTGATGAGGTGGCTTTGGTGAGGAGCAGAGGTGGGCAGGGGAGGTGGGGAAATCGGCAGCTGTCTGCCAGGAACCACCTTGGTCTAGACTTCGGTGACCAGCTGCCTTCCCTCAGGCCCGGCTCAGGTACTGACAACCTCTCCTGGCTGGAAGCCCTCTCTTTGCTGCCCTGGGGACCAAGCCCTGTTAACGTAAGAACAGTCAAACCTGTAAAGAATTTTCGTGAGTTAATATGAGCCAAACTGTCACCCATTGCCGGGAAGCAGAATCACAACGGATTGGGATAATTTTCCAGAGCAGTGCTCCGCAAACTGCAGCTCGCGAGCCTCAGTTTGCCTCTCTGTTGACTAATGAGTTTGCCGACCACTGCTCCAGAGAATGGTGGTTTTTCACCTGTTTTAGTTACATCAAAGGAGGAGATGTAAGTGGGTTACATGAAATCCATTGTGATAGGTTAGGGAGGCGAGAGGAAGCCAAGGGATTGGATAAAAAGTGAAATGGTAGACACATACTTCTTTTACTTGGGTGCAGGGTAGTTAACAGTCAACAATTAACATGATAACAATGACAATGAAGGAATCTGTGGTCTCCGCCCTGGCGCCCAGGGTATTCGGTTGTGCTCTGAGAGGTCCAGAAAAAGGGAAGTTACAAGTTACAAATGCAAAAAGACAATAAGCTCATTTAAGGTAAAGCTTGACCTTGTCAGGGAAGATACCAGATTAAGATGTAACTGCCCACAATAACTGCTGTTAGTTAAAGTTTCATTTCAGACCATCCTGTGTGGCTACCTTAGGTCTCTGAGTTTGCATGACTGCCATACAGGCCTCCCCTGAGCGTGTCAAGTCAGCACCTGGCCCCTTTCTGCCACAGCTCCAAGACGGGCTGAACCCTGCCCCTAACCTCAGCCTGCATCAGGTCAGATGCCTCCTGTAAGCTGAGTCCCTCTTCCGTGTGGGGTCAGACTGTCTGAGCACCGCCCCTAGGTGAGCCCCTTCCTAGACAAGCCTGCCCCCGAGGCACCCCACCTCCAGGCTGAGCCTTGTCCCTAGGGGAGCTGCACTTCAGTGGAGACTGGCGTCTTGAAGAGCCCTCTCCCTGAGGAGCCTCGTCCCAGGAAGTCATGGAGGGCGACTCCAATCTGGATCCAGAGCTGGGACGTACAGCTCACCTCCCCAAAAGAATTTGGTCCACGGAATAGCAGTCCTGGACTTAGGACTGTGATCCTGGCTTTGCGGTCACCGAGGGAGACTAGGTCCCTGGGGTTGGGGCAGTGCTGTCCTGCCATACCTGGTTTCTATGGGTAGGATCGGGCACAGTGAGTGGCCGAGCTGGTAGTGATGGAACGCCTGTGCACTCTCTCCCCGGCCCCTCCATGCTTCCATGTCAGTCCTCTGCAGCCCACTCTCCTCTCTGGCAGAGGCCCTCAGGAGCTCAGAGAAATGGGTGGGCATCTGGGTGGGGAACAGTGGAACTTGGGGTTCACAACAGCCCTAATGGCTGCAGAGAGCAGCAAGGAATGCAGGCCTCTACTCCCAGCAGGGACCCTGAAGGTCAGTGCTCCTCTCATGAGATGGTAAAAGCATCTAGAAGTGGTGGGGAGTGGGGCGCAGCCCTACCAACCAGATAGGGGAGACACTGGGCAGATTTGTGTTTGGGGAAGAACATTCTAGATTCAAACATTCTGGACAGGATGTCTAGACTTTGATCTTCTCCTGTCCTTGGACTTGGACTCAAGTGGGAACTTAGGCCACTGGCTCTCCTGAATCTTGAAGATGGCAGATCCCGGGACTTCTGAGCCTACACCACTGCATGAGCCAATTCTTTGTAACACATCTTCCTCTATAGATCACAAGTTGGTACTGTTTTCTCTGGAGAACACCCAGGAATACACACCCCACCAGCCAGAGATGGTTAGAGGGCACCCCCGCTGAGAGGGAAGGTGCAAAGGGAGGCTCTATTCTGGAACGGATCTCTAGCTCAGGCTTCGTGACAAATACCACAGGCGGGGCTTACACGGACATTTCTCTCCCAGCCTTGAGGCTGCGAGTCCAGGCTGGTTCCCCGGAGGCCTCTGTCCTCGGTGTTAGAGGGCCATCTCCTCCCATGTCCCCACATGGCCGTCCCTCTGAGTGTGTCTGTTCTAATGTCCTCCTCTTGTAAGAACATTAGTCATATAAGAGGAGGCCTCGTTTCACTTTAATTACCTCTTTAAAGACCCTATCTCCAAAAACAGCTCCATCTGAAGTTCTTCACCTGAAGGTACATGCCCACCTGAAGTTGCGATCACCGCAGGACAAGGCAGAGAGAGGCCTCTGTCTCTGGAACTTGAACTTGGGGGCTTGCATGCACCACCTGGGTCCTGTCAGTTTTGTGAGGGTTTTTGTTTGTTTGTTTGTTTTGTTTTTTACTAATATATTTGTATTGATTTCAGAGAGAAAGGGAGAGGGAGAGAGAGATAGAAACATCAATGATGAGAGAGAATTACTGATCGGCTGCCTCCTGCACATCCCCTACTGGGGACTGCGCCCACAACCTGGGCATGTGCCTTGACTGGGAATTGAACTAGTGACCTCTTGGTTCATAATTCAGTGCTCAACCACTGAGCTACACCAGCCAGGCAGTTTTGTGAGCTTTTGAGGGTGGTGTCTTAGGTTCTGTTGTCACTGGTTGTCCTAGGCCTGAGGAGCCAGCCTGGGTGTCATCCATGGTCCCGTCTCTAAAACCAATTCCTTGATGCTGGACGCAACCTCCACCTAATGCCTGAGCTGCTACCTTAATGTGGTGGGCCATCTCTCACTCAGACATGGTTTTTGAGATGCTCAAAAGTCTGTTAACTCCAAGAACTGGAGTCCAGTCCAACCAATAAACCCCTTGTGTTCACTTAGCTACTTAAAGAAAACCCCACAAAAAACAACATAAAAATCCCTCTCCGTGCCCCTGTCAACCTGGGATAACCATGAGGATGAAGGGCTGAATCTGGGCACAGAACTGTCCCCCCTGCCCACCCCGTCTGCCCGCCTGGCTCAGGAGCAGGCCAGCAGGGTAAGCCTCTGTGCCTCGTGGGGTCCCTGGGCTGCATTGGTCCCAGGCCCAAGCCGGGGCAGGGTCAGCCCAGGGCGCAGCTCGGGCAGGATCAGATGGAATGGCCTCATCTCATTCCCATCCGTTTCCATGGCTGGAGCCAGCTCCCCATCTACTCAGGGAGACTGCAGAGGGCTGCAGGGAGGGGTGCTCTAACACCCCCAGAACGGGGCAACTTCCTTATCCTGCCTTTGGGAAGGGAGGAGGCCATGAGGAGAGAATAACAGGAAACCACCCCTGGCTCAGCAGCATCTGGGAAGTGGGGTCACACCCCCACACCCGCCATTTCCCAGCTCCTAGCTCCCCACCCGTCCTGATGACTCCAGTCCTGTAGCCTCGGAGGCAGGAGAGCGCACATGTGCATCTGGCTGCAGCCCCAGCTCCCTGGAAACCTCCTGAGGCCTGGCCACCGCTCCTTCCAGAGAAGCAGTGGGACTGAGAAGGGGCAGCAGTTGGGTGGTGCTCACATGCCAGGCTCCCTAGTGTCAGGCTGGAACAGGCTACAGCAGAGACCCAGGAAGGCTTCCTGGAGGAGGGGCCCGGGAGCAGCGCTGGCTGGCAGACTCCGGGGTGGCAGACACCAGCCTTGGTGGACGGAACAGACAGCATTGCCAGGTGGGGAGGAGCTGGAAGGTTCACTTGACATTTTTTAGTCACTTTGCACTAAACAGCCCAGGTAGTGAAGCAGGCCAGGGAGATCCCAGGTGGCCCCAGGCTGCCTGCTGGCCCTTCCTGCAGCAGGGCTGGGGGAAGCAGTTTTCTCTGCTGGCTGGGGCACAGGCTGATGTGAGGCTGCAGGAATGTGCCCCCGTCCCGTGTTGTCCTCAGGGGCTGGCGGGAGGTGCTGGGTCACCTTTGGAATGCCCGGTGGCAGAGGAAGACCTCCTCCACGAAGGGCCAGTGGTCAGGGTCGCCACATACCAGGCCTGACTGGTGGGTCACAGCCAGGAAGCCAGCTGGGTGGGGGCTCTTGGCATGCTGCCTGTGCCCCTCACCACGCAGTTGGCCCCGCTGGGAAATCAGAGTTTGGGCAGCACAGTCCCCAGAGGGGGCCAGCCCCGCAAGTGGGAGCTGCACAAGCAAGGAGACAGCAGACCGAAACACAGGACAAAATGTTGACAATTGGTGAAGGGTGGTACAGTTTATTACTTTCACAATTTCTGTAGGTTAAATATTTCAAATAGAACGTTGGAGAAATGCATTCACAGCTTTGTTGAAAGGTGGTATCTGGGCCCAATCTTGGAGTGGGCAAGTTGTGTGCTCTTGGGGAGGGGGCAGAGGTGGGAGGCCAGAGATGGGGCAGAGCTGACTCTGATGAGCCTGGAGGGGAGTGTGGGGCTGTGAGCTCTGTGAGGGAGAGTCCAGGTGATACATGGGGACCTCATGGACACAAGGGGTGTGCAGGCAAGCCGAGCCCAGTGGAGCTGGAGTGATGGGTCTTTAGGGAGACGTGGGGGTGAGGCTTGTGCACACACAGTTAGACTATCAAACATGCTGGAGGAGTGCCAAACAGACTATGGGGCTGGAATCTGGGAATAATGCCTGGACTGAAGGCATGACTTGGAGCATTGGTTTGTGGACACCGAAATCAGGTGTCTGGAGAGCTGGTGGGTTGAGTGGAAGTGGGGAGGCTCCAAGGGGACACTCCTGACCCCCCACTACAGGCCAGCATGGTTCTGCTCTGAAGCTCTCTGACCAGCAGACCTGGGTGGAAGTGACAGTGAGAAGGGAGCCCAGGCCAGCAGATGGGGGAGCAGGAAGCAGATGAACACAGCACAGGAGGGGCTGTGGCACTTGTGGCTGGTTTCAATCTGCCACCTTGCAGTTTCCTGGGTAGACCAGTTGTGGGTTTCAGGAACAGTGAGTTATTTATATGCTCTCGAAGTTTCCCTTGGAAGCAAACAACTGATGGGGGAGCAGGCGTTTAAAAACCGTGCTTGGTGTTAAGGGCTGAATTATGTACCCCGATATCCACTTGTGGAATCCGTATGCCCAGTGTGACAGTACTTGGAAATGGGCTTCAGGAAGTGATTAAGGCTAAATGAGGTGATAAGGGTGAGGCCCTGATCCCATAGGACTGGTATCCTTATATGAAGCGACACCTGGAGTAAGAGAGGGCTGTGTGCACACTAAGAAGAGAGAGGCCCTGTCAGAAACCTGCCCGACAGTACCCTGATCCTGGATGTCCAGCCTCCCTTCCGACTCTGAGGGAGATGGCCTGTGTTTAAGCCACCCAGCCTGAACTGTTTGTTATGCATCATGAGCTGACTGAGACACTTAGGAGACAACATGGAGATTTCCTGCAAAATTAAACACAGAATTGCTGTATGACCCGACCCAGCAATTCCACTTAGGGTATTTACCTGTGATACTGTGACTTACAGTGGAAGATATACGCGGAGTGGCCAGATTATCATGACCTCTGAACGCATAATAATCTGGCCACTCAGGGTATAGTTGGCCTTGTATTATTCCTGGTACAGAGCTCCTAAAATCATTTGAATCTCTTGTAATGAGAACCATAAAGGAGTCTTTTCTTATATTAATGAAGTAACTTTTGGAAAGCCCTAAGGATGGGGGCTGGTTACCAGGGAAGCCAACCAGGGTCAGTTCTGCCTCCCGACCTCCAGGGAAGAAAGAGGCGCTGGAGATTGAATCAATCACCAATGAGCGGCGATTCAGTCAATTTGTGCCAGTGTGAGGGAGTCTCCGTCAACTTCGTTAGGGGGTCTGGAGAGCTTCTGAGTTGGTGGAAGTGTGGAGAGGCAGGGCACAGAAAGCATGGAAGCCCCTCCCTCGCTCTTTCCCATACCCTGCCCTGCGCATCTTCCATCTGGATGTTCTGAGCTATATTTACCAGAAGCTGGCAATGAAATGTTCCTCTGGCTTCTGTGAGCCACTCTAGCGAATTAATGGAACGCAAGGACACGGTTGTGGGAACCTCAAGTTAGAGGCTCTGGCCCTTCACCTGTGGGACACCCAGCTGAATTGCTTGAGGCATGGACCTCCTGTGTGCTCACCTTTGGTGATCAGAAGTGCCCTAAGTGAAAGGAGTGTGAGAGTCAACAACACATAGGAGTGGATTTCCATGCACAATGCCAAGAGCAGAGTCTTAAAGAGATATATCTGCACACCCATGTCTATACAGCACAATCACAATAGCCAAGGGGGGGAAGCAACCCAAATGTCCAGCATCGAGTTAAGTAAACAAAATGTCAGGGGATGTTATTCAGCCTTAAGAAGGAAATGCTGACACACTGTGGATAAGCCTGGAGGACAGCGTTCACAGTGGCATCAGCAGTCACAAAAGGATAATGTCACATTACTTCTCTCATATGAGTCCCCAGAGAAGTCAGGTTCACAGAGAGAGCGGGGTGGGGCAGGGGGATGCCGCCAGGGGGTGAGGAGAGGGGGACTCCAGTTTGATGGGTATGATGTTTCCATTTGGGAAGACGGGAAAGTGCTGGATGGCGGGGATGGCTGCAGGACACTGGGGATGCGCTTGCTGCTCCTGAGCTGTGCACCTGGAGAGCGCTAAGGCGGCAGTAAGCCAGCGGAAAGGGCTCAGAAGATTCACCGCAGGCCGGGGCAGGCGCGCCGAGCCCGGAGGAACGGGATCCCACGCCGGCGGGCCGGGCGGGGCGAGGGGCTGACGACCAGCCCGAGGCCCCGCCCATCCATGTCCCCGCACTTGTTCCGCCCGCCGCCAGGGGCCGCTGTGGAACCCACCCGTGGCCGGGTCGCTCCTTCCCGCCGCCGCGCTCGCACCCAAGATGGCGGTCGCAGCGCTGTTCCGGGGCGCGGCTCCAGGGTGTGGCGGACCTGCCTGGCTCTGGCGCCTGCGCGCGACCTCAGGGCACCGCCGGGCCTCTGGCTCGAGCGGCCACGGCGGCGACCCCGCTGACGGCGCGGCCTGGGCCTGCTTCCCGCTGGGCCAACGCGCCCTGGTGCGCGTGCGCGGGCCGGACTCGGCCCCTTTCCTCCTGGGGCTGCTGACCAATGACCTGCCGCTTCCGGTTCCTGCGGACGGTGCCGCCTCGCCTCCCGCGCGTGCGGGCTACGCCCACTTTCTCAACGTCCAGGGGCGCACGCTGTATGACGTCATTCTCTATGGGTGAGAGCGGATTGTGGGGAGAAGGGGAGCCAGGGGAGGCGCACCTGAGGGAAAGTGGGGAGTCAGAGGGAAGCGGACCACCCAAGCGAGGGGTGGGGAGCTGGGAGGAGGAGCATTTATGGAAGGGCACCGGAAGATGGGCGGTAGCCTGGGGGAGGGCTTCCGGCAAGGCTTCCGTAGGTGGGGGGAGGGGCACCGAAGGGCAGGCCCTCAGGCGCTGTGGTGGTGGTGCTGGTGCTGGTGGTGGTGGTGGTGGTTGCTGGGCGGCCCTGCACCTGCCCTTCCCTCCGGTTCAGTCTTGCTCCGGTCGCCCTGTCTTCATTGCATGGAAAAGGAAGCCACGGCTACAGGGAGTGGCTTCTGCGTGACCGGCTTGTGCCACGACTTTCTGAGTTCTGCGGTGCCCTCCGCACTTCCCTCCCAAATCCCCCCATATCCAGTGATACCGGTGTTTGGTGTTTTACATCAACCCGGCGACATTATCACGACCCGTTATACGGGACGGTTCTGGGACCGCCCACTAGCGCAGTTCCAGTGGTGGTGCAGTTCCAGTGTGTGGTGCAGTTCCAGTGGTGGTGCAGTTCAGTGTGTGGGGAAGCATGCTGGGCCCGGGAACCCCCGTGTCCCCTCCGGTGTGGGCGCGGCTGCTTCTTCCTCGTTGGACTCGCAGAGGAGCTTGTTGAGAGGTGGACACTGCAGGTGGACTTGGACTCATCAGAGCTCTGCAAGTGGTCTTACCTGATGGTGTGACTGGAATAAGACTTCAGGTGCAAAGTTGCCACTGAGAATTGTGAAACCATAGCCTGTCTTCCTGAGCTGGCATTTCTGATGAGAAGCTAAATGCCTTGTTTTGGGGCCATGAAAGCTTGTAGAGCAAGCATGTCCAACTCGCGGCCTGCAACGAATATTTTTGAGGCCCAGCCAGTATAACAGTATGTAAGAGACATTTTAATAAAAATTTTTTATAATATCCTTTGTACACTATTATTATTATTTTTAAATATTTTTATATATTTTATTGATTTTTTACAGAGAGGAAGAGAGAGAGTTAGAAACATCAATGAGAGAGAATCATTGATCAGCTGCCTCTTGCACGCCCCCCACTGGGGATGTGCCTGCAACAAAGGTACATGCCCTTGACCAGGAATCAAACTTGGGACCCTTTAGTCTGCAGGCTGATGCTTTATCCACTGAGCCAAACCAGTTAGCGCCCTCCATGTCTTTTGATGGCTTATGATAGCTGATTTCTTTGTAGTGCCAAATAATACCAGTTGTAGCACAGTTTATTCATTTGTTCATCTACTAAAGGACATCTTGGTTGCTCCAAAGTTTTGGCAACCAAATATATATAAAAGGCTAATATGTAAAGGGCCCCCTCGGGAGTTCAGTTGGGAGAACAGGAGTTTGATCACTCACTATAACATGCACTGACCAACTGGGAGCAGCGTGGAACATGGCAGGTGACCACCAGCAGCAGGCTGCGGTGGTGGGGTGCTGAGGGAGTGAGAAGAGGAGGCAGGGAGGCGGGGAACCTGATCCATCCTGATCGCCAGCCAGGCCTAGGCACCCTACCTGTGTATAAATTTCGTGCACGGGACCTCTAGTCATATATAATAAAAGCGTAGTATGCAAATTGTCCCCTTGACCAGGAGTTCATCTGGGAGTTTGACCAGGGAATGGGTCCAACCTGGGGAAGGGAGGGAGGCCCAGCTGGCAGCCACTAGGGACCCTATCAGTGCACAAATTTCATGCACTGGGCCTCTAGTTATGAATAAAACTGCTATAAACATCTCTGTGCAGATTTTTGTGTTGGCATGTTTTCAACTCCTTTGAGTTAATACCAAGGAGCACAATTGCTTTTTAGAGCATGTTTAGTTTTGTAAGAAACCTTTCAAAGTGGATGTACCATTTTATATTCCACAAGCTCTTGTTGCCCTATATCCTCACCCATGTTTGATGTTATCAGTGTTCTGGATGTTGACCATGCTAATAGGTGTGTAATTGTGACCATGTGTGGATACCCATGTGACCTTGAACAAGATGGAGCTACTCTATCACCACTAGGTTTCCTTCTTCTTGCCATCCCCTCAGCCCTATAGACCCTTCCCTGTTCTCTCTCCATCTCTGTGATTATGGCATTTTAGGAATGTTGTACAAATGGTCACTACCCATAATATCCTTCATCTCTGTCCAACTGGGACCAGTGGTCCATCCTGTCTCCTTGCTGAGAAGTATTCCATTGAGGGGACGAACTACAGTCTGTTTAACCTTTCTCTCACTGAAGGGCAGTTTGGTGTCATTTTTTACTATCTTATATAATAAAGAGGTAATATACAAATTGACTGTCACTCCAACACATAAGATGGCTGTCCCTATGTGGGCACAAGATGCTCACCACAAGATGGTTGGCAGGGGAGGGCAGTTGTGGGCAATCAGGTCAGCAAGGGAGGGCAGTTGGGGGCGATCAGGCCTGCAGGGGAGGACAGTTAGGGGGGGACCCAGGCCTGCAGGGAAGGGCAGTTAGGGGCAACCAAGCCTGCAGGGGAGGGCAGTTAGGGGTGACCAAGCCAGCAGGGGAGGGCAGTTAGGGGTGACCAGGCAGGCAGGGGAGGACAGTTAGGGGCAATTGGGTTGGCAGAGGAGCAGTTAGGTGTCAATCACGCTGGCAGGCAAAAGTGGTTAGGGTCAATAAGGCAGACAGGCAGGCAAGCAGTTGGAATCCAACAGTCCTGGATTGTGAAAATGATGTCCAACTGCCCGTTTAGGCCTGATCCCGATGGCCTAAACAGGCAGTCGGACATCCCTGGAGGGATCCCAGAATGGAGAGGGTGCAGGCTAGGCTGAGGAACGCCCCTCCCCTCCTCCCCGTTTATGAATTTTGTGCACGGGGCCTCCAGTTATGGATAAAACTACAAACATTTGTGTATAGGTTCTCATGTGAACCTATTTCTCAGGTAAGGGCCCAGGAGTGCAGTGGTAGCTGATGGTAGTGCTCAGGTGGTAGTTGATGTTTAGTTTTATAAGGACCTATAAACCCTTTTCTGGAGCTGCTGTACTTATTCCCACCAGCAACATTCTGTGGTCAGCTTCCCACAGCATCGCCAGCATGGGGTGGCCTTGCTTTATGTTAGCACCCCTGACCACCTAGTGCTGAACCTGCTGGATTTAATGTTTTTTTGTTTGTTTAAGAGAGAGATTTGTTTCACTTATACATTCATTGGTTGATTCTTATATGTGCCCTGATCAGGGATCGAACCCACAACCTTGGTATACTCAGAGGTGCTCTAATTAACTGAGCCACCTGGCCAGGGGCTGTCCCTGCTGGTTTTGATTTGTGTTGTGACTGAGGAGTGATACTGAACTTCTTTTCCTGTTCTTATTTGTGTCAACTTCTCTGAACTCTTCTGGCTGATTCTTCTGGCTGCTCAGCTGACCTCGTCTTTGACGTCCTGTGAGGACATGTGGAAAGTGAGGGATCAGCCTGACTTGCTGTGGCAGGTCCTCCCCACCCTCCTCACCCTGTTACCCTGTCTGTGGTGGTCCTGTGGCAACTGGTCATGTGAGACAAGTGTGTGTGCCACTGAGATCGGGCAGCCAGGTGATAGGCTCTGGGGAGGGTCGGGCAGCAGATGATGCCCCTCACTCTTTTCCCTGCTCCCGTCTCAGCTGCCACCATTCTGGGAGTTTGCTCAATCCACATCTCTAACCCGGACCCCAACTGTGGGGTCCAGATGGCTCCACCTAGCCCCCCGCTGTCGCCCAGCCCCACACTCTAGTGCTGCACTAGCCTCTCCTCTGCTTATCTGTCTGAAGGAGCCCCGCCATCCATCTGGTCAGCGCGTCAGAAACCTGGGGGCGTTTTTTGTGGCTGTGGCTGCCTGGGGTGATGGTTCCTGGGTTTGCCTTGGGAAAGTGGGAGGTGGTGTGGTTGGGTGTGGCCTCGGCGCTCCAGAGGGCCCCAGGACCCTGGCTTACGGTGGCTTCTGGGGCTGGGGGAGGCAGATCTGTCCTTGGGGTGGGTCAGCTCCTTTCTGCCTCACCTTGAGTGTCAGACACAATCTGCTGGCCCTTGGCATGTGCATGTCTGTGCCCGTGGCCTGGGTGGGAGGGGTGTGGAGGGGTCCTGCGGTGGCTGTGGGGTCTCCTGTGTGCACTGCACTGCACAGTGGGAGCAGAGGATTGGGGAGCTGCGGCTGGGTTTTGCGTGCTGGTCCCCACGTTGTGACACCCTGTGAACTGTTATTAGTGGAAGTGGGGTTCTTTTCTTAATTTTTTAAAATTGATTTTAGAGAGAGAGGAAGGGAGAGGGAGAGAGAGATAGAAACATCAATGAAAGAGAAACATCAATCGGCTGCCCCCTGCACACCCCCAAACATGGGACGGAGCCTACAACCCGGTCATGTGTCCTGACTGGGAATTGCACTGGTGACTTCTTGGCGCATGGGTCAATGCTCAACCACTGAGCCTCACTAGCCAGACAGGAAGTGGGGTTCTTATGCCCCCAAAGGAAGATGAAATAGGAAGCTTTATTGCTGTACAATTACATCCCTGCGTTTCCAAAGTCCCATTTCCCTTCGTCCACTCATGGAAGTGTAGCTGGGGTTTCAGTAAAGCTAAGGCAAAGCGGTGTCCAGAGCTCCTTTCTGTGTTGGAGCTGGTCCAGTTCAGCATCAGGCTTCTTACAGCCCCTCAACCCATTGTGTGTAGGTCCATGGCAGCAGGAGCAAAAGAGCCCCACAGAGAGGGGATTGTATGTCCCAAACCTCTGTCCCTCCTCGCAGTGGCCACACCCATTCTGGCCACCGACTTCTCCCGGTGTGATCAGCAGGGAGGACCTTCCCTGTCACCAGCTCTACAGGGCATGCATCTGTCTGCCCTGTGTCCAGTCCCTTCCCCAGGGTTTTGCAGGGAGCATGCCTATGATGTCTGGCCTCCCCGGTGCCCCTTTGCTGTTAGTAATTACAGGGTGTCAGCACCACAAGCAATGCCCCGTTCCTCCCGCAGGCTCCCGGAGCACACTGACCCCGCTCCCGCCTTCCTCCTGGAGTGTGACAGCTCGGTGCTGGGCGCGCTGCAGAAGCACCTGGTGCTGCACAAGATCCGGCGGAAGGTCACGGTGGAGCCATGCCCTGAGCTGCACGTGTGGGCCGTCCTGCCGGCCGCTCCTCAGGAGGTGGGTGGGGCTGCGCCACTGCCCGAGCACCAGAGCTCTGCCATCCTCGCCCGGGACCCCCGCACCACCCGCATGGGCTGGCGGCTTCTCACCCAGGACAAGAGCCCCGCCCCGGTGGCCGGGGGCAGGCTCAGGGACGTCTGCGACTACCACCGGCACCGGTACCAGCAAGGTGTGGGGGCACCTGGGACCAGCGGAGACCGACCGGGTGGAATGGGAGGGGCTGGAGTGCAGGGCCCAGTTGAGACTGGGAGGCGCAGGGAGGAGCCAGTGGAGTGGGCATGGCGGGGGTCAGAGAGGAGGGCTTTTTTCCAGCAAGGAGGATTGAGGACCAGACAGCCCCTCGCCAGGGAACAGGGAGGTGGTGGCGGGCGGGCGGAGGATGGGGTGCTATGGGGGAGGAGGGGCCGTGCTAGTCTCCCTTGGCTGAGCCCCAGCTCTGCAGGACACCTCAGCCTCACCTTGTTTCTCCCTTTCCACCCCACAGGTGTCCCTGAGGGGGTCCACGATCTGCCCCCAGGAGTGGCCCTGCCGCTGGAGTCCAACCTGGTCTTCATGAACGGAGTCAGCTTCACCAAAGGCTGCTATGTGGGCCAGGAGCTGACAGCCCGCACCCACCACACGGGGGTCATCCGGAAGCGCCTCTTCCCTGTGCAGCTCTCGGGCCCCCTCCCCGGGGGCGGCCTCCCCCCCGGCACCACGGTGCTCACTGAATCTGGACAGGAGGCCGGCAAGTACCGGGCGGGCCAGGGGGATGTGGGGCTGGCCCTGCTGCACTCGGAGAAAATCAAGGGCCCGCTCCACGTCAGTACCACGGGGAACGGCCGCGTGGCCCTGACTGCATCTGTGCCGGACTGGTGGCCCACAGCCTCCAAGTAGCCCGCCGCCCCCGCGCTCCCACAGAGGCCTCTGTCCCCGCACACCTGGAAGACATGCGTCCGTGGAAGGTCCCGAGTGTTGGTGGGACTCCCGCGGCTGCGGTGTCCAGCTCACCATGTGCCCCGCCTCTGCTGGTGGCTCTGTGCTGGGGGAGCCGGAAGCAAGCCTTGCGCCTGCCCCCTCTCCCAGCATCCAGACAAGGTTGCAAACCTCGTGCCTCTGGAGGCCTTTGTCCACCGGCCAAGGACAGGAGTGAGAGGCTGTGCCTGTGGGTCTTTCCCCGCCGCCTGCACCACCAGCCTGCTTCAGGGCAGGCCTGGCACCGAGGCGGTGCAGCCAGGGAGGGCAGGGGCAGGTGGGAATTGTCTCATCGGGCTGGGGCATGTCTCAGGTCAGGAATCACATGTGGAGGGTGCGGTGGTCATGTCGGCGGGTGGAGGCACGGCTGCCCACAGGCACCACAAACAGTTCTCCAAGTGCTCCTCCGCGCTCGGCGCTGCCATGGGAGCCCCGGCACCATTTCCAGCGGCACTCCGCTCCACAGCATTGGCCCCGGTGGCTGGGCAGCCCCTCCTCCCCCCGAGCCTGTGTGCCGAGAGCGCTGTGTGGTTCACCACCGCTGTTGTGCCCAGGCCCCCTTAAGCCAGATGCCATCCTCCCACTGCAGTGTGACTGACGTTATGGGTGCCCACTGTGCCCCAGAGTGAATATTAAAGTTTGACTTACAAGCGGCTCATGTGGAATTCTAGTTTCATTTTGGTGGAAGGTGCTGGGACGTGGTTTTGTGCAGACTAGACATGTGGAGAAGGTCTCCCTCGGACAGCCAAGCACACCAGATAAAATAGGTTAGCAGAGTTCCAGTCCCAGTTGGACTGACAAGAAGGTCTGAGGCCAGGGTTTGGGGGCTCGGAGCTCTGGTCTGAGGCCCAGGGCCAGGAGACAGCCAGGCCCACCCAGGAGGAGGGCCACGTGGGGAAGGAGGCATTGTGGTGCCTGGCACTGTCAAACCCCTGCCGAGAACCTGCAGCCGAATGTAGGTTTGGAGTTGCCTCAGGGAGAAATGGGGTGCCTGTAAGGAGATGGGGGCCCAGAGTGGGACTGGGCATTGCAGGTGAGGCAGACAGGGGAAAGACATGGGGGAGGGCCCAGCCAACCCCCAAGGACAAGGCTCACCCTGACCTACGTCTGCTGGGGTGGAGGAATTAACCGTGTCAGCTTCTGGACAGGAAGACATATAAATGAAGGACTCTGAGCCCTTGTGCCAACGGCCAGGGCAGTCGTCTCTCGCAGCTCTGCCTTTGCATCTGTTGTCTTTTACTGAAAATGGAGCCCGCTGGCTAGTCTTGACACCGATGCTGAGACCTTGGTTCAGGAGTCAGTTCCCCCCGTGTCTGTGTGCCCCGAACCTCGAGGCCAGCCTTTTAGGCCAGGCCGTCCTCCTGCAGGGACGTGCATCCACAGCCGGTTCCTGGGCTAAAGACTCTGCTTCTCACTGGGCTGCGGTGCTGGTAGCACATCAGAGCCCCAGGCAGGAGTCTGAGTCCTGAGAACATGGGAAAGGAGGCTAGCAAGCCCCGGGGTTCTCCAGGTAAACAAAACATTTGGTTCAGATTCCACATCATAACTCAGTGCTCTTAGAGGGAGTCTGCCGCATGGTCAAACCACAGCAGCTTCCCCAGATTCTGGCGTGGCCTCCAACGGCCAGTTGGGTCCAGTCTTCACATCTGCCTCAACGTCATGAACCCCGCTCCACGAAAATCGGTGCAGGTGCCCAGAAGGCTCTTAGCTAGTTTTCACATCTGCTTTAGTTTGTTTTATAACAGGTGTAGCTCGGCTGGTGTCACTTGGTTGGTTGAATTGCATCCCATGCGCCAGAAGGTCGCTGGTTGGATTCCAGGTCTGGGCACATGCCCAGGTTGTGGGCTCGATCCCTAATAGGGGGTTGTGCAGGAGGCAGCCGATCAATGTTTCTCATTGATATTTCTATAATATCTCTCCCTCTCCCTTCCTCTGAAATAAATTTTAAAAAACTAAAAAAATTTATAAGTGTACAAGTTCTGAAAAATGGTGGTCATAATAATAATAATAATAATAAAAGCCCAAAATAGTCCTGCAAGGTAGTGTTTTTAGGAGCCTGGAAGTGTAGGTGTGAAACTTACCATGGGAACCCTCACCCAATTTGAGCCTTCCGTAGGAAGGTTCTAAGGAATAAATAAATCTTTATTGCTAAAAAGTCTGAAGGAACCCAGAAACACTCAACCCCCAAAGAAACAAGGTCAACAGAAAACCCCACAGATTTTTAGATCTCTATAACCAGACACACTATGAAAAATGTATATTACTATATTTAAAGAAGTAAACTAAGGAATTGAATATTAGTAAGAGCAAAAGACTGAAAAAGAATCAAGGAAATTTCTAGAAATAAAATATTTTTGAAATCCATGGATAGAGTTTTTGAAGAATTGGGAAACTAAAACAATGACCCTCCAATGAAGGGCTGGTCCTAGAATGACCACAGACAGACAGAGGGAAATGAGAGTGGGGTGAAGGGCAGAGAGAGAGAGAGAACTGATCCAAGGAGGTGGGCGTTACACAGGAGAGGAAAAGACCAGGGGCAGGGGTGGTGTTCACAGAAATAGTGGCTGAGAAACCAAGATGGGTAGACACCTAAAGGCAGCCTACCACAACAATTTTAAATTTACAACTGGAAAACAGAGCAAACATCGCCCTGAAATACCAGACGGCTGGCTGAGTGGAAGCTCTACCATCTAGGAAGGGAAGAGAAAGGTCGCTGAGCCTCAGGAGCTGTGGAGGTGCGGAGATCTGTGCGGTGCAGAAAGGGCAGCAGCCGGGTTCGCTGCTGGCTCGCTTCAGGCACGCGGAGAGGGCGGGCAGCTAACGCGTGTGGCTGGCTTTCTTGTTCGGGAGGAAAACAACCGCCCTATTGCTCTGATAGACGGCCCCAGTCAGGGAGAGGCTGGACTGTCAGGCAGTGGGCAAAGCTCTCTCGGAGGTTCCGGTAGCCAGCAGCCATTACTGCGGGATTCAGGAACTGGACCCTCTTAGGGAGGGGCTGACCGGAAACCAAAGCTTGTCTGCACCACCCCGAGACTCCGCCCCATCCAAACAGAACACAGTTTCTGGCACGTGGTGCAATTTTGCAACAACCTCCTTTTGGTAGCACTTATCAAGTCTCTTGGGCTTTGCAACCACCCTTCAGTGGGATCGGGGTAAGACCCACCTGGGGAATTGGGGTCCATGGACTGGAGAAGGCAGTCTCTTGTCTTGGGGCTTCTGCAGTCCTGGCGGGGACCCAGGGCTCAGCCTAGAGATGCATGTCTCTTGTCCAGGAATAATGTCCCCAGGTCCATGCTGTGGGGGGCAAGGTGGGGCCAGGACTGCCTGCCCCAGCATGGGCACACACTGAGACCTGAAAGCAGATGGCCCGTCACGCAGAGACAAGTGTGGTGCTAGCAAACCCCCTCTTGTGTCCCCTCCCCTGGGTGTGTGTGCCCTGGGCCCTGGCCTTGTCTATCCAGCCGCCAGCTCTCTCTCTCTACCCCAGGCTCCCAATGGGGCCTCCTCTCTGCACCCAGGAGGGGCTCACGAATCCTTCTCCCAGCAGTCTGTACAGCCAGCATGCCCAGGGCTAGCTCCTCTTCCCAGGGCCCCCACTGAGCCTGGTGGGTGAGGCCAGACCAGGCTGGCAGCCTCTCTGCCTGAGCACCTGGCAGGCAGCAATCAGCCCAGTGCATCCCTCCGTCCTTCCCTTTCTCCTGGGTCTTCACCACCTGGCTCAGGCCCCTTCCAGTCCTGCCATGCTGGGATTGCTCTGGAGCTGCTTCTGCGGCCTTCACTGCAGAGCAGGGGCCCTGAAGGCTACACCAGGCCTCATGCAGCCCCGCCTCCTCACCCAGGCTGTCTTGCAGGCCACGCCTCCTTCCTGGTCTTTCTGGCACATTCTTCTCTCCCAGCCCTCCTTCCCTCCCACTGCCCCTCCTCCCATCACCCTAGCTTCTGGCTGTGGGTTTACCTCTCCCAGCACAGGGAAGGGGGTGGGGCACAGGGTGTAGGGGAACTGGACTCCCCTTTGGGTTCTTTCATTTTCATTTAATCACTTTAGTTACTGACATGTTTTTTAGAGTCAACTTTGTGGATATGATTATTTTACTTTTATTCTTTTAAATATATTTTATTGATTTTTTAAAAAAATATATTTTATTGATATTTTACAGAGAGGAAGGGAGAGAGATAGAGAGCTAGAAACTCAAATGAGAAACATCGACCAACTGCCTCTTGCACACCCCTTACCGGAGATGTGCCTGCAACCAAGGTACATGCCCTTGACCGGAATCGAACCCAGGACCTTTCAGTCCGCATTCCGACGCTCTACCACTGAGTCAAACCGGTTTCGGCTATTATATTGATTTTTCACAGAGAGGAAGGGATAGGGATAGAGTTAGAAACATCGATGAGAGAGAAACATTGATCAGCTGCCTACAGGGGATGTGCCTGCAACCAAGGTACATGCCCTTGACCAGAATCGAACCTGGGACCTTTCAGTCCGCAGGCTGATGCTCTAACCACTGAACCAAACCGGTTTTGGCTGATCAGTTCATTTTAAATGGGTATGTGGCGCGCATTACCCAGTGATGCTGTTATGTCTTCACTTTAATAGTGATGGGCATTTAGGTTCTTTACAGCCAGGACCGGAGCATCGGTCTGTGGACTGAAAGGTCCCGGGTTCGATTCCGGGCAAGGGCATGTACCTTGGTTGCGGGCACATCCCCAGTGGGGTGTGTGCAAGAGGCAGCTGATGGATGATTCTCTCTCATTGATGTTCCTAACTCTCTATCCCTCTCTCTTCCTCTCTGTGAAAAATCAATAAAAATATTAAAAAAATAATAGTGATGGGCATTTAGGTTCTTTCCAAAGTTTCTCCATCAGAAGCCATCGTGAATTAAAAACCCTCTGTCCACCTGGGAGCCGGGTGCTCCTCTGGTTGCTGTCGTCAAACTATTTGCTTTTGTGCCTCCCAGAATTTCTAACCATTACACATTTTATCAAAACCAAGCTCCGGACTTCATGTAGATTTCACGTGTTTAGCCACCAATGTGCCCTGTTTGTTCCGGGACGTCATGCAGGCTGTCATAATGCCAGTCCCTCCATCGCCCTGGCCGCCTTCTGAACCCCGGCGGAGCCCTGTCCATGTGTAAACTTGAGCAAGTCATTGCAGCCACTCTGCACCTCAGGTCGAGCTGCTGTGAAAGGAGAAACCCTGTGGGGGGGCCTGGTGAGACCTTGACCTGAAGCCCTAGGAAGCATTCCTACGTCTTTGTTTTCCAACCTGGACACGCATCGGCTTCACCAAAGAGTCACACACCATAAACATCTTCCCTTCAAAATGTTTGGAATTAAATACCCTTTTCCCAGAATATGCAGTATCATCTTTCCAAGGACTGTGCATGATGACAAGAGGGACACGCTGCTTTTGCATCCTTGATGATGGGAGTGTTGGTCCAAGGGCCAGGATGGGTAGGGAAGGCAGTCACAGACCAGGACCCTCAAAGCTGGAGTTTCCCCAGACAGAGGCACCATTTAAAGCCTCAGGGGACCTGGTGGGTGATGGGAATCTAACTGCCAAGACCCGTGAGGTGAACGTCACCGTTCCCATGCCTGCAGCTGGTACATGAATCACAGACGACACCACACTGGCCAGGTGCATGGGACCCACTACAGGAATGGGAACAGGAGAGCGGACATGGTGTGATGGCCAGAGATGCCCAGGGCCATGGGTTGCGGATGGAGACCTGGTGTTTGTCCCAAGTAAAAGAGCTGGCAGAGCCAAAGGGCATAGTGGTCCACAGATGCTGAGTCTCCCATCCTGACACTGAAGACGCAGCCTATCCTGAGACAAGTAACCCAGAGACAAGAAAAAAAGAGGGTGAGCTGTGAGGACACAGGACAGGGAGGAGGACAGAGTAGGAGGGAGCTGTGAGGACACAGGACAGGGAGGACAGAAGAGGAGGGAGCTGTGAGGACACAGGACAGGGAGGAGGACAGAGTAGGAGGGAGCTGTGAGGACACAGGGAGGACAGAAGAGGAGGGAGCTGTGAGGACACAGGACAGGGAGGAGGACAGAGAAGGAGGGAGCTGTGAGGATACAGGACAGGGAGGAGGACAGAGAAGGAGGGAGCTGTGAGGACACAGGACAGGGAGGAGGACAGAGGAGGAGGGAGCTGTGAGGACACCGGACAGGGAGGACAGAAGATAAGGGAGAGGCCAGGGCCTCTTTGGACAGTGATATCTGAAGTGACGATTCCCCGAGTTTTCCCAAGTGGGGTTCAAGGTCTGGAGAAGGGGCTGATGTACGAATGAATACACTAGACAGGAGTTACACATTTAGAAGGCACGGGGAGCCAGGCGGAGACCTTTCTCTCTCGGAGAGGCTCCCTGAAACCTCAGACTCATCAGCTTTTATTTACTTGAATACACATTTGCCCTTTAGAAATGCACACAGGCACGTCAAAGGTAAAGTTTGGTGAACAGTAAGAGGATTATCAGGTTAGGGGATTGCCTTCAGCCATTTTGCTGTTTCTTTTCTATTAAATTAAATTAAATTAAATTAAATTAAATTAAATTAAATTAAAGTCATGCTTAATAGGTTAACAATAAACAAATTAAAGAAAAAAAAACAGTCTTGGGTTTATTCTATAGCATCTGTGAAGAGATGGGGCTCAGTCCAAAAAACCGCCCAAAACCGGGCAGGGCGCACCTTCTCTTAAGCCAGCCTTTTCCTTCACGGTACATAAATCCCAGACGCATCCCCAAATTTTGAGACATGTCTCATCTGTCCAAATTTCAAATGACAGACTGGGAAATAAAAACATGGCGAAAATGAGACTTTTAATAACACCCTCGAGAGTGGGCGTCCGTTTTACAGGATCACCAAAAGGCTGGGGCCTTTTTTAGTCACCTCCCTTTGTCTAGGGAATTTTCCCAGAACCTGTGTCATTGGCCATGTGTACCACTCATATTCTCTCTCTCCCCATTCCCACATTCTGTTTGCTCTGGGGAAATTTGGTAATGGCCTGGCCAACTACTGTTTCTTTTCTATAAAATTAAATTAAAGACATGCTTAATAGGCTAACAATAAACAAATTAAACCAAACAACAAAGACAGATAAAACCACAATCAATAGACAAGCACCCATAATACATAGATAAGACTTAATGAGTCAGAGTTCATGAATTTTTTCAGCTGTTTTACGTTTGCTTGGGACTTACAGCCAGAATGCAGCCTAGATGTTAGTCCGTTGTTCACAGGTCTTACTCTGGTCTGCCCTTCTCAGTATTGACTGGCGTCTGAAGTTGTTTTAGCTAAAATCTGCCTGTCCCAAGGCAACATGTGGTAATTTTCAGACAAAGCATGAAAGAGTCCTTCTGTAAAAGGACTGTTAGCCCCATTTTCTCTGGCT
Organism: Pipistrellus nathusii; assembly: GCA_963693515.1. Classification (NCBI taxonomy): domain Eukaryota; kingdom Metazoa; phylum Chordata; class Mammalia; order Chiroptera; family Vespertilionidae; genus Pipistrellus; species Pipistrellus nathusii. Next base: position 5,880,146 of record OY882862.1, on the reverse strand, counting down.
GCTGAGCCTTTCCACACTAGAGGCAGAGGATCCTGGGCCTTAGGTACCCCTGACCCTGGGTGGGCCCACAGGCGATAGGTGACATCTCAGGGTAGAGGATCCAGAGAAGGGAGGGAGAGTCGGATCCCTGCAGCCTTCCCAGCAGGAAGGATGCCATGGGCGAGGTGGCAAAGCGCCTCTGGAGACTGTAGGACTCACCTTCTGGTCTCGTCAATAGACGTGCCGTGAGGATACACACATAGACAGCAGGTGGGGTGGGCGTGCATTCAGGACACAGCAAGGGTTTCACTCCACTGCACTCAGCTTTTTCTTTTTTAAAATCCTCACCGGAGGAGTGAGGGTATTTTTTCCATTGATCTCTAGAGCGTGGAAGGAAGGGGGTTAGGGAGAGAGAAACGTGGATTGACTGCTGCCCATATGCATCCTGACTCAGGGTTGAACCTATAACCTGGGTAGGTGCCCTGACCGGGAATGGATTGGCGACTTTTGTTGCGTGAGACACTCAACCACCTGAGCACACCTCACTGCACTCAGCTTTTAGTTCTCTGGAAAAGGGGTAAAGAGCAGGTGTGTGCACCTCCTCTGGGCCTCACTCCTCCCACGGTCACGTCCCAGGAGGTATGCGGCATTGTGGGGCTGGGCCTCCTTGGGTTTTCCTTCCTCACGGGGTGCTGTGTTCCCTCAGGTTTCCACGGCGAAAGCTCTGCTCCACAGTGTGATGAGGAAGGTGAGAAGGCCAGATGAGGTCCTGAGGGTGGGCTCCCAGGAGGGATTAGTGTCCTAAGAAGAGGAAGAGCCAGAGCGCTCTCTCCCCACGTGAGGACACAGTGAGAAGGCATTGTCTATGTCCCAGAGGGAGCTCTCAGCAGAACTGATCTGCCAGGGCCTCCATTCCGGACTTGCAGCCTCAGGAACTGTGACCAACAAATGCTGTGTAAGCCCCCAGCCCGTGGTGTTTGTTACGGTGACTGGAGATGGCCAAGCCCCTGGAGCCATTCCCCAGGGGACCAAGGAGAGGCCTTGAGTCAGGTGGGGTGCAGTGGGCCTGCCCTGGGCGTGGGCAGGCAGGATGGGGACAGGGGTAGTTGATGTGGGTGGTCTTAGGAGGGTTCCCCGCTCCCCATCTCTGTGGCTCAGGGACAATGTGGTCAGGGGGCCAGGCTGCCCTGGACTCAGAGGGGGCCACCTGGTGGGAATCCTGGGGCCTCTCCTCGGAAGGGGCCAGCCCCGGCCCCAGGGGCCCAGGTGAGAGACACATCCGTGTGCAGAGCCAGGGCAGCATAGAGACAGCCACTGAGCCCTGCCTGACACAGGGCCCTTCTGCAGGGGTGTCCATGGGCTGACCCCCACCATGGGTGGTACTGATCTGCACCCCCACCTCACCCCTGCCCCAGATCCAGCGCTAGGGTGTGTGTCCTAGCTCAGCACCCAGCCCGGATCCTGCCATCCTCACCCAATGTGGCCAGTGTCAGCTCAGCCAGTTGTTCCCCCTGGATGGTCCCAGGTCCCCCGGGCATGATCCTGGGTCTCCTTGGAGGTGGTCCCTGCGCACCTGGGCTTCTTCCCAGCCTGCTCTCCAAGATGCTGGTCTGACGAGGGGTCCCAACCAACTGGGGCCCTGCCCTACCCATCATCATCATCATCATCATCATCGCTGAAAGATAGGGTCTCCTCCTTCCCCCAGCTACCCTGAGCCTCTGCACTTTGCCTACCTAGGGCCTGGGGTGAAACTCAATAGGGGCAGTGACAGCCAGGCTATTTTGAAGCTGGGCTGGGCTGCCTGGCCAGTGGTGGGGGCAGGGTGGGGGCGGGCCCAGCCTTCTCCAGCTGACAGCGTCTGCCTGTCCTCTGTCCCTGTCCAGTCTGAGGACCGGCCAGAGTGCAGGCTGCCGGGAAGGAGTCCTGCCGGTCCTGGGCCCTTAGAGGAAGGTGAGACCTGGTGGCTCTTGCTCCACCGTCCGAGCCCCTGGCCTGGGCGCTGTCCTGAGTCCCCCTGTTGAGACAGGTGAGAAGGCAGAGCGGGCAGGGGTAGGGGCTACCCCATCCGGTCCTCCTTCCCCCGCAGGGTGGTTTGGCTGAAGGTCATGGTTCTGGGAGACTAGGAAGGGTTCTGGCTGGGCCATGCTGCTCCCTGGCTGGGGGCCTGGATTCCAGCCCCCACCCCATCGGCGACCGGAGCTGGGCCCTCGTGCGAGAATGGAGCAGTCAAGCTTCGAGACTGGGGCCTTGTGGCCCATTCTGATCCAGGGCCTGGGGTCTGGCTAGCCCTGCCCCCAGCCTGGCTGAGATGGATGCCCGCTGACAGCTGGGGCTATTTTGGGCCTGTTGGCTCAGTAGTGGGGACAGCCAGAGGCGTAGCGACACCTGACTCCAGGAAAGAATTTCCCCGTGGTGTTCGGAAAATAGGACCCTGGGTCTGGGGGCCGAAGATGCAGAATCTGCCCTTGAGGTCTTTTCTGGAGGATGAGCAGGGAATGTCAGGTCCTCGGGCTCATTTGGATAACGGTCCAGGGTCCCTTGAACCCAAGCCCGAGAAGCAAGCGGCAGGCTCGGGCGAGGAGGGTGGGGAACAATCCCAGGTGGGGGCGGTCTCAGCCCTGGGCCACTGAGGGATCCCCAGGAAGCCACCTCCCAAACAGGCAACTGGGGAGGAGGGGCCTCCTGTGAGGCTGGGGCTCCCGTTCTGGCTGGGTCCCCCTCCTGAGGTCTGTTTCTGCCAACATGGCAAGGGGCGGAGGCGGCCCCTGCAGGGGTCCCTGTCTCAGAGGTTGCCTTGTATGGTCCCCTCCCCTGGCCTCCCGAACGAGAGAGGCTCCGGAGTCCTTGGGCGTGTGCTCGGGGCGCCGGGCCCAGCTGACGGGCAGGGATGCCTGCCTGGCGGGACTGCCTTGGGGCTCCGACGCTGTCATGTCCCGGTGAACCTCCTCAGATCCCATGGTGTCTGCTGCATGGGAGTTAGGGTGAGGGGTGCAGGCTTTAGACAGGGAGCAGGATATCAGTAGAGTCCCCAGTGGCTGTAGAAGGTCTTAGGATCTCTGCCCACCCCTGCCAGGCCGGGGGACAGCCTGCACGTCTGCTGCAGCTGCAGCAGCTCCCCCTGCACGTGCAGAGATGGGCACTCCCTCCCTGTCCTCCCGGCCCCAAGGCCCAGGCTGTGGAGTTGCCCCCACCCCCACATGCTTGCTCATGAGCTGGGAGCAGCTTCTCTGGCACCTGCTCTGGGTATGTGTGTGTGTGTGTGGGGGGGGAGGCTCCGTGTCCTGCCTTGGGGAACCCACACAATGACTATCTGATTTGGGGTGGCCACTAGGGATAGCTCAGAGCTCAGGTTCCAGGAGTCCTGGTGTCAAAGTAACCCCTCCAAAGAGGGATGCCAAAGCTTGGGGGACATCCATGGAGGGGGGGGGGGGCATTGGTGGCTGCCCTCCCGGGTTTCCCAGGCCCTCCCTGTCCGGCCTTGGGGGGCAGCTGGTGGGGTGGGGGACAGAGGTGCTGACTGCACAGTGAGTCAGCAGGCCGCTCTGGGCTCAGCCTCCTTGAGGGGGATTAAGAGGATTAAGTGCTGAGTCACAGGACCAGCAGCGGAGGACCCAGAAACACCCCCCTATGCTGTGGTGGTGGGCAGCCCAGGCTGGAGGCTGGAGGTCCAGCTCTGAGGGCGAAGGGAGTTAATGCGTTTGGTGCCAGCCTGGGGCCTGGGGAGGCCCACTGCGCACCCTGTTCTCACAGAAGCCCCCTCACCCACTTGTTCTGGGGCCCTTGGGGGCTCCCCGGATGGGTAGAGGCCAGAGTCACCTAAGACATTTAGCGCCCCCGGTGCCAGCCCTGTCCGTGCAGGGTGCCGGGAGAGTGAAGCCGTGGAGTGAAAGGGCTGGATGCAGCCCCCGGGTCGGGCTCAGCCGGCCAGCTGGCCTAGAGGTCCCTGGCTCTTCCTGGGGGATCCGCTGCCGCCCTCTGCCACTGCCAGGCACGCTGCTGACGGCTGCGCTGCCCGCTGCCCGGACAGTCTTCCTCCAGAGGGAGGAGCTAGGTGCCCACGGTGAGGGGCCAGGCCGACTGCTGGGTGAGGGCGCTGTCTTGTCAGGAGGAGCTTGCTCGGCTACAGAGGTTTCATTTCTTCCCTGCTCACAGATGGGCACAAGCCCCCAGAGATTTAGGGATGGGGGACCCCAGGAGAGGTGGCCCAGAGCTGCTGCTGGCGGGACAGATCTGGGCACAGGGCTCCATGCACACAGCCCCAGCTGGGGCCCAAAGGCTGGGGGAAGCCACTTGGGGGAAGAACCGGAATAAGGGGAGGTTAAGGGAACCCTGGGCTGAGGGCTGGAGAAAAGCCTGTGCCCTTTGCGTGGAGGAGAGGCAGGCAGAGTGCAGTTTCTGGCCCCAGGAGGCAGATGTCTGTGGGAGGGGACAGGACACCTGAGGCAGTGGGAGTGGCTCAGGGGGGCACGCAGCAGGTCTGCTTAGCAGGTGCCGTGTGGCCGGCCGGTGGAGGGAGAGGCCGGCGCTAAAGCCTGATGCCTCTTGGCAGGAAGGGGGCAGCCTGGTGGCTGGCCTGGTGTTCAGCTGGACCTGAAGTTGGGCAGCGGGACGGGAGCTGGGGGGAGAGGCTGGAGATGCTCGCCCATGAGGAGAACCTGTTTTGAGGGTGGAGCCAGACCCCAAATGCTCAGAGAGGCAAATCTGCACTTGCGAACCACCGAACCACCGTGCCTTCAGGGGATGTTGCCTGGGATGGGGATGGGGCACGGGGGGGGGGCGGGGGGAGGAAGGGGAGGCATGTGCAGGTGTCTAGCCGGGTTCCCAGCCTCTCCGGGTGGCACCGATGGGTGAAGCAGCCCGGTGGGACCAGGTGGCGGGCTCTGAGTGTGCCGGGGGCTTGTCTTCATTGTGACTTTTCACCCCCACCTCCCAGGTCCCCCCGCCCCCGCCTCCCACCATGGCTCATTCCTCGTTCAGCGGCGCGCCCCGGTTCCTGACCCGGCCCAAGGCCTTCGTGGTGTCGGTGGGTAAGGACGCCACGCTGAGCTGCCAGATCGTGGGCAACCCCACGCCGCAGGTGAGCTGGGAGAAGGACCGGCGGCCGGTGGAGGCCGGCGCCCGCTTCCGCCTGGCCCAGGACGACGACCAGTACCGCCTCACCATCCTGGACCTGGCGCTGGGCGACAGCGGCCAGTACGTGTGCCGCGCGCGCAACGCCGTGGGCGAGGCCTTCGCCGCCGTGGGGCTGCAGGTGGACGCCGAGGCCGCGATCGCCGAGCAGGCGCCCCACTTCCTGCTGCGCCCCACGTCCATCCGCGTGCGCGAGGGCGCCGAGGCCACCTTCCGCTGCCGCGTGCGCGGCTCGCCGCCGCTGGCCGTGAGCTGGGACAAGGACGGCCGCCGCCTGGGCCCGCCCGACGCCCCGCGCGTGAGCGTGGAGGCCAGCGGCGAGGCGAGCGCGCTGCGCATCCGGGCCGCGCGCCCCCGCGACGGCGGCACCTACACCGTGCGCGCCGAGAACCCGCTGGGCAAGGCCAGCGCCGCCGCCGCGCTGACGGTGGACGCGGACACGGACGCCGCGGGCCCGCCCGGCGCCTCCACCGCCGCCCTCCTGGCGCACCTGCAGCGGCGGCGCGAGGCCATGCGGGCCGAGGGCGCGCCCGCCTCGCCGCCCGGCGCCGGCACCCGCACCTGCACCGTCACCGAGGGCAAGCACGCGCGCCTCAGCTGCTACGTGACCGGCGAGCCCAAGCCCGAGACCGTGTGGAAGAAGGACGGGCAGCCGGTGGCCGAGGGCCGGCGGCACCTGGTGTACGAGGACGCGCAGGAGAACTTCGTGCTCAAGATCCTCTTCTGCAAGCAGGCGGACCGCGGCCTGTACACCTGCACGGCGTCCAACCTCGTGGGCCAGACCTACAGCTCCGTGCTGGTGGTGGTGCGAGGTGAGCTGGGCCCGCCCCGCGCACCTGCCGGAGCCACTGCGGGGAACGCATGCACGCTAGGCTCCTCCATGCCTGTCCCGTAGTGGATCCCTAGTTGCAAGTCCTGGCCCGCAAAATGCCTGTCCCCTCAGCCCGTCCCCTGCCTTTGTGAGCCGCAAGAGTAAAGAAGGAAGCGCTTTGTCACCAGCACCCCTCCCCGTGGGAGTCCCTGGGAATGCCTGGCAACTGAGCCTGCCCTGTGCAGACTGTATCCTGGATGCTCAGGGGGTTGTCTCCCTGACAGGGCAGGAGGGCAGGGGCGGGGACAAACGCTGTGCTTTGGAGGGCTTGACCCAGTGGCTGCGTACAGCCTGGGTGGCTCTGGGGCAGTCTGCAGGCTCTCGTCTAGGCCCAGGCAGGTGTGGGCAGCACCGCAGGTTCTGTTGGGAGGTCGCTTTATTCTTCCCTCCTAACACCAGCCTCTGGAGTGCCGGGTCCCGCTGCCACCCTATTACACATCTCAACCGCGCCAGGGTTGTGAACAGGGTGCATGGCTCTTCCCGAGCAGGCCCAGTATCCTCATTCTCTGGAGTAAATGCTCCTCCACCGTGGGGGTCCCTGAGGAAGCGACGGGGAGATCCAGGCGGCACCTCGCGGGCCTCGGCCAGCGGGTCTTGGCCCTGCTGTCTGGCCCAGGGCTCTGGCAGGACCAATTCCAGGCGCTGAAGGCTGTAGCTTCACCTGCCTTGCTTCTTTCTCCTTCCAGACTGCTTCTATTTGGGGGGAGGGGCTCTTTTCTTTAATTTCTGTCTCCCCTCCCTGCCCCTCTCGCCTTCCCTCTTCAGCTCTCCCTCTCACCCCTGCCCTGCAGCCCTCCAACCCCTGCCCGGACTTCCTGCCCCACCTCAGCACCTACTTGCCCTTAGCTTGCCCTGCCCTGTGCCCTACCCACCACACTCCAGGGGCCCCAGCCGAGTACCCCCTTTCTTTCCCTGCCCAGCCACCCTGCCTGCTCACCAGTCCTCTCCCCTCAGAGCCCACAGTGCCCTTCAGGACGAGGCTGCAGGACCTGGAGGTGCAGGAGAAGGCGTCGGCCACGTTTCAGTGCGAGGTGCCGCTGCCCACCACGGAGGCCGTGTGGTACAAGGAGGAGACGCGGCTGTGGGCCAGCGACAAGTACGCCATCGAGGAGGCGGGCACGGAGCGCCGGCTCACCGTCCACAACGCTTCCACGGACGATGACGCGGTGTACATCTGCGAGATGGCCGAGGGCAGCCGCACGGTGGCCGAGCTGGCCGTCCAAGGTGGGCGGGCAACACGATGGGTGGGTCCCCGAGACTGGGGAGGGGCGGGCTGTCCGGTTTGGCTAACCTGTGGCTCTGGCCATCCTAGGCAACCTCATCCGAAAGCTCCCGAGGAAGACGGTGGTGCGAGTGGGGGACACTGCCCTGTTCTGTGTGGAGCTGGCCAGGCCGGAGGGCCGGGTCCACTGGCTTCGGAACCACGAGGAGGTGGTGGCCGGGGGCCGAGTAGCCATCACCACAGAAGGCACATGTCACACGCTGACCATCTCTCAGTGCAGCCTGGAGGATGTGGGCGAGGTGGCCTTTGTGGCCGGGGACTGCCGGACGTCCACCCAGTTCCTGGTGTCAGGTAAGGGCCTGCGTGCCTCTGCGACGGCAGAGGTGCCCCTGTCGCCACCCGTGCTCCGGACCCGGTGCTGGCCCACACGTGCTCAGTAGCTGCAGGAAGGGGGTGGGGCACATTGTGTTCAGGCCGTAGCTCTGGTTCCCTCAGACCCACAGTTGTTTGCAGCCATCTCCCACTCTGGCTTCCCCAGACATTGACAAAATGGGAGACTTGGTAGCCCCTCATCCTACTAACCAAATTAGAGGTGCAGATTGTTCTAGAAGCACAGTGTGTGGTTGTGTGTGTGTGTGTGTGTGAGGTGTGAGCACATCTTCTCTCGGTGGCGTTTGGTATCTACATTGTAGATTGGGCGGTGGTTCCCTCCCACTCCAGCCCTCCCCCACAGGGCTAACTCTTGGCGGGGGCGCCTCAGGAGGATCACTGTGCCCTGCTGTAGCCACTTCCCAGCCAAGACCCAATGCACTGAACTGGAAGGTGTCCGTCCCCAAACCACATGGACAGCTTGTGGCGGCCCTGGGCCCAACGTGGCTCTGAAGCCAGGGTGCCCTTTCTGCTGCGCCCAGAGAAATGGCCACAGGTTGAGACCAGGGATGATGGGCCTACAGCTTCCCCTCAGGCTAGCCTTCCACCTTGGCTGTGGCCATCTCAGACCATCAGAGCAGTGCCCCCTAGGACGGCTGGGGATTCTGTGCCCCCCTCTGGCAGGGTGATCCTGGACCAGGGCCAGGGAGGGGCTCCCAGCTGGTGATAAGGCCGTGTGCTCTGCCCAGCCCCCAGGAAGCCACCACCGCACTCCCCCGAGGCCCCTGTGGTGAAGGCCAAGACAGAGAGTTCCGTGACTCTCAGCTGGTCCCCACCGCCCGCCGGGGATCGCCCTGTGCCCATCGATGGCTACGTGGTGGAGAAGAAGCGATTGGGCACCTACACCTGGAGCCGGTGCCATGCGGCCGAGTGGGTGGCCACCCCTGAGCTGACGGTGGACAGTGTGGCTGAGGAGGGGGACTTCCAGTTCCGGGTGTCAGCTGTGAACGGCTTCGGCCAGAGCTCCTACCTTGAGTTCCCGGGGACGGTCCACCTGGGTAAGTGTGGAAGGTTCTGCTCCCATTGGCTTCCAGACAGTGGCCTGCAGGGTGCCTGCTGCTGAGGCTCCCAGACCTAGAGCACAGCCCAGCCGTGGCGAGGCCACAGTGGTCCTTTATTCACATGGAGCCTCTTTATTCACGGCCGTGGGTGGGGGTCCTGATGCTGGCGCCTCCTCCGTGGGAAGGGGAAGGGACTCTGAGACAGGACTCGAGGCCCCCCGGAACCTCTGTGTCCACCAGCCCCAGGCGACCAGGCGGCACAGCTGCACCCCCACCGTAGGATCCGAGGGGATCTTGCTTGGCTCTAACTTGTCCCTACTCGGTCCTGAACCCTGCGATCTCTCACGGTTGGCGTGGGCCTGTCTGACGGGCTTCCTGGAGGAGAGGGCACATGGGCCCAGGCTCTGGGGGGGGAAGAGGAGGGGAGGCCAGGCGCCCTGCTCCTTCCTGAAGCCCCTACCCTGCAGCACCCCAGCTGGCGGTGAAGACGCCTCTGAAGGCAGTGGAGGCGGTGGAGGGCAGTGAGGTGACCTTCTCTGTGGACCTCACTTCGGTCTCTGCGGGCGAATGGTTCCTGGATGGGAAGGCTCTGAAGGCCAGCCACACATACGTGATCCGCTGCGAGGGCACACGGCACGTCCTCACCATCCGCTCGGTACCCGCCAGCCTGCATGGCGCTGAGCTCAAGTTCGTGGCCAATGGCATCGAGAACAGCATCCGCATGGAGGTCCGAGGTAGGTGGACCCCAGCCCATGACCCCCGGGGCCTCTCCAAGTTCTATTTCCTCTAAGGGTGGGGGCAGGAGTGGGACCTGTGACCCCGGGCCCAGGGGTCCTGGGGCGTGCTGGTGGGTTGCTGGGTTTGTGGCCTGGGCAAGCAGGACCAGATTTTTTTTTTTTTTGGGGGGGATATGTGAAGCAGCTTGCGCTGCCTGGGGGGTGTCCCCTGCCACAGGGTATGAGCGGACGAGGGGCTGGACTCCTGATGACACCGAGGCTCATGTCTCCACCTGTCTGCCCTCCTTTTCCTCCTCCTCCTCCTCCTCCACTCTCTGTCACCTCCACTGTCCTCTCCCTCCACCTGTGGGGGCCCCCAGGGCTGACCACCAAGCATCCAACAGAAGTTCGGGAGGTGCTGGCCCGGCTACACGAGGAGGCACAGCTCCTGGCGGAGCTGTCAGACCAGGCCACGGCGGTAACGTGGCTCAAGGACGGCCGAGCGCTGCCCCCGGGCCCCAAGTACAAGGTGCAGGCTTCGGCAGGACGGCGGGCACTGCTGGTGCGGGATGTGGCGCGGGACGACGCTGGCCTGTATGAGTGTGTCAGCCGTGGGGTCCGCATCGCCTACCACCTGTCAGTTCAAGGTGAGCATGTCCACATGTGTCCACGTCCTTCTGGCCACTGCTACAGCTACCGCATTCTGTACCCAACTCTGGGCAGGCTCTAGGGGGCCAGGGCAATGGGAGCTGTTGTTTTTGTGGCCGGGTAAGTTAGGGGGCATTTTCAGGTGACTGTGGGGATTGTGGCTCAGGTTACCCCTGTTACGGGTGGGGAAGGGGAAAGCTCAGGTGACTCCATGGGGACCGTGGGGGTGTGGGAGGGTGCTCACTCTGCCCCATGGAGAGAGTGGGAGCAAGGGCTTTGTTCAGTAGAGGGAGGGACCCCTCGGGGAAGTCCTAACAGTCCATGGCAGTGGTGGCTTGGAAGTCAGCAGCAGGCCCTGTGTGAAGGGACCCCGGGCTGGGCTGAGCCAGGGCTCCACCTGGTCCCAAAGCCCTGAGACCCTGCATTTGCTGGTGTGTGGGTGTGCTCACAGGCCTGCCCCCTCCCCCAGCTGCCCTCGCAGGACTCACGCCCTTTCTGCACAAGGACTCGGCAGGCGGCTGCGTGGACGCGGTGGCCGGGGGTCCGGCCCGCTTTGAGTGCGAGACCACGGAGGCCCACGTGTCTGTGTGCTGGTTCAAGGACGGCTTGGAGCTGGGCCGCTCCAGCTCCCACTTCTCGCAGGAGGATGTGGGCACGCGGCATCGGCTGGTGGCCAGCTCAGTCACCAGGCAAGACGAGGGCACCTATTCGTGCCGTGTGGGCGAGCACTCGGTGGATTTCCAGCTGCGTGTCTCTGGTGAGTCCGCAACTCAAGGGCTTGGTCAGTGGGGAGGAGGTCTGGAACTTGCGAGGTAGAGCTGCCAGGCTCTTCATTGATCATGTGAATGCTTGGGGTGGGACAGCTCCTTGGGTTTGGGAAAAGAAATTACCCCCAAAACGAGCACTGAGATGGATGAACGGTGCTAAATAAGAAGGAACTGTGAAGTCGTTGTCCTCCTTTTAAAGATCAGAGGAGGCTGAGCAGACCCAAAAGATGTGGCAGCATCCTCAGCGACTGTGAGGTCCCGGCTCCTTCTAGAAGCCACTAGGGCCTCTTCGTGGGTTCTCTGAGTCCTTTGGCACCGCCTTGCCTCCAGGAGAGGCTCTGCCAACCCCCCTGCCGCCCTCTTACTGAGGCAGCAGTCAGGCACCCTGTGCTGGGAGGACTGTGCGGCAATACCCGACCACAAAGGATCTCGGGGGACCGGCGGTTTCCGTGTTTGAGCCTCATTGTGGCTTCAGGGGTCAACCGCTATGGGGCCTCTGACTGTGCATCCCTCCCTGTTTCCAGAGCCCACGGCGGTGTTTGCCAAGGAGCAGTCTGCTCACAGCGAGGTGAAGGCCATGGCCGGGGCCAGTGCCACGCTGAGCTGCGAGGTGGCCCAGGCCCAGACAGAGGTGACGTGGTACAAGGATGGCAAGAAGCTGAGTGGGAGCTCAAAAGTGCGTGTGGAGGCCACGGGCTGCACCCGGCGGCTGGTGCTGCAGCAGGCGGCCAAGGGGGACAGCGGGGAGTACAGCTGCGAGGCCGGGGGCCAGAAGGTCACCTTCCATCTGGATGTCCCAGGTCAGTTCTTTGGTGGCACTAACTGAGCTTTGTGTGAGGGTAGTGACTACAGCCGGGCACACCCTGTCTCTCTTTCCACTGGACCTCCCTCTTTAGCCTTCTATCCTCCATCTCCCATATCATCTCAGTGGTGGGGCCAGACCAGGCTGGGTGGGCAGCATGTGAGCAGGAGGGAGATGTGATCCTGTAAACGCGGAGTGGTGCTCAGGCTTTGCTCAATCATGGTTCCCAGCACCTGCCAGAGCCTTCTGGGTGCTCCTCACCAGCTGGGACTTGGGCTCTACCTGTCAGGTGGAGTCTGAGGGCGACCAGACGTCTCTTACCTGTGTCATGTGAATTTCCTACTCTCCACGTCCTGGTAGCTCTTAGATGCCCACACCCATCCACATACACGTTTGAATTTCCTTACAATAGAATATGGGGAAGTCTCTGCCACCCAGTCTTACTCGATCCATCTAAAGACTAAACCATGTGTTAGCAATTGTAGCTTTTTAGGGCACTCCCTTGTGTGTGGATATAGAAGTTATTGGATCCTCACTTGGAGTAAAATCTAGATCCGTTTTTTCTTACAAGGTCTGTGCAAAAAGTAAACAGAGACCAGAGCATTGTTAGGTGTGTGCCAGGGACCTGTACCTGTGAGGTCTGGAATTCTCTTCCTAAAGTACATCTTGGTTTCCTTTTGTGTCCTGTGTCAGAATCACCTGAGTCTGATGTACAGATTTAGACATGGAGGGTAATAAGGAGCTTCTCTCACTCTGCACACCTTGTTGAAGACAGGGAACTATACCGATAGCCCTCGACTGTTTTGTCAGTATTTATGCCATAGTGTTTCCTAATGACGCATGTGTATTCGTCCCTGTCTGCGTTGTTCACAGAGAGGTCTGTGAACTAACTGTGTTTTCATTTTGTTAGGAGAGTTTTAACCTCAAATCTACTTCCCGGTGCCTCAGCGTAACAGTTTGGTGTTATATTTGTGTACCATAACTTGTGGTTGTGTATAGATACAGAAATAAAATCCACCAAACATTTTTAATTGTTACTTTAAGAGAATATGACAAATGATTTTGTAGGAGTAAACATGAAAATGTTTGAGAAATTGACCAAATTATTAGAAAACTATATGAGAAGTGGCATAAGATTTTGACAGCTAAAATAGTCCTACCATCCTTTTCAATAAATGGAACCACAATAAAAAAAAAAGTTTATATAGGTCAAGATGGCTCCAATGGAAAATATATGAACTATTCTATAAGGACATTATTGAGTGTTCATGGAGATCCCTGTAGAGCTAGAGAAGGACATAGAGTCCCTGGCTTATTAGGTGACATCTATCACCAACATCTGATTGATAGGGAGAGTTCAAATAATGGGCCACTCCCTTTTGGAGACCTAAGGCCAAAATCTGAAGCTAAGTAGTATCCAAAAGAATGGGCAATGTCTTAAGAGGACAGTGCAGTATAAAGAAAGTCACGGCCCAGCTTGTGAGGTCAGCAAATCAACCTCACTCAAGTCATGAGCAGATTGAAACTAAAATATAAAGCGATTGCCTCATCAGCGCAGAGCTGAGTTTTGATAACATGGAATATTAGAAATCTAGAAGAAATGTTTATTAATATCTATTCATGCCATAGATTTTTTTTTTTTAAAGCAATCTTTATTGTTCATATTATTACAAAGGTTCCTCATTTCTTCCCCCCTCCACCAGGTTCCCACCCCACCCTCCGTCCTCCCCCCCCAATCCCCCATTGTCCTCATCCATAGGTGCAGTTTATGTTCAGTCTCTTCTTCCCTCAATTTCCCCAATAGTAAATCCCTTTTCAGATAGTAAATCAGTTACTTAGCATTTTCTCATATCAATAATACCTCCACATGCCCAATGATACACTTCACACAAAAGACATTTCCCACTAGGTCAACCAGCCTCATCCAGGCCCCACCCAAGGCACTCACAGGTCAACACCCCAGTCCTAAACTAACTCAACACATCCAGATCTAAGCCTTCATCAGTTGATTCAGCAGACCCTCAAGATCCCACGAAAGTTTCCAGCCATGTCTGAGAAGCAGCCGTGGGGCAGGGGCAGGCAAGGAGCGAGCTGTTCTGGGCCTGGCTGCTCAGGGCCTGGCCTCTGTTGCTCTGGTTCATTCCACAACCAGCTGCTCTGGGTCTGGTCACTGCCGCTCCCGACCTAGTTGCTCTGGACTTGGCTGCTGCTGCTCCGGGCCTGGCCGCTCCCAGCCTGGCCGCCGCTGCTCCGGGCCTGGCCGCACCCGACCCGCCTGCTCCCCCGGGCCTGGCCGCTCCCAGCCTGGCAGCCGCTGCTCCGGGCCTGGCCGCACCAGCCCCGCCTGCTCCCCCGGGCCTGGCCGCTCCCAGCCTGGCAGCCGCTGCTCCGGGCCTGTCATGCCATAGATTCTTAACCAATTATAAAGAAAACAGTTCATACTTCTGATTAATGATCCTGAAGGACAACTAGGTAACCACACTAAGTGACACTTGAAGGCTTTGCTTGCGAGAGCAGGAACAGGCAAGGGGGCTCACAATCACCACTTTTGTCAGCAGGAAATAAAGTAAAATGCATAAAAGTGTGAAAAACTGGAGTGAAATTCAGATAATATTATTGATGCAAAAGATACATCATAAGACTTGGTGGGAGTGGGGAGAAGTATTATGGTGCCCCAAACACCCATGAACAGACACACCACAGAAGAGCAAACAGTAAAGACCGAAAACATAGCCAAGGCCCACCACTTTGTGAGTCATCCACACCATGGAAGAGACAGGCTCAGGAGGCACAGCTCAGTCCCCTGGGAGGCCAGCAGGTGACACACGGGAGGCAGGTGGGAGGTGGAGCCCAGGACCTGTCCCTGGCTGGGTGGGAATGCTCCCTGCACATCCGGGAAAGACTTGGCCACCTGGGGCGGGTGTGTGCACCCCTCCTGGCCTGAAGCCCCTCTGCTAGAGGGTGTGTGCTCTGGAGAAGTCCATCACGGTGTCCCCAGCAGAGACTGCCCCCTGGGCAGTGGTTAATGTGCAGATGAATGAGCTACTTGTGCCGAGAAGGTGCTGGGGCTTCTGCAGATCACACAGAGCCTTGAGGATTTTCCCGTCCTGCCACCTCCCTGTTCAGTCCTTGCGTCCCGAGTGGTGTCTTCCTGATTTAGAAAATATATTTGACCCTGTGTGTCCCTTCCTGTCCACAGAGCCCAAGGTGGTGTTTGCCAAGGAGCAGTCTGCTCACAGCGAGGTGAAGGCCATGGCCGGGGCCAGTGCCACGCTGAGCTGCGAGGTGGCCCAGGCCCAGACGGAGGTGACGTGGTACAAGGATGGCAAGAAGCTGAGTGGGAGCTCAAAAGTGCGTGTGGAGGCCACGGGCTGCACCCGGCGGCTGGTGCTGCAGCAGGCGGCCAAGGGGGACAGCGGGGAGTACGTCTGCGAGGCCGGGGGCCAGAAGGTCACCTTCCATCTGGATGTCCCAGGTCAGTTGACGAAGCAGAGGTTAGAGCACCCAGGGAACAGGCCTGGAGACATGTTTCAGTGTGTGTGCAGGGGCTGCAGGCAGCAGCCCCCTCAGGGCCTGTTCAGCCAGTTATTTGTTGTTGAGTAACAAATATCGCCCAAACCTAGAGGCCTGGAAAAACCACGATTACTGTCCCGATTCTGTGGGTCAGGGCTCAGTGGGGTTGGCTCCTCTCTGCTCCTGTGGTTTTGGTGGCGACATAAGGAGCCAGCCTGACCTCATTCACGCATCTGATACCCCAATTAGGATGGCTCCCAGGGGAGGAGCTGATGGGGGTTTAGGTCTCCCTCTTCTGTGATGTTGGCTGGTCTACTTCTGTTTCTGAGACCCCATTCTCTTCTGGTGGCATCTCACCCACAGGTCTTTTTCTTCACTGGCCAGTCTGGGCTCCTTCACATAGTGTCTGGGTTCCCTCAGGGAATGGTGGATACCATAGGGCTTGCTAATATCTATCTCCAGCCATCCCAGAATGTCACCCCCTCTGCATTCTTTCTGTGCAAAGCCAAGGATAAGGCCAACTTGATTCCAAAGGGGGAGAATCAAGCAGTGGCTCCCTGAGGCCCACATCCAGCAGTCTCTCACAGGGACCCGGCAGAGGCTCAGGCGCTGTCTGTCTCTCATTCTCCACCATCCTAAGCGTTTCACCCTTTTCATTCTAATGCTTATGGTCACAAGATGGCTCTCACAGCTCCAGCCAGCACCTTCAAGATGAGAATTGCAAGGGATGTTTTTATATTTTTACTGCTGTGCAACAAATGATGACGTACTCCGTGGCTTAAAACTGCCTATTGATGGGCTCACCGTTCTGTAGGTGGGAAGTCCGAGCCTGGAGTGGCTGGATTTTTGGCTCAGGGTCTCAGAGGTTGGAATCCACATGCCATTCGTTGAGTCCTCTGAGAGTCCTCTTCCAAGCTCATCTAAGTTGTTGGTGACTTCCATCCCTGGCAGGTATGAGTGTGAGGCTGTTGCCTGGCTGGCTGGCAGATGGAGGCCGCTTTTGGTCCTTTGCCATATGGTCCCTCCCTCTTCAGGCCAGCCGTGGAGAATCCCCCTGTGTCCAGTCTTTGGCCAGAAAGGGCCCTTCCCCTCCAGGGCTCCCCTGATGAGTTTAGGCCCAGCCAGGGTCATCTCCCTTTGATGAATTAAGAGCCAGCTGACGTGGGACCTAAATTCCTTCTGCAGAATCGCTCACAGCAGTGTGCACATGCATTATTGTGTTTGGCGGGCTGGCTTGGAGAGACTGTGAATATCTTGGAGCATTTCTATCTAGCACTGGGTGTCACCTGTTGTCTCTTCTGTTTGGAAGGCAGGTGCTCTCCTTTCTGGGAGCCAGAAGAAGTTTTCCCTTAAGCCTTTTGCCAGGTGTGGGTCCCAGGCAACCTGGGAAATGAGCCCCTGACCTTCCTCTCCTGTTAGTGGGACATGGAGACTGGAGGAGGTGGGTCTGTTGAGGGGGCTGTGTGGCAGGTTGCCCCATGCCCACATCAGGGTGGTCACACCCTTCCAGGCTGTCTGTGAAGGGAACAGAGTACGGACAGGGTCAGAGCTCAGTCGTGCCTCTTAGCAGCTGGATGACCTTGGGCAAGTTGTTAATGCCCTGTCCCCCTGAAATTCACACCCATTGGGGACTTAGATTGTAGCCTTTTGTGGAAATAGGGTCTCTGCAGATGTCCTCACTGGGTGATCTCTAGACGAGATGATCTGGATGAGGTAGGCCCTGAATCCAGTGACAGGGGTCCTTATAGAAAAAGGAAGGGGAGATTTGAGACACACACACAGGGAGATAGCCATGTGACAACAGAGGCAGAAATGGAGGGATGTGGCCACAAGCCCAGGGATGCTTGAGGCACCAGCAGCTGGAAGGGGAAGGAAGGACCCTCTCTGGAGCCTGTGGCCCTGTAATATCTTGATCTTGGGCTTCTGGCCTCCAGACCTGCAGAGGATAGATCCCTGTGTGGTCACTAGTTCTAGCCTCCCTGGGGGCTCCTGCAGTCATCCTCTGTCTCTCAGTGTTCTCCTTTGTGAAGTGGGTGGTAATAGAGCTTCTAGGGCTGTGCTGAAGGACTGCCCCCTATGCCCACCCCTGCTGCTCTGCAATGGCACGGGCCCCTTCCCACCACCTCCCTCCAAGCCAGTGTGAGTTCTGACCTACTGGACTGGGTTCTGGGTATGAGGTAGGCAAGGGAAGGTCTGAGCTTGCTTGGTGGGCCAGAGATCCAGGCAGCAGGCCCTTGTGTTGGTCTTGGAGGATGAACCCAAGTGTGCCGGGCAGGCAGTACAATAGGAATTGTGCATGTGCCCGGGTGTCCAGAAAGTTCTGGATGGCAGCAGCTGGCTGTGTCTGAGGATTGGGCAGGAGGCTGAGCAGGAACCGTGTTGGATTATTAAGGCCAAGCTTTCCAAACCATGGTTTTTCTTTGGAACACACTACTCTGAAGCGGGACCCAGAGACCTGTGTGTTCACAGGCCCACGCAGCTCTGCCAAGTTCATGCACAGAGAAGGGATGCTCTTAACCTGGGCCAGTGGCTTCCTTGGGCTGCATAGTGAGGGGCTGGAGGCCCACAGGCCTCCGGGGCTTCACCCCAAACTGGTGGTCTTTGCATAGAGTTTTCTTTAAATTGAGCTTTTAAAATTATTTATTTATTCATGAGAGAGAGAGAGAGAGAGAGAGAGAGAGAGAGAGAGAGAGGAGAGAGAGAGAGAGATTTGTTGCTCCACTTATTTATGCATTCACTGGTTGATGTTTATATGTGTCCTGACCCTGTGAGCAAAGTTTTTTTTTTGGTAGTCTCTCTTTTATTCCATTGATCTGTGTGTCTGTTTTGTGCCAATACCACAGCACTGTTATGATTATTACTAGAGGCCCAGTGCATGAAGATTTGTACAAGAACGTGCCTTTCTTCCTCTGGCTGCCAGCACTGCCTTTGCTCTGGCCCAGAGCCACCTTTCTCCACCTTCTCACACTGCCCAGAGGCCTAGAGCTGCTGGAGGAGTGAGGAACTTCTTCGACCCACCCCGCCCCTGGACACTCAATGCCCGAATATGCAAATGAACCTTTTATATTTGTTGGGTTAATTTGCATACTCACTCCTGATTGGCTGGTGGGTGTCACAAAAGTACGGTCAATTTACATCTTACACTTTTATTAGTGTAGATAGCTTTGTAGTATAGTATGAAATCAAGAAGTGTGATACCTCCAACTTTGTTCTTCTTCCTCATTCATGGTTGGCTATTCATAGTCTTTTGTGATTCCATATAAATTTTAGGATTATTCTAGTTCTGAGAAGAATGTCATTGGTATCTTGATAGGCATTACATTGAATCTGCATGGTTATTTTAGCAATATTAATCCTTCCTATCGATGAGCATGTCTTCAACTTCTTTCTTCAATGTCTTATAGTCTTCAGAGTATAGGTCTTTCACCACCTTGGTATTTATTCCTAGTTATTTTAAAAAATATATATATTTTATTGATTTTTCACAGAGAGAAAGGGAGAGGGATAGAGAGTTAGAAACATCGATGAGAGAGAAACATCGATCAGCTGCCTCTTCACACCCCCTACTGGGGATGTGCCCTCAACCAAAGTACATGCCTCTGACCGGAATCAAACCTGGAACCTTTCAGTCCACAGGCTGATGCTCTATCCACTGAGCCAAACCGGTTTTGGCCCTAGGTATTTTATTTATTTATTTATTTTGATGCAGTCGTAAATGGGATTGATTGCTTAATTTTTTTGTCTGATTGTATAGGAATGTGATAGATATCTGTATATGAACTTTATATTCTGCTACTTTATTGAATTCTTTTATTAATTTTACTAGAGGCCCAGTGCACAAATTTGTGCATGGTTGGGGTCCCTCGGCCTAGCCAGTGATTGTGGCCCATCAGGGCTGGGTCAGCTGCAGGGAAGGACCGCGTGAGGTTGGCTGGGTGCGGGGAGGTGCTGCAGGACCTTGGCTGTGGGACCACACTGACCACCAGGGAGAGCTTCTGCATTGAGCGTCTGCCCCCTAGTGATCAATGCGCATCATAGCAACTGGTCAACTGGTCATTCTGGTTGGTTGTAATGGTCTCTTAGGCTTTTATATGTATAAATTAACTTTTTTTGTGGAATCTTTAGGTTTTCTATATATAGTACCATGCCATCTGCAAATTGTGATAGTTTCACTTCTTCCTTTCCAATTTGGATGCCTTTTATTTCTTTTCTTTTAAAAAAATATATTCTCATTGATTTTAGAGAGGAAGGGAGAGGGAAAGAGAGACAGAAACATCAACAATGAAAGAGAACCATTGATTGGCTGCCTCCTACATGCCCCCCCACTGGGGATTGAGACTGCAACCCAGGCATGTGCCCTTGACTGGAATTGAACCCGGGATCATTTAGTCCAGAAGCTGACACTCTGTCCATTGAGCCAAACTGGCTAGAGCTTTTATTTCTTTATCTTGTTGGATTGTTGTGGCTAGGACTTCAGTACTATCTGTATATATAAAAGGCTAATTTGCTAAGTCTGGGTAATGATGTCAAGTAGCAATGCCCGGCTTTCTCTTCCTATGGACTAGCATCCTTGGAGTTTCTTCAGCCCAGGAACATGACTTGCTTTATAGTCAGGTGGAAACACTTTACTCTTTAACTAAATGTCTGTGAAGTGTTTTCCCGTGCCTCATCTCATTTGATACTCACAGAAGTCCTAGAGTAGGTATATAAGAGACTTAGTAGAATTTGTTTTCTTTTTCTTTTTCTTTTTTTAATATATTTTATTGATTTTTAGAGAGGAAAGCAGAGAGATAGAGAGCCAGAAATGTCGATGAGAGAGAAACATCAACCAGCTGCCTCCTGCACATCCCCTACCGGGGATGTGCACACAGCCAATGTACATGCCCTTGACCGGAATCGAACCCGGGACCTTTTAGTCCGAGACCGATGCTCTACCACTGAGCCAAACCGGTTTCGGCTGTTTTCTTTTTATTAGCTGGAAAATGGAGATTTAAAAAAACTTAGAAACTTGACCTGACTGAAAAGAAGTAAGAAATGGTGGATCTTGAAAATGACTTCAGGTTATCTCACTGTGCAGAATATAGTCAAACACTGCTGCAATTAAATATTTTACCCTTTGTTCTCCCTGTGTGATGTACAATAATAATCTGCTTCAAGTTGATATTTATTTACCTGAAAGAAAAGTTGGGGTGTTTCACTGGGATGGAAAAAGTTTAGCTAAATCAGAAAGCAGGTCTAATTAAGCAAGTTTATTCTACTGTATATCTATAAAAGGCTAAGTTGACTTGCGCATGCGCCATACATATGAAGTTCTGCTGGAGCCAATTATATGTGTGTGTTTTCATCTGTCATTGTCAATTGTGAATTTGGCTGACTCTTCTAATATAAAGAAAGGGTGACTAGTGATATTAATATACTTCTTTTAATTAATTTCCCTTCAATGTGCACAAATTAATTCGTGCATTAGGCCACTTGTGTTGAATAATAGTGATGAGAGTGGGCATCCATGTCTTGTTTCTGATCTTAGAGGAAGAGTTTTCAGGTTTTCACCATTGAGTGTGATGTTAGCTGTGGTTTATTATATAAGTCCTTTATCAAATTGAGGTGAGTTTCTCCTACACTGTGGTCAGCAAACTGTGGCTCCAAGCCACATGTAGCTCTTTTGGCCCTTTGAGTGTGGCTCTTCCACAAAATACCACGGCCTGGGAAAGTCTATTTTTTAAAATTTCTATTTATTTTTTTCCATTTTTTAATTAAGGTATCATATGTGTACATATCTTACCATTGCCTCCCCACCCCACTCCCATATGTGCCCTCACCCCCCAGTGCGTAGGCGAGTCTATTTTGAAGAACTGGCATTAGAAGAAGTTTAAGTTTAAAAATTTGGCTCTCAAAAGAAATTTCAATCGTTGTATTTGGCTCTGTTGACTAATGAGTTTGCCTACACACACTTTTTTGAGAGTATTTTGTTTGTTAATCATCACCCAAGGATATTTTTTCATTGTGGCTAGAACTTCCAGTACTGTATTGAATAAGAGTGCTGAAAGTGGACATACTTATCTTGTTTCTATTCTTAGAGGAAATGCTTTTAGTTTTTGCCCATTGAATATGATGTTGGCTGTAGGTTTGTCATAATGGGCCTTTATTATGTTGAGGTATGATCTCTCTAGTCCACTCCACTTTGCTGAGATTTTTTATCAAAAAAGGGTGTTGGATTTTGTTGAATGCTTTTTCTATGTTGGTTGATATGATCATGTGATTTTTGTCTTTCAATGTTTATATGATGTATCACATGTATTGATTTGTGAATGTTGTACCAGACTTGCATTCCTGGAATAAATCCTACTTCCTCATGATGTGTGATCTTTTTTAATATATTGCTGGATTTGATTTGCTAATATTTTGTTGAGGATTTTAGCATTGATGTTCATTAGGGATATTGACCTATAATTCTCTTTATTTGTAGTATCTTTATATGAATTAGGATAATGCTGGCTTTATTAAAAGAGTTTGCAAGAGGATTATATCCTCTTGTATCCATTTCTTCACTATTATGCAGTGACCTTCATTGTCTTTTGTTCTTTCCTCTTGGATTTTTTAAAATAGTTTGAGGAGTATAGATGTTAGGTCTTTGAATGTTTGGTGAAATTCGCCTTCAAGCCATCTGGATAAAGCTTTTGTTTGCTGGGAGTTTTTTGAAGACTGTTTCTAGTCCATCAGTTGTTATTGGTCTATTGAGGTTTTCTGATTCTTCCTCATTCAGATTTATAAGATTGTATTTTTCTAGGAATTTGTCCAAGTCATCGAGGTTTTCCAGCTTGGTGGCATATAATTGTTCAATCCTTGGTATTTCTGTGGTATTAGTTGTTACTTCTCTGCTTTCTTTTCTGATTTTATTTATTTGGATCAGCTCTTTTTGTTTCTTGAATCTGACTAGTGGTTCATCTATCTTATCTTTTCAAAGAACCAGCACTTGGTTTCATTGATCTTTTGTATTGTTTTTTCTTTTTAGTCTCTATGTCATTTGTTTCCACTTAAACCTTTATTATTTCCTTCCTTTTACTTACTCTGGGTTTTTCTTCTTGTTCTTCAAATTATTTTAGTTGTAAGGTTAGATAGAATTTTTTTTGTGTGTGTGTGTGTGTGTTTTAAAGTAGGCTTGTAGTATTATAATCTTGCCTCTCAGGATTGCCTTTGCTGTGTCCCACATATTTTGGGTTTTTGTGTGTTCATTTGTTTCCTGGAAGTTTTTGATTTCTCTCTTGATCTCATTGGTAACCCATTTATTGTTTAATAAGATGCTATTTAGCTTCCATGTATTTGAATATTTTGGAGTGTTTTTTATTACAATTGATTTTTAATTTTATTCTATTGTGATCTGAGAAGATGCTTGATATGATTCCAATCTTCTTGAACTTGAAGAGACTTACTTTGTGTTCTAACATGTGGTCCATCTTTGAGAATGACCCATGTACACTTGAGAAGAATGTATATTCTGCAGCTCTGGGGTGAAATGTCCTGTGTCAGTTAATTACATGTGATCTAGTGTGTCATTTAGGATCCCTGTTTCCTTGTTTATTTTTTTGTCTATAAGATCTATCCGGTGATGTCAGTGGGGTTTTAAAGTCCCCTACTATGATTGTATTGCTGTTGATCTCTCCCTTTAAGTTCTCACTTCTTGAGAACTTAAAGGGAGAGACACATGCATACACACACACACACACACACACACACACACACACACACACACACTCTTGAGTCTTCTATATTGGGTGCTCATATGTTTGCCAGGATTATATCCTCTTGTATCCATTTCTTCACTATTATGCAGTGACCTTCATTGTCTTTTGCTATCGCCTTCATTTTGAAATCTATTTCTTCATATATGAGTATTGTACCCTAGCTTTTTCTTTCATTTCTATTTGCATGGAAGCATTTTTTTCCATTCCTCTACTTTCATTCTGTATGAGTCTTTGGTTCTGAGGTGGGTCTCTTGTAGGCAGAATATAATGGGTCATGTTTTCTTATCCAGTCAGCTACCCTTTGCCTTTTAAAAATATATATATATTTTATTGATATTTTACAGAGAAAAAGAGAAAGGGACAGAAAGTTAGAAACATTGATGAGAGAGAATCATCGATCAGCTGCCTCTTGCACATCCCCTACTGGATATGTGCCCACAATCAAGGTACATGCCCTTGACCAGAATCAAACCCGGGACCTTTCAGTTCGCAGGCTGATGCTCTATCCACTGAGCCAAACTGGTTTCGGCTACCCTTTGTCTTTTGATTGGAGCATTTAAGCCATTTATATTTTTTATGCCTGCATCCCTCTCTTTCTATTTCTTTTTCTTACACTATTTCCTTTAGCAATTATTGCATTGCTGGTTTGGTAGTGATAAACGACTTTAGTTGTTTTTTTATTTTTTATTTATTATTATTATTATTATTATTATTATTATTATTTTTATCTGTGAAACTCTTTATTTCACCTTCAATTTTGAAGGATAGCCTTGCTGGATAGAGTAGTCTTGGATTCAGACACTTGCTTTGTAATATTATACTTGGTATACTTCATGACACACCCCTCTGCTCTGAAGTGTTTGCTGACAGTCTCATGGGACCTCCCTTGTAGGTAATTTTCTGTACCTTTCTTGATACCTTTAAGGTTCTTTCTTTGTCTTTAACATTTACCATTTTATTTTAAAATATATTTTTATTGATTTCAGAGAAGAAGGGAGAGGGAGAGAGAGAGAATCATTATTGGCTGCTTCTTGCATGCCTCACACTGGAGATGGAGCCCACAAACCAGGCATGTGCCCTGACTGGGAATTGAACCTTGACCTCCTGGTTCATAGGTCAATGCTCAACCACTGAGCCACGCTAGTCAGGCAATGTTTGCCACTTTAATTATGATGTGTCAAGATGTGAGTTCTTTTGAGTTCATCTTGATTGGGACTCTCTGTGTTTCCTGAACTTGAGTGACTTTTTCTTTCACCAGGTTAGTGAAGTTTTCTGTCATTATTTCTTCAAACAAGTATTCTATTCCTGGCTCAGATTCTTCTACTTCTGGAACCCCTCTGATACAGAAGTTGTTACGTTTCTGATTGTTACAAAGCTCCCTTCAACGATCCTTCTTTTTAAATTCTTTTTGCTGATTGCTTCTGATTGGGTGTTTTTCTTTGCTTTTTTTTTTTTTTTTTACCTTGTCTTCTAATTTGCTGATGTCTTCTCAGTTTCTTCAGATCTACTGTTGATTGCTTCCAGGGTGGGTTTTTTTTTTTTTTTTTTTTTTTTTTTTACTTCAGCTATGTCATTCTTCATTTCTGATCGATTCTTATTCATGATTTCTATGTTTGTTGTCATGCTGATATTTTGAATTGAGTTCCTTATAGTTCTCACTAAGTTGTCTGAGAATATTTATAAACTTTACTTTAAACTCTATATCTGATAATTTGCTTGCCTCCATTTCATGTAGCTCTTTTTCTGGAGATTCCTCCTGTTCTTTCATTTGGGGCCTATTTTTTTAAAATATATTTTATTGATTTTTTACAGACAGGAAGGGAGAGAGATAGAGAGCTAGAAACGTCGATGAGAGAGAAACATCGACCAGCCGCCTCTTGCACACCCCCCACCGGGGATGTGCCCGCAACCAATGTACATGCCCTTGACCGGAATCGAACCTGGGACCTTTCAGTCCGCAGACCGACGCTTTACCACTGAGCCAAACCGGCTTCGGCTGGGGCCTATTTTTTTATTTCCCCCTCTTTTTTTCCTGTTTCTTTGTGTTTGTCTCTGTGTGTTGAAGAAAATCCTTATGCCTCCAAGTGGGACCCAGTAGTGTAGACTCCTTGATCTTCTGAGCTGTATGCTATGGGTTCTCCTGTTAAATTTGGGTCTTGATTTCTGTTGTTCCATTTGTGAATGAGTTTAGCCCTCAGGCTTATTGACTGTGAGTCCCAACCCCAACCTCATCATGCTAACTGTTATACACGTACTGACAGAATGAAACAATAGCAAACCAAAAAGAACATGAAGAAAATAACAACAATAACAATACCAAAAACCCTAAAAAGCAAACAAACAAAAAATCAAAACACCAACAATAATCAAAGCAGCAACCCAAGACGAAAAAGTAAGCAATCAAACAAAATCAGGCACACTAAACAAAGACCTGAAGAATTAAAGGAGGAAAGAAAAATACTAAAATAAATTTAAAACTGAGTATATGAAATCAAAGAAGGAAGAGATCAGAAATAGTGTATCAAAATAGGAGGTAAAAAATAATCAATAATCTAATAATAATTTTAAAAAGTAATAATATGAAATAAAATGAGATATAGAATAGGAAAAGAAGATGGAGAAAGAAAAAAGAGAAGAACATGCCGAAACTGGTTTGGCTCAGTGGATAGAATGTCAGCTTGGGGACTGAAGGGTCCCGGGTTCGATTCCGGTCAAGGGCATGTATCTTGATTGCGGGCATATCCCCAGTAGGGGGTGAAGAAGAGGCAGCTGATCAATGACTCTCTCTCATCAATGTTTCTAACTCTCTATCTCTCTCCCTTCCTCTCTGTACAAAATCAATAAAATATATTTTTAAAAAAAAGAAAAAAGAGAAGAACAAATAATTGAATTAAATATAAGAACAAAAAGTAAAGAGACTAAGAAAGAAAAAATATTTGGTTTAAATAAGAGGTAGCAATGAGAGAATATGAGAAAAAAAGAGAGAAGATGAGAAAGAAAATCTAAACCAAATCAAATCTCACCCTCCCCCCCAAAAAAAACAACACCCACACAAACCAAAGACCTTGAGTTTGCTATTTGTGGAGCTCGCTGGATTTTGCTGTGATGTGGTTGTATTTGGCCCCTTGGTGTGTGGGTCTCAGGCCTCCTGGGCAAGTTCTCTGGTGCTGCCCAATGTGAGTCACTGTCTCTGCCTAGCCCTGGGCAGCCTGGCTGAAGCCTTATGGGTCCCCAAGTATTCTGGTGGGTGGGGCCTCCATAGTCCAGAGCTGTGTCTGCTCGGACTTGCCCTTTGAATACGCTTGTTCTGGGCTGCTTTCCCTTCTCCCATGGAGCTAGGCTTGGTGGGGGTATCTGGTCCAGATCAGGATGTTTTTAACAGACTTGCCTTGGGGTGGTGCCCTTAGCTTGTAGGAGGGGTAGGTGACTCTTCCTCTCCTTCCAATGCCTCAGCTCTCCTGGATTGCTGGCACCCCTTGTTGCCACCTCTAGCAGTTGGGATTTAAGCAAAGCACACACAAAAAGCAAAATAGAACAAAAAAATCACTCTGCCCCACTTGGCTCTCTAATCTTTCAGCAAGGCCCGCTCTCACTGTGCTCCCGCCTGGCCAGAGATGTTTGAGTCCTCATGCCGCCAGGCCCACCTGCGGGGGCACAGATTTCTAGCCCAGAGCTGTTCCACGGGGCAGGGAGGGGCGGCTCCTCTTCATTTGAGGTTGGGAGGATTGTACCTTTTCCCAGGACACTCAGACTGGCCCCCATCCTGCTCTTCCAGGAAAGTTCTTTCAGAGAATAATTGACCCCTCGGATTCACTGCTGGGGTGGTCTGCTCAGACCCCTCTCCTGGCTGGAGTTCTGCTGAGTAGCCCTTCCCATAGGTTCCAATCCGGGTGAGCTTCCCAGGCTGTACTGTAACCCAGTATTCACTTTTTGTCTGGGATAGGGTGGTCTGAGTTCCCTGGTGACCTGAATTCCTACTTATTCCCACTGCCCGATGCTATGTGGGCTCCCCTTCCCTTCTCTGTTGCTTTGGTTTGGGAATCCCTGTGTGTGGTTGATACTCTACTCTCCTAGGGAGCAGCTGCTCTGCATACTGTTCCTTTCCCAGCCAAGGTGCTTAGCTGTGCACATTGGCTCACCCACACCATGTCTTCTGTCCTCTCTCCACAGTCCACACTCACAGTATTTTTTTCAGGTGTTTTTTCAAGTTGAATGTTCTGATGAGCATGCTACAAGTCCATTCTATTATCTTCTGGATTCCATATTTTTTATTTTCATTTTTATTGCATTTATTGTGGTGACATTGGTTAATAGAATTATATAGGTTTGAAGTGTACAATCCTGTAATACATCATCTGCATATTGTATTGTGTGTTCATCACCCAAAGTGAAGAATCCTTCTGTCACCATTTATCATCTCATTTACCCTCTTCTACCTGCCCCATCCTTTCCTCTGGTAATTACCATTCTGTTGTCTGTGTCTGTGCCAATGAGGTGTTTGGGTGCCATTTAATCCCTTCACCTATTTCAGCCAGCCTCCAACACCACTCCCCTCTGATAGATGTCAGTCTGTTCTCTGTATCTATGAGTCTGTTTCAATTTTGTTTATTTTGTTCATTAACTCATATGGTTTTTGTCTGTCTCTGACTGTCTTATATCTCTGAGCATATCACTCTCCAGGTCTATCTATGCCATCACTAAAGGTAGATTTCTTTCTTTTTTATGATCGAGTAGCATTCCATTGTGTAAATGTACTACAGCTTTTTTATCCACTCATCTACTGCTGGGCACCTGGGCTGCTTCCAAATCTTGGCTATTGTAAATAATACTGCAATGAACATAGGGGTGCATATATTATTTTGAATTTGTGTTTTGAGTTTCTTCGGATATATTCCCAGAAGTAGAATCACTGAGTCAGAAGGCAGTTCCATTTAAAAATATATATATTTCATGGAGTTTTTTACAGAGAAGAAGAGAGAGGGACAGAGAGTTAGAAACATCAGTGAGAGAGAAACATCTATCAGCTGCCTCCTGCACACCCCCTACTGAAGATGTGTCCACTACCAAGGTACATGCCCTTGACGGGATTTGAACCTTTCAGTCTGCAGGCCAATGCTCTATCCACTGAGCCAAACCGTTTCGGCTAAAGGCAGTTCCATTTTTAATTTTTTGAGGAACCGCCATACTGTTTTCCATAGTGGCTGCACCAATCTGCATTCCCACCAACAGTTCACAAGGGTTCCTGTTTCTCTATACCTCACCTATTGTTGGTTGATTTATTGATAATAGTAATTAAGATAGGCTTGAGGTGATATCTTACTGTAGTTTTAATTTTATTTCTATGATGATTAGTGATGCTGAGCATCTTTTCATATGTATATCTTCTTTGGAGAAGTGTCTATTCAGGTACTTTGCCCATTTTTTTTTATTGGATTGTTTGTGTTTCTGGTGTTGAGTTGTATCAGATCTATGTAAATTTTGGATATTAACCCCTTATCAGATATAAGATTGGTGAATGTTTTCCCATTCAGTGGGCAGTCTTTTCATTTTGTTTATTGTTCCTTTTCTGTGCAAAACCTTTTCAGTTTGAGTGGTCCCATTTGTTTGTTTTGTTGTTGTTGCTCTTGCCCAAGGAGATATATCAGAAAAAGTATTACTAAGTGCAACCCTAGCTGGTTTTGCTCAGTGGTTAGAACATTGTTCCATAGACCAAAGGGTTGCAGGTTTGATTCCCAATCAAGGGCGCATGCCTCAGTTTAAGGCTTGATCCCCGGACCCAGTCAGAGTACATTCCAGAGGCATACAATTGATGTGTCTCACATTGGTGTTTCTCTCTCCCTATCTCTCCCCTCCACTATTCTCACTCTCAAAAAAAAAAAAAAATCAATGGAAAAAATATTCTTGGGTGGAGATTTAAAATAATAATGATAATAACAATAATAAAATGTTACTAAGTGAAATGTCAGAGAGTTTACTGCCTGTTTTTCCTCGGAGTTTTATGGCTTTAAGTCTCACATTTAAGTCTTTAATATATTTTGAGTTTATTCTTATGTATGGTATAAGCAGGTACTCTAGTTTAATTTTAGCATGTATCTGTACAATTTTACTAACACCATTTATTGAATAGACTGTCTTTACCCCATTGTATGTTCTAGCCTCCTTTGTCAAATATTGACAATAAAGACATGGGTTTATTTCTGGACTCAGTATTCTGTTCTGTTGATCTATATGTCTGCTTTTATGCCAGTACCATGCTGTTTTGATTAGTGGGTCCTTGTAATATAGTTTGATATCAGGTAGTATGATTCCTCCAACTTTGTTCTTTCTCAAGATTGTGGTGGCTTTTCAGGGTCTTTTGTGGCTCCATATAAATTTTTGGAATATTTGTTCTAATTTTGTGAAATGTGTCATTGATATCTTGATAAGGATTGTGTTGAATCTATGGATTGGTTTGGACATTTAAATACTCTTAATTCTTTCTATCCATGAACACAGTATATGCTTGTACTTATATGTGTCTTCTTCAATTTCATTCTTCAGTGTCTTATGATTTTCTGAATATAAGCTTTTTATATCCTTGGTTAAATTTATTCTTAGGAATTTTATTTTTTTTTGAGGCAATTATAAATGGAATTATTTTCTTAGCTTTTCTTTTTCATAGTTCATTATTGGTGTATAAAAATGCAACTGATTCCTGGATGTTTATTTTATACCCTGTTACTTTGCTAAATTCATTTATAGGTTCTAGTAGTGGTTTGTTTTTTTAATATGGAATCTTTAGGGTCTTTATAGACAGTATCATGTCATCTGCAAATAATGACAGTTTTACTTCTTTATTTAAAACTTGGATGCTTTTTATTTCTTTCTCTTGTCTGCTTGCTGTTGCCAGTACTTCCAGTGCTATGTTGAATAAGAATGGTAGATCTTTTGCCCTTTGACTATGATGTTGCCTGTGGTTTTGTCATAAATAGTTTTTATTATATTGATATTAGAGGCTCGGTGCACAAAATTGGTGCACTGGGGGGGGGGCCCCTCAGCCCAGCCTGCACCATCTTCAATCTGGGACCTCTCGGGGGATGTCCGACTGCTGGTTTAGGCCCAATCCCACAGGGCCTACACCGGGACTGCTGACTCCTAACTGCTCACCTGCCTGCCTGCCTGATCACCCCCTAACCACTCCCCTGCAGGCTTAATTGATGCCTAACTGCTCCCCTGCTGGCCCAATTGCCTCCAACTGCCCTCCCCTGCTGGTGTGGTCACCCCTAACTGCCCTCCCCTGCCAGGCCAGTTGCCCCCAACTGTTCCCGCCTGCTGGCCATCTTGTGGCAGTCATCTTGTGGTATCCATCTTGTGATGACATGGAGTAGCTATCTTGTGGTGGCCATCTTATGACAATATGGGAGGTGGCTTGAGGGCCACTAGGCTTTTTAAAAAAATATATATTTTATTGAGTTTTTACAGAGAGGAAGAGAGAGAGATAGAAAGCTAGAAACATCGGTCAGCTGCCTTTTGCACACTCCCTACTGGGGATGTGCCCGCAACCAATGTACATGCCTTGACCAGAATCGAACCCAGGACCCTTCAGACCGCAGGCCGATGCTCTATCCACTGAGCCAAATCGGTTTCGGCTGTTGGGGATTTTTAAATTATACCTTCAATTTCATCAGTTGTAATCAGTTTATTCAGATTTTTTTATTCTTATTCAGTTTTGGGAGATTGTATGTTTCTAGGAATTTACCTATTTTGTCCCCATTGTCCAATTTGTTGACATGTAGTTGTTTGTAGTATTTTCTTACAATCCTTTGTATGTCTGTGGTGTCAGTTGTTACTTTTCTTTCATTTATGATTTTATTTATTTGCTCTCTTTTTTTCTTGATGAGTCTGTTTAAAGCCTTTTTAATCTTGTTTATTTTTTCAAGGAACCAGCTTTTGGCTTCATTGATCTTTTGTGTTGTTGTTTTTAGACTCTATTTTGTTTATTTCTGTTCTGATCTTTTTAAAATCCTCATCAAAGGATATATTTTTCATTGATTTCTAGAAAGAGTGGAAGGGAGGGAGAAGGCAGAGAGTGGTGGTGGCGGTGGGGGAGAGGAGAGAGAGAAATATTGATGTGAGAGAAACATATCAATTGGTTCCCTCTTGCACATGCCCTGGGCAGGGATCAAATCTGCAATCTAGGTATGTACACTTGACCAGGAACCGAACCCTAAACCCTTGGGTGTACAGGTTTAGCCACTGAGCAGTGCCGGCCAGGGCTGCTCTGATCTTTATTATTTTCTCCCTTCTACTTACTTTTGCCTTTGCTTGATGTTCTTTTTATAGTTTTTTTTTTTAAAAATGTAATGATAGATTATTTATATGAGATTTTTAAAATTTATTTTTTGAGGTAGGCCTGTAATGCTGTGAATTTCCCTCCTAGAACTTCTTTCTCTGTGTCTCACAGATATGGGGTTGTTGTGTTTTCATTTTCATTTGTTAAAGTTATCTTCTAATTTTTCATTAATCTCATTGTTAATCCATTAATTGTTCAGTAAAATGTTATTTAGCCTCTAAGTGTTTGTGTGTATTTCACTTTTTTTTCTTGTGATTGATTTCTAGTTTCATAGCATTATGGTTGATATGATTTCAATCTTCTTAAACTTACTAGGACTTACTTTGTGTCCTAACATGTGGTTTATCCCAGAAAATGTTTCATGTGTACTTTTCAAAGAATGTATATTTTGCTGCTTTGGGATGAAATGCTCTGAAGATATCAATTAAATCCATCTAACCTAGTGTGTCATTTAAGGCCACTGTTTCCTTTTTGATTTTATGTTTAGGAGATCTATCCATTGATATCCAGTGGATTGTTAAAATTCCTTACTATGACTGTATTACTGTTAATCTCTTCCTTTATGTCTGAGATTTGCTTTATATATTTAGGTGTTCCTATGTTGGGTGCATAAGTATTTACAAGGATTATATTCTCTTGTTGGATTGCTCCTCTTAATATTATGGTAGTGCCCTTCTTTGTGTCTTATGATAGTCTTTGTTTTAAGGTCTATTTTGTCCGATACAAATTTTACTACCCCAGGTTTTATTTCCATTGGCTTGAAACATCTTTTTCTATACCTTTACCTTTAGTCTGTGTATGTCTTTCGTTCTGAAGTAAATCTATTGTAGACAGCATATGTATGGGTCTTGTTTTCTTATCCATTTTGCTACCCCGTGTCTTTGTCTATTGTTGACAGTATTACAGATGTTTCCCATTTTCTTTTTGCCCCCCCCCAATCCCTCCCCTCCCTAGGCCTTTTCCTCCCCAGGTCTGCGTCCATGGGTTATGCATATATGATCTTTGATTAATTCTCCCCCCACCCCAACTGAGATATGTTATTCTGCTCAATGCATTCATACCTCTGGACCTATTTTGTTCACCAGTTTATTTTGTTCATTAGAGTTCCCATTTATGTAAGATCATGTGGTATTTGTCTTGCCATGGCTGACTTATTTCACTTAGCATAATAATCTCCAGTTTCATCCAGGCTATCTCAAAGGGTAAGAGCTTCATCTTTTTCAGAGCTGCATAGTATTCTGTTGTGCAAATGTACCACTGCTTTTTTTATCTACTCACCTACAGGTGGAAATTTGGGCTGTTTCCAGATCTTAGCTATTTTAAATGCTGCTACTGTCAACATAGGGATGCATATATTCTTTTTGATTGGTGTTTCTGGATTCTTAGTATGTATTTCCAGAAGAGGGATCACTGAGTCAAATGGCAGTTCCATTTTTAATTTTTTGAGAAAACTCCTGTTTTTCACATTGGCTTCACCAGTCTGCATTCCCACCAGCAACGTACTAGGGTTCTCTTTTCTCCATATCCTTGCCACACTTGTTATTTGTGGATTTATTGATGGTGGCCATTTTGGCAGGTGTGAGGTGCTACCTCATTGTTGTGTTAATTTGCATCTCTCTGAGGACCAGTGACTTTGAGCATCTTTTCACATGTCTATTGGTCATTTGTGTATCCCTTGCGAATAATGACAGTTTTAATTCTTTTCCAATTCAGATGTCTTTTATTTCTTCTTGTCTGATTGCTATGGCTAGTGCTTCCAGTACTATGTCGAACAGGAGTGGTGAAACTGGGCATCCCTGTCTTGTACCTGTTCTTAGGGGAAATGGTTTTAGTGTTTTCCCATTGGCTGTAGGTTTGTCGCATAAGGCTTTTATTATGTTTAGGTGTGATCGCTCTATTCCCACTTTGCTGTAAGTTTTTATTTTAAAAAAATCAGTGTTGGATTTTGTCAAATGCTTTTTCTGCATCAATTGATATGATCATGTGATTTTTGTCTCTCAGTATGTTTAGGTGATATATAAAGTTTGTTGATTTGTGACTATTGTACCAGCCTTATATCACCAGAATAAATCCCACTTCGTCCTAGTGTATGATTGTTCTAATGTAACACTGGATCCAATTTGCTAGAATTTTATTGAGGATTTTAGTATCTATGTTCATCAGGGATATTGAACTATATCCTGGCTTCATAGAAAGAGTTTGGAAGTGTTCCTTCCTCCTGAATTTTTTGAAATAGTCTGAAGAGGGTAGGTTTTAGTTCTTCTTTGAGTGTGCCCTCTTTGGAGAAATGTCTATTTAGGTCCTTTACCCATTTATTAATTGGATTGTTTATCTTCCTGGTGTTGAGTTGTATAAGTTCTTTACATATTTTGAAAATTAACCCTTTATTTGATTTATCATTGGTAAATATGTTCTCCCATGCAATAGATTCTCTTTGCATTTTGTTGATGGTTTTTTTTGTTGTTGTTGTTGTGTAGAAGCTTTTAAGCTTGATGTAGTCCATTTTTTTCTTCTTTTCTGAGTTTCCTTCGCCCTAGGACCATGATCAGCAAACTGTGGCTCTCGAGCCACATGCGGCTTTTTGGCCCTTGAGTGTGTCTCTTCCACAAAATACCACGGCCTGGGCAAGTCTATATTGAAGAAGTGGCGTTAGAAGAAGTTTAAAAAATTTGGCTCTCAAAAGAAATTTTAATCGTTGTACTGTTGATATTTGGCTCTGTTGACTAATGAGTTTGCTGACCACTGCCCTAGGAGATGTATCTGTAAACACATTGCTAAGGGAGATGCTTGAGATTTTACTGCCTATGTTTTCTTCTAGGATTTTTATGGTTTTGCGCCTTACACTTAAGTATTTTATCCATTTTGAGTGTATTCTTGTGTATGGTGTAAGTTGGTGGCCCAGTTTCATTTCTTTGCATGTATTTGTCCAATTTTCCCAACACCATTTATTGAAGAGACTATTTTACTCCATTGTATGCTCTTGCCTCCTTTGTCAAATATTAATTGTCTATATTGTCATGGGTCAATTTTTGGGGTCTCTGTTCTGTTCCATTGGTCTATATGCCTGTTCTTGTGCCAGTACCAGGCTATATTGATTACAATGGCTTTGTAGCATAACTTGATATTCAGTATTGTGATCCCCCCAACTTTATTCTTATTTCTCAAGATTGCTGTAGCCATTTGGAGTCTTTTTTGTTTCATATAGTTTTTTTTTGAATATTTGTTCTAGATCTATGAAATATGCTGTTGGTGTTTTAATAGGGATAACATTGAATCTGTAGACTGCTTTGGGTGGTATGGCCATTTTAATGATTTAATTCTACCAATCCAAAAACACAGGATATGCTTCCACCTGTTTCTATCTTCCTCTATTTCTTTTTTCAGTGCCCTATAGTTTTCTGAGTATAGGTCTTTTGCCTCCTTGGTTAAGTTTATTCCCAGCTATTTTATTTCTTTGTTGCAGTGGTAAATGGGATTGTTTTTTAGTTTCTTTTTCTGAGAGTTCATTATTAGTAAATAAAAATGCCACTGATTTCTGGATGTTAATTTTGTATCCTGATATATTGCCAAATTTATTAATTAAATATAGTAGTTTTTCGGTGGAGTCTTTAGGGTTTTCTGTGTACACTATCATGTCATTTGTGACAAATGACAGTTTTACATCATCCTTTCCAATTTGGATGCCTTTTTATTTCTTCTTGTCTGATTGCTGTGGCTAGATTTCCAATACTGTGTTGTATAAGAATGGTGAAAGTAGACTTTTTTTGTCTTCTTCCTCATCTTTAGGGACATGTTTTTAATTTTTTCCTCATTGAGTATGATGTCGGGTATAGGTTTTCATGTATGGCCTTTATTATTGTTGAGGTATGATCTCTCTATTCCCACTTTGATAAGTTTTTATTATAAATGGGTATTGTTCTTTGTCAAATACCTTTTCTGCATCTACTGGATTTTTATCCTTCATTTTGTTAATGTAGTTTATCACATTTATTAATTTGTGAATATTGAACCATTCTTGTATCCCTGGAATAAACCCCACTTGGTCATGGTGTATGGTCTTTTTAATACATTACTGGATCTGATTTGCTAATATTTTGTTGAGGATTTTAGCATCCATGTTCATCAGGGATATTGCACTGTAATTTTCTTTCTTTGTAGTGTCTTTATTGAGTTTTGGAATTAGCAAAATGCTGGCCTCATAAAAAAAGCTGGAAAGTCTTCTCTCCTCTTGAATTTTACTGTCTCTGATTAGAGCATGTAGGCTATTTACATTTAAAGTCATTATTGACAGATATGTATTTATTGCTGTTTTATTTTTTATAGCTATATTCCTTTCTTTCTTTCTTTCTCTCTCTCTCTCTCTCTCTCTCTCTCTCTCTCTCTCTCTCTCTCTCTCTTTTTGTTCCTTTCTTAAAGAAGATCCTTTAACATTTCTTATAATTCTGGTTTGGTGGTGAAGAGCTACTTTGGCTTTTTCTTATCTTGAAAGTTCTTTAGTTCACCTTCAATTTTGAATGAGAGTATGCTGGGTAGACTAGTCTTCCTACCACTTTGAATATTTCATGCCATTCCATTCTGGCATGAAATGTTTCTGTTGAGAAATCTGCTGACAATCTATGGGAGCTCCCTTGTAGGTAACTGTCTGTTGCTGCTTTTAATGTTTTCTCTTTGTCTTTAATCTTTGGCATTTTAATTATGATGTTTCTTGGTGTGAGCTTCTTTTGGTCCATCTTGTTTGGGACTCTGTGCTTCCTAGATTTTTGTGTCTTTTTTCTTCACGAGGAAGTTTTCATACATTATTTCTTTAAATAGGTTTTAAAATTTATTTTATTTTTAAATTGGGTATGAGCCCTAACAAGGAATTGAACCTGCCTATTTCTAGTGTATGGAATGATATTCCAACCAACTGAGCCTTACTGGCCGTGGCCAACTAATTTCATGATCCCTTGCTCACTTTTATGTCTTTCTGGTATTGCAGTGATGCAGATGTTGTTACACTTCATGTTGTCCCAAAGGTCGCTTAAACTAGTCTTTTTTAAAATATGTTTTTTCTTTTTACTGCTCTGATTGTTTTCTGCTACCTTGTCTTCCAAATTGCTGGTTTGATCCTCTGCCTCATCTGATGTACTGCCTGTGACTGTCCTTGGGCAACCTATTTGGAGCTACAGAGCTATCCACAGTTTGTGGCTGCTTCTGCTGGGCCTGAGTATGTGTGGATAGGACCAAGCTGCACACTTGGTCCTATCCACACGTACTCAGGCCCAGCACCTTTTCCACCAGCTCAGGCCCAGCACCTTATCCACACATACTCAGGCCCAGCACCTTTTCCACCAGCACCAAGCCTAGGGGTGGTCAGCAAAAGGCCCAAGTCACCCCATGGTCTGACTCCACTTGCTGGATGCCTTTTAGGCTCAGCCACTGAAAGAGCCTCTAGTGGTAACTCATGTTGCATGAGGTAGGTTCTCAGTGAGTCACCACGTAGGAGCAAGTGGTATTCACCAGACTAATACAGCTTCAAACTTGGTGCCAGTGCCTGGACTTGAGACCACTTAGCAAATGTCTCAAGGTATACCAAACTTAGCTGCCACCACTGGTGCCACTAGACCTTTGAGGTGGGTGAGGTCTAGGGAGTTGTCAGGGTGAGGACAACAGAGTTTATTGGCTACAAACAGACCAAGATTTGGCCACGTGAATGGAAAACTCTGCATCAGCCAGGCATGCGAGGGAAAATGGTCCCTCTCCTAGTGTAACACAACTCAGTCTGTCCCAGATACTGCTGAGAGCCCAAGAGCAATATGGCAGGGCCACTGAGAGTCAGGAGGGTTGGGCTAGTGGATTTTCTATGAGTAGGAGGCATTGATCAGGCTTGGGAGAAGGTGGGGATGTGGTCCCTGCACCAGAGCCATACAACTCAGTCTGCCCTGGATTCTTCCCAGTCCTCCTGGGGAGCCTGAGCTCAGCAGGGCATGGCCACCAGGAGTTGGGATGATGGAACTGTTGAGAATTGTAGCATGGGGCTAGTGGATCTCCCGTGAGGGAAGGGCACTGGTTAAGCTCACAGGTAGGTAGTGGGGATGGCCCCCATGTCAGTGCCACACAAGTTAGTCACTGACACCTACTGAGTCTGCCTGGACATTTATACCACAGGTTCAGGCAGCTGACTCCTCTGTAGGGTGTGAGCTCTGTCGGGTGGGGTAGCAGGAAGTCCAGAGAGTAGGGCTATTGCAATCCTCCAGACTGATGCCATAAGGAAGTGAGTGCTCCACTCAAGAAATATGGTGTCAGTGATGTGGGAGAGGGACTCAGCACAAGTATCCTGGTGTCTATCCCTTTAGCTCCTATTTGTAGCCACACACCCAATCTCTCCTCACACAACCTCATCCACTCTGACCTTCCTCTGCTGGAGCCCAGATTGAATGGCTATGAGTGAGATTTTGTTCACTGGCCTTTTGTTGTTGTTAATCCTCACCTGAATATATGTTTCCCATTGATTTTTTTTTTTTTTTTTTTTTTTTTTTAGAGTGCAAGGGAAGTGGAGAGACACAGAGAAAGAAACATTGATGTGAGAGAGACACATTGATTGGTTGCCTTCCATGCATACCCCCACCAGAGCCAGGAATTGAGCCCATAACCGAAGTGTGTGCTCATGACTGGAATCAAACCCAGCATCCTTCAAGTCCATGGGCAGATGCTCTATCCATTGAGCCAAAATGACTAGGGCGTGCACTGGCCTTTTCAGCTGGCACCTGTGTCTCTAGTAGATTCCTATCTTTCTCTGGTGGATAGAATCCCTGCTGATCTTCCAGATGGTATTTGTTTGCCTCTTCCTGGCCCCAGTGCTCTGCACTGTGGAGCTTGGTATGGGGTTGGGACCCCACAGTCCTTAAGGAGAATATTTGCAACTGAGATACCCCTCCAGATTCTTAGCCACCACCCATGGGATCAGGACCAGCCCTTTTTGTGTCTCTGCTCTTCCTACAAGGCTTGATGTAGCTTCTTCCATAAATCCATGGTTATAAGACTTCTGTTCAGCTAATCTTCATTTGCTTATTCAGGTTGTTTGTATTTCATTTGTAATTCCAATTTGTTCCTGGGAGGAGATGAATGTAACTTCTATCTGTCTTGCTGCTATTTTGAATCTCCATATTTTATTTTGAAACATCATTTTTCAGGCCTATTATGTTTTTTTTTTTAAGTGTTTTTATTTTAAATATTTTAATTTTTATTGATTTCAGAGAGGAAAGGAGAGGAAAAGAGAGATAGAAACATCAATTATGAGAGGGAATCATTGATCAGCTGTTCCCTTCACTTCCACAACCTACCCCCCCAACCCCCCCTTCCCCCACCAGCCACTGGGGATCGAGCCTGCAACCTGGGCATGTGCCCTGACTGGAAATTGAACCATAATCTTTTGGTTCATAAGTCAATGCTCAACCACTGAGTCACGTTGAAGGGTTGTTTGTTTATTTGTTTGTTTAGTCCTGTTGCTTTTAAGGTATTGTTTTTTATTTTGAACAATTTTACTTTCACCAGGCATGGTTTTCTTTGTACTCATATTGGGGCAGTAGAGCATCATGAGTTTGTGAGTTTATCTCTTTCAGCAGCTCTAGAATGTGGGTTATCACATACCCCATATGCATCTCTTCCTTTCTTCTTGATTTCCCGCCCCCTCTTTTTTATTATAGATATTTTCTTTCCGTCTGTCTTCCAATTCACTTATCACCTATTCTATCTAATCTGCTGTCAAACCCATCTAGTGTATTTCCTTTCAGTTATTTTATTTTTGAATTTTATAATTTCCAATGAATTAATTTTTATAGACTCTAGATTCCATAGTAAAATTTTTATTTGATACATTTTCTTTCATATTTTAAAAATATTAATCATGGTTATAACACATTCTGATAACCACAATAGCCTATCATCTGATATTGCCTTCTTTTTTTTTTTTTTTTTTTTGGTTTTCTTTTTACTCCTCTCCTTGGCATGAATTTTTGACTGACTGCCAGATATTGTGTGAGGAAATGTATTAATATGGATGCTGTTATCTTATAGGCAGAGAGAGGATGACTAAAAACTTTAGTCCCTTCAGTATCATGCAGACTCAAGGCTGCATTGCAGTTTTGATCAGGTTTATCTATATTTGCCTTTCCTCCAGTCCTGCTATAGTTCTCCAAGGATTCCTACAGAGACTTGGAGTGTGGATGGAGGTCCCTTGGCTCCAGACACTCAACTCTAATATTTGTCTCGCTGGTAATCCAAGCTACTAAAATTCCTCTCTAGTTTATAGAGGTTTTTTGTATGGCTTCTTAGGCTCCCACCCCATGCAGCGTTGGAATTCATCAAATATCTTCTTTTTTTTTTTTCATCAAATGTCTTAAGGTGAATGTGGTTGAAACGGGATTGATTCTACAAGGTCCCTTTTGACTGGGGCAATCTCTAATTTCATCACTCTGTCTACACAAGATGTCCACAGCTTGACTGTTTTCCCTGTGTCTTAATAGCAACCCCATAGCTGGATTTTCATTGCACTCCAAACCTAGAGGCAGAAGTGCTTTGGGGAGAAGAAGATGCTCTGTGTGGCCTAATCTTTGAGCAGTTCCCCTTTACCTTCCTCACTCACTTTACACCTTCCCCTGCAGGAGAACTCTGACCACAATGCTCATCTTCATTAGACTGTCTTTTCCAGGTTTTAGTCAAAGACTGCCTCCCATTTATCATTTATCAATCCACCTAAATGTCACTCCTTAGTGAGATATGCTCAGACCACCAAATATAAGTCACCAATCAGACCCTTCTTTCTAGCATGTCATCTGTTTTATTTTATCACAGCTCTCAACATACCATTATGTCATTAGTGTCATGGTTTATGTTTGTTTGTCCTCTTCCCGTTAGAAGGAAAGCTCTGTCAGAACAGAGACTGTGCTGCTTACCATAGCATACTCAACCACCATCATGTACCTACATACTGAGGGCCATCCATTGACTTTAATTGGGTCAATGATCAAATGGATGAATGAATGAAGGAATGAAGGAATCTAGAGCATGAACCCTCTAAGATTCTATATGTATTCACTTGAGTTTAATGGGACATACACAAGTTAAAAATTGATTATATCTGCCCTGGTCAGTGGTTGGGCATTGTCCCATGCACCAAAAGGTTGCCGGTTTGGTCTGGTCAAGGGCACATGCCTGGGTGGTGGGCTTGATGTCTGGTAAGGGGTGTGCAGGAAGCAGCTGATTGATGTTGCACTCTCTCATTGATGTTGTTTTTTTTCTATCTCTCCCTATCCCTTCCTCGCTGTCTAAAAATCAATAAACTATACTTTAAAAAAATTGATGATATGCAGTGTTGGTAAGCATGTGGAGAATCAGAACACTCAAAACACTTATAGTGGGTGTGTAAATTGGTACAACCATTCTAGAAACTGTTTAGAAATATTGGCTAAAGCTCAAATGCAGGCCTACCCATGTGACTCCCAAGATATATTCAAGAGTATTCATAGCAGCTTTACTCATCAGATCTCCAAATTGGAAATAACCCAAATGAACCAGGAGAGGGAAAGTATAAACCATTGTGTCATACAATAGAAACATGTATATTAATACAAGAGAACAGAGTATTGCTCCATGTAACATGATAGAGCTCACAGACATCATATTGAGTGGAAAAAACAGGCCCAGAGATAATATGACTCATTCATGTGAGATAAAAAATAGGCCAAGGTCAAGATGGTGTTTACTTTGAATAATCAATGGAAGAAGACTTGCTGGAGAGAATCCTACTAACTGAGGACAAAAAGTGGAGATCATACAGAGACTGGTAGGAGGGGCAGAGGCGCAAAAGGACTGGCTGGGCTGCCATAGACAGCAACTGAAGTTATGGAAGGATATCTCATCGGTGGGGGGTTGCCACTGAGAACTCTGAGGTCTAATCTCAAGCTGCCCCTCCCCAGCAGAGAGCACCAGACCTGAGAAGGGTACCCTAACCAAAGGATTACAAAGAATTATAAGAAAATACTATAAACAACTATATGCCAACAAGCTGGACAATGTGGATGAAATGGAAAAATTCCTAGAAAAATACAATCTCCCAAAACTGAATCAGAAAGAATCAGAAAACCTGAATAGGCCAATAATAACTGATGGAATAGAAGCAGTTGTCAAAATACTCCCAGCAAACAAAAGTCCGAGTCTAGATGGCTTCACAGGGAAGTTTTATCAAACATTCAAAGAAGAACTAACATCTATACTCCTCAAACTATTGCAAAAACATTCAAGAGGAAGGAACACTTCCAAGCTCTTTTTATAAGGCCAGTATAATTCTAATTCCAAAACCAGATAAAGACACTACAAAGAAAGAGAATTACAGGCCAATGTCCCTAATGAACATAGGTGCTAAAATCCTCAACAAAATATTAGCAAATCAGATCCAGCAATATATAAAAAAGGCCCATATACCATGATCAAGTGGGATTATTCCAGCAATGCAAGGCTAGTACAATATTTGTAAATCATTACATATGATGCATCACATAAAGAAATTGAAAGACAAAAATCAGAAATCACATGATCATATCAATAGCTGCAGAAAAATTATTCCACAAAATTCAACACCTGTTTTTGATAAAAATCTGAGCAAAATGTGAATAGAGAAAGCATATCTCTACATGATAAAGGCAATATATTACAAACTTACAGCCAACATCATACTCATTATACAAAAACTAAAATAATATCCCCTAAGAACAAGAACAAAACAGGGATGTCTGCTTTCACCACTCTTATTCAACACTAGAGCCTGGTGCACAAAGATTCATGTACTGGGGGGAAGGGGAGGGGTCTCTCATCCCAGCCTGCACCCTCTCGCAGTCTGAGACCCCTCTGGGGATGTCCACCTGCCTAAGTTGACAGTCAGACATCTCTCTGGCAGCCCAGGAGCGCTTGGGGGGTGTCTGACTCACAGCCCCCACCATTGCTGGTGCACTCTCAGCCCTCAGCCTGGCTTGTGGCTGAGTGGAGCTCCTCTTGTGGGAGCGCACTGACCACTAGGGGGCAGCTCCTATATTGAGTGTCTGCCCCCTGGTGATCAGTGTATGTCATAGCGACTGGTCATTCTTGTTCATTCTGCCATTAGGTTCAATTTGCAAACTACCCTTTTATTTTGTTGTCTGGAAGACCTAGCCACAACGATCAGATAAGAAGAAGAAATACAAGGCATCCAATTGGAAAGGAGGAAGTAAAGCTCTCACTATTCACAAATGACATTATACATAGACAACCCTGAAGACTCCAACAAAAAACTACTAGATTTAATAAATGAATTTGGCAATGTAGCAGGATACAAAATCAACACCCAAAAATTAATGGCTTTTTTATACACCAATTTGAATTCTCAGAAAGAGAGACTAAACAATCCCATTTACTACTACAACAATTAAAATTAAGTTACTAAGGAGTATACTTAACCAAGGAGGCAAGAGACCTATACTCAGAAAATGACAGGATGTTGAAAAAAGAGATAGAAGGAGATATAAACAAGCAGAATATAGCATGTTCATGGATTGGTAGAATCAACATCATTAAAATGTCGATACTACCCAAGGCAATCTATAAATTCAAAGCAATCCTTATTAAAATACCAAAGGCATATTTCATACATCTAAAAAAAATACTCCAAAAATGTTTATGAAGTAAAAAAAAGACCCGGAATAGCTTCAAGAATCTTGAGAAAGAAAAGCAAAGTTAGAGGAATCACAATACCGTATTTGAAGTTTTACTACAAAGCAATCATAATCCAAACAGCCTGGTTCTGGCACAAGAACAGGCATATAGATTCATGGAACAGAACAGAGAACCCAGAAATTGACCCAAGCCATTAAACTCAATTAATATTTGACAAAGGAGGCAAGAACATACAACGGAGTCAACAGAATCTCTTCAATAAATGTTGTTGGGAAAATTGGACAGATATGCAAAACAAACAAACAAACAAAAATGAAACTAGACCACCAACTTACACCATACACAAGAATAAACTCAAAATGAATGGGACTCAAATTTAAGTTGTGAAACCATAAAAATCCCAGAAGAAACCATAGGCAGCAAAATCTCAGACATCTCTCATAGCAATACTTTTACAGATTCATTTCCTAGGGCAAAGGAAGCTAAGGAGAAAATAAACAAATGGGACTATATTAAAAATAAAATTTCTGAGGAGAAACCAAGATGGCGCCATAGGGTAGACACCTGAATGCAGCTTACCACAACAAATTTGAATTTAGAACTGGAAAACAGGGGAGGCATTGCCCTGAAGCACCTGACAGCTAGCTGAGAGGAGGCTCTGCCATCTGGGAAGGAGAGAGAAGGCACGCTGAACCTCAGGAACTGTGGAGGTACAGAGAACTGTGCACACAAAAAGGCACATGGAGAGGAAGGGCCAAGATTGCTGCTGGCTTACTCCTGGTGCATGGAGAGGGCCGACAGCTAAGGGACCGCTGGCTTTCTTGTTCGAGAGGAAAACAGAATCACCCTATTGCTCTGATAGACGGCCCCAGACAGGAAGAGGCCAGACTTTCAGGCAGCGGGCAGAGATCTCTCAGAGGTGTGTGAAGCCAGAGGCCATAACTGCCAGACTTGGGGAGGAGCCGACAGGAAAACAAAGCTTTTCTGCACCAACCCGAGACTCCGCCCCATCCAAGCTGAGCACAGAAGCTCTCCCAGAGGCTGGCTTTCTCTAAGGAGGGACTGGCCAGAATCCAAAGCTTGTCTGTGCCTTTACCAAAGAGGTGTGCATGCTAGCAACCAATCTTCTGAAACTCACTGTGAACAGAACAGGACTTTTCTAAGGTGAGACTGACAGGGAACCAAAGATTGTCTGTGCCACCCCGAGACCCTGCCCCATCCAAGTGGAGTACAGAAGCCCTCCTAACTGAGACACTGCTGACCCTCACAGCCAATTGGCTTGGAGATCAAC
This sequence comes from Pipistrellus nathusii, assembly GCA_963693515.1. Taxonomy (NCBI): domain Eukaryota; kingdom Metazoa; phylum Chordata; class Mammalia; order Chiroptera; family Vespertilionidae; genus Pipistrellus; species Pipistrellus nathusii. The sequence goes on along the minus strand of OY882862.1, from coordinate 5,836,018 downwards.
GCTTCCCAGTGATACCAACAATAAGCAAGGCTTACCAACAAGACTGCACACACAGCCCACAAAGGGTTACACCAAGACTGTCCCCTACAGGTAACTGGGAAGGCTGTGCTACTGGGCTCTACCAGAACAACTAGCACACAAAACTATTCCATCAAATCAGGGAAACAACTAAAATGCAGACAAGAGGAAGGACACAAGGGAGGAGATGGAGGAAAAGAAAACATTGGACATTGAGTTCAAAACTACAGTTATAAGATTATTTAAGAATATCCTAAAAAAGGCCGATAAAATAAATGAGACCTATGAGGATATGAAAAGGGAGCAACTAGAAATAATAAGAGATCAACTAGAAATGAAGAAAACATTGTCTGAAATAAAAAATATTACCCAGAGTCCTAAAAACAGACTGGAAGATCCCAAGAATCAAGACAAAGATTTAGAACACAAAGAGCCAGAGGACACTCCTCCACAGAAGCAAGAAAAGAGAATCCAGAAAGTTGAAGATAGTGTAAGAAACCTCTGAGACAATTTCAAGTGAACCAACATCAGAATTATGGGGATCCCAGAATAAGAGAGAGCACAAGCTACCAAAAGAATACTGGAAAAAGTAGTGACAGAAAACTTCCCCATCTGGAGAAAGAAATAGACTTACAAGTCCAGGAAGCCCGCAGAACCCCAAACAAAAGGAATCCAAGGAGGATCACACCAAGACACATCATAATTAATACACACACACACACACACACACACACACACACACACACAGTATTTTCCGACGTATAAAACGACCCCCTAATTTTACAGTTAAAACATAGGTTTAGGCCTATATTCGCTGTGTAAGACTACCTCCCGCCCCCACTTCAAAGAAAAGACTTACTTTCCGTCAAGATCTGCAGGTAATTTTTGTGCAATTTTGGTCTTTTGCCCCCAATTTTCGGTTGACTTTTTTTCATTTCAAAAGTCGTCTTATACGCCGGAAAATACGGTATATATATTTTTTATTGATTTTTAAAAATTTTATTTATTTATTTATTTATTTTTTTACAGAGAGGAAGGGAGAGAGATAGAGAGCTAGAAATGTCGATGAGAGAGAAACATTGACCAGCTGCCTCTTGCACACCCCCCACCGGGGATGTGCCCACAACCAACATACATGCCCTTGACTGGAATCGAACCTAGGACCTTTCAGTCCGCAGACCAATGCTCTACCACTGAGCCAAACCGGTTTCGGCAAGACACATCATAATTAAAATTCCAAGAGCAGCCGGGACTGGTTTGGCTCAGTGGATAGAGCGTCGGCTTGGGGACTGAAAGGTCCGGGTTCGATTCCGGTCAAGGGCATGTACCTTGGTTGCAGGCAGATCCCTGGTAGGGGGTGTGCAAGAGGCAGCTGATCGATGACTCTCTCTCATTGATGTTTCTAACTATCTGTCTCCTTTCCTCTCTGTACAAAATCAATAAAATATATTAAAAAAATAAAATAAAATTCCAAGAGCAAAAGACAAAGAGAGAATATTAAAAGCAGTAAGAGAAAAGCAGGTAGTTACCTATAAAGGAGCACCCATACAATTATCAGCTGATTTCTCAATAGAAACCATGCAGGCCAGACGGGAATGATAAGAAATATTCAAGGTGATGAATAGCAAGAACCTACAGCCAAAAATAATCTACCCAGAAAAGCTATCACTCAGAATCAAAAGCCAGATAAAGAGCTTCACAAATAAAAAAAAGCTAAAGGAGTTCATCACCACCAAACCAGAATTATATGAATTATATGAAGGAGGTTATTTAGGAAGAAGAAGAAGATAAAGATAAAAATTATGAACAACAAATACGTAACTATCAACAAGTGAATCTAAAGAACAAGGGAATTAAAAAATCTGATGAACAATATTAACTGGTGAATATAATAGAATCAGAGGTATGGAAGGGGAGTGAACTGACGATTCTCGGGGAAAAGGGGAATTGGGGTGCGGGAAGAGACTGAACAAAAACTGTGCACGTATGGATGGAGACAATGGGGGATAGGGAAAGGACAGAGGGTGGGGTGGGAACCTGGTGGAGGGGAGCAATGGGGGGGGGAGAGGAACACATTTGTAATAATCTGAACAATAAAATTTATTAAAAAAAATAAAATTTCTTTCACAGTAAAAGAAACCATCAACAAAATGAAAAGGGGGCCCACTGTATGGAAGAACATATTTGGCAATGATACATCTGATAAAGGGTTAATATCCAAATTATATAAGGATGACAAACTATCCAATTGAAAAATGGGCAGAGGACCTAAATAGACACTTCTCCAGAGTGGACATACATAAGGCCAAGAGACTTGTGGGGAAAATGCTCAGTCACTGATCATCAGATAGATGTAAATTAAAATGACAATGAAGTATCACCTCACACCTATCAGAATTGCTACAATCAACAAATCAATAAATGACAAGTGCTGGTGAAGATGTGGGGAAAAGGGAACCCTAGTCTGCTGTTGGGAATACAGACTGATGTAACTATTATGGAAAATAGTATGGAAGCTCCTTAAAAATTTAAATATGAAACTGCCATTTGACCCAGTGACCCCACATTTATATATCCTAAGAAACCCAAAACACCCAACAGAAAGAATGATTATAATGTACAATTTACAATAGCTAAGATCTATAAACACCCCAAGTTCCCATCAGTAGATGATTGGAAAAAAAAAAAAAAAGCTGTGGTATATTTATACCAGGGAGTACTATGCAGCAGTAAAAAAAAAAAAAAGAAGAATCTCTCCCTGACTGGTTTGGCTCAGTGGATAGAGGTCCTGAGAGGTCCCGGGTTCAATACCGGTCAAAGGCATGTACCAGTAGGGAGTGTGCAGGTGGCAGCTGATTGATGTTTCTAGCTCTCTGTCCCTCTCCCCTTCTGTAAAAAAAAATCAATAAAATATATTTAAAAAAAGAAGAATCTCTTACCCTTTGAGACAGCATGGAGGGACCAGGAGAGTATCATGCTAAGTGAAATAAGTCAGTTGGAGAAAGAGATGTATTATATGATATTATTCATATGTGGAGTCTAATTAAGATAAACTGATTAATGGAGTGTATCCAGAGAAGTGGAAGCATTTAACAGAGTGGGGAATCTCTGAGGGAAGACAGGAGAGGGTGGGGGGTGAGAGAGGTAATAAACCAAGGACTTGGTTTGCATATATGCATGGCCATGGACACAGACAGAATATAGCCTGGGTGGTGAAGGCGTGGGATGAAGGCAGGGGGTTTTTAGAGGGGGTTGGTGTGTGTATGTGGGGGGAAATTGGGACATGTAATACTTTCAGCAATAAAGAGTTTGATCATCAGTGGATGAGCAGCTGGAAATGTTCTGTTGGTTGTGTTTGGGTACATGGGGAAAGCTAAGTCTGAACTTCATTGAGCTGTGCAAATAAATTAGTGTACTTGACATGTGAGTTAGACCCAGAAAGGTGTAGCTTAGTTTGTGGATGACATACCATGAGCCTGGCTCTGGTGGTAAAAGAGTTACCAACCTGCCCGACCGGTGAGAATCAGTGATTGAGTGTTGCCCCATGAATTATTGATAGATCACCATTTGATTCCCCTAAGGAATGGAATTGTGGGCTTGAGTCCCAATAGGGGCAGCAAAAGGCAGCTAATCAATGATCATCTCTCATCATTGATATTTCTGGATCTCTCTCCCTCTCCTCTCTGAAATCAATGAAAACATATTAAAAAATAAAGGAGTGACCATTGCCACCTGCACACAAGAATTGACTGTCATATGGGAAGACAATGAACTGGCACTGACAAGTGGCATAATAGCCTTGACTGACTTTCTCAGTCTTAGAAATTTTTCTGTCAGGATGCAATGCACACTTGAAATTCCATTACAGGAGACATATGTTTATAAATAATATGCTGACTCCACCAGGGACTAATACCCAAACAGGCACATAGCTGGAAGGAGAAATTTTACTCATCTCTGAAACTATGGTGAAGGTGAGATAGACTTCTACAAGTTTTGTGTCTCTGACCCTGTGTGTCCCTCCCTGTTTACAGAGCCCACGGTGGTGTTTGCCAAGGAGCAGTCTGCACACAGCGAGGTGAAGGCCATGGCCGGGGCCAGTGCCACGCTGAGCTGCGAGGTGGCCCAGGCCCAGACAGAGGTGACATGGTACAAGGATGGCAAGAAGCTGAGTGGGAGCTCAAAAGTGCGTGTGGAGGCCACGGGCTGCACCCGGCGGCTGGTGCTGCAGCAGGCGGCCAAGGGGGACAGCGGGGAGTACAGCTGTGAGGCCGGGGGCCAGAAGGTCACCTTCCATCTGGATGTCCCAGGTCAGTTCTTTGGTGACACTAACTTAGCTTTGTGTGTAGGTAATGACTACAGCCGGACACACCCTGGTGATCTTTCCGCTGGACCTCACCTCTTCAGCCTTCTATCCTCCATCTCCCATATCATCCCAGTCATGGGTCCCGATCAGGCTGGGTGGGCAAAGTGTGAGCAGAAGGGAGAGGTGATCCAGTACCAGTAGAGTACTGCTCAGGTTTTGCTCAGTCATGGTTCCCAGCACCTGCCAGAGCCTTCTGGGTGCTCCTCACCAGCCGGGACTCAGGCTCTACCTGTCACATGGAGACTGAGGTAGACCAGACGTCTCTTACCTGTGTCATGTGAATTTCCTACTCCCCAAGTCCTGGTAGCTTCCAGGTGCCCGCACCCAGCAACATGGGCAGAGACACGTTTGAATTTCCTTACAACAGAATATGGGGAAGTCTCTGCCACCCAATCTTACTTGATCTGTCTCAAGACTGAACTGTTGTGTGTTGACAAATTTTAGCTTTTTAGGACACACCTTTAGGTGTGAATGTAGAAGTTACTGCATCATCACTTGTCCCAAAAATATAGATTCGTGTATTCTTGCAAGGTCTGGGCAAAAAGTAAAGAAAGAGCAGAGCATTGTCAGGTGTGTGCCGGGGACCTGCACCTGTCAGGCCTGGAATATCTTCCTAAAGTACATCTTGGTTTCCTTTTGTGTCCTGTGTCAGAATCCCCTGGGAGTCTGATGTATAGACTTAGACATGGAGGGGAATAAGGAGCTTCTCCCACACTGTACACCTTGTTGAAGACAAGTAACTATAGTGATAGGCATTGACTGTTGAGTCAGTATTTATATCATAGTGTTTCCTAATGACACATGTGTGTTTGTCTCTGGTTTGCTCACAGAGATGTCTGTGGACAAAATGTGTTTTCTTTTTGTTAGGAGAGTTTTAACCTCAAATCAACTTTCAGGTGCCTCTACATAATAGTTTGGTGTTATCTCTGTGTAAAATAACTTGTAGGTGTGTATAGACACACAAAAAATCCACCAACCAAACTTTTTAAATTGTTACTTTAGGAGAATATGACAAATTATTTTGTAGGGGCAAATATGAGTAGTTTTGAGAAATTGACCAAATTATTGGAAAAATACATGAAAAGTGACAAAAGATTTTAATAGCTAAAATAGTCCTACAACCTTTTTAATAAAAGGGCCAACAATAAAAAAGTTCTTATAGGTGAAGATGACACCCCTGATGGCTCCACTGGAAAATTATATGAACTATTTGGTAAGGAAATTATTGCATGCTCATAGAGATCCTTCTAGACTCTAGAAGGATCCACAGGTTGAGAACCGCTAGCAGGGTTGCCTAAGACAATCGGAAAACACAGATATTTCCATTACAATTCATTAACAGTAGAAAAATTACAGATAGGAAGTAGCAACGAAAATAATATAATGGCTGGAGGTAACCTCAACATGAGGAGCTATTTTAAATGGTAGTGGCATTAGAAAAGTTGAGAACCACTGTTCCAGAGCTAGAGAAGGACATACTGTTGGTGCCAGCATGACATTTATCACCAACATCTGATAGGGAGAGTTCAAAATAAGGGCCAAACTATTGTGGAGACCAAGGCTCAAATCTGAATCTAGGTAGTATCAAAATGAATGAGCAATGTATTAAGAGGACGATGCAGTAAAAAGAAAGTCATGACCCAGCTGTCTGAGCACTACAAAGGTCAGCAAATCAACCTCATTCATGATGACATGACATGAGCAGATTGAAACTAAAATATGAAGCGATCACCTCGTCAGTGCAGAGCTGAGTTTTGATAACATTTAATGTCAGAAATATAGAAGAAATGTTTATCAATTTCTCTTCACCCATTGGATTCTTAACCAATTATAAAGAAAACAGTTCATCCTTCTTCGGATAGATGAACTAAAGAACAATCAGCTAACCACACTAAATGACACTTGAAGGCTTTCTCTGAGAGCAGGGACCAGGCAAGGGGGCTCACAGTCACCACTTTTGTCAGCAGGAAATAAAGTAAAACATATACAAGTGTGAAAAAATGATGTGAAATTCAGTTTGATTTATGCAAAAGGTAAATTGTTAGACTTGGTGGGAGTGGGGAGAAGTATTACGGTGCCCCAAATTCCCATGAACAGACACACCACAGAAGAACAAACAGCAAAGACCGAAAACATAGCCAAGGCCCACCACTTTGTGAGTCATTCACACCATGGAAGAGACACGCTCAGGAGGCACAGCTCAGTCCCCTGGGAGGCCAGCAGGTGACACACGGAAGGCAGATGGGAGGTGGAGCCTGTCCCTGGCTGGGTGGGAATGCTCCCTGCACATCCAGAAAAGACTTGGTCAACTGGGGAGGGTGCGTGCACGCCTCCTGGCCTGAAGTCCCTCTGCTAGAGGGTGTGTGCTCCGGAGAAGTCCATCACTGTGTCCCCAGCAGGGATCACCCCCCTGGGCAGTGGTTAATGTGCAGATGAACAAGATACTTGTGCCGAGAAGGTGCTGGGGCTTCTGCAGGTCACACTGAGCATTGAGGATTTCCCTGTCCTGCCATCTCCCTCCTTAGTCCTTCTGACCTAGTGTTGTCCTCCTGATTTAGAAAATATCTTTGACCCTGTGTGTCCCTTCCTGTCCACAGAGCCCAAGGTGGTGTTTGCCAAGGAGCAGTCTGCACACAGCGAGGTGAAAGCCATGGCCGGGGCCAGTGCCACGCTGAGCTGCGAGGTGGCCCAGGCCCAGACGGAGGTGACATGGTACAAGGATGGCAAGAAGCTGAGTGGGAGCTCAAAAGTGCGTGTGGAGGCCACGGGCTGCACCCGGCGGCTGGTGCTGCAGCAGGCGGCCAAGGGGGACAGCGGGGAGTACAGCTGCGAGGCCGGGGGCCAGAAGGTCACCTTCCATCTGGATGTCCCAGGTCAGTTCTTTGGTGGCACTAACTGAGCTTTGTGTGTAGGTAATGACTACAGCCGGGCACATCCTGTCTCTCTTTCCGCTGGACCTCACCTCTTTAGCCTTCTATCCTCCATCTCCCATATCATCCCAGTGGTGGGGCCAGACCAGGCTGGGTGGTCAGAGTGTGATCAGAAGGGAGCGGTGATCCTGTACACACGGAGTTATACTCACGTTTTGCTCAGTCATGGTTCCCAACACCTGCCAGAGCCTTCTGGCTGCTCCCCACCAACCGGGACTCAGGCTCTACCTGTCACATGGAGACTGAGGTAGACCAGACATCTCTTACCTGTGTTATATGAACTTCCTACTCCCCACGTCCTGGTAGCTCTTGGATGCCTGCACCCAACAACATGGGCAGAGACACTTTTGAATTTCCTTACAACAGAATATGGGGAAGTTCCTGTCACCCAGTCTTACTTGCATCCATCTCAAGACTGAGCCGTGTGTTAGCAAATTGTAGATTTTTAGGGCACTCCTTTGCGTTTGGATGTAGAAGTTACTGGATCCTCACTTGTCCCAAAATCTAGATCCATGATTTCTTCCAAGAATTGTGCAAAAAGTAAATAGAGACCAGAGGATTGGCAGGTGTGTGCTGTGGACCTGCACATGTGAGGTCTGGAATTCTCTTCCTAAAGTACCTCTTGGTTTCCTTTTGTTTCCTGTGTCAGAATCCCCTGGGAGTCTGATGTATAGATCTAGTCATGGAGGGGAATAAAGAGCTTCTCCCACTCTGCATGGCTTGTTGAAGACAAAGAACTATAGCGATAGCTCTTGACTGTTTTGTCAGAATTTAAAAAAAATATATATTTTATTGATTTTACACAGAGAGGAATTGAGAGGGATAGAGAGTTAGAAACGTCAATGAGAGAGAAACATCAACCAGCTGCCTCCTGCACCCCCCCCCCCACTTGGGATGTGCCCGTAACCAATGTACATGCCCTTGACCGGAATCGAACCCGGGACCCCTCAGTTCCCAGGCATGTACATTGGCTCTTCCACTGAGCCAAACCGGCTTCAGCTCTTTTGTCAGAATTTATGCCATAGTGTTTCCTAACGATTCATGTGTATTCGTCCCTGTCTGCTTTGTTCACAGAGATGTCTGTGAACTAACTGTGTTTTCATTTTGTTAGGAGAGTTTTAACCTCAAATCAATTTCTAGGTGCCTCTTTATAATAGTGTAGTGTTCTATCTGTGTAAAATAACCTGTGGCTGTGTATACATACAAAAAAATTCCACTATACATTTTTAATTATTACTTTAGGAGAATATGACAAATGATTTTGTAGGAGTAATTTATGAAAAGTTTTGAGAAATTGACCAAATTGTTACAAAACTATATGAAAGTGTTATAAGATTTTGACAGCTAAAATAGTCCTACAATTCTTTTCAGTAAATGGAACCACCTTAAAAGTTCTTATAGGTGAAGATGACACCCAGTGGCTCCATAGGAAAATTATATGAACTATTCTATAAGGAAATTATTGCATGCTCATGGAGATCCTTCTACAGCTAGAGAAGGACAAAGAGTCCCTGGCTTATTACGTGGCACCAGCATGACAATTATCACCAACATCTGATAGGGACAGTTCAAATAATGGGCCAATCCACTGTGGAGGCCAAGGCCAACATCTGAAGCTAAGTAGTATCAAAATGAATGGGCAATGTATTAAGAAGATGATGCACTATATAAAAATCATGCCCAGCTGTGTGAGTACCACAGAAGTCAGCAAATCAACATCACTCATGATGTGAGAAGATTGAAACCAAAATATGGAGCAATCATCTCTCGGTGCAGATTTGAGTTCTGATAACATTTAATATCAGAAATCTAGGAGAAATGTTTACCAATATCTATACATGCCATAGATTCTTAACCAATTATAAAGAAAACATATCTTCCTTTTTCTGATAAATTATACTGAAGAACAATCAGCTAATCACACTAAGTGACAGCAGAAAGCTTTGCTTGTGAGATCAGGGACAAGGAAAGGGGCCTCACAGTAACCAGTTTTGTCAGCCGGAAAGCAGGAAATAAAATAAAAAAAACATATAAAAGTGTGAAAATCTGAAGAGAGATTCAGGTAATATGATTTATACAAAAGGTAAATTATTGGACTTGGTGGGAGTGGGGAGAAATATTGTGTCCAAAATCCCCATGAACAGACGCACCATAGATGAGCAAACAGTAAAGACAGAAAACATAGCCAAGGTGCACCACTCTGAATCACCCTGTTGCAGAAAACTAAAGAAAAACCAAGTGATGTTATAAAGAAGACCAGGGACACTGTTTAATACACCAGCAGACTCGGGGAACAGCCTTCCAAATCTGAGTGCAGAAACATACATGGGGCTTCTTTTTATCTCTCCATGGTTTTTGTCCTGAAAATATGGATTATGCTTCTGGTCCTTTTTGTGGACCTTGTAAGAATGCCTCATATCTGGTGGTCTGGCCTAGCACCAGCATTAATAACCCTCCCTCTGGGGCAGCGCACTGTTCATAATAGCAGGTTCTTCAAGAATCCTATCTGTAAAGCAGGTAGTGACTTAATTATAGGTTATCAAGAATGTGCACTGAGCATGCTGTCATGGATTTAGATCACTAGTCCCCAAATATCAGGGTAACATTGGAGTTATTTCTTTTATTTTAATTTTATTGATTTTTTTAGAGAGGAATGGAGAGCTAGAAACATTGATGAGAGAGAAACACCCATCAGCTGCCTCTTGCACAACTCCTATTGGGGACGTGGCCACAACCCAGGTACATGCCCTTGACCGGGATAGAGCCGGGAACCTTTCAGTCAACAGGCTGCTGCTCTATCCACTGAGCCAAACTTGTTAGAGTGTAGTTAGCCCTTTTTAGCCTTATCAATAAAAACCATGGAAGAGATAGGCTCAGGAGGCACAGCTCAGTCCCCTAGAAAGGTAGTTGGGAGGTGGAGTCCAGGACCTGTTCCTGGCTGGGTGCAAATGCTCCCTGCACAACCAGGAAAGACTTGGTCATGTGTGTGCACCCCTCATGGCCTGAAGTCCCTCTGCTAGAGGGTGTGTGGTCAAGAGAAGTTCTTCACGATGTCCCCAGCATAGAGTGTTCACTGGGCAGGGGTCAGTGTGCAGATGAATGAGCTACTTGTGCTGAGAAGATACTGGGGCTTCTGCAGGCCACACAGAGCCTTGAGGGTTTTCCTGTCCTGCCACCTCCTTGCTTAGTCCTTGCATCCAGAGATGTGTCCTTCTGATTTAGAAGAGATCTTTGACTTCGTGTGTGCCTCCCTATCCGCAGAGCCCAAGATGGTGTTTGCCAAGGAGCAGTCTGCACACAGCGAGGTGAAGGCCATGGCTGGGGCCAGTGCCACGCTGAGCTGCGAGGTGGCCCAGGCCCAGACGGAGGTGACGTGGTACAAGGATGGCAAGAAGCTGAGTGGGAGCTCAAAAGTGCGTGTGGAGGCCACGGGCTGCACCCGGAGGCTGGTGCTGCAGCAGGCGGCCAAGGGGGACAGCGGGGAGTACAGCTGCGAGGCCGGGGGCCAGAAGGTCACCTTCCATCTTGATGTCCCAGGTCAGTTCTTTGGTGGCACTAACTGAGCTTTGTGTGAGGATAGTGACTACAGCCAGACACACCCTGGTGCTCTTTCCACTGGACCTCACCTCTTTAGCCTTCTATCCTCCATCTCCCATATCATCCCAGTGGTGGGGCCAGACCAGGCTGGGTGGGCAGAGTATGAGCAGAAGGGAGAGGTGATCCTGTACCAGTAGAGTACTGCTCAGGTTTTGCTCAGTCATGGTTCTCAGCACCTGCCAGAGCCTTCTGGGTGCTTCTCACCAGCCATTTCAGGCTCTACCTTTCACATGGAGTCTGAGGTAGACCAGATGTCTCTTACCTGTGTCATGTGAATTTCCTACTCCCCATATCCTGGTAGCTCCCAGATGACTATACCCAGCAACGTGGGCAGAGGCATTTTTGAATTTCATTAAAACCGAATATGGGGAAGTCTCTGCTACCCAAACTTACTTGGATTCTTCTCAAGACTGAACAGTGTGTTCACAGATTGTAGTTTTTTTAGGGCACTCCTTTGCCTGTGGATATAGGAGTTACTGGATCCTTGTCATAAAATCTAGATCCATGTTTTCTTGCATGTTCTGTGCAAAAATAAAAAGGGGAGATAGAATTAGCAGATGTGTGTTGGGGACCTGCACCTGTGAGGTCTGGAATTCTTTTCCTAAAGTACATATTAGTTTCCTTTTGTGTCCTGTGTCAGAATCGTCTGTGAATCTGATGTATAGATTTAGACATGAAGAGGAATAAGGAGCTTCTCCCACATTGCACACCTTGTTGAAGACAAGTAACTCTAGCGATAGCCCTTGACTGTTTAGTCAGTATTAATGCCGTAGTATTTTCTAACAACTCATGTGTATTTGTCCTCTCTGGTTTGTTCACAGACATGTATAGGCACTAACTGATTTTTCATTTTATTAGGAGAGTTTTAATCACAAATCTACTTCCAGGTGCCTCTACATAACAGTTTGGTGTTATATCTATATACAATAGCTTGTGACTGTGTATAGATAAAAAAAAATCCACAGTACATTTTTAATTGTTAATTTAGGAGAATATGACAAATTATTTTTATAGGAGTAAACATGAAAAGTTTTATTAAATTGACCAAGTTATTAGAATTCTATGAAATGTGGCCAAAGATTTTGACAGCTAAAATAGTCCTACAAGTGTTGCAATAAATGGAACCACAATAAATAGAAGATCTTCTGGGTGAAGATGACACTGCAGTGGCTCCACAGGAAAATTATATGAACTATTCTGTAAGGACATGATTGCATGTTCATGGAGATGCTTCTAGAGCTAGAGAAGGACATACAGTCTCTGGCTTATTACATGGAACCCTCATTATATCTGATAGGGAGAGTTCAAATAATGGGCCAATCCATTGTGGAGGCCAAGGCCAACATCTGAAGCTAAGTAGTATCCAAATGAATGGGCAATGTATTAAGAGGACTATGCAGTATAAAGAAAGTCATGGCCCCACTGTGTGAGCACCACAAAGGTCAGCAAATCAACCTCACTCATGACATGAGCAGATTGAAACTAAAAAATGAAGCAATCATCTCATCGGTGCAAAGTTGAGTTTTGATAACATTTAACATCAGAAATCTAGAAGAAATGTTTATCAATATCTATTCATACAATAGACTCTTTTTTATGTGCTCTTAAGTCTAATTTTATTTTTTAAAATAAATGTTTAGTGTTCATATTATTACAAATGTTCCTCTCCCCCGCCCCCCATTGCTGTCCTCCACCAGGTTCCCACCCCACCCTCTGCCCTTTCTCCACCACCCATTGTCCTCATCCATAGGTGCACAGTTTATGTTCAGTCTCTTCCCACACCCCCCTCTCCCTTTTCCCCTGAGAATCGTCAATTAACTACCCTTCGATACCTCTGATTCTATTATATTCAACAGTTAATATTGTTCATCAGATTTTTTAAAATTTCCTTAATTTTTAGATTCACTTGTTGATAGTTACATATTTGTTGTTCATAGTTTTTATCTTTATTTACTTTCTCTTCCGAAAGAACCCCCTTCAGCAATTCATATAATTCTGGTTTGGTGGTGATGAATTCCTTTAGCTTTTTTTTTTTTTTATTAGTAAAGCTCTTTATCTGGCCTTCGATTCTGAGTGATAGCTTTGCTGGGTAAATTATTTTTGGCTGTAGGTTCTTGCTATTCATCACCTTGAATATTTCTTATCATTCCCATCTGGCCTGCATGGTTTCTGTTGAGAAATCAGCTGACAATCATATAGGTGCTCCTTTATAGGTAACTACCTGCTTGGCTCTTGCTGCTTTTAATATTCTCTCTTTGTCTTTTGCTCTTGGAATTTTAATTATGATTTGTCTTGGTGTGGTCTTCTTTGGATTCCTTTTGTTTAGAGTTTTGTGTGCTTCCTGGACTTGTAAGTCTAATTCTTTCACCAGGTGGGAGAAGTTTTCTGTCCCTATTTCTTTCAATATGTTTTCGATATCTTGCTCTTTCTCATCTTCTGGGACCCCCATAATTCTGATGTTGGTTCGCTTGAAGTTGTCCCAGAGGTTTCTTCCATTATCTTCAACTTTCTGGATTCTCTTGCCTTCTTGCTTCTGTGGAGGAGTGTCTTCTGGCTCTTTATGTTCCAAATCTTTGACTTGATTCTTGTGATCTTCCACTCTGTTTTTAGGACTCTGTATAATATTTTTTATTTCAGACAATGTATTCTTTATTTCTTGTTGATCGCTTATTATTTCTTGTTGGTTCCTTATTATTTCTAGTTGATCCCTTTTCATATCCTCATAGGTCTTATCAACCATTTCTAGGAAATTCTTGAAAAACCTTATAAGTATGGTTTTGAACTCTATATCCAGTCTCTTTTTGTCCTCCATTTCTTTTGTTTGTGATCTATTTCCTTGTCTCGGCATTTTTGCAGCTTCCCTGAGTTGGTAGCTTTAAAAGTCTCTGTGTTCAGCTTGGATGGGGCAGAGTTTCAGGGTGGAGCCTACAGCCTTGGCTTCTGTCAGCCATGCCCTATGAGGCTCCTGAGTCTCAGTATTCCTCAGGGTCCTTCAGTACTCGTTGCAAGCACCTCTGAGAGAAAGGTGTCCTCAAATTTCGCCTGCTACCAAACAGTCTAGGCTCTCCCCCAATGAGCCTGGAACTGGGGTTCAGTTCAGTTGGAAATGGGGTTGGAAGTGTGGGTCAGAGCAGTCTGGAGTTTGTCTCCTTCCCGCCAGGGCAATCCCGCTGCACAGCCAACCGTCCGTTCTCTGCGCGCAATGTGTGCGCCTCCAAACCTCCTTTCTCCGCTCCCCCGAGATTCCGCCTCACAGCCCAGTCTACCTCTGTATGAGCCTGGGTCCCCAGGTTCTGGCCTAGAACTGGGGTTCAGAGCAGTTGGAACTGGGGTTCAGCACAGTCTGGAACTTTTATCTCCTTCTCACTAGGGAACGCCAGCCAGGCACTCAGCCTCCCCCTCCTCTCCGGCTCCGTCCTCTCCATGCGCGCAGCGTGTCTCCGTACCTTAGGCTTTTACAGCTCCTCTGATTTTCCTTCTGGTTTTCTCTTTCCTTCTCGTTGTGGAATTTCCTATAGTTCTGGGTAATGTCCATTTTATATTTTAGTTGTATTTTATTGAAATTCTTTGTGCAGCTGCGGTTAGGTGTTTACCTGTGCAGCCATCTTGGATTCTCCTCTTAAGTCTCCATACAATAGACTCTTAAACAATCTATCTATCTATCTATCTATCTATCTATCTATCTATCTATCTATCTATCTGGCTAATATGCTAAGTGTTCCCTCTGGAATTTGAGAGACTGGTTGTTTGATCACTCACTGTGAAATATGCTGACCACTAGTGGGTGGTATAAAACAAAAGAAGGCCCAGACCTGTAGCCAGAAGGCCCTGGAGGCCCAGATCGCTGGCCAGGGCTAGCAGCCATACTCGTGCACAAATTTTGTGCACTAGGACTGTAGTTATAAATAAAATGGTTCATCCTTCTTCTGATAAATAATCCTGAAGGAAAACCAGCTAATGACAATAAGTGACACTTGAAAGCTCTGCTTCTGAGAGCAAGGAGAGGCAAGGGGGCTCACAGTCACCAATTTTGTTAGCAGGAAATAAAAACCTATAAAAGTGTGAAAAACTGAAGTGAAATTCAGATAATATGATGTACCCAAAAGATACATCATTAGACTTAGTGGGAGTGGGGAGAAGTATTATGGAGCCCCCAATCCCAATAACAGACACAACACAGAAAAGCAAAGAGTACAGCCCGTAAACATAGCCAAGGTCCACCATTTTGTGAGTCATCCACAGCATGAAGAGACAGGCTCAGGAGGCACAGCTCAGTCCCCTGGGAGGCCAGCAGGTGACACACAAAAGGCAGGTGGGAGGTGGAGCACAGGACTTGTTCCTGGCTGGGTGGGAATGCTCCCTGCACATCTAGGAAAGACTTGGTCACTTGAGGAGTTGTATACACCCAATGGTCTGAAGTCCCTCTACTAGAGGGTGTGTGGTCGAAAGAAGTCCTTCACAGTGTCGCCAGTAGAGACCATCCCATGGGTAGGGGTCAATGTGCAGATGAATGAGCTACTTGTGCTGAGAAGGTGCTGGGGCTTCTGCAGGTCACACAGAGCCTTGAGGATTTTCCAGTCTTGCCAACTCCCTGCTTAGTGCTTGCATCCCCAGTGCTGTCCTCCTGATTTAGAAAATATCTTTGATCCTATGTGTTCCTTCCTGTCCACAGAGCCCAAGGTGGTGTTTGCCAAGGAGCAGTCTGCTCACAGCGAGGTGAAGGCCATGGCCGGGGCCAGTGCCACGCTGAGCTGCGAGGTGGCCCAGGCCCAGACGGAGGTGACGTGGTACAAGGATGGCAAGAAGCTGAGTGGGAGCTCAAAAGTGCGTGTGGAGGCCACGGGCTGCACCCGGCGGCTGGTGCTGCAGCAGGCGGCCAAGGGGGACAGCGGGGAGTACAGCTGCGAGGCCGGGGGCCAGAAGGTCACCTTCCGTCTGGATGTCCCAGGTCAGTTCTTTGGTGGCACTAACTGAGCTTTGTGTGTAGGTAATGACTACAGCCGGGCACACCCTGGTGATCTTTCCGCTGGACCTCACCTCTTCAGCCTTCTATCCTCCATCTCCCATATCATCCCAGTGGTGGGGCCAGGCCAGGCTGGGTGGTCAGAGTGTGAGCAGAGGGAGAGGTGATCCTGTACACGAGGTTTTGCTCAGTCATGGTTCCCAGCACCTGCCAAAGCCTTCTGGGTGCTCCTCACCAGCTGGGACTCAGGCTCTACCTGTCACATGGAGTCTGAGGTAGACCAGACGTCTCTTACCTGTGTCATATGAACTTCCTACTCTATAAATCATGGTAGCTCTCAAGTGGCACTAACTTAGCTTAATAATGAATTGGCAATGTATTAAGAGGATGATGCTCTATGATGAATGTCATGGCCCAGCTCTGTGAGCACTAAAAAGGTCCACAAGCTGAAACTGGTTTGGCTCAATGGATAGAGCATCAGCCTGGGTTCAATTCCGGTCAAAGGCAGGTACCTTAGTTGCAGACACATCCCCAAAAGGGAGTGTGCAAGAGGCAGCTGATCGATGATTCTCTCTCATCGATGTTTCTAACTCTCTATCCCTCTCTCTTCCTCTCTGTAAAAAATCAATTAAATGTATTTTTTTAAAAGTCCACAAATCAACCTCAATCACGGTGTGAGAAGATTGAAACTAAAATATGAAGAGATAGCCTCATAAATGAAGAGTTGAGTTTTGGTAACATTTAATGTTAAAAATCTGGAAGACGTGTTTATCAATATCGATTCATGACATAGATTCTTAACCAATTATAAAGAAAACATATTTTCCTCTTTCTGATAAATGATACTGAAGAACCATCAGCTAATCACACTAAGTGACAGCAGAAAGCTTTTCTTGTGAGGTCAGGGACAAGGAAAGGGGCCTCACAGTAACCAGTTTTGTCAGCCGGAAAGCAGGAAATAAAATAAAAAAAAATAAAAGTGTGAAAAACTGATATGATATTCAGATATTGTGATTTATACAAAAGGTAAATTATTGGACTTGCTGAGGGTGGGGAGAAATATGGTGTCCAAAATCCCCATGAACAGACACCCATAGATGAGCAAACAGTAAAGACAGAAAACATAGCCAAGGTGCACCACTCTGAATCACCCTGTTGTAGAAAACTAAAGAAAAACCAAGTGATGTTATAAAGAAGACCAGGGACACTGTTTAATACACCAGCAGACTCGGGGAACAGCCTTCCAAATCTGAGTGCAGAAACATGCATGGGGCTTCTTTTTATCTCTCCCTGTGGTCTTTGTCCTGCAAATATGGATTATGCTTATGGTCCTTTTTGTGGGCCTTGCAAAAATGCCCCCAGGTGTTGGGGGTCTCCAGGCCATATCTGATGATTTGGTCTGGCATCAGCATTAATAACCCTCCCTCTGGGGAGCGCACTGTTCACAATAGCAGGTTCTTTAACAACCATATCTGGGAAGGATGTAGTGACTTAATTATAGGTTATCATAAATGCACACTGAGCTTGCTGGTATGGATTCAGATCACTAGCCCTCAAATATCAAGGTTACATTGGAATTAGCCCTTTTATTTTTATTTTAATGATTTTTTTTTTTTTTTTTTTTTTTTTTTTTTTTTTTTTTTTTTTTTTTACAGAGAGGAAAGGAAAGAGAGAGAAACATCGAAGAGAGAGAAACACCCATTAGCTGCCTCTTGCACAACTCTTTTTGGGGATGTGCCCACATCCCAAGTACATGCCCTTGACTGGAATAGAACTGGAAACCTTGCAGTCCACAGGCTGATGCTTTATCCACTGAGCCAAACCTGTTAGGAAAGAATTAGCCCTTTTCAGCCTTATCAATACAAACCATGGAAGAGACAGGCTCAGGAGGCACAACTCAGTCCCATAAAAGGCCAGCAGGTGACACACGGAAGGCAGGTGGGAGGGGGAGCCCAGGACCTGTCCCTGGCTGGGTGGGAATGCTCCCTGCACATCCGGGAAAGACTTGGTAACCTGGGGAGGGTG
This sequence comes from Pipistrellus nathusii, assembly GCA_963693515.1. Lineage (NCBI taxonomy): Eukaryota > Metazoa > Chordata > Mammalia > Chiroptera > Vespertilionidae > Pipistrellus > Pipistrellus nathusii. The sequence goes on along the minus strand of OY882862.1, from coordinate 5,818,119 downwards.
TGTGCACCCCTCCTGGCCTGAAGCCCCTCTGCTAGAGGGTGTGTGCTCCGGAGAAGTCCATCTCGTGTCCCCAGCAGGGACCGCCCCCTGGGCAGGGGTCAATGTGCAGATGAATGAGCTACTTGTGCTGAGAAGGTGCTGGGGCTTCTGCAGGTCACACAGAGCCTTGAGGATTTCCCTGTCCTGCAGCCTCCTGCTTAGTCCTTGCGTCCAGAGTGCTCTCCTTCTGATTTAGAAGATGTCTTTGACCCTGTGTGTGCCAATCTGTTCCCAGAGCCCAAGGTGGTGTTTGCCAAAGAGCAGTCTGCACATAGTGAGGTGAAGGCCATAGCTGGGGCCAGTGCCACGCTGAGCTGTGAGGTGGCCCAGGCCCAGACAGAGGTGACATGGTACAAGGATGGCAAGAAGCTGAGTGGGAGCTCAAAAGTGCGTGTGGAGGCCACGGGCTGCACTCGGCGGCTGGTGCTGCAGCAGGCGGCCAAGGGGGACAGCGGGGAGTACAGCTGCGAGGCCGGGGGCCAGAAGGTCACCTTCCGTCTGGATGTCCCAGGTCAGTTCTTTGGTGGCACTAACTGAGCTTTGTGTGTAGGTAATGACTACAGCCGGACACACCCTGGTGCTGTTTTCACTGGACCTCACCTCTTCAGCCTTCTATCCTCCATCTCCCATATCATCCCAGTGGTGGGGCTAGACCAGGCTGGGTGGTCAAAATGTGAGCATAAGGGAGACGTGTTCTAGACTACTGCTCAGGTTTTGCTCAGTCATGGTTCCCAGCACCTGCCAGAGCCTTTTGAGTGCTCTTCACTAGCCGGGACTAAGGCTCTACCTTTCACATGGAGTTTGAGGTAGAATAGACATTTCTTACCAGAGTCATGTGAATTTCCTACTCCTCACATCCAGGTAGCTCCCAAACGCCCGTACCCAGCAAGATGGGCAAAGACACATTTATATGGGAAGTTCCTGCCACCCAGTCTTACTTGCATCCATCTCAAGACTGAACAGTGTGTTCACAAATAGTAGTTTTTTTAGGGCACTCCCTTGCATGTGGATGTAGAAGTTACTGGATCTTTACTTGTCACAAAATCTAGATCCATGTTTTCTTGCATTTTCTGTGCAAAAAAAGTAAAGAAGGGGGATAGGATTAGCAGGTGTGTTTTGGGGACCTGCACCTTTGAGGTCTGGAATTCATTTCCTAAAGTACATCTTAGTTTTTTTTTTGTGTCCTATGTCAGAGTCCCCTGGAATTCTGATGTACAGATTTAGACATGGAGGGGAATAAGGAGTTTATCCCACACTGCACACCTTGTTGAAGACAAGTAACTCTAGCGATAGCCCTTGACTGTTTTGTCAGTATTTATGCCGTAGTATTTTCTAACAACTTATGTGTATTTTTCCTCTCTGATTTGTTCACAGAGATGTCTGTGCACTAACTTCTTTTTCATTTTGTTAGGAGAGTTTTAATCACAAATTGACTTCTCGGTGCTCTACATAACAGTTTGGTGTTATATCTATATACAATAACTTGTGGCTGTGTATAGATTTTTTAAAAATCCACTGTAAAATTTTAATTGTTAATTTAGGAGAATATGACAAATCATTTTATAGGCGTAAACATGAAAATGTTTAAGAAATTGACCAAATTATTAGAACACTCTATGAAATGTGGCAAAAGATTTTTAAAAAATAATTGATTTTTTTACAGAGAGGAAGGGAGAGAGATAGAGAGCTAGAAACGTCGATGAGAGAGAAACATCGACCAGTTGCCTCTTGCACACCCCCTACTGGGGATGTGCCCGCAACCAAGGTACATGCCCTTGACCGGAATTTAACACGGGACCTTTCAGTCCGCAGACCGACGCTCTACCACTGAGCCAAACCAGTTTCGGAGAAATGTGGCAAAGATTTTGACAGCTAAAATAGTCCTACAAGTGCAATAAATGGAACCACAATAAATAGAAGTTCTTATTGGCTCCACTGTAAAATTATATGAACTATTATGTAAGGACATTATTGCATGTTCATGGAGATGCTTCTAAAGCTAGAGAAGGACATACAGTCTCTGGCTTACTACGTGGCATCCTCATGACATCTGTTAGGGAGAGTTCAAATCATGGGCCAATCCATTATGGAAACCAAGGCCAAAACATGAAGCTAGGTGTTATCAAAATGAATGGGCAATGAATTAAAAGGACTAGGCAATATAAAGAAAGTCACAGCCTCCCTGTGTGAGCACTACAAAGGTCAGCAAATCAACATCACTCATGACATGAGTAGACTGAAACTAAAATATGAAGCAATCATCTCACCAGTGCAGAGTTGAGTTTTGATAACAATGTCAGAAATCTAGAAGAAATGTTCATCAATAGCTATTCATGCAATAAATTCTTAACCAATCTATATATATAAAAACCTAATATGTGAAATGTTCCCTCGAGAATGTGACTGAGAGACTAGTTGTTCAATCACTCACTGTGACATATGCTGACCACTAGTGGGTGGCCTAGAACAAAGGAAGGCTCAGGCTGCAGCCAAAAGGCCCTGAGAGGCCTAAATCGCTGGCAAGGTCTAGTGATCATACCCATGCACAAATTTTGTGCACTGGGACTCTAGTTATAAATAAAATGGTTCAACCTTCTACTGATAAATTATACTGAAGGAAAGCCAGCTAATGACAATAAGTGACACTTGAAAGCCTTGCTTCTGAGAGCAAGAAGAGGCAATGGAGCTCAAGTCACCAAATTTGTCAGTGGGAAATACAGTGCAATGTATAAAAGTGTGAAAAAATTGAAGTGAAAATCAGATAATATGATTTATGCAAAAGAAACATTAGACTTGGTGGGAGTGGGGAGAAGTACTACAGTGCCCCCAGTCCAAATAACAGACACACCACAGAGGAGCAAAGATACAGCCCGTAAACATAGCCAAGGCCCACCACTTTGTGAGTCATCCACACCATGGAAGAGACAGGCTCAGGAGGCACAGCTCAGTCCCCTGGGAGGCCAGCAGGTGACACACGGAAGGCAGGTGGGAGGGGGAGCCCAGGACCTGTCCCTGGCTGGGTGGGAATGCTCCCTGCACATCCGGGAAAGACTTGGTCACCTGGGAGGGTGTGTGCACCCCTCCTGGCCTGGAGCCCCTCTGCTGGAGGGTGTGTGCTTCGGAGAAGTCCTTCCCAGTGTCCACAGCAGGCACCGCCCCCTGGGCAGTGGTCAATGTGCAGATGAATGAGCTAGTTGTGCTGAGAAGGTGCTGGGTCTTCTGCAGGTCACACAGAGCCTTGAGGATTTTCCCATCCTGCCAACTCCCTGCTTAGTGCTTGTGTCCCAAGTCCTGTCTTCCTGATTTAGAAGATATCTTTGACCCTGTGTGTGCCTCCCTGTCTGCAGAGCCCAAGGTGGTGTTTGCCAAGGAGCAGTCTGCACACAGTGAGGTGAAGGCCATGGCCGGGGCCAGTGCCACGTTGAGCTGTGAAGTGGCGCAGGCCCAGACGGAGGTGACGTGGTACAAGGATGGCAAGAAGCTGAATGGGAGCTCAAAAGTGCGTGTGGAGGCCACGGGCTGCACCCGGCGGCTGGTGCTGCAGCAGGCGGCCAAGGGGGACAGCGGGGAGTACAGCTGTGAGGCCGGGGGCCAGAAGGTCACCTTCCATCTGGATGTCCCAGGTCAGTTCTTTGGTGGCACTAACTGAGCTTTGTGTGTAGGTAATGACTACAGACGGGCACACCCTGGTGCTCTTTCCACTGGACCTCACCTCTTTAGCCTTCTATCCTCCATCTCCCATATCATCCCAGTGGTGGGGCCAGACCAGGCTGGGTGGGCAGAGTGTGAGCAGAAGGGAGAGGTGATCCTGTGCACGTGGAGTGTTGCTTAGGTTTTGCTCAGTCATGGTTCCCAGCACCTTCCAGAGCCTTTTGGGTGCTCCTCTCCATCCGGGACTTGGACTCTACCTGTCACATGGAGTCTGAGATAAACCAGACGTCTCTTACCTGTGTCATGTGAATTTCCTACCTTTCATGTCCAGTTAGCTCCCAAATGCCCGCACCCAGCAACATGGGCAGAGACATTTTTGAATTTCCTTACAACATTTATGGGGAAGTTCCTGACACTGAGTCTTTCTTGCATCCATCTTAAGACTGAACAGTGTGTTCACAAATAGTTGTTTTTTTAGGGCACTCCCTTGCGTGTGGATATAGAAGTTACTGGATCCTTACTTGTCACAAAATCTAGATCCATGTTTTCTTGCATATTCTGTTCAAAAAGTAAAGAAGACGGATAAGATTAGCAGATGTGTGTTGGGGACCTGCACCTGTGAGGACTGAAATATCTTAGTTTTCTTTTGTTTCTGTGTCAGAATCCCCTGGGAGTCTGATGTATAGATTTAATCATGGAGGGGAATAAGGAACTTCTCCCACTCTGCACACCCTGTTGAAGACAAGTCACTATAGCGATAGTCCTTGACTATTTTGTCAGTATTTATGCTATACAACTCATGTGTATTTGTTCCTCTCTGGTTTGTTCACAGAGATGTCTGTGCATTAACTGATTTTTCATTTTGTTAGGAGAGTTTTAACCTCAAATGACTTCTCTGTGCCTCTACATAACAGTTTGATGTTATATCTGTAAACAAAAGCTTGTGCCTGTGTATAGATACAAACAAACCCACTATACATTTAAAAAATTTTAATTTAGGAGAATATGATAAGTTATTTTATAGGAGTAAACATGAAAATGTTTGAGAAATTGACCAGATTATTAGAACACTCTATGAAATGTGGCAAAAGATTTTTGACAGCTAAAATAGTCCTACAAGTGTTGCAATAAATGGAACCACAATAAATGGAAGTTCTTATAGGTGAAGATGACACTGGGTGAATATGAACTATTATGTAAGGACATTATTGTATGTTCATGGAGATCCTTCTAGAGATAGAGAATGACATACTGTCTCTGGCTTACTACGTGGCACCCTCATAATATCTGATAGGAAGAGTTCAAATTATGGGCCAATCCATTGTGGATACCAAGGCCAAAATATGAAGCTAGGTATTATCCAAATGAATGGGCAATGTATTAAGAGGATGATGCAGTGTAAAGAAAGTCACGGCCTAGCTGTGTGAGCACTACAAAGGTCAGCACATCAACATCACTCATGACATGAGCAGACTGAAACTAAAATATGAAGTAATCATCTCATTAGTGCAGAGTTGAATTTTGATAACACTTAATGTCAGAAATCTAGAAGAAATGTTCATCAATATCTATTCATGCAATAGATTCTTAACCAATCTATATATATAAAAGCCTAATATGCAGTGTTCCCTCGAGAATTTGACTGAGAGACTAGTTGTTTGATCACTCACTGTGACATGTGCTGAACAAAGGAAGGCCCAGGCCTGCAGCCAGAATGCCCCAGAGGCCTAAATTGCTGGCCAGGCCTACTGACCATACCTGTGCACAAATTTTGTGCACTGGGACTCTAGTTATAAATAAAATGGTTCATCCTTCTAATGATAAATGATTCTGAAGGAAAACCAGCTAATGACAAAAAGTGACACTTAAAAGCTTTGCTTCTGAGAGCAGGAGGAGGCAATGGGGCTCACAGTCACCAACTGTGTCAGAGGAAAATAAACTAAATCATATAAAAGTGTGAAAACCTAAAGTAAAATTCAGATAATATGATTTACACAAAGATACATCATTAGACTTTGTGGGAATGGGAAGAATATTATGGTTCCCTCAATCCCAATAACAGACACAACACAGAAGAGCAAAGAGTACAGAGCATAAACATAGCCAAGGTCCACCACTTTGTGAGTCATTCACACCATGGAAGAGACAGGCTCAGGAGGCACAGCTCAGTCCCCTGGGAGGCCAGCAGGTGACACACGGGAGGCAGGTGGGAGGTGGAGCCCAGGACCTGTCCCTGGCTGGGTGGGAATGCTCCCTGCACATCCAGGAAAGACTTGGTCACTTGAGGACTTGTGTATACCTAATGGTCTGAAGTCCCTCTGCTGGAGGGTGTGTGCTTTGGAGAAGTCCTTCCCAGTGTCCACAGCAGGGACCACCCTGGGGCAGTGGTCAATGTGCAGATGAATGAGCTACTTGTGCTGAGAAGGTGCTGGGGCTTCTGCAGGTCACACAGAACCTTGAGGATTTTCCCATCCTGCCAACTCCCTGCTTAGTGCTTGTGTCCCAAGTCCTGTCCTCCTGATTTAGAAAATATCTTTGACCCTGTGTGTGCCTCCCTGTCTGCAGAGCCCAAGGTGGTGTTTGCCAAGGAGCAGTCTGCTCACAGCGAGGTGAAGGCCATGGCCGGGGCCAGTGCCACGCTGAGCTGCGAGGTGGCCCAGGCCCAGACGGAGGTGACGTGGTACAAGGATGGCAAGAAGCTGAGTGGGAGCTCAAAAGTGCGTGTGGAGGCCACGGGCTGCACCCGGCGGCTGGTGCTGCAGCAGGCGGCCAAGGGGGACAGCGGGGAGTACAGCTGCGAGGCCGGGGGCCAGAAGGTCACCTTCCATCTGGATGTCCCAGGTCAGTTCTTTGGTGGCACTAACTAAGTTTTGTGTGTAGGTAATGACTACAGCCGGACACACCCTGTCTCTCTTTCCACTGGACCTCCCTCTTTAGCCTTCTATCCTCCATCTCCCATATCATCCCAGTGGTGGGGCCAGACCAGGCTGGGTGGTCAGAATGTGAGCAGAAGGGAGAGGTGATCCTGTACACGCGGAGTGGTGCTCAGGTTTTGCTCAGTCATGGTTCCCAGCACCTGCCAGAGCCTTCTGGGTGCTCCTCACCAGCTGGGACTCGTGCTCTACCTTTCACATGGAGTCTGAGGTAGACCAGACGTCTCTTACCTGTGTCATGTGAGTTTCCTATTCCCCACATCCTGGTAGTTCCCAGATTCCCGCACCCAGCTACAAGGGCAAAGACACGTTTGAATTTCATTACAACAGAATATGGGGAAGTTCCTGCCACCCAGTCTTACTTGCATCAATTTCAAGACTGAACACTGTGTTAGCCAATTTGTAGCTTTTTAGGGCACTTCCTTGCGTTTGGATGTAGAAGTTACTGGATCCTCACTTGTCCCAAAATCTAGATCCACGATTTCTTCAAAATTGTGCAAAAAGTAAACAGAGACCAGAGGATTGTCAGGTGTGTGCACCCTTGAGGTCTGCAGTATCTTCCTAAAGTACACCTTGGTTTCCTTTTGTGTCCTGTGTCAGAATGCCCTGTGAGTCTGATGTATAGATTTAGACATGGAAGGGAATAAGGAGCTTCTCCCACACTGCACGGCTTGTTGAGGACAAGCTACTATAGCGATAGCCCTTGACTGTTGAGTCAGTATTTATGTCATAGTATTTCCTAATGACTCATGTATATTTATCCCTGTCTTCTTTGTTCACAGAGATGTCTGTGAACTAACTGTGTTTTCATTTTGTTAGGAGAGTTTAAATCTCAAATTGACTTCCAGGTGCCTCTACATAATGGTGTAGTTTTATATCTGTGTAAAATAACTTGTGGTCATGTATAGATAAAAAAAAATCACTATACATTTTTAATTGTTACTTTAGAAGAATATGACAAATTATTTTGTAGGAGTAAATATGAAAAGGTTTGAGAAATTTACCAAATTATTAGAAAACTATATGAATGTGCATAAGATTTTGACAGTTCACATAGTTCTGCAATCCTTTTCAATAAAATGAACCACAATAAAAAAAATAGTTTATATAGGTCAAGATGACACCCTAGTGGCTCCAATGGAAAATTATATTAACCTTTCTCTAAAGAAATTATTGCATGTTCATGGAGATATTTCTAGAAGTATAGAAGGACTTAGAGTCCCTGGCACAATATGTGGCATCAGCATGACATCTATCACCAATATTTGATAAGGAGAGTTCAAATTAAGTGCCAATCTATTGTGGAGACCAATGCCAACATCTGAAGCTAGGTACTATCAAAATGGATTGGCATTATATTGAGAATGATGCAGTATGTAAAAGTCTCAGCCCAGCTGTGTGAGCACTGCAAAGGTCAGAAAATCAACTTCACTCATGACAATATCAGATTGAAACTAAAATATGAAGTGATCGTCTAATCAGTGCAGAGTTAAGTTTTGATAATATTTAACGTCAGACATCTAGAAGAATTGTTTATCTATTCGTGCCATAGATTCTTGTCCTATTATAAAGAAAACAGTTCATCCTTCTTCTGATAAATGATACTGAAGGAAAACCACCTAATGACACTACGTGACACTTGCAAACTTTGCTTGTTAGAGCAGGAACAGGAAGGGGGCTCACAGTTACCACTTTTGTTAGCAGGAAATAAAGTAAAATGTATAAAAGTGTGAAAAACTGAAGTCAAATTGAGATAATAATTATTTACCCAAAATATACATCATTAGACTTGGTGGGAGTGGGGAGAAGTATTATGGTGCCCCAAACACCCATGAACAGACACACCACAGAAGAGCAAACAGTAAAGACTAAAAACATAGTCAAGGCTCACCACTTTGTGAGTCATTCACACCATGGAAGAGACAGGCTCAGGAAGCACAGCTCAGTCCCCTGGAAGGCCAGCAGGTGACACACAGAAGGCAGGTGGGAGGGGGAGCCCAGGACCTGTCCCTGGCTGGGTGGGAATGCTTCCTGCACATCCGGGAAAGACTTGGTCACCTGGGGAGGGTGTGTGCACCCCTCATGGCCTGAAGTCCCTCTGCTAGAGGGTGTGTGCTCCTGAGAAGTCCATCACTGTGTCCCCAGCAGGGACCGCCCCCTGGGCAGGGGTCAGTGTGCAGATGAATGAGTACTTATGCTGAGAAGGTGCTGGGGCTTCTGCAGGTCACACTGAGCCTTGAGGATTTCCCTGTCCTGCCATCTCCCTCCTTAGTCCTTCTGACCCAGTGCTGTCCTCCTGATTTAGAAAATATCTTTGACCCTGTGTGTGCCTCCCTGTCTGCAGAGCCCAAGGTGGTGTTTGCCAAGGAGCAGTCTGCACACAGCGAGGTGAAGGCCATGGCCGGGGCCAGTGCCACGCTGAGCTGCGAGGTGGCCCAGGCCCAGACGGAGGTGACGTGGTACAAGGATGGCAAGAAGCTGAGTGGGAGCTCAAAAGTGCGTGTGGAGGCCACGGGCTGCACCCGGCGGCTGGTGCTGCAGCAGGCGGCCAAGGGGGACAGCGGGGAGTACAGCTGCGAGGCCGGGGGCCAGAAGGTCACCTTCCATCTGGATGTCCCAGGTCAGTTCTTTGGTGGCACTAACTGAGCTTTGTGTGTAGGTAATGACTACAGCCGGGCACACCCTGTCTCTCTTTCCACTGGACCTCCCTCTTTAGCCTTCTATTCTCCATCTCCACTATCATCTCAGTGGTGGGGCCAGACCAGGCTGGGTGGGCAGAGTGTGAGCAGAAGGGTGTGGCGATCCTGTAAACACAGAGAGGTGCTCAGGTTTTGCTCAGTCATGGTTCCCAGCACCTGCCAGAGCCTTCTGTGTGCTCCTCACCAGCCGGGACTCAGGCTCTACCTGTCACATGGAGTCTGAGGTAGACCAGACATTTCTTACCTGTGTCATGTGAATTTCCTACTCCCCACGTACTGCTAGCTCTCAGATGCCCGCATCCATCAACATGGGCAGAGACAGGTTTGGCTTTCCTTACAACATTTTATGGGGAAGTTCCTTCCACCCAGTCTTACTTGCATCAATTTCAAGACTGAACTGTGTGTTAGCAAATTGTAGCTTTTTAGGGCATGTCTTTGTGTGTGGATGTAGAAGTTGCTGGATCCTCACTCATTGCAAAATCTAGATCCATGATTTCTTGAAAGGTCTTTGCAAAAAGTAAAGAAGGAGCAGTGTTGGCAGGTGTGTGCCGTGGACCTGCACATGTGAGGTCTGGCATTCTCTTCTTAAAGTACATCTTGGTTTCCTTTTGTGTCCTGTCAGAATCCCCTGGGATTCTAATGTATAGATTTAGACATAGAGGGGAATAAAGAGCTTCTCCCACACTGCACGCCTTGTTGAAGGCAAGTTAACTATAGCAATAGTTGAGTCAGTATTTATGCCATAGTGTTTCCTAACGACTCATGTGTATTCATCCCTGTCTGCTTTGTTCACAGAGATGTCTGTGAACTGTGTTTTCATTTTGCTAGGAGAGTTTTAACCTCAAATCGACTTTCAGGTGCCTCTACATAACAGTGAAGTGTTATATCTGTGTAAAACAACTTGTGGGTATTATACATACAGAAAAAATTCACTATACATTTTTAATTGTTACTTTAGGAGAATATGACAAATGATTTTGTAGGAATAAATATGAAAGGTTTGAGAAATTTAACAAATTATTAGAACATTATATGAAAGTGGCATACGATTTTGATAGCTTAAATAGTTCTACAATCCTTTTTAATAAATGGAACCACAATAAAAAATAGTTCTTACAGGTGAAGATGACACCCCAGTGGCTCCAATGGAAAATTATATGAACCGCCAAAACCGGTTTGGCTCAGTGGATAGAGCATCGGTCTGCGGATTGAGAGGTCCCAGGTTCTATTCCGATCAAGGGCATGTATATTGGTTGCAGGCACATCCCCAGTGGAGAGTGTGCAGAAGGCAGCTGGTTGATGTTCTCTCTCATCGATGTTTCTAGCTCTCTATCCCTCTCCTTTCCTCTCTGTAAAAAAAATCAATAAAAATATATTTTAAAATATTATTTTAAAAAAAGAAAATTATATGAACCATTCTGTAAAGGAATTATTGCATGTTCATGGAGATCTTTCTATTGCTAGAGAAGGACATAGAGTCCCTGGCTTAATATGTGGCACCAGCATGACATTTATCACCAACATCTGATTGATAGGGAGAGTTCAAATAATGGGTAAATCCTTTTTGGAAACCAAGGCCAAAATCTGAAACTAAGTAGTGTCAAAATGAATGGGCAATGTATTAAAAGGACAATGCAGTATAAAAAATTCACAGCCCAGCTGTGTGAGCACTATGAATGAAAGTCAGCAAATCAACCTCTCTCATGACATGAGCAGATTGAAACTAAAATATGAAGTGATCACCTCACCAGTGTAGAGCTGAGTTTTGATAACATTTAATGTCACAAATCTAGAAGAAATGTTTATCAATATCTATTCCTGTCATAGATTCTTAATCAATTATAAAGAAAACAGTTCATCCTTCTGATAAATGATACTGAACGAAAACAAGCTAATTACACTACGTGACACTTGCAAACTTTGCTTATTAGAGCAGAAACAGGCAAGAGGGCTCACAGGCACCACTTTTGTCAGCAGGAAATAAAATAAATCTTTATTTTTTATTTTATTTTATTAATAAATATTTATTGCTCAGATTATTACAATTGTTTCTCCTTCCCCCCCCCCCCCATAGCTCTCTTCCACCCGGTGCCCGCCACCCCCCTGCTTATATCTCCCTTTCCCCTCCCCTCATTGTCCTCATCCATAGGTGTATGATTTTAATCCAGTCTCTTCCTGCACCCCCACATCCCTTTTCCCCTGATAATTATCAGTCAACTCCCTTTCTTTGCCCCTGATTCTATTATATTCATCAGTTTATTCTATTCTTCAGATTTTTAATTCACTTGATATTTAGATTCACTTGTTGATATATATGTATTTGTTGATCATAATTTTTTTAAAATCTTTTTTCTTCTTCTTCCTCTTCTTAAAGAATACCTTTCAGCATTTCATATAATACTGGTTTGGTGGTGATGAACTCCTTTAGCTTTTTCTTATCTGTGAAGCTCTTTATCTTCCCTTCAATTCTGAATGATAACTTTGCTGGATACAGTAATCTTGGTTGTAGGTTCTCACTATTCATCACTTTGAATATTTCTTGCCACTCCCTTGCATAGTTCTGTTGAGAAATCAGCTGATAGTCGTATGGGTGCTCCCTTATAGGTAACCAATTGCTTTTCTCTTGCTGCTTGTTAGATTCTCTCTTTGTCTTTTGCCCTTGGCATTTTAGTTATGATGTGTCTTGTCTGGTCTTCTTTGGATCCCTTTTGTTTGGGGTTCTGTGTGCTTCCTGTACTTGTAAGTCTATTTCTTTCACCAGGTGGGGGAAGTTTTCTGACATTATTTTTTCAAATATGTTTTCAGTATCTTGCACTCTCTCTTCTTCTGGCACCCCCATAATTCTGATGTTGGTATGCTTGAAGTTGTCCCAGAGGCTCCTTACACTATCTTCAACTTTCTGGATTCTCTTTCTTCTTGCTTTTCCAGAGGAGTGTCCTTTGGCTCTTTGTATTCCAAATTTTTGACTTTATTCTTGTGTTTCTCCAGTCTGCTGTTGTATCTCTGTATATTTTTTATTTCAGTCAGTTTATGTTTAATTTATAGTTGGATCTCATTAAATTTATCAGCCTTTTCTAAGAAATTCTTGAAAAACCTTATAGCCGTGGTTTTGAACTCTATATCCAGTCTTTTGTTCTCCTCCCTCTCTTTCGTTAGAGATCTATTTCCTTGTCTCGGCATTTTCACTGCTTCCCAGAGTTGGTAGGATGGCTTTGTGTATTTGGTGTCCTATATGGCCCAGTGGGTCAGCCTCCTCAGTTACCTGAGGTAGACACTCTTGGTGCTCTCCTTTGTGGCCTGTGTGTACAGCCTTTTTTGTAGTTAAGACTTGATTGTTGTTGGTATCACTGGGAGGAATTGACCTCCAGGCCCATTGGATGTGAGTATCAGCTGTGTCTACTCCGGGATATCTTCTGTATTGGAGACAGTCTTATAGGATCAGACTTGCAAAACTGCAAAAGCCTCTGTGCTCAGCTTGGATGGGGCAGAGTCTCAGGGGTGAGCTGACAGTTTTGGCTTCCCATCAGCCCTGCCCTTATGCACTCACCTGAGTTTCCACCTGACCTCTGCCTTCTGCGGCTCCCCTGAGTTTCCACCTGACCGTCCAAATTCCTCATGCAAGAGCGTGGGTGCCCCAGGGGTTCGCCCGGAATTGCATTGGGTCTCTGTAGTCTGGAGCTTCTGATTCCTTCCGCTATGAAGAGGCAGCAGCAATCTCCGTGGTCAGATCTCTGCGCGTACTCACTCACGCGCAACTGTAGACCCTGCCCGCTGTGGCTCCTAGCTACCCTAGTCTCCCAGTCTCTAAGTCTCCAAGTGCCTTTTTCTACAATCCGGACTCCACCCGTATGAGCCTGGGTCCCCGGGGTTTCGACCACGGTTGGGGTTCAGTACAATCAGAAAAGGTTCATTGCATTTGGGGACTTCCTTTCCCCTCAAGCCAGCCAGGTATTCAGCAGCCCTTCTTGTCTGCACAGGAGCATCTCCCTACCTCAGCATTTTGAGGCTCCCATTCCAATCCGTGAGCCTCTGTCCTTCTTTCTAGTTTTAGATTTCCAACTCCTCCAGCTTTCCTGTGGTTTTGGATGATGTCCATTCTGTCTTTCAGTTTTTGTTTTGAGAGAGCGCCGAATCCTAACCACTAGACCACCAGGGACGCCTCAGTTTTTGTTTTGAAATTGTTGTATGAGGTGGCAGCTTAGGTGTTTACCTAGGCCGCCATCTTGGTTTCTTTCTAATAAAGTAGCGTGTTTCCCCAAAAATAAAACATCCTCCGAATGTTTTATTCAGGTTTACTTACAGGTTTCCTTCTGAGTGAAATATAAGGCATCCCCCAAAAAAATAAGGCCCCCCCTAGGCTCTGTCTCAGAAAGCTATTGCTAAACATGAGAGATTTGGTCCACTGATTCTGAAAGAAATGGAGTCACAAGAAATTCACTAGGAAATTCAGGAATTAGATTGTTATGATGATGTTCCAGAAGATGATGACATGGTTGTCATTGAATAAATGAGTAAGTTCTTGATACTGTAGGATTCACAGTTTGTCTGGTTTGTGTTGACAAGTACCGTACTACCGTACCGTATACAGGTAATAAATTTCCTTTATTTTCATTTAACAATAAATGTGTACCATATTCTTCTTCATGGAAAAATAAGACATCCCCTGAAAATAAGACCTAGCACATCAATGGGAGCAAAAATTAATATAAGACACTGTCTTATTTTCGGGGAAACAGGGTAAATCTTATAAAAATATAAAAAACTGAAATGAAATTCAGATAATATGATTTACACAAATAATAAATCATTAGAGTTGGTGGGAGTGGGGAGAAGTATTATGGTGCCCCAAACATCCAATAACAGACACACCATAGAAGAGCAAACAGTGAAGACCGAAAACATAGCCAAGGTGCACCATTTTGTGAGTCATCCACACCATGGAAGAGACAGGCTCAGGAGGCACAGCTCAGTCCCCTGTGAGGCCAGCAGGTGACACATGGGAGGCAGGTGGGAGGTGGATCCAAAGACCTGTCCCTGGCTGGGTGGGAATGCTCCCTGCACATCTGGGAAAGACTTGGTCACCTGGGGAGGGTGTGTGCACCCCTCCTGGCCTGAAGTCCCTCTGCTAGAGGGTGTGTGCTCCGGAGAAGTCCATCACTGTGTCCCCAGCAGGGGTCACCCCCCTGGGCAGGGGTCAGTGTGCAGATGAATGAGCTACTTGTGCTGAGAAGGTGCTGGGGCTTCTGCAGGTCACACAGAGCCTTGAGGATTTCCCTGTCCTGCCATCTCCCTCCTTAGTCCTTCTGACCCAGTGCTGTCCTCCTGATTTAGAAAGTAACTTTGACCCTGTGTGTCCATTCTTGTTCCCAGAGCCCAAGGTGGTGTTTGCCAAGGAGCAGTCTGCACACAGCGAGGTGAAGGCCATGGCCGGGGCCAGTGCCACGCTGAGCTGCGAGGTGGCCCAGGCCCAGACGGAGGTGACGTGGTACAAGGATGGCAAGAAGCTGAGTGGGAGCTCAAAAGTGCGTGTGGAGGCCACGGGCTGCACCCGGCGGCTGGTGCTGCAGCAGGCGGCCAAGGGGGACAGCGGGGAGTACAGCTGCGAGGCCGGGGGCCAGAAGGTCACCTTCCATCTGGATGTCCCAGGTCAGTTCTTTGGTGGCACTAACTGAGCTTTGTGTGAGGGTAGTGACTACAGCCGGACACACCCTGTCTCTCTTTCCACTGGACCTCCCTCTTTAGCCTTCTATTCTCCATCTCCCATATCATCCCAGTGGTGGAGCCAGACCAGGCTGGGTGGTCAGAGTGTGAGCAGAAGGGAGAGGTGATCTTGTACACGCAGAGTGGTGCTCAGGTTTTGCTCAGTCATGGTTCCTAGCACCCTCCAGAGCCTACTGGGTGCTTCTTACCAGCTCCTCACCTCTACCTTTCACATGGAATCTATGGCATAGTTATTGATAAATATTTCTTCTAGATTTCTGATATTAAATGTTATCAAAACTCAGCTCTGCACTGATGAGGCGATCACTTTCTATTTCAGTTTCAATCTGCTCACATCATGAGTGAGGTTGATTTGCTGACCTTTGTGGTGCTCACACAGCGGGGCCGAGACTTTTTTATAGTGAATCGCCCTGGTAATACATTGCCCATTCATTTTGATACTACTTAGCTTCAGATGTTGGCCTTGTCCTCCACAGTGGATTGGCCCATTATTTGAACTGTCCCTATCAGATGTTGATGATAAATGTCATGCTGGTGCCACGTAATAAGCCAGGGACTCTTTGTCCTTCTCTAGCTGTAGAAGGATCTCCATGAGCATGCAATAATTTCCTTACAGAATAGTTCATATAATTTTCCTGTGGAGCCACTGGGTGTCATCTTCACCTATAAGAACTTTTAAGGTGGTTCCATTTACTGAAAAGAATTGTAGGACTATTTTAGTTGTCAAAATCTTATAACACTTTCATATAGTTTTGTAATAATTTGGTCAATTTCTCAAAATTTTTCATAAATTACTCCGACAAAATAATTTGTCATATTCTCCTAAAGTAACAATTAAAAATGTATAGTGGAATTTTTGTATGTATACACACCCACAAGTTATTTTACACAGATATAACACTACACTATTATGTAGAGGCACCTGAAAGTCGATTTGAGGTTAAAACTCTCCTAACAAAATGAAAACACAGTTAGTTCACAGACCTCTCTGTGAACAAAGCAGACAGGGATGAATACACATGAGTTGTTAGGAAACACTATGGCATAAATACTGACAAAACACTCAAGGGCTGTCGGTATAGTTCCTTGTCTTCAACAAGGTGTGCAGTGTGGGAGAAGCTCCTTACTCCTCTCCATGTCTAAATCTGTACATCAGACTCCCGGGGGATTATGACACAGGACACAAAAAGAAACCAAGATGTACTTTAAGAAGAGAATTCCAGACCTCACATGTGCAGGTCCACAGCACACCCCAGCCAATCCTCTGCTCCTTCTTTACTTTTTAAAAAATATATTTTATTGATTTTTTTACAGAGAGGAAGGGAGAAATATAGAGAGCTAGAAACCTCGATGAGAGAGAAACATCGACCAGCTGCCTCTTGCCCACCCCCTACTGGGGATGTGCCCGCAACTCAGGTACATGGCCTTGACCGGAATCGAACCTGGGACCTTTCAGTCTGCAGATGGACACTCTACCACTGAGCTAAACCGGTTTCAGCAATACCATAGATTCTTAACCAATTATAAAGAAAACAATTCATTCTTCTTCTGATAAATGATCCTGATGGAAAACCAGCTAATGATACTGACACTTGAAAGCTTTCCTTCTGAGAGAAGGAACAGTCAATGGGGCTCACAGTCACCACTTTTGTCAGCAGGAAATAAAACGTATAAAAGTGTGAAAAAGTGAAGTCAAATTCAGATAATATGACTTATGCAAAAGATACATCATTAGACTTGGTGGGAGTGGGAAAAAGTATTATTGTGCCCCCAAATCCCAATAACAGACACACCATCGAAGAGCAAACAGTAAAGACCATAAACATAGCCAAGGCCCACCACTTTGTGAGTCATCCACACCATGGAAGAGACAGGCTCAGGAGCCCCAGCACCTTCTCAGCACAAGTAGCTCATTCATCTGCACATTGACCCCTACCCCAGCTCAGCTCAGTCCCCTGGGAGGCCAGCAGGTGACACACGGAAGGCAGGTGGGAGGTGGAGCCCAGGACCTGTCCCTGGCTGGGTGGGAATGCTCCCTGCACATCCGGGAAAGACTTGGCCACCTGGGGAGGGTGTGTGCACCCCTCCTGGCCTGAAGCCCCTCTGCTGGAGGGTGTGTGCTTTGGAGAAGTCCTTCCCAGTGTCCACAGCAGGGACCACCCCTGGGGTAGGGGTCAATGTGCAGATGAATGAGCTACTTGTGCTGAGAAGGTGCTGTGGCTTCTGCAGGCCACAAAGAGCCTTGAGGGTTTCCCTGTCCTGCCACCTCCCTGCTTAGTCCTTGCGTCCAGAGTGCTGTCCTCTTGATTTAGAAAATATCTTTGACCCTGTGTGTGCCTTCCTGTCCACAGAGCCCAAGGTGGTGTTTGCCAAGGAGCAGTCTGCTCACAGCGAGGTGAAGGCCATGGCCGGGGCCAGTGCCACGCTGAGCTGCGAGGTGGCCCAGGCCCAGACAGAGGTGACGTGGTACAAGGATGGCAAGAAGCTGAGTGGGAGCTCAAAAGTGCGTGTGGAGGCCACGGGCTGCACCCGGCGGCTGGTGCTGCAGCAGGCGGCCAAGGGGGACAGCGGGGAGTACAGCTGCGAGGCCGGGGGCCAGAAGGTCACCTTCCATCTGGATGTCCCAGGTCAGTTCTTTGGTGGCACTAACTGAGCTTTGTGTGTAGGTAATGACTACAGCCGGGCACACCCTGTCTCTCTTTCCACTGGACCTCCCTCTTTAGCCTTCTATCCTCCATCTCCTATATCATCCCAGTGGTGGGGCCAGACCAGGCTGGGTGGTCAAAGTGTGAGCAGAAGGGAGCGGTGATCATCTCATCAGTGCAGAGCTGAGTTTTGATAACATTTAATGTCACAAATCAAGAAGATATATTTATCAATATCTATGGTACACGTGGAGTGGTGTTCAGGTTTTGTTCAGTCATGGTTCCCATCACCTGCCAGAGCCTTCTGGGTGCTCCTCACCAGCTGGGACTCGTGCTCTACCTGTCAGGTGGAGTCTGAGGTAGACCAGACATCTCTTACCTGTGTTATGTGAATTTTCTACTCCCCACATCCTGGTAGCTCCCAGATGCTTGCACCCAGCAACATGGGCAGAGACACATTTGAATTTCCTTACAAGAGAATATGTGGAAGTTCCTGCCACCCAGTCTTACTTGGATCCATCTCAAGACTGAACAGTGTGTTGGCAAATTGTAGCTTTTTAGTGCACACCCTTGCTTGTGGATTTAGAAGTTTGGCACCATCACTTGTCCCAAAATCTAGATCTGAGTATTCTTGTAAGGTCTGTGCAAATGTGAAGAAGGACCAGAGGATTGGCAGATGTGTGCCAGGGACCTGTACCTGTCAGGTCTGGAATTCTCTTCCTAAAGCACATATTGGTTTCCTTTTGTGTCCTGTGTCAGAATCCCCCAGAAGTCTGATGTACGGATTTAGACATGGAGGGGAATAAGGAGCTTCTCCCACACTGCACGCTTTGTTCAAGACAAGTCACTATAGTGATAGCCCTTGACTGTTTCGTCAGTATTTATGCCATAGTATTTCCTAACGACTCATGTATATTTGTCCCTGTCTGTGAACTAACTCTGTTTTCATTTTATTAGGAGAGTTTTAACCTCAAATTGACTTCCAGGTGCTTCTACATGATAGTTTGATGTTATGACTGTGTACAATAACTTTTGGGTGTGTACAGATACAAAAGAATCCAGTATACATTTTTAATTGTTACTTTAGAGAATATGACAAATTATTTTGTAGGAGTAAATATGAAAAGGTTTGAGAATTTGATCCAATTATTAGAAAACTATGTGACAATTGACATAAGATTTTGACAGCTCTGATATTCCTACAACCTTTTAAATAAATTGAACAACAATTTAAAAAAAAGTTCTTATAGGTGAAGATGAAACCCCAGTGGCTCCACAGGAAAATTATACGAACTATTCTGTAAGGAAATTATTGGGTGTTCATGGAGATCCTTCTAGAGCTAGAGAAGGACAGAGAGTCCCTGCTTATTATGTGGCAACAGCATGACATCTATCACCAACATCTGATTGATACAGAGAGTTCAAATAATGGGCCAATCCATTGTGGAAGCCAAGGCCAATATCTGAAGCTAAGTATTATAGTATCAAAATGTATGGGCAATGTCTTAAGAGGATGATGCACTGTAATTTTTTTTATTTTTTTATTTTTTAAATATATTTTATTGATTTTTATACAGAGAGAAAGGGAGAGAGATAGAGAGTTAGAAACATCAATGAGAGAGAGTCATCAATCAGCTGCCTCTTGCACACCCCTACTGGACCCTCTTGCACATGCCCTTGACCGGAATCGAACCCGGGACCCTTCAGTCCCCAAGCCGACGCTCTATCCATTGAGCCAAACCGGTCCCGGCAGGATGATGCACTATAAAGAAAGTCACAGCCCAGGTGTGTGAGCACCACAAAGGTCAGCAAATTAACCTCACTCATGATGTGAGCAGATTGAAACTAAAATTTGAAGTGATCATCTCATCCGTGCAGAGCTGAGTTTTGATAACATTTAATGTCACAAATCTAGAAGATATATTTATCAATATCTATTCATGTCAAAGATTCTTAATCAATTATAAAAAAAGGGATCATCCTTTTTCTAATAAATGACACTGAAGTACAACAAGCTAATGACACTAAGTGACAGTTGAAGGACTAGGCAAAGGTGCTCACAGTCACCACTTTTGTCAGCAGGAAATAAAGTAAAACATATACAAGTGTGAAATTCACATAATATGATTTACGCAAAAGATACATCATTAGACTTGGTGGGAGTGGGGAGAAGTATTACGGTGCCCCAAACACCCAATAGCAGACACACCATAGAAGAGCAAACAGTGAAGACCGAAAACATAGCCAAGGTGCACCATTTTGTGAGTCATCCAAACCAGGAAGAGACAGGCTCAGGAGGCACAGCTCAGTCTCCTAGGACAGTGTCTGCAAACTGCAGCTCAAGAGCCACATGTGGCTCTTGGGCCTCTGGAGGGTAGCTCTTCCACAAAATACCACCTGAGGGCGCGCATGGACAGTGCGATTGGAACTTCGTGGCCCATGCACAGAAGTCGGTTTTTGGTTCTCAAAAGAAATTTCAGTCTTTGTACTGTTGATATTTGGCTCTGTTGATTAATGAGTTTGCTGACCACTGCCCTGGGAGGCCAGCAGGTGCCACACGGGAGGCAGGT
This sequence comes from Pipistrellus nathusii, assembly GCA_963693515.1. Lineage (NCBI taxonomy): Eukaryota > Metazoa > Chordata > Mammalia > Chiroptera > Vespertilionidae > Pipistrellus > Pipistrellus nathusii. The sequence goes on along the minus strand of OY882862.1, from coordinate 5,797,861 downwards.
GGGAGGTGGAGCCCAGGACCTGTCCCTGGCTGGGTGGGAATGCTCCCTGCACATCCGGGAAAGACTTGGCCACCTGGGAGGGTGTGTGCACCCCTCCTGGCCTGAAGCCCCTCTGCTAGAGGGTGTGTGCTCCGGAGAAGTCCATCACGGTGTCCCCAGCAGGAACTGCCCCCTGGGCAGTGGTTAATGTGCAGATGAACGAGATACTTGTGCTGAGAAGGTGCTGGGGCTTCTGCAGGTCACACAGAACCTTGAGGGTTTTTCCTTCCTGCAACCTCCCCACTCAGTCCTTGCATCCAGAGTGCTGTCCTCCTGATTTAGAAAATATATTTGACCCTGTATGTGCCTTCCTGTCCACAGAGCCCACGGTGGTGTTTGCCAAGGAACAGTCTGCTCACAGCGAGGTGAAGGCCATGGCCGGGGCCAGTGCCACGCTGAGCTGCGAGGTGGCCCAGGCCCAGGCGGAGGTGACGTGGTACAAGGATGGCAAGAAGCTGAGTGGGAGCTCAAAAGTGCGTGTGGAGGCCACGGGCTGCACCCGGCGGCTGGTGCTGCAGCAGGCGGCCAAGGGGGACAGCGGGGAGTACAGCTGCGAGGCCGGGGGCCAGAAGGTCACATTTCGTCTAGATGTCCCAGGTAGGTCCCACCTGCCTCCCTGGGCAGAGAGGACAGGTACCTGGCCGATCAGTGACAGGCAATGTCTGGAAAGGCTGTGCAAGGACTGTTGGTGTGGTTGCACCTGTTGTGGTTTCTATGGACATGCCCTGCCTCACACGTATGTCCTCTACCGACCTGTTGTGACTGGGGACATGGGTTGAAGCCCCTAGTGCAAGGCATTCTGGACATCTTTTGTCCCAGATTTTTGCTCCTCTTTGTCACCTCCTCAGCCGCCCCAGAATGGAACCTCTCATGGAGGCTTCTGCAGACTCTGAAGGGCTGAGGCCTAGAGCAGACAATTTTGTGTTTTCAGCCCCCCCTTGCAGTTATGGAGTCCAGCCTCGCTCTGGGGACCCTCAGCAGAGGGGCCTCTGGCTTTGGATGCCTTTTTCCACAGTGGAGTCTGGGTCCCTACCTCTGGCCTTGGGTTCCTAATTGTCCAGCAATTGTTAAGTCAGTCCGGGGATCTGGCCTCTCCTGGGGCACATCCTGGGCTGGTCCTGGTCCTGCTGGTGTGCTACCTGCCCCTTACAGCACCCCGCTGGGTTTCAGAGTCCTGCTGCAGGTGTTTGTCTTGAGCTGGCGGGCACAGCCCTGTGCCCAGGTGTGGCCCCATCATACAGCCAGCATGTCTTCAGGTGCTGCCCTGGGTGGGCTCTTACAGGACCCACTCGGGCGCCTTCTAGGGCTTTCCCTTCCCCCATTGGCGCTGCTGCGCACTCCCCCCCACACGCGGAGGCACTCAGGCTGTTTCAGCCGCGCAGCCTTTGTCCTGGGCCCAGGCTCCCTGGAGGGAGCCATTCATGACTCTAGGCTCTTGGTTAGAGCCTGTGGCTCCAGGCCTGCGGTCCCCTGCAGGGGGCTCCTCTTGGTTGCTCTTCATGGCCCCGAGAGCCTGGATGGTGGCCATCAGGCATTCCCTCTTGGGTCTGCTCAGTGGAAGCAGCAGCCAAGCCCTGGGTGAGCAAGGCATCGCATAGCAGTTGGAGCTTGGGCCAGTCCCACTTCAGGTCTTCTCCCTTGGAATGGCGGGAAGGAGGCAGGGACCAGGCCAGGGAAGCAGGGTCCCCCCCTTTCTTGATGACTAAACCTCCCGCTCCTCCTCGCTGCACCCCAGAGCCAGAGCCTGAGCCCCCAGCCCCGGAGAGACCCGACCGCAGGGGGCTAGTGGTGGTCAAAGAGCACGAGGACATCGTCCTGACTGCCACGATGGCCGCGCCCTCCGTGGCTGCGGTGACGTGGCTCAAGGACGGCGTGGAGATCCGGCGCAGCAAGCGGCACCAGACGGCCAGCCTGGGGGACACGCACACGCTGACGGTGCGGGGCGCGCAGACTCTGGACAGCGCGGTGTACAGCTGCCGCGTGGGCGCCGCGGCGCAGGACTTCCCGGTGCAGGTGGAAGGTCAGCGGGCGGCGCGGTCCCTGCGAACCCCGCCTGCTGGGTCTCCCGAGGGCGGTGTCCGGGGGTGGGTACCGGTGGGGCTCGGGGCGCACGAAAGCACAGAGGGGGCCTCCGGGCTGACTCCTTCCCGTCCGCAGAGGTGGCCGCCAGGTTCTGCCAGCCCCTGGAGCCGGTGAGCGGGGAGCTGGGCGGCACGGTGACACTGGCCTGCGAGCTGAGCCCGGCGCAGGCCGAGGTGGTGTGGCGCTGCGGGAGCACGCAGCTGCGGGAGGGCAAGCGCTTCCAGATGGCGGCCGAGGGGCCCCGGCGCTCCCTCACGGTGTCCGGCCTGCGGGCGGAGGATGCGGGCGAGTACGTGTGCGAGAGCCGCGACGACCGCACCAGCGCCAGGCTCTCCGTCCGCGGTACGCACCACGGCGGGCGCGGGGCGCGGGGCGCGGGGCGCGGGGCGCGGGGCGCGGGGCGCGGGGCGCGGGGCGCGGGGCGCGGGGCGCGGGGCGCGGGGCGCGGGGCGCGGGGCGCGGGGCTGGGCGTTCCGGGGCTTCACGGAGAAGGTGCTCTTCCGGGGCGCCTGCCAGTGGGGCCTCGCTGCTGCTCCCACCAACTTCTCAAGCGGGGCTCTGTCCATAGTCCCCCGCGAAGTCAAGTTCACGTCCGGCCTGAGCGCCGTGGTGGCGGAGGAGGGCCAGGAGGCCACCTTCCAGTGCGTGGTGAGCCCCGGCGACGTGGCGGTGCTGTGGTTCCGGGACGGCGCCCAGCTGCAGCCCAGCGAGAGGCTTCGGGTGGCGCAGAGCGGCGCCTGCCACAGCCTCACCATCTCGGGGCTGGTCCTGGAGGACGCCGGCCAGATCAGCGCCGAGGCTGAGGGGGTCACATCCTCCGCTGCCCTCCGCGTCCGAGGTGCGGGGGCAGGGGGGTGGGTGGGAGTGTGGGCCCCTCACGGGTGGGCTGGCATCCTGCTGCCCTGGCCCATCTCAGGGAGCACGAGGTTTGCACAGAGAAGCTGGGGCGGGACGGAAGGCTGGCGCCTCCTTTAGAAGAGTCAGCGGGCGCGCTGTGTGTCCCTGGTCCGGAAGGATCCACAGGAGCCCATGGGTAGTGAGAGGGAGGCAGTGGGGTTGCAGCCAGGGCACGCTGAGGCCGGAGGGGCAGAGTTTTGCTCCATGAAGCCAGATTGTCAGTGAGAGCAGCCCTCACCCGAGGACAGGTGGGAGCAATGTGGGCAGAGGCGCTTTCTGGGGAGGTCATGGCACCGTGTGGGACAGGGGGGTCCACTCCAGCGTGTTTCTCTCCCTTAATGTTCTGGCTCCCAGAGCTCCATGGAGTGGAGATGCTAATTCTACTGGTCTGGGGGAGGGGAGGACTCTCAGCCTGTCTCACCAGCTCCGTGCCCAGAGGCTACTGGTCACCACCTTAGGAGCTCCAGACATGGGAGCCTGGCAGGGCTGTTCAGAGCAGGGGAGCAGCGGTGGGAGGGGGTGTGAAAGGAGAGGCCTCCGTAGTCTCCGTTCCCTCCACGGAAGGATACTGTGCAGCTGGGCCCTGAGGACTGCTCAAGCCTCGCCTGGCGTGGAGTCAGAATGCGGTTGGGGCCCTGCTCCGCCGCTGGGGGCTGGGTTGGGCAGGGGCCCTCTGTGCCGCGTGTTCCTGGGTGGCAGTGGCTGTGTGACTGCCCTTTCCCTGACCCCAGAGGCTCCCGTGCTGTTCAAGAAGAAGCTGGAGCCACAGACGGTGGAGGAGTGGGGCTCCGTGACCCTGGCGGTAGAGCTGACCAGGCCTTGGCCGGATGTCAAGTGGACGCGCAATGCCGCTGCCCTATCCCCAAGCGAGAACGTGGCGATCCACGCGGAGGGCGCCAGTCACCGCCTGGTCCTCCGCAGCGTGGGTTTCGCTGACCGCGGCTTCTATGGCTGTGAGACGCCAGATGACAAGACACAGGCCAAGCTCACAGTACAGAGTGAGCCACAGGGCAGGGGTCTGGGGTCTGGCACCGAGGGGAAGCGGGGGAGGGATGGAGAGGAACGAGTTTCCCGCTGGGGACCTGGCCCTGGGAAGGGGATGGAAAAGGAGGGTTAGCAGGGGGAGGAGTCGTATGCCTGGGGATGAAGTGGGCCTCCAGAGAGGGCAACTCTCCTCCTGTGGGTGGGAGTGGGCCTCCCCTTCCGGGGCAGCACGCTGAGCTGAGGCCCCTGGGAAGGAGAGGGAGGGCGGTTCTCGGTGCAGGGGCACACCCTTCCTCCTTTCTCCGCAGTGCGCCAGGTGCAGCTCTTGCGGGGCCTGCAAGCCGTGGAGGTGCAGGAGCAGGGCTCCGCCACCATGGAGGTGGAGCTGTCCCACGCCGACGTAGAGGGCAGCTGGACCCGTGACGGGCTTCGGCTACAGCCGGGGCCCACGTGCCAGCTGGCAGTGCAAGGCCCCGTTCACACCCTCACGCTGTCAGAGCTGCGGCCACAGGATGGGGGTCTCATTGCCTTCAAGGCTCAGGGCGTGCACACATCGGCGCGGCTGGTGGTCACGGGTGTGTGTGTGTGTGGGGGGGCGAGACCCACTGGAGACTGCCCAGTCCCTGTCTCGGAGGGGAGGCAGGTGGGGACGGGGTGTGGAATCTTGGGGGACCGAGGGGAGGAGGGCACTCATTCCTAGAACCAGCTGAGTGATTTGGTCCAGCTCAGCCCCCCTCCACCGCTCCACCTGCCTCTCTCATCTCCTTCTGCCTCCCCAGAGCTGCCTGTGAGGTTCAGCCGCCCACTGCAGGACGTGGTGGCCACAGAGAAAGACAGAGTGACCCTGGAGTGTGAGCTGTCACGCCCCAATGTGGACGTGCGCTGGCTGAAGGTGCCTCTGTCCCTGGACGCTTCTGCTCCATCCTACTCCTCACCACGAGGGCCACCCCCAGCACCTGACAGGGTTTTGTACTCCCACAGGATGGCGTGGAGCTGCAGGTTGGCAAGACAGTGGGTATGGCAGCCAAGGGCACCTGCCGGACTCTCATCATTTACCAGTGTGCCTCCGGGGACCAGGGCGTGTATGTGTGTGACGCCCGCGAGGCTCAGACCTCGGCATCCCTGAAGGTGCAAGGTGAGGCCTGGGCAGTGTGGGGGGTCAGGGCCAGGTGCACCACACCATTGAGGTGCCAACCCTCTGGCACTCAGTAAGCTGCGGGTGGGGGTGGGGGGGGACAGGCAGCGCGGTGCTGCAGTGTAGCAGGGCCTCCCTCGCTGCCGCAGGACGCAACATCCAGATCCTGAGGCCCCTGGAGGACGTGGAGGTGATGGAGAAGGAGAGCGCCACCTTCTCCTGCGAGGTCTCCCATGACGACGTGTCTGCTCAGTGGTTCCGGGAGGGCAGTAAGCTCCGGTCCAGCGACAACGTGCGCATGCGCCAGGAAGGTGTGACAGCCAGGGCGGTGGCTGTGGGAGGGCCTCTTCCCCTCTCCCCCCCCCCCCCGTGCTCCTCCCCCGGTGCTGAGCGGTCCGTGTTCCCAGGAAGGACACACACGCTCATCTACCGGAGGGTCCTGGTGGAAGAAGCAGGAGAAATCCGGTTTGTAGCCGAAAATGCAGAATCTCGAGCCCAGCTCCGAGTGAGAGGTAAGGGGGACCCAAGGAAGGACATGGGCTGGACACCAAGTGAGAACATAGACGGGTGCTGTGCCAGCTGTCCCGACGCAGGCCTGGGGCAGCCCCCCCCCCCCCTCAGGACAGGACTGGGTGACCCAGGAGAAGGCAGAGGATGTGGCCCCCGCTGCAGGAGGACAGGGGTCTGAGGAGCAGCCCTTCTTGTTTGACATGGAGATGTCAGCGCGTTCTCCCTCCCGGGGCTGCACCAGGTGCTGGAGAGGAGGCCCTGGTGGCCTTGATGACGGGAGAGGGCGGCGGCCAGGCCTGAGGGAGGGCGGGATAGTCTGTGGACAGGTGAGGTGGTCACACGGGGCCATGGATGCGCAGGAGAGGGCAAGGGGGCAGCAGGAGGGGCACGGCAAGAGGTGGGAAGGATGGAAGGTAGGTGTGGGTGCACCTATTTTCTTCAAGGCAATGGTACGGAAGGGGTCAGACCTGAGGGGACACCCGCCTGACCCCTCCCTGCTTGCCCACAGAGCTGCCAGTGACCATTCTGCGCCCCCTGCGGGACAAGATCGCCATGGAGAGGCACCGCGGGGTGCTTGAGTGCCAGGTGTCTCGGGCCAGCGCCCAGGTGCGGTGGTTCAAGGGTGGCGTGGAACTGCGGGCCGGGCCCAAGTACGAGATGGTCAGCGATGGCCTCTACCGCAAGCTGGTCATCAGCGACGTGCAGCCGGAGGACGAGGACACCTATACCTGCGACGCTGGCGATGTGAAGACCTCTGCCCAGTTCTTCGTGGAAGGTGTGGGCGGGGCTGTGGGCAGCTGTCCTCTGGCATTGGCCCTGATGCCTGGAGGCAGCCGGGTCTGAGAAGGGCCTGTCTGGGGGGCATGGGGAAGGGTGAGGATGTGAGCACGGTGTGTTTGGAGGGAGGGTTTGTTCCCAGGAAGGAGCACAGGCGGGGGGCGCTCCTCCTGCAGACGAGCTGCTGCCTCTCGCCCACAGAGCAATCCATCACCATCGTGCGGGGCCTGCAGGACGTGACGGTGATGGAGCCCGCCCCCGCCTGGTTCGAGTGCGAGACCTCCATTCCCTCTGTGCGGCCGCCCAAGTGGCTGCTGGGGAAGACGGCGCTGCAGGCGGGGAAGGACGTGGGCATAGAGCAGGAAGGCACGGTGCACCGGCTGGCGCTGCGGCGCACCTGCTCCACCATGACCGGGCCAGTGCACTTCACCATCGGCAAGTCGCGCACCACCGCCCAGCTGGTGGTCTCAGGTGGGCGCGCGGCCCAGCCCCCCGGGCACAGGAGGGGCCCCTAGCGGACGGCGGTGTCCCAGGCCCCGCTGGCCCCGCCCCTCCGCAGCGCCCGTGCTCTCTCTCTCCTCCCTCCGCGCAGACATCCCTGTGGTGCTGACGAGGCCGCTGGAGCCCAAGGCGGGCCGCGAGCTGCAGTCCGTGGTGCTGTCCTGCGACTTCAAGCCGCCGCCCAAGGCCGTGCAGTGGTACAAGGAGGACACGCCGCTGGTGGCCTCGGACAAGTTCAGGATGAGCCTGGAGGGCCACATGGCGGAGCTGCGCGTGCTGCGGCTCACGCCCGCCGACGCCGGCGTCTACCGGTGCCAGGCCGGTAACGCCCAGAGCTGCGCCCAGGTCACCGTGGAAGGTGCGCGGGGGGCGGGGGTGCAGGGCCGCCCCGAGGGGCCCGGGGGCGGCGGGGCCGGGCGCTGAGCCCCCGTGTGCCCTCGGCAGTGCGGGAGGTGACGGTGACGCAGCCGCTGCAGGACGCGGAGGCCGCGGAGGAGGGCCGCGCCTGCTTCTCCTGCGAGCTCTCCCACGAGGACGAGGAGGTGGAGTGGTCGCTGAACGGGACGCCCCTCTACAACGACAGCTTCCACGACATCTCCCACGAGGGCCGCCGCCACACGCTGGTGCTGAAGCGGGTCAGGCGGGGGGACGCGGGCACCGTGCGCGTCTCCTCCCCCAAGGTGACGGCCACTGCCCGCCTGGAGGTCAGAGGTGAGGCGGCCTGCAGAGGCGGGGGGTGTCTGTGGGAGGCCCCCCGGGGGTCTCCGCTGGTGAGGCCGCGGCTCCTTCGCTCACCTCCGGACACCTCGTCCTGCAGCGAAGCCGGCGGTGTTCCTGAAGGCGCTGGACGACGTGTCGGCGGTGGAGCAGAGCGCCCTGACCCTGCAGTGCGAGGTCTCCGACCCCCAGGCGGGCGTGGTGTGGCGCAAGGACGGCGTGGAGCTGGGCCCCAGCGACAAGTACGACTTCCTGCACACGGCGGGCACGCGCGGGCTGGTGGTCCACGACCTGAGCCTGGACGACGCGGGCCTGTACACCTGCCACCTGGGCGCCGAGGAGACCTGCGCGCACGTCAGTGTGCACGGTGCGTGGGGCGTGGCTGGTATGGAAGGCGCGGCCACACACTGAGGCTCCGCCCACTCAAGCCCAGGCTGTTGCACTGAGCCGGGGAGGTCAGGCAGGCTCAGAACTCAGAATGGGCGGGCTTGGCGTGATCCTTAGGAGGCCCAGATGCAGGCAGGTCAGCGGGGACGATAGCAACGGAGTGAAGCGGGCTAAGCCGTGCCTGATGGGGTCCCGCAGAGCTCGGGTTCCAACAGGGACCTGGAGACATTCCCTGTGCGCCAGGGGATGTGTGTGGGCGGGGGTGAAGCCGGTCACCCGAGCCGCTTGGGTATCAGGCGGGGACTTCTTCCCCAACAAGGTGGTCGCTATCTTGGCTCTTGTTCCCCTTCCACATGCATGACAGGCCTGTTCTCCGTGACCCCGTGGAGAGCGCCTGACATCTGGCGGGTTTTGAGACGAGACAGGAAAGGGGGGAGGGTGGTGCAGTGGGTTTGTCCCAGAGCTAGACGGCTCCTTCACTCGGGGCGCCTGTCCTTTCTCTTCCAGAGCTCGTGAGCTACCGAAAACCGATGCTGTGTTCTCTGCCCCTTGTTCTGTAGCAGGGAGGCGGTGCCCTGGTCAGAGCTCACAGCTATTGGCCATCCAAGCACCAGGGTGTGGCCAGCTGGGGGCCAAGGGGGCATTGGCTGAGGGGCAGCAGAGTCGGCTGGGGGGTGGGGTGGGGTGGGTATTGGAGCCTCTGGGACATTATGGGGCTCAATGATGCTGGCCTTGAGGGGCAGGCATCTGGGGCCTGGTCAGAGTGACCGCTGCCTCCCGTGGTTCGCAGACCTGCACGTGGGCATCACCAAGAGGCTGAAGAACGTGGAGGTGCTCGAGGGTGAGAGCTGCATCTTCGAGTGCATCCTGTCCCATGAGGACACGGGTGACACTGCCACCTGGACGGTCGGCGGGAAGACAGTGGGCAGCGCCGACCGCTTCCGAGCTGCCCGCCAAGGCCGGAAGTACACCCTGGCTGTGCGCGAGGCGCTGCCGAGCGACTCCGGGGAGGTGGTCTTCTCTGTGCGCGGCCTCACCTCCAAGGCCTCACTCCTTGTCCGAGGTGGGCACCACGCACTGGGCGGACGGGCCACTCTCCCCAGGCAGCCTGGAGTGGGAGCCTTCGGCAGGGCAGCTTTCCAGAAGAGGGGGGGGGGGAGAAGAGAGAGGGGACTATCCCCCTCAGCCACCATTGGGGTCCCAGAACTCCAATCAGGATGCGGGGTTTCTGGTCATCTAGGGGCAGGAGCAGGGCTTCTGGTCTCGCATCCGTAGTCCGATGGCTGTGGTAGCTCCGGGGCACATGGTCACCGAGCCAGGGAAACCACTGAGCTCATGCTCCCAGCATAAACGCTGGTGCAGATCGGTGAAGCCTGGTTCACAGCGGGCCCCAGCCATGGCTACGCGGTGTCACGCGCTCTGAACAATGCCGAGAGCACCTGTGCTCTCCTGTCTCCTCCTCAAAGGGCCTCCCTGTCACGGTGGGACTCCTGGCATTCCAAGGCTCCGGGGCGCCTGGGTTTGATGTCCTAGAATTTCAGGCTGTTGGTCTGCTGGCGTGGCCTCCAGAGCCTGAAGGTTTCCAAACACCAGCCCTGCCATCGTCTCTGCCGTGGCTGTGGCCCGGCCTCACGGGCTGCCTCTTGTTCCTTCAGAAAGGCCGGCGGGCATCACGAAGCCTTTGGAAGACCAGCGGGCTGTGGAGGGGGAGGATGCGACGCTGAGCTGTGAGCTGTCACGGGGGGACTCCCCGGTGCGCTGGCTGAAGGACGGGAAAGCCATTCGCAAGAGTCAGAAGTATGACCTGCTCAGCGAGGGCACGCGGGCGGTGCTGGTCGTCCACGCGGCCTCGCTCAAAGATTCCGGAGAATACACGTGTGAGACGGAGGTCTCCAAGAGCACAGCCAGGCTCCGTGTGGAAGGTAACCCCGCCAGAAACGCTGAGGCTGCGCCCAGGGCCTCTCCCCCTCAGTGTGTCATGGGGCCACTCCCTCAGGGCCTCCGCAGTGCTGTCCAAAGTGGAGAGGGAAAGGGCTCAGCCCAGTCCCTGAAGAACTGCCCATGTCCTGTGGGGTCTGTAGGCCTCACACACACACCCTCCCCCCCCCCTTCTTATTTCTGCCCCCAGAAAAGCCAAACCGGTTCACCGAGGAGCTGGCTGACCTGCAGGTGGAGGAAAAAGGCGTGGCTGTGTTTACCTGCAAGACCGAGCGCCCTGCAGCCACGGTGACCTGGAGAAAGGGCCTCTCTGAGCTGCGCGCCTCGAGGAAGCATGCACCCAGCCAGGAGGGCGTGACCTTGAGGCTCACCATCAGTGCCCTGGAGAAGGCGGACAGCGACACGTACTCCTGCGACATTGGCCAGGCAAGGTCCCAGGCTCGGCTCGTGGTGCAAGGTGAGGCTGGCGCGTTGCACGGATTTCACGACCTGAGATGTGGCCGGTGCAAGCCTTGTGTGAATCTGCCTCCGAGGCCTGGGACCAGCCCAGCCTTGGTTCCCCATCTCCTGGAGGGGCTGCCTTGGGTGGCTCATCTCTGTGACCTCCCAGCTGGACTTTGTGCGAATGAGTCAGCAGTCCTCATTTATTACTGCATTTGTGTCTCTGGAGCTTCTCCTGTGTGCGTGAGCTCCCGTGTATTTGCACACAGATGGACCGCTTCTGAACATGGAGGTCTCCAGGTTTGAGGAAGTTTGTAGCTGGCAGGCAGGCGGAGGGTCATCCTCGTCTCCATCTCACAGATAAAGAAGCTGATGCTTTACATACAGTCAGAGGCTGGGCCAGGGTTGTTGGGCGTGTTGGCATCCGGGCATCTGACCTTCCGGATCCCGGGGCCAGCATCCAGGGTCCGTTCCTCCTTCTTTCCCTCCCTTCCTCCCTCTCACTCTTCCGAAAATCAGTGGAAAAAATACCTCAGGCATCCTCATGTGAGGATTAAAAGCAAAAACACTCTCATGAGCTCATTTGGTGGCCAATGCCTTTTCTCTCAGTGTCAGTCTTCAAATCAAAACTATTTTTCTCTGACCAGTCACCTCTGGACGCACCAATTGTCCTTTCCAGTGCCTCATGCCCAGTGTCCATACAGCGTCTTGTGTTTGGTGTCTAGTGCCTGGTGCCCGGCATATGGCAGCTTCAAATCACCCGTGAATATGGAGAAATCTGTTTTACACCCATTTTCGTGTTTAACTTTTTCTAAGTGTCCCTGACCTAAGTTGGCAGGGGGGAAAAAATTTCCTAGCAATTCATGTTGTCAGATCTCCAGAGCATTGAGCATTGGATTTAAATTTCACATAGGCACATGTCTTTTTTCACACTCTGATGTCTTCTGTTAATACAAGATTTGGTTTCATTACGTAACTCTGGGGACAGGAACCAGCTGGGAAGCACAGCGGTGGAGTGGCCATCGTGAGTCACTCTTCATGTTCCACAGAAGGACCGAGGGGGACTGGGGCATGTCCGTGGGCCTGGTCAGTTTAGCTCTGACTTCCTTGCTGTTTCTCAGTTTCCATCATCCTGAACCTGTTACAGGTCTGGGAGAGCACCCCATTTCCCTCGGTGCGGTCCTGATGTGTCCCCTCTGTCCCTCAGGTCAGAGAGTGCTCATCACAGAGGACCTGAAGGACGCTGAGGTACAGGAGGGCTCCTCAGTCACCTTCAGCTGCCGTGTCTCCCCTGCTGACTACGAGCCTGTCTACTGGTTCCTGGACAAAACGCCTCTGCACCCCAATGAGCTCAATGGGATTGAGACCCAACCGGGTGGCTACCATGTGCTCACCCTGCGGGAGCTTGGGCTCAAAGACTCGGGCACTGTCTACTTCGAAGCGGGCGATCAGCGGTCCTCGGCCACCCTGCGGGTCACAGGTGGGCTGCCTGCAAGTGCTGTGGTGGGGACCATTCGTGTGGCTCGGGATGCAGTGTGATCCCGGGGCTCACAGAGCAGGTGCTGTGGGCTGGGCCTTGGGTCCCAGGGTGGGCTGGGGAGGCTGGGTTTGGCTGTTTCCGGATGTATCATTGCACATGGTATGCAGAGCTGATTCCATGGTCAGCATGGCACAGCCCTGGCCATGCCCCTGGTGTGTGGGGAGCCATGCAGAGGCCGGCCTGTCTGTGCCGCCAGGCTGAGGTGGATAGATGGGTACTGACCTGGGGTGTCCCCTGGGCTGCAGCGACACCTGGAGCTTTCCCTGCAGGAGCCCTCATGTGCCCTCTACTTCCCTCTCTGTCCCCAGAGAAGCCAAGTATCTTCTCCCAGGAGCTCACGGATACCATAATCATGGAGGGCGAGGATCTGACTCTGGTCTGCGAGACCACTGACCCGGACAGCCCTGTGCATTGGACCAAGGATGGGAAAACCCTGCGGGGGTCGGCCCGGTGCCAGCTGAGCCGTGAGGGCCGCCGAGCCCAGCTGGTCATCACGGGCACCACCTCACAGGATGGCGGGCGCTACAAGTGTGAGGCCCCGGGTGCCTGGAGCAGCTCCATCGTCAGGGTCCACGGTGAGCCCTCAGGCAGGAGGACCAGGCAGCTTCCAGGCATGCTCTGTGCCCATGGTTCTCATCTTGTTCAGGGCAGGGGCGGCCCCAGATCTCACTCAGCTCCTTCCCTCTCTGTCTTTGCCCTCTCAGTGTCTGTGTGTATGTGTGTGTGTGTGTGTGGGGGGGGGGATGTTGTGTTTTGTCTGACTCTGTCTCTCCACAGCTCATCCTCCCCTCACTGCTTCTCCCCGTCTCTGGGTCTGGGTCTCTGCTGCTGAGAGAACCTTTCTTACCCTTTCCTGGTCTCCTGACTGCCAGTATCTTTTGTACTTTATTCCTCACTTTGCCTTGTCTTCTGACATCTCTCCTCCCTCCTCCGGGCCTGACTTATCTCCATCAGCCTGGGCTGTGTAACAAATACCACAGACATGGCAGCTCAAACACCTGTCATTTCTCTCTCCCAGGCCTGGAGCCTGGACGTCTGGGACCCAGGTGTGGGCAGTGCTGGTCCCCTGGAGGCCTCTGTCCTTGCTGTGTGGGTGGCCACCTCCTCCTCTGTCCTCCCTGGGCTGTCCCTCTGTGTGTGTCTGTGTGCTGATCTCTTCTTCTTCTTCTTCTTCTTCTTCTTCTTCTTCTTCTTCTTCTTCTTCTTCTTCTTCTTTTTTTAAATATATTTTATTGATTTTTTACAGAGAGGAAGAGAGAGGGATACAGAGTTAGAAACATCGATGAGAGAGAATCATCGATCAGCTGCCTCCTGCACACCCCCTACCGGGGATGTGCCCGCAACCCATGTACATGCCCTTGACTGGAATCGAACCCGGGACCTTTCAGTCCCCAAGCCGACGCTCTCTCTATCCATTGAGCCAAACCGGTCTCAGCTGATCTCTTCTTCTTCTAATGACGCCAGTCACATGGGATTAGAGCCCATTCTGGTGATCTCACTTCACCTTCATCGCGTCTTTAAAGGCTCGGCTTCCCAATGCAAGAACCATCTGAGGTCCTGGGGTTGGGGCTCCCATGAGTGAAGGGGGCCCAGTGCAGCTCATGACACCCCACCCTTCTGTGCTCTTTGGTTTGGCTCCTCCTCCTGGAGGGTCCCCGGCACTAGCCCCTGATGTAGAAGGGTGGGGTGGGCCTCCCGCACCCTGCTGGTCCCTGCAGCCCTCCTCAACTGTGGGGGAGCCCCGGGTGCATGCGGGAGCGAGGACAAACTGTGCCTTCCACAGCGCGGCCGGTGCACTTCCGGGAGGGCCTGAAGGACGCGGAGGTGCTGGAGGGCGGTGCTGCCACCCTGCGCTGCCAGCTGTCCTCGGTGGCCGCGCCCGTGGAGTGGCGCTGCGGAGACGAGGTCCTGCGGCCGGGAGGCAAGTACAGGATGCGGCAGGAGGGCACCTTGCTGGAGCTGGTGGTCCGGGACCTGCAGCCCGGCGATAGTGGGCAGTACGTCTGCTGCTTCGGGGACCAGACAACCTCAGCCACGCTCACCGTGAAGGGTACGCGTGCCTCTGCCCTGCCCAGGCAGCCCCATCGGTATCCTTCGTCCCCGGTAGGAGGGTGAGGATGAGCTTCTCCGTCTCTGGCCCTCCACAGCCCTGCCTGCCGAGTTCATAGGGAGACTGAGGAGCAAGGAGGCCACAGAAGGGGCCGTGGTAACACTGCGCTGTGAGCTGAGCAAGGAGGCCCCCGTGGAGTGGAGGAAGGGGCCCGAGACCCTCAGAGCTGGGGACAGAATCAGCCTGAGGCAGGATGGGGCCGTGTGTGAGCTGGAGATCCGTGGCCTCGTGGTGGCAGATGCCGGGGAGTACTCGTGCGTGTGTGGGCAGGAGAGGACGTCGGCCACGCTGGCCGTCAAAGGTAAAGACCGTGTGTGGCCACGCAGAGCTGTGCTTTGGTGTCCGATTACTCTCTTCATGACACCTGCCTGCACGCATTCCATGTTCTCTGCTGTCTCAGTGTCGTTAACTTCCCATCATTCCACAGAATCCCTTCCACTTTCCGGCGTTGTGCAAACCACGAGAAACCTGCACCTAGGCCACTTCTCGCTGCTGTGTCACTGATGGTTTTGTCCTATTTCCTGTCAGTGTCTGCATCAAGTCCTCTGTCCTGTTAGGTCCTGCTCCAAAGCTCTTCACAGAATCTAATGTTCTGTGTCTGTTTGGCCTCCACAGTCCTGCCTGCCGAGTTCATAGGAAGACTGAGAAGCAAGGAGGCCACGGAAGGGGCCACAGCCACACTGCGCTGCGAGCTGAACAAGGCGGCCCCCGTGGAGTGGAGGAAGGGGCCCGAGACCCTCAGAGCTGGGGACAGAATCAGCCTGAGGCAGGAAGGGGCCGTGTGCGAGCTGGAGATCCGTGGCCTCGTGGTGACGGATGCCGGGGAGTACTCGTGCGTGTGTGGGCAGGAGAGGACGTCGGCCACACTGACAGTCAAGGGTAAAGACCATGTGTGGCCACATGGAGCAGTGGCTCTGTGTCTGAGAGCTTGGGCAGGTCCCTTGCTCTGTCCGTGTGTGTAGGTATTTCCACCTCCTGTGTCTCCGGCTATCCTGCAGCAGGAGTCTTAGCACATAGCTGTGTGAGGCCTTCCCAGATACAGATCAGAAAACAAGGTTTCCTCTTTCACAGGGTCACCTCTGGGGATGGAGGGGAGGGGGCAAGGGGAGAGTAGCCACACAACACAAATGGCGGGATACAGTCCTCTTGAGGAGGCCATGCCAGCATGGATTAGGTAGTAGATCTAAGTGTGGCCCTTGATGCAGAGATGCTGAGAATTATGATCAAGGGAGGGAGCCAAGCATGTGTGACTCGCCATGACAGAGCCATAGAGATGATGTGGGTCCACTGTCTAAGACTGGGTGCCATGGGAGGTAAGGCAGCTGGAGAGGATGAGGTAGTGGTGTGGGTGTGAAAACTGAGGACGAGGTGAGGTGGGTGTGGAGGGGAGGAGGAGGAGGTGAGGTGGATGTGGGAGGGGAGGAGGAGGTGAGGAGGGTGTGGGAGGTGAGGTGGGTGTGGGTGGGGAGGAGAAGATGAGGTGGGTGTGGGACGGTGGGAAGAGGGGAGGTCTGAAATGGTGGAAGGACAGGGAGGGCTGGGTTAAAGAGCAAAGCCCTAGCCAGGAAAAGATGGTTGTGTCCATGCCAGAGTGGAGGGTCTGTGACTGGTTTCTGTGGCTGGTGGGCAGGTGGGCATCCCCTCTGGGTTGGGCTCCGCGTCTTGTGTTGTGGTGGGTCTGGTGGTTCTCCCCTGCAGTAGCAGGGGGCTTGCTGGGTGTGGGCAGGTGGTCTCGAGTGAACTGAGAAGCCACGTTGAGGGGTGGGGTAGGGGCTCACTCAGCTGGAGTTGGTGGGCTGGCCCATGGCTTAAGTGGATGGTAGCCAGTTGTGTGGGCACCCCAGAAATAAAACAGGTGGGTGTCCCCTCTCATCAGAACAGCCCCTGTGAAGGGTGTCCTGCCTGTGACCCTGGGGCCACACCTCCAAAAGGTGCCTGTGTCGCCAGCTTGGTATGTGTGGCCTGTTTCTTGTCTGCAAACTGCAGCATCCAATGGTCTGTGTGTCCATCTGACCCTCCATAGTCCTGACCCCCCAATGCACAAAAGTCCTGGGTCCTTAGACGGCCATGGAGGTGCCATGTTCATGCTGCACATGTCTGTGAATTGTGCAGGGTTCCCCCATGAAGTGGCGGAACAGGCCGGAGACCCTCAGTGTTGGGGAATCAGGACCGGGCCTGGCCATAGTGAGGTATGGCTGGCAGTCTGGTGACAGGTCAGGGAGTCCGGGTCTTCAGGGGCCTGGGTCTTCAGGGGTCCTCCTGAGGTCCTGGCCCCTCCTGAAGGGCAAGTAGATGGATAGAGACAGATGTTTTAGGAGGACCCACGGAGCAACATCGATGAAGGAGCCCGGGCAGGGTGCGCCTCAGAAAGAGCAGAGGGAAGAGCTGCTCTGCAGGTGTGAGGGCCGCCAGTCATGGGCCTCCAGACTCGCTCACGAGACAAGGTGGACAGCGAAGAAGAGGATTCTAAATGGCCATCATGTGCACGATGTTCAAACCTTTGGGGAGAAGCCACCACCATGACCCATTGGGCTGCACGGACAGAGCACTGCACCTCCAGCAGGGACGGACTGTGCCTTGTGCTAGTCAGACTTCCCAGGAGACCAAAGGAGCATGGGCTCGAAGGGCTTCACTCAGCCAACAGCCAGAGCACAGGATCTGCGGTGACAAGCTACAGGTCGCTCCAGAGAGCTGCTTCTAGAAGGTTGGGGGTTCCCAGGACACCGGTACTGGGGTGACAAGCTCATGGACCTTCCTGGCCCGGGTGTTCCTTACTCTGGTCTGTCCAGCTCTGGCCTCAGGAGCTACAGGAGGTGATGAGGAGTGAGCGCGGATGCAAACTCGTGGGAGAGATTTAGGCAGCCCTTTCCACGTCTCCTTCTCCAGCCGTGGAGTGGGCCATGGCTACGGTGTTATCTCAGCAACCTGGTGTGGCAAGTGAGGGAAGGGGCCAGGGGTCTTGACTCTGACCTCAAATGAAGTCTGAGGCAGGACAAGTAACAGAAGATTCCAGATTACATCCTTCTGGTCACCATCCCTGTCCATTGAAATTATGGACATTTCCCTGTGTCTGTCCTGGTGAGAGGTCCCCACTGAGCATCCAATGGTCTGCGTATCCATTGAGGTTCAGCTCCTTCTCACCACTGGGGTTCAGCTCCACCTTGTCATTGGCCTTCACCTGGATGGGCACCATTTCCCCCCATTGTGTCCATGTGTTCATGAGTCCGTGTTTGCTCCAAAGTGTGTTTCAATGTCAAGTGTCCATGTCTTGTTCAAACCCCCAACTTCCCCAGGCAGTCTGATGTTTTCTGGGTCCTTCTGACCTCCCTAGCTCTGCCTGCGAAGTTCACAAAGGATTTGAGAAATGAAGAGGTCACAGAAGGGACCACAGCCACACTTCTCTGCGAGCTGAGCAAGGAGGCACCCGTGGAGTGGAGGAAGGGGCTTGAGACACTCAGAGCTGGGGACAGAGTCAGCCTGAGGCAGGATGGGGCCATGTATGAACTGGAGATCCGTGGCCTCGTGGTGGCGGATGCCGGGGAGTACTCGTGCGTGTGCGGGCAGGAGATCACGTCGGCCACGCTGACCATCAAGGGTAACAACAGCTGTGACCAAACAGAGCCCTATTTTGGTGTCCGGTTACTTGTTTCATGACATCTGTCTGCACTTTTTCCATGTTCTCTGCTGTCTCAGTGTCGTTTGCTTCCCATAATTCCACAGAATGCCTTCCACCTTCCGGGCTGTTGTGCAACCACGAGAAACCAGCATGTAGGCCACTCCTCATCCCTCGTGTCACCACTGGTTTTGTTCTGTTTCCTGTCAGAGTCTGTGTCACCTGGTCCATCCAGTCATGTCTTGCCCCAAACTTCCCCTCAGAATCTGTTTCACTGTCTTTCCAGCCCTCCCAGTCCTGTCCACCAGTTCCATACAAAGCCTGTGGCCTGAGGCGTCCATGAAAGTGGCACAGTCCTGCTGTTCACAGCTGGTTGAAGGGCGCCGCCATGCACAATGTGACTGGGCACACCCAGCATGTAGCTCGTGTCCACATGGGCCTTATGTCTCCTCTGTGCTGTCCACGTCTTGTCTTATCCATGGCTCATATGTGTGATTGCGCCCATATCTCTCTGACTCCCAGCCCTGCCCGCCAAGTTCACAAAGGGTCTGAGGAAGGAAGAGGCCACAGAAGGGGCCGTGGTAACACTGCGCTGCGAGCTGAGCAAGACGGCCCCCGTGGAGTGGAGGAAGGGGATGGAGACCCTCAGAGCTGGGGACAGAATCAGCCTGAGGCAGGATGGGGCCGTGTGTGAGCTGGAGATCCGTGGCCTTGTGGTGACGGATGCCGGGGAGTACTCGTGCGTGTGCGGGCAGGAGAGCACGTCGGCCACGCTGACCATCAGGGGTAAAGTCTGCATATGGCCTCAGGGGCCAGTGGCTTGGTGTCTGCACATTTCTACTCTGTCAACACCTGCTCTCTTGTAGCATCCATGGGTTTATGTCTCCCACTGGGGTCCCTGAGCATCTCCCAGCTTCATCTCTCCGTCCAGAGGTCCTGATGTCCATGTGTAGTCCTTTATGTCTATTGTTCCTCTTTTCTATTTGCCTTTGTCACCATCTGTGCATTTGTTCTCAAGTTCATGTGATGGCCAATAGCAGTTTGTGTGGGTTCCTTGTGAGTGTCCTTGTCCTGGATACAGAGTCCCACGGGCAGTCTGAAGTTCTCTGTGTCACTCTGACCTTCCCCAGCGCTGCCCGCGAAGTTCACAAAGATCCTGAGGAAGGAAGAGGCCACAGAAGGGGCCGTGGTAACACTGCGCTGTGAGCTGAGCAAGGCCGCCCCCGTGGAGTGGAGAAAGGGGCTGGAGACCCTCAGAGCTGAGGACAGAGTCAGCCTGAGGCAGGAAGGGGCCGTGTGTGAGCTGGAAATTTGTGGCCTGATGCTGGCAGATGCCGGGGAGTACTCGTGCGTGTGCGGGCAGGAGAGCACGTCGGCCACGCTGACCGTCCGGGGTAAAGACCGTGTGGACCAATAGCTTGGTGTCTGCAGAGATCGCCTTCTGCTCTGTAGGACTATGGGGCAGGGTTTCTCCTTGAGCATCTCCCCGCTGTGGCCAATTTCATGTCCTGATTTTTGTGTCGTCCTTTGTCTCCTCTGTTCCTCTTCTCCATTTGCCTCTGTCACCATCTGTGCATTCGTTCTCATTGACACTATGACCCTTTGCAGTTTCTGTTGTCCTTGTGGGTGTCGTTGTCTTGGACACAGTCCCGCAGACAGTCTGAAGTTCTCTGTGACACTCTGACCCTCTGCAGCCCTGCCCGCAAAGTTCATAAAGAGTCTGAGGAAGGAAGAGGCCACGGAAGGGGCCACAGCCACACTGCAATGTGAGCTGAGCAAGGAGGCCCCCGTGGAGTGGAGGAAGGGGCCCGAGACCCTCAGAGCTGGGGACAGAGTCAGCCTGAGGCAGGATGGGGCCGTGTGTGAGCTGGAGATCCGTGGCCTCGTGGTGGCGGATGCCGGGGAGTACTCGTGCGTGTGCGGGCAGGAGAGCACGTCGGCCACGCTGACCATCAAGGGTAAAGTCTGCATATGGCCTCAGGGGCCAGTGGCTTGGTGTCTGCACATTTCTACTCTGTCAACACCTGCTCCCTTGTAGCATCCATGGGTTTATGTCTCCCACTGGGGTCCCTGAGCATCTCCCAGCTTCATCTCTCCGTCCAGAGGTCCTGATGTCCACGTGTAGTCCTTTGTGTCTAATGTTCCTCTTGTTCCATTTGCCTCTGTCACCATCTGTGCATTTGTTCTCATTGACACTGTGGCCCTTTGCAGCTTCTGTTGTCCTTGTGGGTGTCCTTGTCCTGGACACAGAGTCCCACGGGCAGTCTGAAGTTCTCTGTGTCACTCTGACCTTCCCCAGCGCTGCCTGCGAAGTTCACAAAGATCCTGAGGAAGGAAGAGGCCACGGAAGGGGGCATAGCCACACTGCGTTGTGAGCTGAACAAGGCGGCCCCCGTGGAGTGGAGGAAGGGGCCGGAGACCCTCAGAGCTGGGGACAGAATCAGCCTGAGGCAGGATGGGGCCGTGTGTGAGCTGGAGATCCGTGGCCTCGTGGTGGCGGATGCTGGGGAGTACTCGTGCGTGTGTGGGCAGGAGATTACGTCGGCCATGTTGACGATCAGGGGTAAAGACCGTGTGTGGCCACGCAGAACTGTGCTTTGGTGTTCAGTTACCCGCTTCATGACATCTGCCTGCACTCATTCCATGTTCTCTGCTGTCTCAGTGTCGTTTGCTTCCCATAATTCCACAAAATCCTTTTCACCTTCCGGGCTGTTGTGCAACCACGAGAAACCAGCATGTAGGCCACTCCTCATCCCTCGTGTCACCACTGGTTTTGTTCTGTTTCCTGTCAGAGTCTGTGTCACCTGGTCCATCCAGTCATGTCTTGCCCCAAACTTCCCCTCAGAATCTGCCTCACTGTCTTTCCAGCCCTCGCACTCCTGTCCACCAGTTCCATACAAAGCCTGTGGCCTGAGGCGTCCATGAAAGTGGCCCAGTCCTGCTGTTCACAGCTGGTTGAAGGGCGCCGCCATGCACAATGTGACTGGGCACACCCAGCATGTAGCTCGTGTCCACATGGGCCTTATGTCTCCTCTGTGCTGTCCACGTCTTGTCTTATCCATGGCTCATATGTGTGATTGCGCCCATATCTCTCTGACTCCCAGCCCTGCCCGCCAAGTTCACAAAGGGTCTGAGGAAGGAAGAGGCCATGGAAGGGGCCACAGCCACACTGCAATGCGAGCTGAGCAAGGAGGCCCCCGTGGAGTGGAGGAAGGGGCTGGAGACCCTCAGAGCTGGGGACAGAGTCAGCCTGAGGCAGGATGGGGCCGTGTGTGAGCTGGAGATCCGTGGCCTCGTGGTGGCAGATGCTGGGGAGTACTCATGCGTGTGCGGGCAGGAGAGCACGTCGGCCACGCTGACCATCAAGGGTAAAGTCTGCATATGGCCTCAGCGACCAGTGGCTTGGTGTCTGCACATTTCTACTCTGTCAACACCTGCTCCCTTGTAGCATCCATGGGTTTATGTTTCCCACTGGGGTCCCTGAGCATCTCCCAGCTTCATCTCTCCGTCCAGAGGTCCTGATGTCCATGTGTAGTCCTTTATGTCTATTGTTCCTCTTTTCTATTTGCCTTTGTCACCATCTGTGCATTTGTTCTCAAGTTCATGTGATGGCCAATAGCAGTTTGTGTGGGTTCCTTGTGAGTGTCCTTGTCCTGGATACAGAGTCCCGCAGACAGTCTGAAGTTCTCTGTGTCACTCTGACCCTCCCCAGCGCTGCCCGCGAAGTTCACAAAGATCCTGAGGAAGGAAGAGGCCACAGAAGGGGCCGTGGTAACACTGCGCTGTGAGCTGAGCAAGGCCGCCCCCGTGGAGTGGAGGAAGGGGCTGGAGACCCTCAGAGCTGGGGACAGATTCAGCCTGAGGCAGGAAGGGGCCGTGTGCGAGCTGGAGATCCGTGGCCTCGTGGTGGCGGATGCCGGGGAGTACTCGTGCGTGTGTGGGCAGGAGATCACGTCGGCCACGCTGACCATCAGGGGTAAAGACCGTGTGTTGCCAAGCAGAGCCCTATTTTGGTGTCCGGTTACTTGTTTCATGACATCTGTCTGCACTCTTTCCATGTTCTCTGCTGTCTCAGTGTCGTTTGCTTCCCATAATTCCACAGAATGCCTTCCACCTTCCGGGCTGTTGTGCAACCACGAGAAACCAGCATGTAGGCCACTCCTCATCCCTCGTGTCACCACTGGTTTTGTTCTGTTTCCTGTCAGAGTCTGTGTCACCTGGTCCATCCAGTCATGTCCTGCCCCAAATTTCCCCTCAGAATCTGCCTCACTGTCTTTCCAGCCCTCCCACTCCTGTCCACCAGTTCCATACAAAGCCTGTGGCCTGAGGCGTCCATGAAAGTGGCACAGTCCTGCTGTTCACAGCTGGTTGAAGGGCGCCGCCATGCACAATGTGACTGGGCACACCCAGCATGTAGCTCGTGTCCACATGGGCCTTATGTCTCCTCTGTGCTGTCCACGTCTTGTCTTATACATGGCTCATATGTGTGATTGCGCCCATATCTTTCTGACTCCCAGCCCTGCCCGCCAAGTTCACAAAGGGTCTGAGGAAGGAAGAGGCCATGGAAGGGACCATGGTAACACTGCGCTGTGAGCTGAGCAAGGAGGCCCCCGTGGAGTGGAGGAAGGGGCCCGAGACCCTCAGAGCTGGGGACAGAGTCAGCCTGAGGCAGGATGGGGCCGTGTGTGAGCTGGAGATCCGTGGCCTCGTGGTGGCGGATGCCGGG
The DNA here is from genome assembly GCA_963693515.1 of Pipistrellus nathusii. Classification (NCBI taxonomy): domain Eukaryota; kingdom Metazoa; phylum Chordata; class Mammalia; order Chiroptera; family Vespertilionidae; genus Pipistrellus; species Pipistrellus nathusii. The sequence continues at coordinate 5,775,464 of OY882862.1, read as the reverse complement.
GAGTACTCGTGCGTGTGCGGGCAGGAGAGGACGTCGGCCACGCTGACCATCAGGGGTAAAGTCTGCATATGGCCTCAGGGGCCAGTGGCTTGGTGTCTGCACATTTCTACTCTGTCAACACCTGCTCCCTTGTAGCATCCATGGGTTTATGTCTCCAACTGGGGTCCCTGAGCATCTCCCAGCTTCATCTCTCCGTCCAGAGGTCCTGATGTCCACGTGTAGTCCTTTGTGTCTATTGTTCCTCTTGTTCCATTTGCCTCTGTCACCATCTGTGCATTTGTTCTCATTGACACTGTGGCCCTTTGCAGCTTCTGTTGTCTTTGTGGGTGTCCTTGTCCTGGACACAGAGTCCCGCAGACAGTCTGAAGTTCTCTGTGTCACTCTGACCCTCCCCAGCCCTGCCTGCGAAGTTCACAAAGATCCTGAGGAAGGAAGAGGCCACGGAAGGGGGCATAGCCACACTGCGTTGTGAGCTGAACAAGGCGGCCCCTGTGGAGTGGAGGAAGGGGCCGGAGACCCTCAGAGCTGGGGACAGAATCAGCCTGAGGCAGGATGGGGCCGTGTGTGAGCTGGAGATCCGTGGCCTCGTGGTGGCGGATGCCGGGGAGTACTCGTGCGTGTGTGGGCAGGAGATTACGTCGGCCATGTTGACGATCAGGGGTAAAGACCGTGTGTGGCCACGCAGAACTGTGCTTTGGTGTTCAGTTACCCGCTTCATGACATCTGCCTGCACTCATTCCATGTTCTCTGCTGTCTCAGTGTCATTTGCTTCCCATAATTCCACAAAATCCCTTCCACCTTCCGGGCTGTTGTGCAACCACGAGAAACCAGCATGTAGGCCACTCCTCATCCCTCGTGTCACCACTGGTTTTGTTCTGTTTCCTGTCAGAGTCTGTGTCACCTGGTCCATCCAGTCATGTCCTGCCCCAAATTTCCCCACAGAATCTGCCTCACTGTCTTTCCAGCCCTCGCACTCCTGTCCACCAGTTCCATACAAAGCCTGTGGCCTGAGGCGTCCATGAAAGTGGCACAGTCCTGCTGTTCACAGCTCGTTGAAGGGCGCCGCCATGCACAATGTGACTGGGCACGCCCAGCATGTAGCTCGTGTCCACATGGGCCTTATGTCTCCTCTGTGCTGTCCACGTCTTGTCTTATCCATGGCTCATATGTGTGATTGCGCCCATATCTTTCTGACTCCCAGCCCTGCCCGCCAAGTTCACAAAGGGTCTGAGGAAGGAAGAGGCCATGGAAGGGACCATGGTAACACTGCACTGTGAGCTGAACAAGACGGCCCCCGTGGAGTGGAGGAAGGGGCTGGAGACCCTCAGAGCTGGGGACAGAGTCAGCCTGAGGCAGGATGGGGCCGTGTGTGAGCTGGAGATCCGTGGCCTCGTGGTGGCAGATGCCGGGGAGTACTCGTGCGTGTGCGGGCAGGAGAGCACGTCGGCCACGCTGACCATCAGGGGTAAAGTCTGCATATGGCCTCAGGGGCCAGTGGCTTGGTGTCTGCACATTTCTACTCTGTCAACACCTGCTCCCTTGTAGCATCCATGGGTTTATGTCTCCCACTGGGGTCCCTGAGCATCTCCCAGCTTCATCTCTCCGTCCAGAGGTTCCGATGTCCACGTGTAGTCCTTTGTGTCTACTGTTCCTCTTGTTCCTTTTGCCTTTGTCACCATCTGTGCATTTGTTCTCAAGTTCATGTGATGGCCAATAGCAGTTTGTGTGGGTTCCTTGTGAGTGTCCTTGTCCTGGACACAGAGTCCCGCAGACAGTCTGAAGTTCTCTGTGTCACTCTGACCCTCCCCAGCCCTGCCCGCAAAGTTCACAAAGATCCTGAGGAAGGAAGAGGCCACGGAAGGGGGCACAGCCAAACTACGCTGTGAGCTGAGCAAGGCCGCCCCCGTGGAGTGGAGGAAGGGGCCGGAGACCCTCAGGGCTGGGGACAGAATCAGCCTGAGGCAGGATGGGGCCGTGTGTGAGCTGGAGATCCGTGGCCTCGTGGTGGCGGATGCTGGGGAGTACTCGTGCATGTGCGGGCAGGAGAGCACGTCGGCCACGCTGACTGTCAAGGGTAAAGGTTGTCGGTGGCCACGTAGCCTCATTTGGGTTCCATAGTCCTCTCCTTGTCTCTTGCATCCATACTGGGTACCAATGGCCACTCCCTCATCTCTGCCTTTAACAGTTTCCCTCCGTCTGCTGTCTGCTTCCCTATCACTTTGTTGTCCAGTGTCCTAGTGTCTCGGTACTGATCTCCATCCACATGACCTCACTAGGCCAATTCTCATGGTAAAGATAGAATTCCAGCTCATCTGTCTTCCTGTCCTAATCTGTTTACCTTTTCTCCTTTCTATCCTCTAGTCAGGATCTGAGGGATGGCCCTGTGTTAGGGTTCTGAGGGCACCCCCTGGCCTTGATTGCCTGATGGGACACAGCTCTGCTCATGGGCATCCTAGGTGGAGGCTGGCATGAGATTCGCCTGGTTAGATCCAGATCTCCTCCCGAAGCTCCCACCATGGACCCTCCTTTCCTTTGAAGTGGACCCAGACCTATGATGCCCATTCCTACCCCAGTCTCCTGGGACATGTGGCAATGGGTCCCCTTGGGCAGCCAGACAGCTGGGGTGAAGCTGGGAGCCATGCCTGACCTAGGTTCTCAGGAGGATTGACTGGTATAGGGCCTGTCTCCTGGCTGTGTGTGTGTGTGTGTGGGGGGGAGGCTGTCTCCTGACTGGGTGTGTGGGGGGGCCTGTCTTCTGACTGGGTCTCTAGACTGACCCTGTCTCCCCTCTGCCCACCCACCCCACAGCCCAGCCATCGGTATTCAGGGAGCCCTTGCAGAACCTGCAGGCTGAGGAAGGCACAGAGGCTAGCCTGCGATGTGAGCTGTGCGAGCCCAGGGCTGTGGTCTGGAGCAAGGGTGGCCTGGAGGTGCAGGCCGACGGGCACCGGGAGCCACGGCAGCAGGGCTGCATGGTGGAGCTGGTGCTGCGGGACCTGCGCTGGGAAGATGCGGGCGAGTACACCTGCACCTGTGGCTCCCAGGCCACCAGTGCCACCGTCACCATCACAGGTGGGACCCAAGATGGGCTCTGCCCTCTGCACAGGCCCTGCATGCTTTGGGGGGCCCTCTGGGCTGCAGTCCCATACTGAAGTCCAATTTGAGGGTCCCTGGCTCGGGCAGGGCTGGTGGGTGGACCTGACCTGATGTTCGATTGACCCTACATTCCCCGCTTCCTACAGCTGCACCCGTGCGGTTCCTCCGGGAACTGCAGGCTCAGGAGGTGGATGAGGGTGGGACAGCACGCCTGTGCTGCGAGCTGAGCCGGGCGGGCGCCAGTGTGGAGTGGCGCAAGGGCTTGCTGCAGCTCTTCCCCTGCGCCAAGTACCAGATGGTTCAGGAAGGCGTGACCGTAGAGCTGCTGGTACATGATGCAGAGCAGGAGGACGCCGGACACTACACCTGTGACACAGGCCACGCACAGAGCACTGCCAGACTCTCAGTTCGTGGTGAGCTACCCACTGGTCCCTGCCTTCCCCGGGACCCTCAGAACCTGTGGAGAGTGGGGTGTCTTGCTCTGAACTTCTAAGTCCCTCTCTGGTCCCCCAGCCCCCAGGCCCATGTTCCAGGCTGAGCTGCAGGACGCAGAGCAGGAGGTGGGCGGCCTGGCCCGGCTGTGCTGCCAGCTGAGTGAGGTGGAGCCTGGGGCCCGTGTGCAGTGGCTCAAGGAGGGTGTGGAGCTGCACACTGGCTCCAAGTACGAGATTCGTCACCAGGGGACCACGTGTGAACTGCTGATCCACGGGGTCGAAGCCAAGGACTCGGGCCAGTATGCCTGTGTGGTGGGTGGCCAGAAAACTGTGGCTTCTGTCAAGGTCAGAGGTGAGCCCTCCCTGATAGCTGCCCTGTGACCCCCTCTCTCCAGGTGCTGTCCCAAGGGTGGCTCTCAGGCCCCTGGGGTTACAAGCTCTCTCTTCTCATTTTGTCATCACTCCCCTGTCTACAGAGGGAAAAGGGAGGCTGTGTCCCCAGGATGCTGCCCTGCCTCCTGCCCCTAGTTGGCAGGTAGGGCAGCCTGAGTTGGGCTGCCCTCTCTGAGCCCCTGCCTGTCTGTGTGAAGGTCTTGCCTTCCTGATGTCCCAGCCAGGGCAGGGCTGACCGCGGGGTGGGGATGGAAAGAGGCAGCTCCCCACCCAGCAGCCCCTTGCCTACTTCCTCCTAACAGAGATGCCTGAGCCCATCTTGGCCCCTTGGTCTCTGTTTGTAGCAAATCAGGTGATGAATGCTATGTGAGGCAGATAGAGGGGACAGGACAAGCATGTGAGAGTATCCAGGAAGGCTTCCTGGAAGAGGGAGAGTTAGAGGTTCACCTGGGTGCTCAGGCCTGACTGGTAAAGGGTCCCATCACCCACACCCCAGAGTCTGAAGTAACCATGGTGTGAGGCCTGGTTGACATGGAGGTGTAGGCTGACAGGGAGATGAAGTTCAGCTGTGAGGTGTAAGCACAAGGGCCACAGCTGCCCAGGGTGCCTCCAGGGCCTGTCACTGCAAAGCAGCAAGGTGGCAGAGGTGGCTGTGCAGGGCGCCCACACCACATGCTGCAGCTGAAGGTGTGACATGAAGTTGCAAGCACAGACTCCTTCCACGTGGGCCCCCACAAATCCTCAGCCCAGCTCACTGTCCGTGGGAGTGGGTGAGGGTGGCTGCCCCTCTCAGCACACTGGGAGCCCAAATGTCGAGACCCTGTTGAAAGACAGGCAGACTGCAAGGGTCCCTGCTTTGGGGATTGGGAACTAGCCCCATGCATGGGTGGTTCTGAGGTGGCTCGAGATGCCAGGGTTGAGTGGTACGCTGTATGCCTATCTACAGAAAGTGGGGTGGGATGCTGGGGGCAGACTCCAGAACTGGGAGGTGCTCCTGACAGTGGAGCGTCCCAGCTGCTGAGGCTGATGCCACACTTCCCTTGGCAGCCCCCCAGGTGACCATTCTGGAGCCCCTGCAGGATGTACAGCTCAGTGAGGGCCAGGATGCCCACTTCCGATGCCGGCTGTCTAGGGCCTCTGGCCAGGAGGCTCGCTGGGCCTTGGGAGGAGTGCCCCTGCAGGCCAATGAAATGAATGACATTACAGTGGAGCAAGGCACTCTCCACACACTCACTCTACACAAGGTGGGACCCTGGGACCTGCCTCCACCCATATGCTCCCAGGAGCGTGGGAGGAGAAGGTTCCAACCCCATTGGATTGGCCCGGGGAGGTGTCAGGAGACACTGTCTGAACAGGCTGCCAGGCTGAGACCCCATCTCCACTCCCACAGGTGACCCTCGAGGATGTTGGAACCATCAGTTTCCAGGTGGGCTCATGTAGCTCAGAGGCCCAGCTGAAGGTCACAGGTGGGCAGCCCCCTCCCTCACCTGGCAAGGTGATGTCTCCATGTCCCTCTCTAGTCAAAGATCTGCTGGGGGTGGTGTGGTCAGAAACCCAGGTCTTCCAGCAGTTATCTTGCCCTCGGTGGCAGTTTTCCAACCTCTGACTGCCAAAGCCATGAACTGGATAGCCCACTGAGGTGGGCTGGTGAAGATCAGCTTGGTAGATTCTGGAGTGCATGTGGGGTCCCTGTGTGGGGGTTAACGCTGTTTGCAGGAGGGAGGTGGGGAGCCTGGCCATGGGGGCAGGGAATTGAGCCCTAAGGTGAAAGCTACTCCTAAGGCACAGGTCATCTTAACACACATGTGCATACTTGACAGGCTCTCAGGTGATTAGCAATAGCATACCTGAGACATGTGTACAGTTTTGGGGTATAGTGTAGTTGGCCTCAGGCATGCAAACAGAATTTTAAGAACCTTCAACTTAGATTATACCTTGTCTGCAGAGTTGGTTATTCTTGAGTATCCCTCTCCTGCTGTTCTACTCCTGGTTCTCACACCAGTCCCATCCATCTAACCAACTGTCTACCATCCATTCACCATTCATCCCTCATCCACCTATCCACTATCCATCCATCCACCATACTTCACCATTCATCCATCCATCATCCATTCATCCAACACGTAGCATCCATTCACCATCCACCATCTATCCATCCATCCACCATCAATCCATCCAGTACTGACCTATCTTCCATCTAGCTACCATAAACCCATCCATTCATCTGTTCACCTATCCATTCATCCATTCACCATCTACCATCCATTGAACAAACGCTCTAAGCCTCTCCCTTTGTCTAAGTCTCAGATCTTTAGAGGGGCCAGGTGCAGCTCTGCCATCAGGGATCCCCCAATCCACTGGGATGATTGCACATTAGAGACAAAGCATGTCCCAGGTCTTCAGGGGTGAACAGTTATGGCGAGTTCTGTGGCCTCTGGTGCTAGGAAAGACTCTGTGGTCTGTGGGAAAGGCCTCAAGTTGAATGGTGGGAGAGGGGCAGTGTCTCAGGTATTGTGATCTGGCTGGGCCAGAAAAAGCTTTATGGGTTCATCAGGGTGGTTGGTTGTGAGGGGGGACATGGAGATGGGTTGGGACTTATGGGTCTTGCTAAGGGTTGTGCCTTGACCCCTGTCAGCCAAGTCCCAGCCTGTGCCCACTGACCTGTGTGCAGACACCTGGCCATGTCCTCAGGGGAAGGAAATGACCTGGGGTGTCCTGATAGGTGTTACATGGACCAGCTTAGGAACAGTGCTGGAAGTGGGAATGGAGAGCTGGAGGAGCAGTCAGGGATTGTCAGATGTGCACTCTCAGAAGAAGGCTGGAGTTCTGGTGGTGCATGCCCAGGAAGGGCTTGGGGAGGTTTCTGAGGAGGGCCTAGCTGGGGCAGGTGTGGGGGCACAGATCAGGCAGCAGCCACGTTGGGGAAGTCCCTGCACTAGGGCCTGCTGTGTGCTGGGGCAGAAAGGAGTTGCCAGGGGCATTAGTGCTCTGGAATTTTAGGGCTGGGGACCACAGGTGACATCTGGCCATGTGGCCTTCTGGGAATATAAGAAGCATCTGCTTCCACACCTGCAGGGATGTAAGGCTTACTACCTGAGGCAGACCCCACCCTCTCAGAGTGGCAGCCCCGCAGCCTCTCCTCCACCCCCCCCCCCATAGCCATGTGGCTTGGGACTTGTCATTCTGATTGTTGAAGAGGCTGTGGGTGCATGTCTGCCTTCTGTGTATTTTTGTGAAAACAGGTGTATTCTGGAGAAGGGTGTGAGTTCAGGGACACTGAGCCCACTCTCTGTGAGTGGATTGAATGTATCATTCTGTGAGCAGGGTGGGATAGCTGGCCCAAGTTGATCTCTAAACCCCAGTGCCAGGGATCCCCCAATGTGTATACCCCCCACATAGTCCCGTGGGCCCAGGGCACCCCAGCCTGCCCTCCTATTGCCCTCTTGTGCAGAGGCAGCACCATGCCTGGTACGTGGCTTGCAGAATGTGGACGTCTTTGCGGGAGATGTGGCCACGTTCTACTGTGAGGTTTCCTGTGCGGGTGGGCCTGAGGCCTGCTGGTGGCTGGATGGGACTCTGCTGCAGGACAGCCCCCAGACTGCCATCTGCGTGCATGATGGGACGGTTCATTCCCTCACGTTATCGGGCCTGGGGATTGCCGACTCAGGCACCATCACCTTCCGTGCAGGGCCCCTGGTCTCCACGGCCAAGTTGTTAGTCAAAGGTACCAGCCAATGGGACCCCGCCCGCACTAATGCTTCTGCCGTCGTTGCTCCCGCAAGCTTCCTGTAGGCTCCGGGGCAGGGGTTGGGGACTGGCATTGCTCCACACGTGTCATGTGTGGACACTCACACATGTGTGGAAGTCTACTTCATGCCCACCTGCTCGTGGGACTCTGAGTGCTGGTGCCACCTGGTCACCACTCTACAGGTGCACCTTTTCAGGCGTATACCCAGAGGGCAGCCTTCCCACCTTGCCCCAGCCTGTCCTACCCCTGCTCAAGGCTGCTTACACCGCTGTGGTTTGGGTTGGGGGTCTTGAGCTCTTTTGGGACAGAGCTAGCCTTTGGGGAGGGCAGTGGGATGCCAGGGGCCCCTCAGTCCACTCCCAGTTGGGTGCTCCTGGGACGGCCGCTGGTGTGGTTTCACCCGGCGTGTTTGCAGACGGGTTTGCACCGTTGAAGAGTGAATGGACATGCCCCCAGGCCCAAGGAGCAGCCCATGTATTGAGTAGGATTTTTCCAGGTGGACATGGATGGCACCCCCTAGAGGAGTGGAAAGGCTCCTGAAAAAGGGACAGGCTGGGATAGGGGTGCTGGGTCCCAGCAAATACTGAGGGCGCCTGAACTTTAAGGAGGCATTGTGTCCCTGCTGGTGCCCCGTGCTCCCCAGGGCCGGGGAGGAAAGGGCTTAGGAGGTCAGAGGGGTCAGGAGGGATAGAGGCGTCTGCCGTGGGTGGGGTGTGTAGAGGCAAGGCTTGCAGTATGTGAGGGACCTGGGCCACCACGGCCAGTTCCTTTCCTGCCGAAGCCCCTCGCTTGCTTGCCGATGGACTGCTGCTGCTGACCGCAGAGGGGGGTAGGCGCTGGTCACACGGCTCAGGCTTACACGTGCCCGGCGTGTTGGCTGACAGATCCCGCAGTGGAGGTGGTCAGTGCCATGCAAGACCTGGCGGTGGAGGAGGGTGGCCCGGCCGAGCTCCTCTGCCAGTACTCGCGGCCGGTGCAGGCCACGTGGAAGATGGACGAGCAGGAGGTGCGCGCCGACGGGCGTCGCGTCATCATAGAGCAGGACTGGACCGTGGCCAGGCTGTCCTTCAGGCCAGCCTTGCCCTCCGACAGCGGCATCTATTCTTGTGAGGCTGCGGGCACCCGAGTGGTGGCTCTGCTGCAAGTGCAAGGTGAGGCCGCCCAGCAGGCAGCCCAGGCCCTGCAGGCTTCGGCATGGTCCCAGCCAATATGCAGTGGTGGGGCATCGGGCGGGGCAGCCAGCAGTGTGTGACCGTGCCAGTATTAGGAAGATGGGATCTGAGCAGTAGGTCCTGCTGAAGCTGGCTGGGCCCTGGGCCCACCCATCCAGACCCCTCCTCAAGCAGCCCGATAGCACAAGGTGGCCAGATAGACCCTGGGCAGAGACTTCACCTAAAGAGCCTGCATCCAAAACACCGGGGAGGTAGAGGCAGGCAAGGAAGCAGCCTCCAGCGGGTGAGCAAGCAGCCCGGGGGCCGCAGGACCCTCCGCGGGCTCCACATGGGGCTATGCCCCCACATCCTGGGCTCAGATCCCAGCTCTGCCCCTTCCCAGGCTGTCACTTCAACAAGCCCCATGTCCCTGAGAGGATATGCTGTTGGGGAACCAGGAGCAGAGAACAGTGGCCGCCCCCCTGTGTGGAAGGAGGCTTTGTGTGGCTGAAGCCACTTGATCTCTGGGAAAATCGGAACCGTCCCTGGTGGGGAGTGAGCCGGAGAGTGAGAGGGTTGTCGGGGCCAGCCAAGCTAGGTAGCAGGTGTGAGCAGGTGACACCAGTCTCCCACTGGCCTCACAACCCCTCCTCCTCCCCCCATTCCCTCACTAGTTCAACAACTAAGTTTTATAAACATTTTGGGGGAGCACCTGTGAGCATAGCAGGGAACAACCAAAACTCCCTTATTCCCAGCAGCACCCTGACATCCTCATTGGAAATGTGATTGGAGCAGTGTGTCCCCGGCCTGGGGGGTGGGTCTGGGGCTCCTGGACATCTGGGTAGAGTCTGCAGCCACAGACAGGGCCACATGGAGAAGGAAGCAGTGTAAGGAAGGGGGGCAATAGGGCTCCGGGGCTTGCTGCTGCTTTAAAATCTGGGGGTTTATCCAACACAATGGTGACATCCTTGGGTAGGAAGTAAGGGTGAGCTCCAGCAATGACCTCACCGGCCTCCCCCTTGCTCTTCCTCTCCCCCTGTCCCCTCACCCTGTTCTGTCTCGGTCAGCTGGCCCTGATCATGCCACCCAGCAGAATGGAGTCAGATGCCTAAGTCCCTGTCAGCTCTAACGTGGGGAGGGGAGGGACCAGGCCACGGGGGAGTCTGCTCTGTTGAGGGAAAGCAGTGGGAGCGGGATGTGGGCAGCCCAGCAGGTCCTCTGTTCTGAGACACCCTCCCACCTCATTCCCTGGGCCCCTGTCCAGAGCAGACACCCCTGCCTATAGCATGGGCCTGGATGCTAACGGATCTGAGAGGCTGCATCCTGGCTGTGTGTGGGTTCCGTCTGGGGCACGGATCCAGACAGCAGTTGGGGCTGTGGGCTCAGACCTCCAGCTCAGTGACTGTGGCGGCTCCCTGGCTGCCATATGGGTCAAACTCAGACCTTTCCTGGCATCTAGGCCAGCCCCGGGCCACCCGGAGCTCCTTTCCTGCCTGCTCTCACCACCTGGCCCGTTGCCTCTTTCACTCCGCTGGCTGACTCCCCGCTGGCCCCCTCCTTCACTCCCATTGCAGCGTCCCCTCCTGTCACTCCTCTTGGCTGGATGCCTGTCCTGGAAACGGTGCTAGGAGGTGGCAAGCCTCACTGTCAGGCTCTGAGTTCATGGCTTCCGTGGAAAATGCATGACCATTAACTGTAGACTCTCGGGCTTTGTAGGAGAGAACATAGAGGGTGGGGGAAGGTGGCAGAGGTCTTTTGGGTCCCAGTGAGTGAGAGTAGCAGCCCAGCAGGTCTGATAGCAGTGGCCCGGAGACAGCAGAAAGGGGGATAGTAAAGCCCCACCTGCAGCCAGGGCAAGGGTGGGAGCACTCATGAGGCTTCCCTCTGGTGCGGTGGGAAGACCCCGTCCTGACACTAGCGTGGTGATGGTGTGGAGGCGGGCAGGGCCTGGGGAGGACATGCAGGAAGGCTCCACGTGGCCATCACTGGTGGCCCGCTGTTTGGCCCTGTGTCATGGGGGGCACTTCTTTGCGGCCTGGGCAGTGAGGGCTGCCACGCCCTGAGTCACCCCTCCATCCTCCAGCCAAGAACACAGTGGTGCGCGGCCTGGAGAACGTGGAGGTGCCCGAGGGGGGCGAAGCGCTGTTCGAGTGCCACCTGTCCCTGCCGGAGGTGGCCGCGCACACCTGGCTGCTGGATGACCAGCCCGTGTCCAGCTCGGAGAACGCCGAGGTGGTCTACTTCGAGAACGGCCTGCGGCACCTGCTGCTGCTCAAAAACCTGCGGCCTCAGGACAGCTGCCGGGTGACCTTCCTGGCTGGGGACGTGGTGACCTCTGCATTCCTCACCGTCAGAGGTGGGTGTGCGGGTCGGCGTCTCTGCGACCCTCCCTCGGGATACCCTGCTGAAGGGATGAGGGGGGGTCTGAAAGACCCGCCCACTGTGGGGTGGGGTGTGGCCATGGTCTCTGAGACCCTCCCACCAGATGCCGGGTGCAAGGAGAACCAATGGCCACAGGGGGCGTGGGTCACTCAGACCCCTTCCGCCAGATACTGCCTTCATGAGGGGCAGGTGGGCAGAGTGGGGAGGGCTGTTAAGGGGGGCTGTTGGTCTCTGAAGCTCCATCCCACAGGAGGCTTGGAATCTGGAGAACCATGACCTCAGAGATCCGATCTCTAAGACCCCTTGCTCAGGAGCTGGGCCCCGATTTGGCTGGGAAGTAGAGGGAGGGGGCAGAGGGAAAGGTCTCCCAGCACCCGGAGGCCACCGTCCTGGTCTGTCCTGGTCCCCAGCTCACGCCCTGGCCCTGCCCGCAGGCTGGCGCCTGGAGGTCCTGGAGCCCCCGCAGGACGCGGCCGTGGGCGCAGGGAGACAGGCCCACTTCAGCTGCACGCTCAGCGAGGCGGTGCCCGTGGGCGAGGCCACCTGGTACATCAACGGGGCCGCCGTGCAGCCGGACGATGAGGACTGGACGGTGACCGCGGACGGCAGCCACCACACGCTGCTGCTGCGCCGTGCTCGGCCGCACCACGCCGGCGAGGTCACCTTCGCCGCCCGCGACGCCGTGGCCTCCGCGCAGCTCACCGTGCTGGGTGCGTGGCTCGGGTGCTGGACTCCCTCCCCCATGGGTGGGTAGGGGCGGCGGCTCCAGATCCAGGAGCTACTGCAGGCTCTCCGCGTCCCCCACCCAGGCGCACAGCCCTGGCTCCCCAGGCACCACGGGCACAGGCCTGGGGGGTGATCTGTCCGCCCTCACTGCACCCCAGAATCAGACCCTAGGGCGGGAGGGCCTGTGCCCCCTATGAGAGAATGGAGACCAAACTGACCGCCCTCCCCGCAGGCCTCCCGGACCCCCCGGAGGACGCCGAGGTGGTGGGGCGCAGTGACCGCTCCGTGACGCTGTCCTGGGTGGCCCCAGCCAGCGACGGCGGTGGTGGCCTCCGTGGCTACCGGGTGGAGATGAAGCCGTCGGCCACTGGGGAGTGGCAGCTGTGCCACGAGCTGGTGTCCGAGCCCGAGTGCGTGGTGGACGGCCTGGCCCCTGGGGAGACCTACCGCTTCCGCGTGGCGGCCGTGGGCCCCGCAGGCGCCGGGGAGCCCGTGCACCTGCCCCAGACAGTGAGGCTCGGTGAGCTGCTGCCGGTCCTGGCAGATAAGGGTGGGGGTCCAGCCTGGAGCTCTCGGCCTCCCGGTTAGCGCGTCCTTACTGATGGCTCATCCTCAGCAGAGGCCCCGGAACCTGCACCAGCGCCCCTCGCCCTGGAGAGCCGGCAGGTGGCGCCCGGCCAGGAGCTGCGTCTGGAATGTGAGGTGCCCGGGGCTGGAGAGGTCGTCTGGCTGAAGGGCACGGAGCGCATCCAGCCCGGGGGCCGCTTCCAGGTTCTCTGCCAGAGTGGGCGGCAGACGCTGGTGATCCGGGGCTTCTCGGCGGAGGACCAGGGCGAGTACCGCTGCAGCCCTGCCAGGGATCCCGTCTCTGCCGCTGCCAGGGCCTTCCAGGGTGCGTCCTCCGGGGCCCGGCATGCGGGAGTGGAGGAGTTGGGGGGAACCCTGGGGTGGGGGGAGGACCCCCATAGCAAGGGGTCCACTTGGGGAGTTGGCCTCACACCAAGGGAAACTGAGGCTTGCTGGGGAGGCGCACAGACCCTGCACGGCTCAGCCCCATGTCCGAGCCCACATCTCTGGTGCCTTAGGCTGCACCTCCTCCCTGAATGTGATCCCGGCCATCACAGTCCTGGAGACCCACTGCTGGTCCCTTAAGTCCTCAGGCCCTGTGCTCTGAGGCCCCCTCAGGCCCTGTGCTCCTCCCCCTGCACTGTGCCCCCTCCCCTCTGCACTGTGCCTCCACCCCCCTGCACTGGCTCCTCCCCCCTGCACTGGCTCCTCCCCCCTGCACTGTGAGCCTCCCATGACCTCGAGCATCACCCCCCTCACTCTGGGGACTGAGACCTGAGCAGGGGAAGTTGAGGCCCAGGAGAGCGGCTTGGAGCCTCTGAAACCTTGTAAAGGCTGTGCCATCTGGGCTCTCCAGAAGCCCCGGTGGGCAGCAGAGGCCTATTGAGGGGAACCATGGTCGGCAGCCCAGTTCCCACCGGGCTGACCAGTCTCCCGCTGTCCACAGTGGTGCTGACCCCAGGATCCAGAGAGGAGGTCCCTGCACAGCCCAGCCTGCCCCCCGAGGCGGCCCAGGAGGGCGACCTGCACCTGCTGTGGGAGGCCCTGGCTCGGAAGCGCCGCATGAGCCGCGAGCCCACGCTGGACTCCATCAGCGAGCTGCCTGAGGTGGACGGGCGCCATCAGCGCCTGCGGCAGGAGGCAGAGGACCTGGCCCCGGACCTGTCCGAGGACTACTCCACAGCCGACGAGCTGGCACGCACTGGTGAGGCCGACCTCTCACACACCAGCTCTGACGACGAGTCCCGGGCGGGCACTCCTTCCCTGGTCACCTACCTCAAGAAGGCTGGGAAGCCTGGCACCTCGCCACTGGCCAGTCAGGTGAGCCTCCAGCCTGGCCTGAAGGGAGGCCTGGGTGTCTCAGATCTTTACCACTCATTGTCCAGCCACGCATCATCTTATCCACCATTCACCATCCACCGACCCATCCATTCAATAACCCTTTGTTCATCCATCCGTCATCATCCATTTATCCCTCCATCAGCCATCCACTTATCCATTCATGCATCTATCACCACCAACCCACTCATTCATGCACCTCCATTTATCACCATCTATCCACACACTCACCCATCTGCCCACCCACCCACCATTCACCATCCATCCATTCATTCGCTGTCCATAGGTCTATACCACTCATTTATCCATCCATCCATCCATCCATCCATCCATCCATCCATCCATCTATCCAACCATCACCATCCCTTTATTAATCCATCTGCCATCCATTTAACCACTTACCTATCCATTCAGCCATCATGCATCTTTCATACATTTATTTCTCTATCCATCCACTGATGCACCCATCCCCCATTTCCCTGAAGAGCTGGAGCTGGCCCCTCTGTAGTGCTCCTCACAGCCCTGTGAGTCTCCATCCTGGTGTAAAGTGATCTCAGGGAAAGTGGGCTTGATTTTTGTGACAACCGGAGCCATCAAGCCTCTGCCTTCAGTGAAGGTAGTGCAGCTGCCAGCAGCAGAGGCAGAGTGGCCTGCTGGTGCTGGGATCAGACCGGGTTCTGCCTCCAGCCTACCCCGGAGGCCCCTGCCCATCCTTTCCCTGATCCAGGCCTCGTTTCTCTACCCGATCTGTGCACACAGGGTGGGGCTCCAGCAGTCCCATCGGGAATGCTGCAGAAGCAGCCGAAACAGCCGGCCACAGTGTGCCCACCACCAGGAGACCTGACTATTGAGGACCTCAGCGACCCATCTCTGGACAAGGCGGCCATGAAGATCCAGGCTGCCTTTAAGGGTTACAAGGTGCGGAAGGAGATGAAGCAGCAGGAGGGGCCCGTGTTCCGGAGCACGTTTGGCGACACCGAGGCACAGGTGGGGGACATCTTACGTCTGGAGTGTGTGGTGTCCAGCAAGGCAGACGTGCAAGCTCGTTGGATGAAGGACGGTGTGGAGCTGACGGACGGCAGGCACCACCACATTGACCGGCTCAGGGACGGCACCTGTGTTCTGCTGGTCACTGGCGTGAGCCACGCCGATGCGGGCTGCTACACCTGCCAGGTGAGCAGCAAGTTCGGCTGCACGGTCCACAGCGCCCACGTGGCGGTCAGCGGGACGGAGAGTGAGGCTGAGAGCTCCTCTGGCGGAGAAGTGGACGACACCTTCCGCCGGGCAGCCCGCCGGCTGCACCGCCTCTTCCGCACCAAGGGCTCCACCGAGGTGTCGGAGGAGGAGATCTTCCTGAGCGCCGATGAGGGCTCGGGGGAGCCTGCGCAGCCTGGGGACTGGCAGACGTACCGCGAGGATGAGCACTTGGTTTGCATCCGCTTTGAGGCACTGGCTGAGGCCCGTCGGGCGGCCACGCACTTCCAGGAGATGTTCAACATGCTAGGCATTGGGGTGGACATCAGCCTCTCGGAGCAGGGACCCCGGGGGGTGGAGGTACGCATCGCCAAGGTGGCCCTTGCCCCCACAGCGCCTTCAGAGCCAGTGCCCAGCTCGCGGACCACAGAGGCTGGTGAGTCTGTGAGCCACTTGGGGTGGGGCGGGAGAGGAGGGGCGGTAGAGGAGGGGCGAGGCTGGTACGTGACCAGGGTCAGCTGAGAGGTCAGGGCGTTGGCTGGCTCTAGGCAGATGCTGCCCATGGAGGTTGGCAGAGCCCGACTTGGTGGTGGATGGAGCTCCCGCTCCACCCAGCTCTGCCTGTTCTTGTCAGAGCCTCAGCGTTCTCCTCTATGCCTGGGCCGTGAGAATGCTGACTTTCGTTTGTGTTTTTCTCCATGAGGGTTTGAGATGCAACCTGTATAAAAGGCGGGGTCCCATGTGGTCTGGTCTGCACCCCATTTCTTGTTCCAGCAGCAAAAATTAATTAAAAAGCCACCTCACTGTTCACTTGTCTGTCCCTAGAAATGACAGAAGGGGCGTCATTCACCCACAGTGTTGTGCCTTTAAAATGTCCCTCTCGGTTCTGAGCGCAAGGTCTCCAACCCTGGATTCCCAGCCACAATGCCTTGGTCCTGCCTCTACTTCCCCTCCTCCACGCCTTCTGTCTGCTGTCCCTCTGGCCACAAGGTGGCTTGGGAGCCAGGCTGACAAAGGGAGGGCTCCCCTAGGGAATGGGGAGGAAGGAAGAGCTCAGAGAGCAGAGACAGTGCTGTTCAGCCGCTTGGTCTGAGTGCCCTCCCTTGAATGGGGCCTCGCTGGTCACACGGGTGCACCCGCTGCAGCCCAGGTGATTGGGCACGGGGGCTGCTACTAACCTGCACGCCCTACCTGTCCCTCCCAGCCCCAGTGTTCCTGACTGAGCTGCAGAATCAGGAGGTGTTGGACGGGTACCCTGTGAGCTTCGACTGTGTGGTGACAGGCCAGCCTGTGCCCAGCGTGCGCTGGTTCAAGGATGGGAGGATCCTGGAGGAGGATGACCACTACATGATCAGCGATGACCAGCAGGGCGGCCACCAGCTCATCATCACGGCTGTGGTGCCTGCAGACATGGGTGTCTACCGCTGTCTGGCTGAGAACAGCATGGGCGTGTCCTCCACCAAGGCTGAGCTCCGCGTGGACTGTGAGTGTGGCCGGCCCGCTTTGCTGGCGGAGGGTGGGCAGCTCAGGGCATCCTGGCTCGGGGGGCAGTGCTAGGTTGGATATGTCTTGTGGATGATGGAAGCTCTCTGGGAGCCCCTTGGAGTGGGAGTAGGGACCTTAACTCTTTGAGAAGCATCAGGGCTGAGGAGGGACCCAGACAGGCTTGGAGGTGTCCTGGGGCATGGTGGGTGTTCAATAGCACTGTGGGCAATAAGAAATACGTACCAGGTCTCATCCCTGGTTCCTGGCTCAGAGCTCTTAAATCTCTTAGAATTCCTAAGTGGCAAGTCACTAAAGCAGTGACTCCTGCAGATAGCTTCAGGATGGAGGATGGCCACAGAAAAGACCACCTCATGGCCCCTATAAATATGTCTAACTGATTTTTAAAATATATATTTTTTATTAATTTCAGAGAGAAAGAGAGATAGAAAAATCAATGATGAAAATCATTGGTCAGCTGCCTCCGGCACATCCCCTGCTGGGGATGAAGGCTGCAACCTGGGCATGTGTCCTGACCGGAAGTCCTACTGAGACTTCTGATTCATAGGTCAACGCTCACCAGCTGAGCCATGCCAGCTGGACATGTCTAACTGATTTTTGACAAAAGTGCAAAAGCAATTGAGTGGAGTAAGGATAAAGTTTCAAAGATGGCGCTGGAATAATTTGGACATTTATAAGAAAGAAAGGAAAAAAAGAACCTAGACTATAAATGAAAATTAACTCAAAATGGATTACATACTTAATGAAAATATAAAACTTCAGAAAAACAATAGGAGGAAATCTTCAATACCTAGAGCTAGGAAAGATCTTTGTATACTTGACTGGTAAAAGAAAAAAATTAGTAAAGTGGACTTCATCAGAGTTAAAATCTTTTGCTGGTGTGGAACAATGAAGTGTTTCTTAAAAATTGATTTTAGAGAGAGACAGAGAAACATTGATGTGAGAAACATTGATTGGTTGGTTGCCTCCTTTATGCACTCCATTGGGGATCAAATCCACAACCTGAGTATGTGCCCTGACCAGGAATCACACCTGCCACCTTATAGTGTATGGGACAATGCTCTGACCAAAGAAGCCACACTGGCTAGAGAGACAGAATAAATTCTACAGGCTGAAAGAATATCCACAAGCCATATATCTTGTGGAGGACTTTATCTAAACCATATAAAGAATGCTCAATTTTAAACAGTAAAAAAAAAAAGTTTCTGGAGCATGTGCAGAAACTTCATGGGAAAGGCACAGAGATGACAGGAAAATGCAAACCAGGACCCTAGCAAAACATCCCTGCCCACAGTGGAATGACTAACATAAAAATTGTGCTGCCACCACATGCAGGTGAGGGGGCAGAGAAATGGGACCCTTATGCACTGCTGGTGGGAATCTGTAAGAAACATTGAAACCTGTACAGAATTTTTGTGAGTATTTGAACAAAACAATTGCCAGGAAGCAAAATTTCAACAGATTGCAACAATGCTCCAGAGAATGACAGTTTTACACCTTATTTTATACATTATAATCAAAAGAGGTGTAAATGGGTTACATGAAATTCATTGGTGGTAGATTAGGGAGAAGGGAGAAAGCAGGAGGAGGGCCTCTGGGATTGGGTATGAAGTAAAATGATAGACATATACATCTTTTAGGTGGGTGGGTGCTGGATAGTTAATAGTCAACAATTAACAACAATGAGAGGATTTGTAGTCTCCGCTCTGGTGCATTGGTTGTGCCCTGCGGGGTCCAGAAAAAGAGGAGTTACCCTGACATCCCAAAGGTGTGTTATCGTAGATGCAAAAGACAATAGACAGGCTCAGTCAAGGTAAGATTGACTTTTGTGAAGGAAGATTCTAGCCTAGGACATGATTACCCACCATAAGCTGCTTTTAGCTGAAAAGTTTTAATTTCAGACCATCCTTTGTGGTTACTGTAGGTCTTTGATTTTGCAAGGTCACACAGGCCTTCTCAGGGAAGCATGTAGCACCTTTTCATCCACATGGGAGTGGAAAATGGTGCAGCTAATCTGGATCATGGTAGGGAATCTACACTAATTAAAGAGTAAGATGCAAATTCACCGTGCCTCTGCGACACTCACCAGCCAATCAGGAGTGAGTATGCAAATTAGCCCAACAAAGCTGGCAGGTTAATTTGCATATACAGATGCTGAGTGGCGAGGGGGTAGGGTAGGATGCTTGCATCGTTGCCATGGCACTGCCCCAGCCACTTTGGGCCGTTAGGCAGCATGGGAAGGTGGAAAGGCGGCTCTGGCAAAGCGAAGGTGGAGCTGGCAACCAGGGGAAGGAAGACTCATTCTTTTTTTATTATTATTATTATTTTTTATTTCAATCCTTTCCATTCATATTATTACAAAGGTTCCTCATTTCTTCCCTCGGAAGGCTCATTCTTGCATGAATCTTTGTGCCTCGGGCCTCTAGTCTTCTATAATAATAAAAGCATAATATGCAAATTGACCAAATGGTCGAACAGAGGAATGACCATCTGGACAACCTTCCAGATAAAGGCAGGGTTGTAAGGGCCAAGGCAGCTGTTATGCCTGCAAGGGCTGAGCCCCTTGCATGAATTTTGTGCATGGGGCCTTTAGTTTTTTATAAAACTAATCATGTATTTACCATATGACCCAACCATCATTTTGTTGGGCATTTATTTAAGAAATGTAAACTCAAATTCATAACACAACCTATACCCATATGCTCATAGAAGCTTTATTTTTAATAGCCAAAAACTGGTAATGACCCATCTGTACTCAGGGGTTGAATGGTTAACTGTGCTCTGACCCATTGAAACCTGTACAGAATTTTTGTGAGTATTTGAACAAAACAATTGCCAGGAAGCAAAATTTCAACAGATTGCGATAATGCTCCAAAGAATGTCAGTTTTACACCTTATTTTATACATTACAATCAAAAGAGGTGTAAATTGGTTACATGAAATTCATTGGTGGTAGGTTAGGGAGAAGGGAGAAAGCAGGAGGAATGTTACTCAGCAAGGAAAAGGAACATGTTATTGATATGTGCAGCAAGGTCATGAAACTGCATTTTATTGAAAGAACACTACACACACACACACACACACACACACACACATATATATACACACACAGTGGAATTCATGTGAAACTTGTAAAATCTGAACAAGGTCAGTGTATGGATTAATGTCACTAATGGATTACTTAAAAGTTAACCTTGCTAGAAACTGGGTGAAGATATATGGGATCTCTATATTATTTTTTTTTAATTGACTTTTTTTTAGAGAGAGATAAAGGAAGAGAGAGGGAGAGAGCCATGCTGGCTGGCTCTATACTATTTCTCAGAACAGCATGTGAATCTACAGTTTTCTCAAAATAAGGAGAAAACTAGTCCAGCCACTGAGGCTTAATGGTTGAGCATTGACCAACTGTGACCCAGGAGGTCACAGTTCGATTCCCAGTTTCAGACTTGATCCCCAGTAGGGGATGTGCAGGAGGCAGCCAATCAAAGATTCTCTCTCATTATTGATGCTTCTATCTCTCCCTTTCCCTTCTTCTCTGAAAACAATAAAAATATTTTTAAAAAGAAAAAAAAACTATTAAAAACACAATAACAAGTAGATTATCTTAAATAAGATAAGAGCATACACATGTCCCCATGTACCTCTATTTCCATGCTCTGCATTCTGCTGTGTGGGTCTAGATTTCCATCTGCCTGAAGGATGTCTTCTAACATTGTGTGGAGACTGGATATGCTGGAATTCTTTCAGCTTTGTATATCTGAAAAATACTTTATTTTGATTTTGGTTTTGAAAGATAGTTTTGCTCAAATAGCTTTTTCTTTTCATACTTTAAAGATGTAGCTCCTCCCCAGCTAGTGTGACTCAGTGGTTGAGCATCAACCTATGAACCAGAGGTCATGGTTGGATTCCGGGTCAGGCATATGCCCAGGTTGCAGGCTCAATCCGCAGTAGGGGGCATGCAGGAGGCAACTTATCAAATGATTCTCTCATTGATGTTTCTCTCTCTCTCTCTTTCCTCTCTGAAATCAAGAAAATAATTTTAAAAACTCAAAAAAAACAAAATATGTAGCTCCCCTGTGTACTAATTTGCATTATTTCCAATGAGAAAAATGGCATTATTCTTGTCTTTGGTTCTCTGTACATAACTTGTCTTTTCCATTGGGATTTTTTTTTTTAATGTTTATACACTATAGAATTCACCATTTAAAAATGTGTAACTCCCTGGTGTTTAGTATATTCACAGGGTTGTGCAATCACCACTACCTTCTAGTTCCAGAACATTTTTATCATCCCAGGTAGAAACCTCACACCCTTTAGCCATCACTCTCTATCTCTCTTCCCCAGACACTGGGAACTGCTAATTGACTTTCTGTATCTCTGACGTTGCCTATTCTAGAAATAGAATCAGACAATATATGGCCTTTTGTGTCTGGCTTCTGTCACTGAGCATATTTCTACTTTTTAAAAAATTATATATATATATATATATATAGATAGATAGATAGATAGATAGATATATAGATATAGATATATATAGATATATATATATATATATATATATATATATATATATATATATATATATAGTTTTTACAGAGAGAAAGAGAGAGGGATAGAGAATTAGAAACATTAATGAGAGAGAAACATCAATCAGCTGCCTCTTGCACACCCTCCGCAGGCCAACACTGTATCCTCTGAGCCAAACTGGTTTCGGCTGAGCATGTTTCTAAGGCCCATTCATGTGGGAACATATATCAGTACTTCATTCCTTTATATGGCTGAAAAATATTCCATTGCATATGGACTTCTCATTCATTCATTGGATGACATTTATCCATTGGTTGTTTTGGCTACTATGGATAATATTGCTATGAACAATCAAGTACAAGTTTTTATGCAGACATGTTTTCAGTTCTCTTGGGTATGTAGCTAGGAGTGGAATTACTGGCTAAAATGGTAACTTTCTTTAACTTCTAGAGAAACCTCCAAACTGTTTTTCTGCAACAGCTGCACCATCTTTCACTCCCAGCAGCAATGTATTAGGCTTCCAGTTACCTCCTGGCCAGTACTTGTTATGTTAATTTTCTTAATAACAGCCATCCAAGGTGTTATCTCGTGATTTTGATTGTATTTTTCTAGTGATAATGACTTTTGGTATTATATGTCTTCTTTGTAAAAGTATCTATTCAAATCTTTGGCCCATTTTTTAAATTGGGTTATTTGTTTTTTAAAATTTTGAGTTGTGAGAGTCCTTTTTATATTCTAGGTACTAGACCTCTATTAGATATACTAGGGGCCTGGTGCATGAAAATTCATGAACTGGAGGGGGAGTCCCTCAGCCAGCCTGCCCCCTCTCACAGTCTGGGAGTCCTCAGGGGTGGGAGGCAACCCAGTGATCAGGGGAAGGCGATGCCCCATCACACCTCTGCTACTGCCACTGCCAGTAGCACAAGCCTCAGCTGGCGCTGGTAACCTGAGCCTTGGGTGACCTTGGGTAGCTGGGCAGCCACCATCTGAGGCTTGCCTGCGCCTCGGACTGCCCTGGGTAACTGGGAGGCTGAGGGGATTGGGGGACTCCGGGTGCAGTTGTGCAGAGTGGCCAGGCACCTGCTGCCCCAGTGGGGCTGAAGGGGCTGGGCACCACCATCTTGTGGCTGTGGCCGCTGCCATCTTTGAGGGCGGGGCAGTCAATTAGCATATTGGCTGTGGCTGAGGGGGCTGGGCATATTGGCTGTGGGCAACACCATCTTTGCGAAGGCATGCGGGTCAATTAGCATATTCCCTCTTTATTAGAGAGGATGATTTTAAAATACTTTCTCCCATTCTGTAGGTTGTTTCTTCACTTTTTTGACAGTGTCCTTTGATGCATGAGTTTTTGATTTTTATGAAGTCCAGTTTATCTACTTTTTCTTTGGATGTTTGTACTTTGGTTGTCATGTCTTAGAATCCATTGCCTAATCCAAGGCCATAAAGATTTACACCTATGCTTTCTCTTAAGTTTTTATAGTTTTAGCTCTTATAGTTAGATATTTGGTCTAGTTTATGTTCATTTTGTATATGGTGTGAGGTAAGAGCCCAAATTTATTTTTTCATATGGAAATCCAGTTGTCCCAACAACATGTTGCAAAGACTATTTTTCCCCATAAAATTATCTTGGAACTATTGTCCAAAATTAATTTCTATTAAGTGTATGGATTTATTTCTGACTCTCATTTCTATTCCACTGATCTAAATGTCTGTTGTTATGACATTGCCACATTATAGCTTTGTAGTAAGTTTAAAGATACAGACATAGTAGTCCTGCAAGTTTAACTTCATTTGTCTTTGGGTGTGGCCAGCAAATGACAATTGTTATTTTTCAAGATTGTTTTTGAACAATCTGGATCTCTTACATTGTTTTATAAATTATAGGATTGGTTTGTCAATTTCTGCAAAAATGGTCCCTGGATATTTTTTAAGATTTTCTTTTTTATCACTGGTTTTGAGTAATGTGATTAAGATAATTGTTAGAAATAAGGGAACCCCCAAGCCAGGGGTCATGACAGAACACAAAGGATACTTGAGAGCAAGGCAAATATCTTTACTTCCACAGGAGGGTGTTCACACAATAGGGTCTGGCAAGATGTGTACACTGAGCAGGCTGTCAGCTCAGGGTTTTATGCCTGATGCATGTGATCTGTCCCTCACTCTTGAGCTCAGGCTCATGGTCTTGATCAATTGGCTAATTTAAAGAAAAAAGGGAGGGGTTTACCTTTGTCATTTCAAACTGGTGGCCCCAGGGGAGCTGCAAGTCACATGGGCCAAATTGCTGGCTGCCTAAACTCCCTTCTTTGACAGAAAAGATTAATTGTTTAATCTCACAATCCGCCCCCCCCCCCCTTTTCTTATTTAACTCTTTTCTTCAAACTTGGCTAACATTAGTTGACTTTCATGTTCTGCATTGTTTAGAGATTACTTTGCTGTTTGGTCAATGTGGTTTCAATTACCCTTTAGATAAAACCTCTCATACATGGGCTAATAGAACATCCTAACATGATGTTCTATTAGCCCATGTATTAACGTAACTCCTAACATGATTATCAAAGAGGTGAATATGGACACCATCATCCCCTTCCATTCTCTGAACCATTGCTCTAGTGAATTGGAGAAAGGGTCCTCAATTCCAGGATTCTCAGCTAACTCATTAGCTAAATTGTTAATCCCTGGATGGCCTGGGTAATGGTTCCATCTGGAGCTGTGTTGTCAGGGATGAATGTACACTGGGCCCCCAACATTGCATATACTCCTGCTTTTTCTGCCAAAATCAGATCCAAGGCCAATCTATTCAATCATGTCATCCTGCTGGTGGCATCTAGTTGTTTAGCTATACTTTTAACTTCATCTCAGAGTAGAGTTAGTAATCCTTTGTTGATTATAGTAAATATAATCAGTCCAACTACATTCTTGTTTACAGTGGACCACCCAAACAGGACAGATTTAAATCCTGCAGCAATCTGATTTCTAACCTTAAACTTGTCTGGCACTTCTTCTGGAACCCTAATGGATCTATGTATATATGGGGATCAAAGGGACCCTTTGGGCTCTCTCTTTCTCCTAATCTGTCTGTCTGTTGAAAAACGTTTGCTATATGCCAAAGGGGAAAAGATAGCCATATCAGAGCACAAATTCTGTTCCAACTTCTGAGCAAGGCCCCAAGTAAGGGTTCTCCACAGTACCACCAGACATCAACATGGGCAACTTCAGAGATCGCAGAATGATGGGTTTCTGATGATACTTAGTCATTTACACATCTGGATAAATTTCCCATAAGCTCTGAGTACTGTCCCCCTCCCCCACCTTGAGAGACAGGGGTTATAGTCTACATTGAAAGTGGGGGCTGGATCATTGTGGGGGATCCTTGCTCTTTACCTCTGTAGGATGGGAACAACGGGGAGAGAGAGATTATAGTAATCAGTCCCCCAGGCAATTTCTTCCTGAGACAGGACAAGCACACATTCCATGCAGGTACTGTCTGAGGTCCATTCGAATGGGAATGGGACCGCTTGGGTCTGTAGCCTTCATGCCCCTCAAGCATAACAGTCGCTTTTATTCAGGGCGCAAACAGAATATTTAATCCCTTCCACCCAGGCATTCGTTCCCTTATATCCTACTTCTATTTGCATGGTGGTGGCAGTGGCCTAGGGGACCTTGTCCTGTGACATCTAATCCTAAATCTAGTCCTAGCCAATCTTTTGGCCTAAAAGCTGTAATATCCAAATCATTCAAGTTATCTATAATCAATAACTTAACTAGGTAAGCATGATCCAGATACATAATTCCTCAGGCCACCTTGTGAGCCCCTGCAATTTTACAGAGCCCTAAAGCAAATAGACAGCTTACAGTTTCTTGAGTATTAATTTCAAAGGGATATGTCCTAATATGGCCATCCAAGTTGAGGTGTCTCCACCCAGGAAAGCTGGTGGTCTGCCCTTAATCCATGTGATAGGTCCAACCTCATTCTGCAGTCTGAACAGTGGTCTCTGTGGTAAGCAAGACAAGGTAGGGTCTTTCCCAGGAGGGTTCCAACTTCTATCCCTCCATGTCTTGACCACAACATAGTCTCCCGGTCAATGGCACGGAGCCAGGAACTCAAGAGGAGGGGCAGGAGGCCTTCTAACCTGAGGGAGATTAAAGTAGAAGAGATAGCCCGAACCGGTTTGGCTCAGTGGATAGAGCATCGGCCTGCGGACTGAAAGGTCCCAGGTTCGATTCCGGTCCAGGGCATGTACCTTGGTTGCAGGCACATCCCCAGTAGGGGGTGTGCAAGAGGCAGCTGATCGATGATTCCCTCTCGTTGATGTTTCTAACTCTCTATCCCTCTCTCTTCCTCTCTGTGAAAAATCAATAAAAAATATTAATAAAAAATAAATAAAATAAAGTAGAAGAGATACCCAGTACACAGTTCTTAAGAAATTGTCCCTAATCTCCGTTATAGGAAGATCTTGAGGCATTCCAGGGTCTATTATTGTAGAATGACCTAAAGCCAATTCTATGGCAAGAAAAAAATTAACTTCATTTGCCCTTGGGTGTAGCCAGCAAAGGACACTAATTGGATTTCTGCTATCTGTCTCCCTGAGTACGTGGGTATAACCTATTTGCCCTCTGGCTGGAGAGGCAAAATCCAAATCATTTACTCTTAAGTGTCCTTGGTTTAGGGAAGATGGATTTACTACGGTAGATAGTTCCAAATTGCACTTAATCATCTCTGTTTCCCTATTCCACTTGTCTTGGCTTACTGGCCTGTGCCATTTATATAACATCCTTTCCTTACAAACCTTACAAACTTTCAGAATCCACCTTCTTTTTCCTTCAAAATTACACCAAAACCATAATTTCTTTCCAGTTGGAATTCTTTTGGGGGGAATTCTTAAATGCTTAGAAACCTTAGTTTTTAGGTGACGTGTAAGTAATTAATATCCCTCAGATTTGCAATATATTCACATTTTTAAGATATATTTTAAATAAAATACAAGACTTATTCATTCAAATCTATCCTCTAGATTCTCCATACAAGGCATACTCAGATTAGTATTTTAGTGTCCTGTTATTTCAAAATACCTAAATGTTTAACAATTTTTACCATTTAACCCAGAAAATTCAAAATTTTAAGTTACATGCCCCCGGGACCTGAGAGTAAACCTTGGACCTGGGAATCAATCTTGGACCTGGGAGTCAACCTTGGAATGTGGTCCCTATTTCATGAACTGCCCATTATTATGGAAACATTAATCTTAATGCCCAAACAATGGAGTCTCACCCCAGCCCACATTGCTTACTTCCCCATGCTTGTAATTCCTACTTCCCCATGTAATCTTTGTCCCTCTGTCCCTAAACCAGAGGAGAGCAAACAGCCCCCAAAAGATAGAAATCAGTAACCATTACAGACACACAGACAAAAAATTTCACTAGCTAAGAATTGCTGGCAGCTGACACCCTGAGAAGGAAAGCAGAAAAAATCCCCAAGATTAAGAATTCTCGGGAGCTGCTGGGGCATACCTGCAATCTCTGCCACATGTTCAGCCTTGCCACGAATAGCTGGGCTCCCCCAAAGCCAGACGTGCCCCATCTTAAAACAAATTAAACCAAACAACAAAGAGACACAAAACATCACCAGAAACATTGTACAGGTGCTCACAAGCCACAGATAAAGCTTCATACCATCCTCCTTGTCTGTCTGGCTACAGACACCACAGAATACCCTGATTAAAAAACCACCAAAGCAGAACAATGTCTCCTGTCCCTGGTTCGGAGACTGTCCTTCCCCTAAACCTCAGCATTCTCCCTAATGGACTATCTGGGAGAATGTATTCCCTAGACCTAGAATTTTTGTCTTCCCATCTTCAGAAAGTCCCTTGTGACTATGTGCTCAACCTCCCATACTGGAAATTTCTCACACTCCCCAGTTTCCGCTTCAAACCTCTCTGGCCACTTCCCTCACAGGAGATCACAACTCTGCACTAGCTTCATGTCCAAGACACATCCCAGTCACATATACCCGACCTCTGAGGGCACCCAACCAGCAGAGTAGTACTCAGTCCAATTCTCCACCTTGGCTCATGCATGGGGTTACCTGATTGCCATGGTTCACGCTTGCTTGGGCCCTTCCTGTGTTGCTGGCTGACTCTCTATCCCAAGCTTGTAATTGGCCCCAGGGAGTAATGGCTGTCCCTCTTCACCGAGGCAGCCACAACTTAGCAACAGGCCACACCTCCCTCCTCAGGAGAGGGGTCCAATTGGCCCCATGTGACAATTAGAATCCTGGAAGAGCCCCCAAATTGTTACAAATAAGGGGAACCCCCAAAGCCAGGGGTCCTGGCAGAACACAAAGTATACTCAGGAGCCAGGATAGTAAGGCAAATATCATTACTCCTGCAGGAGGATGCACAGACACACAGTCTGGCAGCACATGCACACTGAGCAGGTGATCCACTGAGGGTTTTATGCCTAATGCATGTGATATGTCCCTCACTCTTGATTGGTCAGAGCTTAGGCTCACAGTCTTGCTCTATTGGATAATTTAAAGGAAGGAGCTGATCTTTGTCATTTCAAAATGGGGGCCCCCAAGGGCCAACATGGTGGCTGTCTAAACTCCCTTCTTTGACAGAAAAGATTACTTGTTTATTCTCACATATTCTTTGGTGCACTTTTCCTTTTTAATTTTTAAAAATTGATTTGAGAGAAAGAGAGAAGAAGAAGAAGAAGAAGAAGAAGAAGAAGAAGAAGAAGAAGAAGAAGAAGATGATGATAGTGGTGGTGGTGATGGAGGAAGGGAGAGGGAGATAAAATCATTGATCAGCTGCCTCCTGAATGCCCCCTACAGGGCATGTGCCCTGACCAGGAATTAAAACTGGTGACCTCTCAGTTCATGGGGTGTTGCTCAACCACTGAACTTCACCAGCCAGGGCTGGTGCACTGTTCTTTCTGTTCCCCTTATGCTTGTAGCTAAGCTTCTTGGAATTTTGGGTTATAATTTTCAATAAGTTTGGATTTTTTGCCATTATTTCTTCAAATATTTATTCCTTCTCCTAATTTGGTGACTTCAGTTGATTGATACTCTTAAGTGGTTTTCTTTGTTTGTTTGTTTTTTAATATATTTTATTGATTTTTTACAGAGAGGAAGGAAGAGAGATAGAGAGCTAGAAACGTCGATGAGAGAGAAACATTGACCAGCTGCCTCTTGCACACCCCCTGCTGGGGATGTGCCCGCAACCAAGGTATATGCTCTTGACCAGAATCGAACCGCAGACAGACGCTCTACCACTGAGCCAAACCGGTTTCGGCGATGCTCTTAAGTTTTTAAAGCTATTTTTTCTCTGTGCATTTCAGTTGTATTTTTCTATTGCTAAGCCTATGCAGTCACTGCTCTTAGTATCTAATCTGCTGTAAGTGTCATCTACTGTATTTTTTGTCTCCAGAAATTCTACCTGACTCTTCTTTATATGCCCTCTCTACTTGACTTTTCGAACACAGAGAATACAGTTCTCATACCTGCATGTCCTTCTCTGGCAGTTCTCATGTCATGTCAGTTCTGACTGAACATGCTGCACATCAAGGGTCCTGTGTTCCAGCCTCCTTGCATGTCTGTAGCCTTCTGACTGGGTGCCTGAGACCGAGTCTCGCCCTGCGGGGAGCTGGATGTTGTGCATTCCTCCAGGCCTCCTGGAGCTCTGTTGTGGAAAACATGGCTTCTTTGGAAGCACGTTGGTTGTTTGGTGTGTGGTTTGTTAGATGAGGCCAAGGCAGGGCTCACATGGGGCTAATTCTCTTCCTATGGGAGAGAACGCTCCTGGGCACCGTCCAGACGCCTGCGGGGTGGGTGTCCAGTCTGGCTGTGGAAATAGGAGCACCCCAGACCTTGTGCCCTTCCAGCATTGTTTCCTCCAGCATCTCAGATGGCTCTTCCCTCACATGCACGTGCTGATCAGTCATCTGCTTAATCCCCGAGGGAGGGATCCCTCTTCTCTGTTTTCTGGCCTGTGACTCCAGCTGCATCTGTCTCCTCAACTCAGAGCCTGCCTGGCTCTGCCTCAGCTTCCTCTTCTGGGCCTGAAAGCAAGATGCTGGGGAATCATGAGGCTCACCATTGTTTCCTGCCTGTAAGGGATCAGTGTCCTTGCTGAAACCATTCTGATGATTCAGTACCCAATTCCAAACAATGCTCTCACACCAGCTGGGTGTACTGCAGTTTAACTTAGTTTGACATTATCTACTTGAAGATAGTGTCAGACCCCACAGATTAAAGGCTCAGGACCACTAGAGTGGAAGGGTTCAGATGCCAATGGTAAGTCCAAGTTGTCACCTGTGTGTCTGTGTATCAGAGTTCTCACAGCCATCTCCTCGGATTCCATTAATTTGCTCGAGTGGCTCACAGAACTCAGAGAAACATTTACTTACGAGGTCACTGTCTTAATGTAAAATTTATAACGCAGGAACTACCAGGTGGAAGAGATGCACAGGACCCGGATGGGGGAGGGGGAGGGCTTGCATGCTCTCTGAGCCCAGCATTCTCCCTGCAGCTCCACCAACTGGGAAGCTCTCCAAACTCCATCCTTTTGGGTGTTCCTGGAGACTCCATCACACAGGCACGACTGATTCAACCTCCAGCCCCTCTGCCTTCCCTCGAGGGACTGAAACTTCCAACCTTCTAATCACATGGTTGCTTGTCCTGGCAACCAGCCCCGTCTTAGGGGCTATCCAAAAGTAACATTATTAACATAAACTCAGCTGTGCTTGACAGGGGCTTGTTAGGAGTTTGAAGAAAACTCCAAGGGTTTTAAGAGCTCTGTGCCAGGAATGGTACAAAACAAAATATATATTACTTACTATAAATCATAACATTACAACCATTGTTTCATGTATTTTGTTTCAACCGACGGTGTCTTAGTTCATGCTGCTCTAACAAAGTACCGAAGACAGGGTGGCTTATGAACAACAGAAATGTATTTTTGCGTTTTGGAGGCTGAAAGTCCAAGGGCAGGTGCCAGCACAGTTGGCTTCAGAGATGGCCCTCCTGGCTGTGTCCTCACATAGTGGAAGGGGTGTTGTGGGGTCCCTTTTATAAGGGCACTAACCCCATTTCTAATGGCCCCACCCTCATGACCTTGTCATCCCCCAAAGGCCCCACATCCGAATGCTATCACCTTGGAGGTTAGATTTCAGTATATGAATTTTGGGGGCATACAAACATCCTGTCTATGGCAGAGGGCAGATCCAGTCTGTGTTACACCATCATGGCTACAAGTGGAAGCCCCCATCTGAGGCCCAGATAACCAATCCCTGCCCCTTAGTGGGATGGAATTGGAAGATGTTGCCACTTACCCTGCCTGCCATTATTGAAGCTCAGGGTCAGCCATGTCTATAATTTGTTGGGTCTTGTAGTTAGTTACAGGCCTAGAACTTGGGCTGGTAACAGCCTGGGGGCAGGGAGGGACCACAGGGCGACTGTGTCCCTGACTTCTGACTCAGGAGGGTAAGTGGCTCCAGGAACAGCTGTGCAGGGAGAACCAGGTGTCTCTTGTGTGTGTGTGTGTGGGGGGGGGGTGTCCGGACAGGGGAAACGCAGCCTGCTCCAGCTTCACCCTTTATTCCCAGTGACCAGCACTGACTATGACACTGCTGCGGATGCCACTGAGACCTCGTCCTACTTCAGCGCCCAAGGCTACCAGTCCAGGTGGGGCCATACAGGGGTGGCAGTGCCCAGCAGGCTGGCAGGGAGGTGGCCGTGCTGGCTTGGCCTGACAGAATCCCAGTCCTGGAAGCTTCACCAAGCCACGTGGTCTCTGTCCAGCATGTTGATAGAGAACCTCAGGAGCCATCCAGACTGATCCCACTCCCCTTGCCCTGGACCCCTCACCCGTCCACATCACGCTGCCTTTCTCTGTTCCCTGCCAGTCGCGAGCAGGAGGGTGCAGAGTCTACGTCGGAAGAGGGACAATTGCCCCAGGTGGTGGAGGAGCTGAAAGACCTCCAGGTGGCCCCCGGCATACGCCTGGCCAAGTTCCAGCTCAAGGTGAAAGGTGAGGGAGATAGGGCCGGAGGGCTGGGTGGGGCCTCCCACTGGTAGACGTTAGGTGGTCACTGTGGCCTGGGGGGCCTCCAGGGATCTCCTCAGGTGGAGGACACAGCACCCCCTGGGCAGTGGCCCCGTGCTGACCACTCTCCCTGTGGTGTCAGGCTACCCGGCGCCCCGCCTGTACTGGTTCAAAGATGGGCAGCCCCTGACGGCTTCTGCGCACATCCGCATGGTGAACAAGAAGACACTGCACAGCCTGGAGATCCTCTCGGTCACCAGCGAGGATGCCGGCCAGTACTCCGCCTACATCAGCAACTCCGTGGGCGCCGCCTACTCCTCTGCCCAGCTGCTGGTCCAAGGTGGGAGCTGGGGGCCGACGTCCGCCTATAGGCCCCCCATGACAGGCCTGGGATTGGGCCCACGGCCTCCCCCCAGGGGCAGAGGTGCGGTGGAGGGCAGACACCTGCCTGCCTGCATGCCAACAGGTGCTGGGTGTGGGAGTGGGAGGGTGTCCTGCACCCTTGGAGCAGGCCCCCGGGCCCAGGCAGGACACACTGTCCTACTTCAGGTCTGACTTCCCTCCTCTTTCAGGCCCTAATGACCCAGAAAAGAAGCCGGTGACAGCAGGTGAGCCCAGTCCAGATGGCGGGAGGGCAGGAGGCTCAGTGAGGGGGGATGCCCCTCGGTGGCGGATAGGAAGGATCCCTGGTCACAGGCTCTAGGGACAGCGACTCGGGTGGGTGGGGACTTGGCCTGGGAGGAGGGGCAGAGGCTACCCATCCTAGGGCTGTGGCCCTGCGCTTGTCACCAGCAGCCTCCGGTGTCCCCCCAGACGTGCAGCAGCAGCTGGTGCCACCCCGCTTCCTGGAGAAGTTCACCTCTAAGAAGGTGAAGAAGGGCTCCAGCATTACCTTCTCCGTGAAGGTCAAAGGTAGGGCATCCTGCCCTCCCTCCCTCAGAATTCCCTGACAGGGTCAGAGGCACCCCCTTCTAGAGTCTCGTCTCAGTGGGGGCTGACAGTCCATCATCCACTCCTGCCCAGGTCTCCCCGCCCCCACGGTGCACTGGCTGCGGGAGGAGGCCGAGCAGGTGCTGTGGATCGGCCAGGACACCCCGGGCTACACAGTGGCCAGCTCAGCCCAGCAGCACAGCCTGGTCCTGCTGGACGTGGGCGCACAGCACCAGGGCACCTACACCTGCATCGCGTCCAACGCTGCCGGCCAGGCCCTCTGCTCCGCCAGCCTGCATGTCTCTGGCTGTGAGTGGGCGTGGGCGGCCTGTTGGGGATGGGAGGGAGCCACCCTCTCTGAGGACTTTCACCCCCTCTCTGAGACCCTGCCCAGACCCTCCCAGAGCACAGGCCCCAGGGGCCAGCTCCCATCCTGCCTGTGGGCTCAGACCAGCAGGCCAAGACCTGCAGCAGCCCCTGCCACCCCAAGCAGTCCGTTCCTGGCCCCTCAGCCCCTCTGTGGGCAGGCCCATCAAGCATGGACCCATTCCTGTCCCCACCACTGGGAGGACGGGGGAGGGGCTACGTTGGGATTCCGGGCACAGCCTTTCCTGGGGGCTCTGGGCCAACAGGCCAAAGCCCTAGGTAGGGGTGGCCCAGACATGCCAGGCAGAGGTCCCCACCAGAATCATCTCAGCGGTTGGGGTCATTCTGGCATCACCTGTGCTTCTGACAGTGCCCAAGGAGGTGGGACCAGTGGGAGAGGTGAAGGAGGCCCTCATCTCCACCTTTCTTCAGGGGTGAGTGAGGGCTCCGCCAGAGCTGATGGGAGTGGCTTGGGGTTCTAGAAGCCCTGGGAGGGGGCAGCACTGCTGCCAGGGAGGGAGTCCTATCCTGGACACAGCCTGACTCTGTCCCTTGCAAGCTGTGTGGACAGAGTCCACCTCCCCACCCCCTACCTCTGCCAAAAACAAACAAAAAAAACAACAAAAAAACCCAGCTTGCTGTGCCTCAGTTTCCCCATTGTGAAATGAGGGCTCCCCTGAGCCTGACTGGCATCTGGCCCACTGCCCTCAGGCTCTTTCTGTCAGAGCTCCCACCCAAGGGTACGTGTGGTGGGCCCACCCAGGCCCTCAGGATTCCCGCCCCCCCTCTCCCCCAGGACCAAAGCCATCTCGGAACAGATGCCTGTGGATTTCAGCAGCCTTGCTGGGCAGAAAGGTACGGGTGGGTGGTGCTAATGGCCGGTTCCTAATTTGGGAGAGGGTGTGGCAGAGGCTGCCTGACCCCAAGTATGGGCCCGATTCTGAGCTCTGGGCCCTGCCAGCCCCTGGCCCAGCTCTCTCAGCCAGAGGCTGTGTGGATGCCTGGGTGCCGGGGGCTGCAGAGTCAGAGCTCGGGTGAGGGCCCCGTATGTTCAGCCCCTTCCCAGGCAACTGCTCAGGGCATTCTGGAACTCGGCAAGTTTTTATCTTCTTTATGGAAAATACCAAGTCTGCACAAAAGAGAGGACAGAGCCGTGTGCCCATTGCCCACCTTAGGGTCACTTGTTGGATGATCCACAGCTACTGCCTTTACCTGCCCCCCACCCCCAGTGGCCCTCATTCACCCTTAACCCCAGCCACCAAAGTTTGCTCCCCAGCCCTCAGGCCAGCAATCTGGGTCCTGCCCCCTGCCTTCAGTGTCCAGGCCCCGCCCCCCTCTCCCACAGCCTGGCTGAGTTCCCAGTGCCCTCCGCCCCTCCTAAACCCCTCTCCAGGTCAACTGCCAAGTTGGAATCCCAATGGAGAAAGCACAACCCACTGGGGCTCCAGTGTCTTCAAGCTCCTCCCCCATCCTGGCCTTTATCCAGCTTGTCTCTCAGCTGCCCTTGCCCAGTGCCCTGCAGCCATGCTGGCTGCCCGTTCTCCTGACCGCCCCCCGCCCCTCTCCTGGGCCCGATTCCCTGCATTTGTAGCTTCCTCCGTCACACCTTGGCCCAGACACCTGTGAGCCATTGAGGCCCCATATCCTTGTCAGTGTCCCTGCTTCTGGCAGCATAGGCCTGAGCCTGTGTGTACCCGTCTCCCTGAGCCCTGAGTCAGGATGGGCCTGGAGGGGGTGCGTGGGCCTGTCTGGGATGCACACTGGCTCAGCGAGGGTCTGACCACCAGGAGAGCCGCTGGCAGCCGAGGCCCATGGCCACCTGACCCTGGCTGAGGTGGGCACGGAGGAGTTCCTGCAGAAGCTGACCTCACAGATCACGGAGATGGTGTCGGCCAAGATCACCCAGGGTGAGGGGCTGGCATGGATCAGTGTCCTAGGTGGGGGGTGATGGAGGTGGTGACCCAGGGCCAGGGTCCACCAGGCCAGAACCATGGGGAGGGGCACAGGGCACTGGCCCTTCCCAGTGTCACATGCCCTGTGCCCCCAGCCAAGCTGCAGGTGCCTGGAGGTGACAGTGACGAGGAGTCCAAGACACCGTCTGCCTCTCCCCGTCATGGCCGCTCTCGCCCCTCCTCCAGCGTCCAGGAGTCGTCCTCGGAGTCAGAAGATGGAGACTCCCGGGGGGAGGTGCTGGGGTCTGGGGGGTAATGGGGCCCACGGAGGGGAACAGGAGTGAGGGAGGGAGAGGGAACAGGGGCCTTTGGGTGACAGGGTGAAGGAAGTTGAGGACAAACAGCTGAGCAGCCACCATCACCACCAGGACATCCCAGCAGCCCTGAGGCTCCCCCTTGCCCCTCTGGGTGGCCCCATCCGGCACCCCTGATAGCATGGCCGTCAGTGGAGCTCAGTGGGGCCTGTCCTACAATGTCACAGAATGTTAGGATGGGGCCCGGGCCCCGTGGCAGGGGCCTTGGGAAGCCCTGCAGCTGGCGCCCTCTGGCCTGACGCAGCGCCCTCCTCCCCAGATCTTTGACATCTACGTGGTCACCGCCGACTACCTGCCCCTGGGGGCCGAGCAGGACGCCATCTCGCTGCGGGAGGGCCAGTACGTGGAGGTGCTGGACTCGGCCCACCCTCTGCGCTGGCTGGTGCGGACCAAGCCCACCAAGTCCAGCCCCTCGAGGCAGGGCTGGGTGTCCCCCGCCTATCTGGACAGGCGGCTCAAGGTACCTGGACGGCCTGGGAGGGAGCAGGTGAGTTTGAAGGCCGGGCCAGCGCTCAGGCCACCACCAACCCTCTCTGTGCCTCATCAGCTGTCGCCCGAGTGGGGGCCCACGGAGGCCCCCGAGTTCCCTGGAGAGGCCGTGTCTGAGGATGAGTACAGGATGCGGTTGAGGTGAGGAGCACGGCGGGGGATCTTTGGTTGACGAGGTTGTGTGGTGGGACTGCCCCCTCCACCGTCTGGCTGGTGCCTGTTCAGCATTTGAGCTCTTGGTCCCCTCACCTGCCTCCAGCTCCATCGTCCAGGAGCTGCTGAGCTCTGAGCAGGCCTTCGTGGGCAAGCTGCAGTTCCTGCAGAGCCACCACATGCAGCACCTGGACCACTGCCCCCACGTGCCGGCCGCGGTGGCCGGCCAGAAGGCCGTCATCTTCCGCAACGTGCAGGACCTCGGCCAGTTCCACAACAGGTAAGCGGGCCTGTGTGTGCAGACACATGCACACACATGCAGACATACCACACACGTGCGAATGTACCCTCAGGCTGGGCCTCCAAGGCTTAGCAGGAGCCAAGACAGACGAGAGAGAAACTGCGCACTTGATGCACTTGTTGGCACGCCACACCCATGTACACAGATACACACATCCTCTGGAACATAGGCGTGTGCACCTGCTTACCCAGCACTCCTATCTGCTGCAGCCTCTGTACATAGGCACACATGCCATTACATGCATGGGAATGGGTTACATTGGGCACCTGGGTACATGTGCACAGCCACACAACATATACAGCAGACAATGCACATGCACTACATGCATGCACCTGTTTACTTGTGCACACATGCTTACATATATATGCCCCAATGTACACGCACTGGTCACATGTGTGCGCACACATGTGCACACCCTAAAACACCACATGCACATGTCCTCACAGCCCAGCCTGTTCCCAGGACTCTGCCTATTTCTCCCCAAACCTGGGACAGGCTGGCAGGAGCAGTGAGCAGGGTCCTGACGTTGTTGCCTCCACGCCAGCTTCCTGCAGGAGCTGCAGAGCTGCGAGACAGATGACGACGTGGCCATGTGCTTCCTTAAGAACCAGGAGGCCTTTGAGAAGTATCTGGAGTTCCTGGTGGGCCGGGTGCAGGCCGAGTCAGTGGTGGTCAGCACAGCCGTGCAGGAGTTCTACAAGGTGCCCCTCCCCCAGCCAGTGCTGCGGCCCCTCCCCCCCCCCACTCCGTCTCCAAGGTCATCTTCCCTGACCCTGCCGGCGTCCTACCTCCTGCCATGGCCCCACAGCCGGCCCAGGCCCTGGGGCCCTGAAGCCCTGGCTTGTGAGCAAAGCAGGCAGAGCCCTGCAGTTCTCACCCGCCGCCGCCGGTGCGGGTGGGAGGTGAGGTGCCCTCCTGCCCTGAAACGGCTCTGCGGTTCCCACAGAAATACTCGGAGGAGGTGCTGTCGGCCACGGACCCCTCGCAGCCGCCCCCGCCGCCGCTGCAGCACTTCCTGGAGCAGCCAGTGCAGCGGGTGCAGCAGTACCAGGCTCTGCTCAAGGTGGGCCCGGCCCCTCGCCCACACCACCGCGTCCCGCCCGGGCTGGCGGGCACCTGACGGGGCCTCTCCGCAGGAGCTGATCCGCAACAAGGCGCGCAACCGGCAGAACTGCGCGCTGCTGGAGCAGGCCTACGCCGTGGTGTCGGCGCTGCCGCAGCGGGCCGAGAACCAGCTGCACGTGTCGCTCATGGAGAACTACCCGGGCACCCTGGAGGCCCTGGGCGAGCCCATTCGCCAGGTCTGCGGAGGGCACCAGGCAGAGAGGACGGGAGGCGGGGGGGCGGTGCCTCAGGCTGACCGAGGCCTGACCCCTCTCCCAGGGCCACTTCATCGTGTGGGAGGGGGCACCGGGTGCGCGGATGCCCTGGAAGGGCCACCACCGCCACGTCTTCCTGTTCCGCAACCACCTGGTGGTCTGCAAGCCCAAGAGGGACTCCCACACCGACACCTTCAGCTACGTGTTCCGGAACATGATGAAGGTGTGCAGGCACAGAGGAGCCTGGGTGGTGGGGGGTGGGGGGGGAGCCTGCAGGGTGGGCAGGAGGAGCCCTGGGTGGGTCCTCTGGCCACGTCCCGGGCAGTCAGCCTGCTTCCTCCCCTCACAGCTGAGCAGCATCGACCTGAACGAGCAGGTGGAGGGGGACGACCGTGCCTTCGAGGTGTGGCACGAGCGGGAGGATTCGGTGCGCAAGTACCTCCTGCAGGCCCGGACTGTCATCACCAAGAACGCGTGGGTGAAGGAGATCTGCGGCATCCAGCAGCGCCTGGCCCTCCCCGTCTGGCGTGAGTGCTGGTCCTAGCGGTGAGGTTGGATGGGGGATCAAGCCTGCCAGCCAGGCCATCTGGCTCGGGGACATCCGGGCCCCTGCCCCTGCCTGTGCAGCACCCCTCAATCAGTTCAGCCTGCGCTGGGGTGCTGGGATGGCTATGACCCGAGTGGGGCCATCAGGTTTCACTCGGGGGCCCTCAGCACAGCAGAGAAGCCCAGAGGGGTTAGGGGTGTGAAGGTCTGATCCCTGGGTCTCCTTTCCCATCTAGAGCACACTCTCCTCTCCACACTCCCCACCACTCCCCCCTGCACCCAGCCTGACGCTGACTCAGATTCCCACTCGGGCCCAGTGAGGGCTCCGAAGGGGTGGTGACTGCAGCAACCACACTGCTCGGCCCTGGACCTCTGGCCCCACCAGGGGTGCACCGAGGGCCGGGGAAGCACTCGGCCCAGGTGTGTGGTGTGTGTGTCCCCAGGGCCGCCGGATTTTGAGGAAGAGCTGGCCGACTGCACAGCCGAGCTGGGTGAAACAGTCAAGCTGGCCTGCCGTGTGACCGGCACACCCAAGCCCATCGTCAGCTGGTACAAAGGTAGGTCCCCGCGGGCTCAGGCTGCTGGCCTTGCCACAAGGCAGAGCCGCCCGGGGGGAATCAGGCTCGGTGGGGACCAGGACCAGGGTGGGGCCTGGTCAGGGGCGGAGGGCCAGGGACAGGCTGGGTGCTCCTGCCCCAGTAGCCTGCTCCCAAATCAAAGACAGCATGGCCGGGGTGCGTGAGGTGGGATGAAGGGGAGGGTGTGCATCAACCCTGTCCGTGGGAGCTGGCTCTCTAGGGGAGTGGACCAGCGGCAGCAGACAGACAAAGGTGTGGCGGGAAGTCAGAACAAGGCACAGCTGGCACACCTGCCTGAGGCTTCCGAAGAGCAGTGAGGTGGCCAGAAGGCCAGGGAGAGGGGGCGCCGCGGCAGAACAGCGGGAAACGTGGGCTGCCGTGGGGCCTCACATTTGACTGAGTGATGGGAGCTGCAGAGTTCAGGGATCCCCGGGACACCCTCACTCTGGCGGCAAGGTCCGGGGTCCCACAACTCCTGTTAGGTTCAGTGATTCCCAGAACTCAGCAGAGCCCTTCCACTGAGGTTCCAGTTATTGCTGTGAAAGGGGGGAGGGTGTGGGGCGGGGCTGGCCAGGTGCAGGTGGGTTGGGCAGACAGTGCCTGTTCTCCCAGCTCTGGTGATGGACAGCTCAGGGAGAGTGGTCAGCGAGGGGCTCTCATCACGCTCTAGTGTTCCGGCTTTCTGTTGGGGGTCGTTCATGTTGTCACGACCCACTGCTGCACGGGTCACAGCCCCTCCAGGGGTCAATCTGACGCTGCGTGTTCCAGAGCCCCCATGCTCAACCACAGTGTAGCACAGGCCATTCCGAGCGGTCCGGGACCCAGGTAAACCGGGATCTCTTGTCAGAGGTCGCCTGGGCGGGCAGATAAGCTTCCTCTGGACTGGCAGTAGTCCTCTGAGACCCTAGTCAAGGGTAAATAACCAAGTCCAGTCCTGGTTTCGGAGGATTTATTCCAGGGCTCTCAGTCCTTCTTGTCCTACTTGTCCACCCCTCGCCAGGGGCGTTTGTCTGTCCTTGAAGGGCTAAGGATGGGGCTGGAGAGGACACACAGGGGCGTTCTGTGGGGACGTGCAGGAGGGGTCTCCCTGTGCCTCGGTCAGAGCTGCATGGCAGACCTGGGGATGCAGCAGCTGGTTCCCGTGGCAGTTGGTTCCCGGGGTCTTCCTTCTGGAAGGAGGCCTGCTGGCCCATGTCCTGGGATCCACATGGTTCTCTCCCAGACACCTTGCCCTGCACAGAACCTGTACAGCTCCCTTCCATTGTCCCTCTGCACCCAGACCTTTCCCTGAAAGTCAGGCTCAGGCCCTCCAGACATGACTTGGCCTTCCTCAGGTTCTCCTTTTGGCCAGATTGTCCTTAGGCGCATGTGCTGGCCTACCACATCCGAGGGGAATAAGGCGTACCTCACCCTGCGGTCAGGGTGGAACCCTGGGTTCTTAACTGCGCCTCTCTCTTTCACCCTGGCGCTTACCCAGTGAGACCCTGGAGGGGATGGGTCGTCTGGGGACATCTGGGTCCAGTGAGTGCAAGAGGTGAGGGGAAGCTGGACGGACAGCTCACACTGACATGGTGGTCAAACTGCAGGTGGTCCGGGTGGTGCATGCACCCATGGGGTGTGGCCAGAGCAAACGGTTGGCTGACCCGAAACAGCATCATGACGGGAAACATCTCAGATAGCCCTTGAGGTGCTGACTTGCCAGGATAGGGGTCCGCTCATGTGATGTGCCCCCACCCGGACTAGAACATTTCTCAGCTGTCCTCTGTGTGGCTGCAGTGGGGTCAGTGCCCTGCACCCCGGGGCAGCTCCATGCAGAACCCTGGTGCTGGGTTGGAGCCCATCAGCAGCCTCTCTTTACCTCCGTGGCTCACAGCCCAAGGTGGGGGTGTCTTCTGCCAGGCCACTGTGTTTTAAGTGGCAAAACAAACAGCCAAGCCACTTGCAATTGCTCAAGCACATAACAACCTTGGCCGGGAAGAGCAGCATCGGGCAGAAGTCAGACTCGCCAGCAGACAGCATGTCCTCATACAGCAGGAGCTGAGTGTTGGGGGCAGAGGGTCAAGTCCTGACCCACCTGGGGCTGCTGCCGGGAGCAGAGAGCCCTGGCCGTGTGTATTGGAGACCTTGCCATGAGAATGCACAGCAGACCTGTTGCTGCCACCCTGCCTCCCCAGCTGGAGCCACGGGAGTAGAGACTGGATCAGGCTGTGACAGTCCACTCCCTCCGGCTGTACAAGGCTGTTGATTTGGGACGCAGGCTCTTCCGTTACCCAACTACCTTCACATCACACAGGAGGCCCCGAACCTCCTTTCTCCGTGGGGCTCTAAGCTTCAAGCTGAGAAGGGACTGACTGCGGGGCTGAAGCGGTTCCACACTCCAGGACCACCTCTCAATGTGCTCCTCCCCCCCCCCCAAACACAGCAAACATCAGGGTCTAGAGGTAGGAGCCACAGACACAGTCCCCGGACACTATCTTCCCAGATAACCGGGAACCTTGTGAAGACTCCATCCGTGGAGTCCAAGTGCCTGAATCAGAAGACCTTTGAAGGTCTGAGTTCTGCCCCTGCTTGAGGCCCCAGCATGTAGGACGAGCACGTAGGACCAGAGAGGCTGCTGCCCACCACGCCTGATCATTGTTCTCTTAAAGCAGTGGTGGTGGGTGGAGGAGAGGAAGGGGCCAGGGATCAGACGCACTTCCGCAGTCCAGTGACATCCAGTGCTTTGGGCTTGCCCACACCCTAGCCTTGGCAGCATGACCATCTCTGCTGATGTATCCATTTCAGCCCTGGGACCCCTTGTCTGAACAGCTGCGTAATCACTCTCTGGGTTCCATGCCCTTCTGCTCACTGTGGTTTAACTTGTGTGGTAGTGACCTTTATGCTGTCCACTTAGCAGGTTGACCTTTTTTTTTTTTTTTAAATATATTTTATTGATTTTGTACAGAGAGGAAGGGAGAGAGATAGAAAGCCAGAAACATCGATGAGAGAGAGTCATCGATCAGCTGCCTCTTGCACACCCCTACTGGGGATATGCCCGCAACCAAGGTACATGCCCTTGACCGGAATCGAACCCGGGACCCTTCAGTCCCCAAGCCAACGCTCTATCCATTGAGCCAAACCGGTCCCGGCAGCAGGTTGACCTTTATTGTGGGTTGTCCATCTCTAGCCTTTCTGTGATGGCTGAACAAGATTTCTGAGGTGGCCGAAACCGGTTTGGCTCAGTGGATAGAGCGTCGGCCTGCGGACTGAAAGGTCTCAGGTTCGATTCCGGTCAAGGGCATGTACCTTGATTGTGGGCACATCCCCAGTAGGGGGTGTGCAGGAGACAGCTGGTTGATGTTTCTCTCTCATCGATGTTTCTAACTCTCTATCCCTCTCTCTTCTTCTCTGTAAAAAATCAATAAAATATATTTAAAAAAAAAAAAGATTTCTGAGGTGGCAGGGCCACCTATCAGACAACATGCCCCCAGGCCACCTCTTCCAGCCGTCACCAGCATTTTAGACACCACCCAGGTGCCACAAGCCGTGTGCCAGCCATCAGTGGCTCCCTGTGGAACATTTTCTGTTCAGGTGCCTATCCTCATGCCCAGAATTCTCACTTTTCCTGTCCTCTGCCCATCGGGATTGATGATGGCTCACGCAGGTGGTAGCACTTGTTGATGTTTCAGAAGAGGGCTGTGCATGCAAAGCTCTCCCCTAATGCTGAGGGAGCCAACACACCAAAGAATGAGGCAGACAGGTCCAGCTGGTCGATTAGTGAGGTTAACAGGAGGCTTACATACAGATCTCCCCGCTTGGCCTCCCAGACCGTTTGTAGCCAGTGAGAGGGTGTCGTGGGAAAGACATGTTAATCTAAAGGGAGGGAGCCTGCCAGGTGCCCATGGGGTCTGGCATCAAAGCTGGTCAAGAGACAGACAGGTCCAGGTTGAATCACTCCAGAAGCAGAGCACAGCGTCCTAGGGGCGGGGCCAGGAGTCAAGGTGGCAGATTAGCTACATCAGGGCCAGCTCTGTCCACACATCGAGAAGCAGGGTGACCTGAGGCTGGACCAACAGCGCCAGAGAGAGCGTGTCGATCAAGGCCCCAACCAGCGATCTGCTCAGAGCCTCCCTCTGGGCGCACAGACTGCAGCCCTTGTCCAGCCGCCCCTCTCCGTTCCCAGGCAGCAGATGGAGAGGTCTGTGCCTGCTCAGCTGACCACATAGGTTGGTTGGCATGGACCTCCCTCTGGCCCTGGACTGGCCACCTTCTTTCTCTGCTGGAATGAGGTGTCTCTGACTATGTTCCTTGCTTGTCACCAAACTGAACATCAGAAGCCATGAAGAATCTGAGATGATTTCCTGCCTCCCAGCCAGACAGACACAAAACCTGGTCAGAGATAGAGACTGCTGGTCACAGAAAAGCACAGAGCTTTGGGTCAGTTGCCCTGATCCCCATGCCCAGGGCCAGATGGTAGCTGTGCACAGTGGTTTGCACCACAAGAGAGATCCCAAGATTTAGAAGGTGCTGAGTTTGTTTTTTTCAATATATTTTATTGATTTTTTTTACAGTGAGGAAGGGAGAGGGATAGAAAATTTTAGAAACATCGATGACAGAGAAACATCAATCAGCTGCCTCCTGCACACCCTCTACTGGGGATGTGTCCACAACCAAGGTACATACCCTTGACTGGAATCGAACCTGGGACCTTTCAGTCCGCAGGCTCTATCCACTGAGCCAAACTGGTCAGGGTGGTGCTGAGCTTTTGTGGGGCTGCTGACCCATCTGTCCGGCCATTTCCCAGAGAGAGAAATGCCTTGGGGGCAGGGGTGGGGGCGGGGGTGAAGGCGGGGCGGGGAGGGGGGAGAGTGAGGAGAGGTTCTGTCTCTGTGCCCTGGGCAGCCCAGGTGTCTCATCAAGGGCCGGAGCTGGCGGCATGTCTGCACAGCGGTGGGCCTCGTGGGATGCTAGAAAGGCCTGGAGGACTGTTCACTGGCAGTAGGACAAGGACTGAGGAGGCACTGGGTTGATGATGTCACCAGCAGCCTTGCGGAGAGCTGTTCTGGGGGAGATGAAAGGGGGGGGGGGGGATGCGCGCGCGCGTTGGGGGCGGTGAGAAGGAAGCACTGGAGTGAGGACAACTGTCCTGGAACTTGGTACAGGGGAGGAGAGGAATGGGGTGGCGGCTGGAGGCTTCGTTTGTACGCGTTAAAATCATTTGGTTTCCTGTGAATTAAAGGTCACGATTCTGGTTATGAACGGTTGTAATTTAAACCGCCTTGTTTAGCACACACAGAGCTAAGGGAAACGTTTGTTTATGGGATTTCACTTATTTACGGAGGAAAGAGTTCTCCGGAGTGAAAGGTGCGCCTCCCGCACCCCTCACCTAGGAAGGACTCACATGATGGCTGGAGACATTAGGTTGGGCTGACATTCAGACAGCGTGTCGGTTGCCATTGGGGAGGTCTGCGCCTTGGAGGTGCCTGGAGGTCACAGAAGCACTGGCAAGGCGGCTCAGGGTCTGGTTATCGGAATGGGGTTCAGGCCCCCAGCCTGCTCTTGCCTCCAGATAAGAGCCCACCCTCCAAAGGCCACACTGTGCACACGAAGGCCTGGGGACGTATCCAGGGAGCTGCGCCTGGCCCCTGTGCTTCAGGACCGCCCTCTATCCCTCACTGCCTGTGACCGTGACCCCAGGCAAGCCCCGCCTCTTGTCCCCGGGCACCTCTCTATGACGGCCTCCCTCCTTTCCAGATGGGAAGCCAGTGGACGTGGACCCTCACCACATCCTCATTGAAGACCCCGATGGCTCGTGCACGCTCATCCTGGACAATCTGACCAGTGCGGACTCTGGCCAGTACATGTGTTTTGCGGCCAGCGCTGCCGGCAATGCCAGCACCCTGGGCAAGATCCTGGTGCAGGGTGAGCCTGAGAAGGAGGCTGGATGGGCACCCAGACCACACCCACCACAGCAGTCCCCACGGCGGTGCAGGCATTCGGATGAGCTGAGGGTGGTTGTGGATGTCTGACCCAAGTCTGGGGGCTCCTTGGTCTGGGTGGGGTCCTGCACATTATGCCTTTTCTCTTTGTCTCTGTGTTCCTCTCTGTGTCTCTCTCTCTCCATATTTTCTGTCTCTCTACCTCTTCCTTCCTCTGCCTTTCGGTGTCTCTCAATCTATCTCTCTGTGTATCTCTTTACCTATCTCCGTTTCTTTTCATCTCCTTCCCTCCCTCCCTCCCTTTCTCCTCCCAACCCTGCGGCCCCACAGTCCCCCCGAGGTTTGTGAACAAGGTCAGGGCAGTGCCTTTCATGGAAGGAGAGGACACCCAGGTCACCTGCACCATCGAAGGGGCTCCACACCCTCAGATCAGGTGGGTTAGGTGGACAAGGGGGGTGGGTCTGCCCCAGGGCCTCCACTTCTGCCTGTAAATCAAGGGTGGGCAGCATGTTCACTGGGTTTGGGTCAACTAGACAGAAGCTCAGCCATGGGGGTGAGAAGTGGGTGTCTTGGGGGCGTGGCCTGTCTGACACAGCCCTCGCTGCAGCAAGGAGGGCACTGCCAGGCTGGATGTTGGGCAGATGGCATCCAAAAGGCTGGATGCCGTAAGGACACCAGGTCTGTGGGATGGGTGAGGTGGGTCATGAGCCCTGGGGGCTGGAGAGGCCCTACTGACTCCTGGGGCTGCTGGCTTCAGGTGGTACAAGGACGGGGTCCTCCTGACCTCTGGCGGCAAGTACCGGACCCTGAGTGAGCCACGCAGTGGCCTGCTGGTGCTGGAGATCCGTGAGGCCAGCAAGGAGGACCTTGGCCATTATGAGTGTGAGGTGAGGAGGGAGGATGAAGGGAAG
The DNA here is from genome assembly GCA_963693515.1 of Pipistrellus nathusii. Classification (NCBI taxonomy): domain Eukaryota; kingdom Metazoa; phylum Chordata; class Mammalia; order Chiroptera; family Vespertilionidae; genus Pipistrellus; species Pipistrellus nathusii. The sequence goes on along the minus strand of OY882862.1, from coordinate 5,730,585 downwards.
TGGTGGGGGGGCTTGCCATGGGGCCACAACCTTGTCATCGCCATCGGTAACACATGATGTAGAGTGGACACCAGGTTCAGGTCCCACAGGGTCCAGGGTGGACAGTCCATTGTCATCCACATCCACGGATGAGACAGAAGCTGTCAGGTCCACTGCCACCACCATCCATGATCCATAATGAGGGAGGGGACACAGGCTTGCTGTCACCTACCATTCATGATGAGAGATTGTACAACAGATTTACCAAAGTCCATTCTGAGACAGGGTGCCATGAAAGTGTCTCCCACCACCGTGGTGAGAGAGGAGACACCAGACAGACTGTCACTCACCTTCTGAGAGGGAGCACCAGGCCACTGTCGCACATCACTCATCATTACAGGAGGGAAACCAGGCAACTTCCACCCCATTGAGGATGAGCTAACAGGACTCCGTAAGCGAGGCTCTGGGCAGCGTCTGTCCTGCCCCTCATGGTCCAGGGACAGGGTGTGCGGGCTGTGTCTGTCTGGGGCCAGCCTCCTCCCTGATACTGCCGCTAGCAGCCTGGGGTGGGCCAGGAGGGGTCTGCCCTCCATGTCAGTCTCAAGTCCGCTTGGGCCCTGTAAGTTCCATTCGGCCCCATGCTCTAGCCAGTCCTTACTCACCAAAGGGGCGAGTCAGGCTCCCTGGACTCTCAGTGGCCTTTGCCGTGTGTGTCTGTCCCGCAGCTGGTGAACCGGCTGGGCTCCGTACGCGACGGCGTGCAGCTGTGCCTGCAAGGCCCTACCCTGCAGGCCAGGGAACGCCGCCGGGAGCACGTGGCTGTGGTGGAAGGTAGGTGCAGCTGCAGAAGGTCTCGGCCTGGCTGGATTTGCCATGCACGTGGGCAGGGCTGGGTGGGGTGACACCATCAGTCCTTCCAATCGGGGTGTGCTCCCCGGAGAAGAGGCATTGAATGGAGGGGCTGCAGAGGCCTGACTGGAATACAAGGTGGGTGGGATGGGGATGATGGGCCATAAACCCAGAACCCGGGCATGGCTGGTCCAACAACTCTAGAGCTCAGGGTCCAGGCCCTGCTCACCAGCCCTGTGAGTGAGTATAAAGGGAAGACCTGGGACTGGGCAGCCCGCTGGGCAGCAACCACCAAGTCCTCACGGGAGGGGCAGTAGGAATGGTGAGGGCGGGGGGGGGGGGGCTAGCAAAGTGTAGGCAGCTGGGCTCCAGCTTGGCTCCCTGGAAATGGAGCAGATGTCATGGTGCTGGTCCCTCCATACTAGGCAGGATGTCCATGTTGCGAATCCCTGGCCTGGGGCCGCTCCTGGGGTCCTGGGACGGGGAGCGGTGGACCAGACTACAGAATGGGCCTCATTTAGGAAGGTGTGTTTCTGGCAGGAGGCAAAAGGCAGGGGCGTGCCTCATGCTTCCACTCACACACACTGTGACCCCAGGGTCCCAGCTGGGCCTGGCTGAGGATGGCCAGGATGGGGAGGAGGGCAGCTCACATCTGTCCTGGGCCTGCTCCATCTGAGAGAACAGCCTTGTGGGGCTCACAGAGCAGGCCGCCACCATGGGGAGAACTGCTCCCTCTGAGCTGCCTCACCTGGGAGAGGCTGTCGGGAAAATGGTGGGCTTCCCGTCCCTGGAGACATGCAAGGACAGGCTGGGCCAACACCTGGTGGAACTGCAATTCCCATTGTAGGACAAGTTGAAATGTGTGTCCTCCCAATTCTGCAAGTTGGCTGCTGTGATCCTTGGCCACTAGACCCAGTCCCTCCCAGGACCCGGCGTCTGGGGGCCACTGTCTGTCTGGACCCTCACAGAGTTGGCCACATAGACTCTCCAGGGCTTTGAGACTCTCCAGGGCCCTCATGGAGACCCGGCCCTCCTTGTGGGCAATGTTCTGGAGGACTGCCTGCACTGCCAGTTCTGCCGGAGGACAGGGCTACCTCTGGCACCTCCACTTCCTGTGGTGGCATCTCCAGGGGATGTACTGTGCAAGGGGCTGGAGCTCCCTCTCGGCTGGGGATAAGCGCGTCCTACAGAGCCGTTCTCTTCACTGTCGTGGTGGATCTTTTCTTGTCAATGTTCCGTGACCGGCCTCCAGTGTGGACAAGCCTCACTCAGGGAGATGGCCGGCCCTCAGAGACCTTGGAGGCGGAGCCCGCCACTTCCCGCTTCCTAACCCTGGCCTGCTGCTTTACCGATAACCTGGTGGCCCGCAGCCAGCTGGCCCTGTGGAGTGGGCGCTGCCCCCTTGCTTGTGAAACCGCACTGGGCTGGAAGTCCTGCTTCGCACGTCTGAACCCTTCCACAGTCGCCAGTTCTCAGCAGGGCCCAGGGCCTGTCAGGCTGCAGTTAGTTCAGGAACAAAGCCATCCAGGGGTGCCAGGCCAGCACTCCCAAAAGCAGCTGGACGGGCCTGTCAGGGAGGGTGAGAAGCAGAGGCCTGGTTCTCTCATTGCTCTGTGCACAGAGTCTGCCTGGAGGCAGCCAACAGGCTGGCTCTCTGGGCCCAGCTTAGACAAATATATGGCATTTTGTCTGAACCCATTCTCTCCCAGCAGGCTGCCCTCTCTCCAGGAAGAGACTTGCACAAACATGCACATGCATGCACATACATACACCTGTGTGCATACCCACACACGCACACACATGTGTGCGCACACAGTAAATGTGACTCCCAAGGGCCACACAGACTCAGCTAGTACATCTAATTCACATGCACCTGATCACAGACAAGTTTAAAACGCTCTTGGTTGCCTAAGGTGAAGCCTTACTCCACGTGGCTCTGCAGCAAAGCAGAGCCTCCCCTTCCGCTTACACAGGATGGTGAGATTTGAGGGTGCTGGTAGCCAGTGGCATCCTTGCTGCCCAGGTGGGTGAGACTGGGCGGGGCATCCCTGAGCCAAGCCTGACCCCACCCAGAAGCTGCAGAAAAAGAGGCCTTCAGATGATAGCATAACTGCTGCCTGGCCCCAGACAAGTCCTGTTCTGTCTCTGGGACTTGGGACCCCCATCACAAGCCAGGAATCACAGGCCTGATCCTGCTGCTCCAGGGAGGAGGAAAGCTGGGCGCTCCCATGGGGAGACCTGGCTGCCCAGGCGTCTGCAGGCTGCCCCCATGGGCCTCTGTGTTCTTCCACTGTGGAGCTCAGATGCACCTCCTCCGGGACTCCAGCCGCTCCCTCCCGGAGACACTTTTGATCTTTAGGGTTTCTTTCCTGTGAAATGGGCATCAGATATCATTGTTCTAGTCTGGCTGCTTGCTAACTGGGCAACCACAGGCTATTCCTTCTCTCTCTCTAGACCTCAGTTTCTGTCTGAGAAGTAGGACCATAGGCCTAACAAATTCCCAGGATTCCCCAGGCACATAGCTGAAGGAGAAGCAGGAGTTTCTGTGTGTGCAGCCTAGGAAAGGGCCTTGCTCTCTCTGAAGCTCCTGAAAGACCCTCAAGAGGGACAGGCCCTGCCCTCCTGGAGCACGCATTGCCACACCATGCAAGGCAGACAAGTCAGCAGTTCAATGAGGAAACTGGTGCTCTAGGCTGAGAGAGTGTCTCAGGGGCACACAGCCCGGCAGGGCTTGGACCTGGTGCTCCTATGCTGAGTGGCTACTACACTGCCATGCCACTTAGCTAGCTTGGCCCTACGTGCTGACTGATCTGTAACCCTCGCTATTCCGACTGTTTTCTTTGTAGTCACTGAGCAGGAGACTAAAGTCCCCAAGAAAACCGTCATCATGTAAGTGCAGGCGTGTTCCTAACCCTCCTTCTGACTGCCGTGCCACCTGCATGTCCACTAACCCACCTGGATCTTGCCCGTGTGGTCTGGCACCTGCTTGTCTGACTGCCTGCTCTCACTACTGCCTTTGCTTGCCACACAGACTGCCAGCACCTTGCAGGTACTCCCAGGGAAGTCACTCCCCTGAATGTGGCTACCTTCACACTCAGAGCTTTCTCTTTCAGAGCCCCAGAACCCTCTCCATGGCTGCACTGCCTCAGGAGGGTAGACTTACTCTGCACACTTCACAGAGTCTTACCTAGAGTCACACTTGTTAGGGTAGATCTGGGACTGACAACTGTGTCCTGCTGGGCCAGGGGCATATTTCTACCCTTCAACAGCCTGGCATCTAGAGTGTGGCTGTCCAACATAATTTCCTGTGAGGATGGAAATATTACATGTTTACAGTGTCTACTGCAGCTGCATGTGACTATTGGGCATCTAAAATGTGTCTAGTGCAAATGAAGAACTGAATTTTAAATTTAGCTTTCACTAACTTGACTTTAATTAAAACAGTGTAACCATAGCTCTGGAGCCCATAGACATCTCCAAGTCCAACCCTCACATTTGGAAAATGGGGAAACTGAGGTTCAGGGGGGAAAAAAGAGGGTTTCTAAGGGTGGCTCGTGATTCAAAGCTAACCAAGCACCCATTTTCCCAGTGCCACGCCCACTGGGCCTGTAAAGTTGTTGATAATTAAATAACACAAGAGGTCCAGAGCTAGTTGAAGCTACAGAGGGCGGGATTGTTTTTGTCCTGGACAATCTGAAAGGATTTCCAATAGGAGATGCATGCAGGTGGATGTGGTGGAAGAGCTTGCAAAAGCCAGGAGGCAATAAAGGTGATCATTTCCTAAAGCCAAATGACTGAGAACTCCAGGATGACGACCTATTAGCTCCCCAAGGCCTCAGGCCTCTTAAAGGGCCTGCAGTTAGTCATGTTACTAGAGAATCCCATATTCACACATTTGATTAAGTCCTGGGTTAATCTTCCTCCTCCTCCCACAAAGCAGGTCACCACACACAATAGATGGGGCTGCCTGGGGCAGCAATGAGCACCCCATCCCTGGGGGTATGCAACTACTCTGCAGCTTTACACAGATCAGCTCTACATTTCATCCATGAGTGGAGCATTGCTATTTTCACATTTTCTGGATGACATATTGAGAAGAAGAGATGGAACAGGCAGCCGTATGTGGCGGGGGACGGTCAGAGAGGACTCATGCCAACTGGAGCCTGGACTAGGTGACTTCAAGTACCCTAAAGTTCATTGCATTTCAGGCTCATGGTCATAGCAACTTTCACCCCACAAGGAGTGTACCCGTTCAGCTTGGGAAGTGGAGGGAGGCAACTACCTGGCACAACATGCCCATTACCAGGGGAACATCACACAGTACTGGGAAGCCAAGGGTATGGAAGCAACTGGCTTGGAGAGACCTGGGAGCCCCACATGCTGTGCCAATCAGGGGCCTCAGAGCAGGATACCCACATGCCCTTATGGAAGCAGTAGTGACCCCAGTAGTGGGAGTAGCATTTTATTTATTTTATTTTTGTGTTAATCCTCACCTGAGGACATTTTTCCGTTGATTTTTAGAGAGAGGGGACAGGAGGGAGGAGAGGGAGTACAGAGAAACATCGATGTGAAAGAGATACAGCAACCACTTGCCTCCTGCATGTGCCCCGACCAGGCCCAGGGATGAAATCTGCAACCCAGGTACATGCCCTTGACCAGGAATTGAACTTGTGACCTTTGGATCATGGGCTGACGCTCCAACCACTGAGCACCACCAGCCAGGCTGGGAGTGGCATTTTAGAGGAGTGATCCAGTTTCCCAGTTCCACCTTGACCTACTATCCTTCCTTAGCCAATTAAGCAGCATGAGGCCAGCAATGGGACCTGGCCCAGGTTCCCTTGATATTTGGGCAGACACTGACCTCTGGGCCTGAGTGTGAGGCAAGAAGGCAGGTTTTTGGCCCTGAATAGGCTCTGACTCCAAACTCAGTTTCTCCTCAGTGAGATGGAGATAGCATTTCCCCCTGACCAGATGAGGGCTGGAGGAGGCAGGGCCTCTAACTACTCTGCACCCTGAGGTGTGGTCACAAATCCCTGGGGCTATGCCCGAGGGGAACTGCTCCTGGAAGGAGCCCTGAGTTAGACAAAAGCAAAGCTGGAGAAAGGAAGACAATGTCTTATCAGGCAGGCAGCTGGCGACAGCTCACCAAGTTCCTCTGCCTGAGCCCAAGAGAAAATGCAGGTCCTGGGGCCCAGGAAAGCTGTGTGTTACTCAGCCCATTGCTCTCCCTGCCTGTTCCTCACTTCACCCTCAGCACCCAGCCAGGTCAGGGCATTGGACAGCTGAGGAGGACCTGGCTGGCTGGTGGGCTTCTGACTCTTGGTCCTGAGCAAGTTTTGAGCCTCTTTTAGTCTTGTCCACTTCCGTAAAAGGGGACCAGACCCATCCCAGTGCTGCTGCAGAGTCCCTGGTCAGCACCCCATGTGCACCCACATGTAACTGGCCTTGAGTTCTGCTTCTCCCCCCACTTCCTGTTTGGAAGATGGGGCCCAGGAAGGAAAGAGCTTGTCTAGGTCACAAAGCCTAAGACAGCAGAGTCACACCAAGTGTCCTTGCCCAGCCCCACACCACCAGACCAAGAGGGAGGGACCCAGGCTGCTCTGACACCCTTCTCACACCTGCACCTGCAGCATCAACTGCCAAGTCTGTCCCTAACTCAAGATCACTGAGGCACCTGCTCTCTGAGAGCTTGCTGGGCCACCTCCCCATGACACAAAGCACACAACACTGGAGAAGGGAGAAGGAGGACTGTAGGGCATTGTCCTTGCACGCTGGCCATTATCTCTGAGAGGAGGACTGGCATTCAAAATAAGAAAGCTATAAACGGGGAGTACTACCCACAGGCACTCGGTCTGGGGTTTGGAGGCACCTGTGTGATGCAGTGATGCCTCAGCTCTGATTGGAGGTCTGCGCACCAGAGCCCATGTTTGACCAGATGAGACTTTGTGTTTGTTTCTTTGGCTCTCTGGATGGGGGTTCCAAAGACTGGGCTCCAGTGCATGTGTAGGAGCTTATGTAGTTTCACCCTCTGCTTGCTGGTACATTAACCTGATCTCTCCTGCTGGCCCTGATTGTGCTTGTGGCATGGGTGGCAAGCCCAGCTGCGGGTCTCCGTGCCATCTCCTCTCGGCCCTCTCCCTGCAGAGAGGAGACCATCACCACCGTGGTGAAGAGCCCGCGAGGCCGCCGCAAGTCCCCCAGCAAGTCTCCCTCCCTCTCGCCTTCCCGGCGCCGTGCCAGTTCGCCCAGGTCAGGCCTGTCGGCCCCTGAGCTGCTGCATTCACCAGGGGCCGGCCAACTCCGCAGGCCTGGCGAGGAGCCAGGCTGGAAGCCCCCTGTGCCCACGCTGTACGTGACAGAGCCCGGAGCCCACACGCCCAGGGGCGCGGGGCCCAGGTCCAAGTGGGTGGAGGTGGAGGAGACCATCGAGGTCCAGGTGAAGAAGACGGGCTCCAGGGGTGCCTCTCCGGCAAGAGAGGCTCCGGGCAGCTCGGCCGGGCTCCTCCTCACGCTTCCCGGCGGGACCCCCGGCGGAGACCCCAACACAAACAACTCCAACAACAAGCTGCTGGCCCCGGAGCCCCTGACCCAGGGCCGAGTCTTCTGTGCGGACGCCGAAGAGGAGGTGTCCCCGGAGGTGCAGGAGGGGAGAGGTGTCCCCCTGATGGAGGAGCCCCTGGGCGCCGAGGACTTTCGGGGCTATGACCCCAAGATCCTCACACGTGACGGCTGTGCGCTGACCCTGGCTGACCTGGAGGATTACACGCCCCAGGAAGGGGAGACCTTCGGCTGCAGCAGCCCCAGGCCCAGGGTCGCCGACGACCCGCCCTGCGAGGTCTCGGTGCTCCAGAGAGAGATCGGCGAGCCCACGGTGGGACAGCCCGTCCTGCTGGACGTGTGGCCCCCGCCAGGCCCCCGAGGCCCGCCTGGCATCTTCAGCCGCTTGCCCCAGGGGACCGCCCTGTCGAGGCCCCAGGTCCTCCGCCCTGTTGGCGTCTCCCGGGCTAGGAGGGCCACATCCTTCTGCACCCAAGTCCATCGCTCTGCGGACAGTGGCCAGAGCAGCTTCAAAACAGAGGTTTCCACCCACACGGTCAGCTTTGGGACAGTGGGTGAGACAGTCACCCTGCACATTCGGCCCGACGGGGATGAGGGCCCCAGTCCCTCCCAGGGCTGAGGCTGCCACCCTCGACCCTCAAGGGCACATGCGGCTCGGGGGTGAGACATGGACCCTCTCGGAGCCAGTTTACTGCTGACACGGCTGCATGAGAGCAGCAGAAAGAGGGGCATGGCCTTGGAGCCGAGGACCCTGCCTGGCACCAGCACCTACCTGCTTCACAGCTGCTGTGGGTTTTGAGCTCAGGAGAGGGGCCTGCTCTCCAGGAACTCAGGACTTCAGCTGCCTGGCCCCCCGGGGTCTTCAGCTGAGGACACTGTCCGCACAGCTGTAACCCAGATTACTGAGAGCTGGGGTGGGGTGGGGGGCAAAGCAGCAGGTAGACTCAGTCTGGGCTGTGGCCTCCCAACTCTCTGCTGTGGCACACCCCTGCCCACGCCCAGCATCCCCCATCTCAGTGGGGGATTTTGAGGGGACATCTTCCCATGGACACTCCTCCCAGCCCCAGGAAGGCCCACTGGGTGCCCTCTGCAGACTTTCCAGGACTCCCTGCAGCATGGGCCAGGGTCCGGGGTGGGAAGAAGCCCCTGCTGGTTGACTCCGTGATGATAATAAACTGGCTCCCGCACCCTGTATTCTGCTCCTTCTTGCTTCTTCCAGTGGCTCTGAACTTGGGCGGTAGGGGCCCTCTAGGCTTAGCCCTGGGGTCCCCATGGGCAGCCCAGGCCCCCTCTGCTGCAGCCTTGGGTGGGTCCTGGCCGTCTGAAGTCCCTGGATGGAGGCAGCGCACTCGCCTGCCCAGCCTGCCCGCATTCAAGCAGGCCGGCCTTCCTGCCCTGTGCAGCCAGCTGTTGTCAGGACAGACAATGGGGTGTGATGTGTGCGGGGTCCCTTTGGAGTGGGAAAGGACAGGATGGGTACCCAAATATTGTAGAGGGTCCTGGGGCAGAGGAGGACTTCAGGCAGGGGGACCCGCTGGGAATGGAGCAGTGGGCATGGCTGGGCACACCTGTCAGACTGCAGTGATGCCACCTGGGGCGGGCAGCCAGGCAGAGGAAGGGGCGGCACCGAGGCTGAGGCTAAAAGTCTGGTGCTTCCCTCAGGAAGAGGTGGGAGCTTTGGTGGAGGCCGGGGCAGGGCCAGATGAGGGTGCAGTGACCTGGGCCAGCCAGGCTGTACTTGGAGGGAAGGGACAGGCCCTCTGGTGGAGTCCATCCTGGGAGGGGGACAGGGTCTGCTATGGGAGGGCAGTAAGGGAGCCCACCCCTTGTGGGTCCCCAGGACCCTCACTGGGCTGCAGGCTTCCTATATAATGGGGCTGACTCCCCTGGGCCTGGGGTCCAGAGTGAGCCATGAGGGAGGCCAGCACAGGGTGAAGGATGGGAGAGCTGAGACCTTGGGGCCGATGGGGCACATGGAGGGGGACCAGGCTCAGAGGCTCCTGAGGAGCTGGCGTTCTCCTGAAGGCATCGGGCACAAGAGCAGGAGTGGTGGGGCTTGGCTCTCCGTGCCCTGGGCACCGTCTCTGCCCCCTCCCAGGCCCCCCTATCTCTCAGGGGCTCCACCCCCAGCGCCTCCTGAGAGAGGAGTGATGGGAGGGAAGGAAGGGCAGCCTGTTCGTCTCACCTGGGCTCTCTGAGGACTGAGAGGTTCCTGAAGCCTCCGCTCAGGGCCCGGCATGTCTCACCGCTCCAGGCTGACCCACTTTTCCCGCAGGTGCCGCCGTCCCACCCCCCACTGCCCCGGAGCGAGTGGACCAGAGCACAACTGTCCAGAGGACACCGGTGGGCCCGGAGGCTCCGGGAACCTCCGCCGGGGACCGCGCCGGCCTGGGCCCCCGGGAGCCACTTGCTCTCCAGGAGGCCAGCTCCCCACTCCCGGGCACTGAGGCCGCAGACGAACCTGGTGAGGCCCAGGGGCAGGCTGCCTGCCAAGCACCCCCTGCTCCCGGAGCCCCTCCTCTGTGCCCACCCAAGCCTTGGTTGTCACGGGTGTCACCTGTGGGGCTGAAGTGCAAGAACCCTGGGGACCCAGGTGTCACTGGGATCCTTTCACTGGGGCCCTGGGCGAGGCCCACCCCTTCCTCAGGCTGTCACCCATCTACGAAACCAGGCAGAGGTAGCTCAGGGAGGTTCCCACCCTCAGTACACCGCCTGGGTGTCAGAGGCCTGGGTCAGAGCCCCGGCAGGGAGCCTGGGCACCCTGTGCTCAGGGTAGGAGAGGAGGGGAGGGGACAGGGGGGAAGAGGAGAGGATGAAGAAGGACACTTTGCCCCTGGCAGATGCCACCCCAGGAATGCTGCCGAGGGGGATCTCGCCACAGAGGCTGCCGCATCCCCCTGGGGGATGGGGTGTGGGGGAGGTGGGCAGCCTCAGGGTGGCCCCGGGCTCCCGGCTAGGACAGGTGAGTGCCCTGGAGGAGGAGCACATGGGCGGCAAGCGTCCGGGTTTGGAGACACGGACCCTGTGCCCCAGCTCTGCCTGTGCGCCCCCCTGGGCCCCGGCGGGTGACGGGGGCATGTCATTGGGGCTCTGTCTCACTAGGCCCCGGCCTCCCACCAGCAGCGTCCGGGAAGGTGCCGGAGCCTCTCCCACCTGGGAGCCAGGACCAGGGCGCAGGGGCTCCTGCCGCAGCTCACGAACGCGTGGTGCCCATCAGGTAACGTCCCTGGCACACAGGGTGGGGCGTTCTAGAAGGGGGCATCCGGGAGCAGGGCAGCCGAGGAGGAAGTGGGCTCACAGCACCCCAGGACATTCCTCATCAGCCCTGCCCCAGCCAAAGGGCAGCGCCAGGAGGAGAGGCCCCCCCTCAGGGCGAGCGGGTTATGGGAGCCCCTCCATGCGCAGGACTGGGCCCCGGTCTCTGCAGTCCTTTCCCATCCAATCTGCTGCAGCCCCGGGCAGGGGTGGGGCAGGGACCCACTTTGCCACCAGGGTCAGTGCCCACCAGGGTCAGTGCCCAGCCCCAGAAGAGGATGGGTGGCAGTGGACTCACCCCGCTGCCTGACTCCAGGATGGAGAGCGCGGCCTGGCCGGGGACAGAGGCCCCTGAGCTCTGGGATGTCTGCAGCCACGTGTTCACAGAGACCACGCACCGGACATACGTGTACAAGGCCGGCGACCCGGGTGCCGCAGCAAGTAGGCTACGTGTGTGCCCGCCGTGCAGTTGGCGGGGGGACCATTGCATGGAGGAGCCACCCGATGGGTGCCAGCCTGCTGTGTCCGCCCCTGACACCCCAGCCCCTGGGTCCCCTCCGACAGCCTGAGTCAGCATGCTCCTGTGCCCCCCCAGGAGCCGGGCCGGCAGGCGACGGTGCTCAGAAGCGCCTTCTCCCTGCCCGGAGCCTACGCTGCATCAGGAGGCCTGGGGCTCTGTCACCCGAGGGGCTCAGGGCCTTGAGATACCTGGGGCGCCCGATGCGCCTGGGGTCTCTGTCAGCCCCCCGGGTCCCTGCAGGCCCCGCTCACAGGCTGCTGTGTGGGCTGCGGTGGTGGCTGTGCTGGCAGCCTGGACTGCTCCCCACGGCTTCCTCCTCCCCCAGGGCCCCCGTCCATGCAGGTCACCATCGAGGACGTGCAGGCACAGGAAGGCAGCACAGCGCAATTCCAGGCGGTCATCGAGGGCACCCCGCAGCCCACGGTGACCTGGTATAAGGTAGGGGTGAGGGGGAGGGGCCCCGTGTCTGGAGGGAGCGTGTGACATCCCCCCTGGACATCGCATGTCACCCCCAGGAGGCAGGGTGGGCCCAGGGCTGGGCTGATGGTCGCCCATCTCCTGTGCCTCCAGGACGGCGTCCAGCTGGTGGACAGTGCGCGGCTCAGCCAGCAGCAGGAGGGGACAACCTACTCCCTGGTGCTGAGGGACGTGGCCCAGCTTGACGCCGGGGTCTACACCTGCCTGGCCCAGAACGCTGGTGGCCAGGTGCTGTGCAAGGCGGAGCTGCTGGTGGATGGAGGTGAGTGAGGGACCCTTCCAGGCCCCGGCCCGGCGTCCTGCGGGCGTGGAATCCTGGGAGCCCCCACAGGCTTGGCCACAGGGCATTGCCCCGCAGATACACGGAGTTGGGGGACAGTGAGATGGGGTGGGGATCTTTGTCCACACCGGCCACTGACTGCTCCCGGGCTACAGGGGCCAGTGACCTGGGCTCAGAGAAGCAGAGCTATCGGAGAAAACTACACTCTTTCTACGAAGTCAAGGAAGAGATTGGGAGGTATCTCCCCCAGCCCCAGAGCCCTGCCCCCATCCCTGCCCAGTCCCCCAAACCTGGACTCCTGGAGTCGCTCACCCAGGATCCCCTGCCCAGCCCCTGGAACCCTGCCCTCTGGAGCCCTGGCCCCCCAGAAATCCTTGCCTCCTGAGGACCCCACTTATCAGAGGCCACCTCTTAGTCATCTCGGGAACCTTGTCCAGCCCCTAGCCCCAGACCCTGCCCTCCCAGAATCCTCACCTCTTAGGGATCTCCCATCTCCTGGAAGGCCCCCCATCCCATCCTCACCTCCCCCCCCCCAATCCTCAGGAGGCCTGCACCCTGTGAACCCTACTTCTAGGCAGCCCTTGCCTCCCCAGTACCCGCTTCCCCCAGCCCCTGCCCTCCAGGAGCCTCACCTCCCTCCCCGGAGCTGTCTTGGGAGTCAGCGTGGGCTCCCTCTTCCCAGAGGTGTGTTCGGCTTTGTGAAGAGGGTGCAGCATAAGGGCAACCAGATGTCCTGTGCAGCCAAGTTCATCCCCCTGCGGAGCAGGACGCGCGCCCAGGCCTACCGGGAGCGAGACGTGCTGGCCGAGCTGAGCCACCCGCTGGTCACCCGGCTGCTGGACCAGTTTGAGACTCGCAAAACCCTCATCCTCGTCCTGGAGCTGTATCCAGCCCCCAGCCCCAAGCCCCATGCCCCCGAGGAAGGAGCGCGCCTCGGGAGAGCAGGGGTCCCCCGGGCGCTACGGGCCGGTGATCCCGATGTCCTCGGTCCTTTCCTAGTGGGGGCAGCCGGCTGGGCCTCGCACGTTCCTGTGATGATGCTGTGTGACTAACCAGCCCGGACATGGGCCTGTCCCCATAGCTCGCTGCCCCTGGGCCAGGAATTTGGGCAGGGCTGCGTCCAGAGGCCCCTCCCCTGCTCCCTGGCCTCTCTCAGCAGGAGGCCAGGAGCCCCAAGTGCCCGGGTTCCTACTTTGCCCATTCAGGCTCCAGGGAGGGCCGTACCCCTTCCCTGCCCCCTCTGCTGAGAGTCTTGCTGAGAGCCTCTGGGTGTCACGTGCTCACCGACCCTCCCCCACATCTCCCCCAGTCAGCGACCCCAGCCCCTGCAGGGGGTGTGGGCTCTGTGCAGAGTAGAGATGTCTCCACTCCAACTCTGCTGCTGGCTCTGGCCTCAGCTCCTCTCCTCAGCCCAGAGGGCCCACCTCCCCAACATGGACCCCCCACTTCACCCCAAGATAAGGCTTGCCATGGGGAGTGGAGCCAGGTGGGTTCCAGGCCCCAGAGCTTTCCTTGACCTGAGCCACAGGTGCTCATCAGAGGAACTACTGGACCGTCTGTTCAAGAAGAGCGTGGTGACAGAAGCTGAGGTGACTGCGGCGGAGCCATCTGCCCAGCCAATGGGCTTGCACGCATACCCGCCAGGCCTCCCACTCCTCTCCTTCCTTCTCTCCACCCTCCTGCCCCCCTCCTCCCCCCCCCCCCCCCCGCAGACACAGCCTCCCCTCTTGCACAGTGCCCCAGCTCAGAGACCTTTTGGGGTCTCCAGGGCCTCACAAAGTGTCACAGCTCCGCAGTCAACTCTCAAAGACCTCCCAGCCAAGGCTCACCACTTCCCTTTCCCAGCCTGCACCTGGCCAGCGGGCCAGCCTTGCCTTCCCCTGAAACAGCAGCTTCCTGTTTGCTCAGGTGGCTTCACACATCCAACCCCTCCCCGCCTCCAGGGCCCAGAGGAATCCCGTGCCCAGGCTCACGGGGTCTGGTAGATGGGCGCAGGGTAGGGAGGAAAGCGGAAGGGGTGGGGGGAGGTCGAGGCTGACTGTCTCGCCAGAGCCACGGCCTTTGCCACTGTAGGTCAAGGTCTACATCCAGCAGCTGGTGGAGGGTTTGCACTACCTGCACAGCCACGGCGTCCTCCACCTGGACATAAAGGTACGTGCCCCACCGTGTGTCCCAGAGCCCTGGCAGGAGCAGAGGGGGGCCAGGGCCTGCAGGCTGGAAAGACACAGGTCCCACTTCCAGTTTTCCTGTCAGGATGTACTCACTTTGGGGGATGGGGGGCTCCCCTCTTTACCAGCAGCCCCTGCAGGTGGGGTGTGGCTCTGACAGAGCAGAGGCTGTCCCCGTGGTACTGAAACCTGCCCCGGCCCCCACTGTCCTCTCCATCTCATGGGGCAGCTCCTCACAGACTCCCTGGTTAACAACCCGCCGCCCCAGACCTGGCAGCCCCAGGAGTCACTGCCGTAGGTCACTGCCTTCCCCACTCATGACTCTACCCAACAGCCCCCCAACATCCTGATGGTGCACCCTGCTCGGGAAGACATTAAAATCTGCGACTTCGGCTTTGCCCAAAAAATCACCGTGGCAGAGCCACAGTATAGTATGTACGGGTCCCCCGAGTTTGTGTCCCCGGAGATCATCGAGCATACGCCTGTGAGCGAGGCCTCTGACATCTGGTGAGCTCCCCCCTCCCCCCCATCCCCGACAAAGCCACCATGATGGCCCATCCTCCCGTCCTCTGCCTCCCGCCTCTCCACTGCCATTCCCCTCTCGCCCCTGACCCGGGGCCAGGCTGGGGGACTCACGCTGTGGTTTTGTTCCCACAGGGCTATGGGGGTCATCTCCTACCTCAGGTGAGCAGACCTGTGTCCACCTCCTCCGAAGCAATCCCAGACCCACCCTAAGGCCCATGGAGGACCCAGGCCCCGCTGCCTCCTCTCCCCTCTCCCCCCATTCCCCCAGAGCAGAGACCTGAGACCCAAGGGGCGGCTAGTTGGGAAGCAGGCGGTGGCGAACTGGGATAAGGGGTTTGCCGGGGCTTTTCACCGTCCCCCGTCCCAGAGGGCTCTTCCCAGTGGGGTGGTGAGGCACCTCACTGAGCTGTTTCCTCAGCCGGTCTGGCTGGTTTGCCCAGGGGCCTCCATAGCAGTTTCTGCCGAGGACTCGGCTGGTGTAGACGGAGCCTGGGTCTCCGCTGCAGGTGGAGCCCTCTCCTCCTCCGACTGAGCCTGGTGCCGCCGGCTAACCTTGCTCTCTTCCAGGCTGAGCCCAGATCCCCACTCCAGCCCCGGCCTGCATATCTGGGCAGGTCTGAGACACTTGCTGGGACTCGGAGGGAACTAAGACGCCAACCCAGTCAGGGCTCCGCCAACTCACCCCATGGGACCCAGAGATCCGGGGTCACGTCTGAGGGCCCGACACTCACTGTGCTTTCAGCTTGACCTGCGCGTCCCCATTTGCGGGCGAGAGTGACCGAGCGACCCTCTTGAACGTGCTGGAGGGGCGGGTGTCCTGGAGCAGCCCCGTGGCTGCTCACCTCAGCCAGGACGCCCAGGACTTCATCAAGGCTGCCCTGCAGAGGGCCCCCGAGTGAGTGTGCATGCCCTCCTCTCCTGCCCCATGCCCTGTCCCAGGGACCAGCCGGCCCCTGGCCTGACCCAGCCTGGTCTCCCCACAGAAGCCGGCCCAGCGCAGCCCAGTGCCTCACCCACCCCTGGTTCCAGGTGAGTAGGCTGAATCTGACCAGGCCTGGCGAACAGGGAGGAAAAATAAGGCCAAGAGGGGTGGGGCCTAACGCTCTAGGGAACCAAAGTTCTCCCCCAACACGCGTGCTTTCTCTCCGGGCCCCCCCAGAAGTCCCTGCCGGCGGAGGAGGCCCACTTCATCAACACCAAGCAGCTCAAGTTCCTCTTGGCCCGCAGCCGCTGGCAGGTGAGCCGGCGCAGTTGGTGGTGATGGGGGGACGCCAGGGGCCCTGGGGCCGGCGCTGCGGGATGGCTGAGGGGTGGGGCAGGAAGGAGGGCCGGACAGGGAGGGGCGGGGCCTGGAGGCAGGTGGGTGGGGCTAAGGCCCCAGGCTGGCTGTACGTGGGGAGGCGGGGCTGGGCATCCTTCTTTCAGAATCTGTGTCCCCTGAGCCACAGACACAGAGTCCTGGGGTGCAGGGAATGAGGACAAGGGCTTTTAGCGCCCCCTCTCCTGGCTCCCGCCTTCTGGGGGCACCGGAGGCGGGAGGCAGCGGGCCCTGGCTGACGCCCCCCTCCCGGCCCCCAGCGCTCCCTGATGAGCTACAAGTCCATCCTGGTGATGCGCTCCATCCCCGAGCTGCTCCGAGGCCCGCCCGACAGCCCGTCGCTCGGGGTGGCCCGGCACCTGCGCGGCGAGGCCGCCTCCTCCAGCAGCTCCTCGTCCTCCGACAACGAGCTGGCGCCCTTCGCCCGCGCCAAGTCGCTGCCGCCGTCCCCGGTGACGCACTCGCCGCTGGTGCACCCGCGGGGGTTCCTGCGGCCGTCGGCCAGCCTGCCCGAGGAGGCGGAGGCCTGCGCTCCCCGGGAGCCCGCGCCGCCCGGGGGCGCAGAGCCCGCCGCCGCCCCCGCCCCGGGCTGCGTGCCCCGGCAGAGCGTCATCCGCAGCCTGTTCTACCAGCAGGCCGAGCAGAGCCCGCCGCGCGGGGCCCCGGCCGCCGCCACGGTCACGGCCACAGCCACGGGCAGGCGGGTGCCCGCGCGGCGGAGGCACCTGCTCAAGGGCGGCTACTTCGCGGGCGCCGCGCCCGGCCTGCGGGAGCCGCTGCTGGAGCACCGCGCGCTGGAGGAGGCGGCCGCCCGGGAGGAGGGGGCTGCTCCTGCGGCCTCGGCACCCTCCTCAGAGAGGTCCCCCGAGGCCTCCGGAGGCCCCTGCCGCGGCCATTCCCTGGGCTCCGATTGTCCCCGCGGGGCCGGGCCCTCCGGAGAGGCCTGCCAGGAGGGGCAGGGTCTCTCACCCACCCTCTGGGGCCTCCAGGCTGAAACAGGAGGGCAGAGCGTGGCCAGACAGGTGGAAGGGCAGAGACCATTTCCATCTCCTGGCGGAGATCCGCGCCTTGCTGAGCAAGAGAGGTCCTCCCAGGACAGCTGTGGGGGGCAGCCAGCTCCTTTTTCTCACCCCCAGGCGGGCCCTGCCACCGGGAAGGGTTCTGGTGCCCCTGAGGCTGTCGCACCCCAAGCTCCCTTGGCAACCCCGGGCACCTCCCTCTCCGGGGGACTGCAGGCTCCCTCCTCCCCAGCGCAGGCAGGCCTCCAGGCAGGCCCGAAGAGCGGGCTGGAGGCCACCCTGTTCCCTGGGGGGCCCGGGCTGCCCAGCTCTCCGGGGCCAGCCTCCCCCTCTGGCCTGGACACCGAGGACCTGTGGGAGTCCGAGCCCAGCTCCCCGCAGCCTCAGGAGCAGGCCACCTCGCGCAAGTTCTCCCTGGGGCAGCCTGGAGGCTTTGCTGGGCTGGCGGGCTACGGGGCCTTCGCCTTCGGTGGGGACGCAGGCGGCATGCTGGGGCAGGGACCCCTGTGGGCCCGGATGACCTGGGCCGCCTCTCAGTCCCTGGAGGAACAGGACGAAACAGGGGCCGAGAGCCCCCTCCCCCAAGCCAGCGCGGTGCCCCTGCCCGAGGGCAGCGGGGCCAGAGGGTCCCAGGTGTCGCTGGTGCAGATCCAGGACCTGTCCCTGTCCCTGTCAGGGGACATGGAGGCAGCGGACACCATGTCTCTGGATATATCAGAGGTGGAGCCTGCCTACCTCAACCTGTCACACCTGTACGACATCAAGTACCTTCCCTTTGAGTTCATGCTCTTCCGGAAAATGCCCAGGCGGGAGCTGCCCCCGTCCCCAGTGTGGGAGCCCGAGGAGGAGCTGGCTGGGCTCCCGGAGGCCCCATGGTCCTGGCAGGGCGGGCTGGGCCTGCAGATCAGGGAGGAGCCGGAGGACAGCTCGGCCCTGCTCCGGGAGGCAGACGGCAGCAGGAAGCGCAAGTGGTCACCCCCCTCCGGTGGCCCCCGGAGCGTCCCGGGGAGGCGCGCCCTGCTGGAAGAGCCGGTGGAACTGGGGCTGCGTCAGAGGGTGAGGGCCTCGGTGGCCCATATCTCCAGCCTCCTGAGGGGCAGGCCTCAAGGTGACTCCCCCTCCCCATCATGGAGGCTTCTGCGGCCAGGTGTGCCCTCTCTGTGCCTTGGGGCACCTGGCACACATGCCCAGGAATCACACAGCTCAGGAGCCCTCCCTACCCCTTCCTGTGCCTGTGCTGCCCACACCCCATGCACACGGGCTTCTGTTCCCAAGGCCACCTTCTTGGCTTCACCCCCTCCATGTGCCTCTGAGACCTAGTGCTGGGGCCTGGAGCAACTGCAGGGGTTACACCCCCGTGGAGAAGGTCCTTCCAGGGCCATCTTCCTGACCCCTGACCCTCACCGGCCCCACCCAACCCCAGATCTCAGCCAGGACTTCCGGGCACCCGCGCCCCTGAGCTGCTGGCCTTCCTTGCCAGGGGTCCTCCCACCCAGAATGGACAGATGCTAGGGAGGGGGTGGAATCTGGCAGTGGGTGGTAGGCAGCCCCAGACTCCTCCTCCCGTGCTCCTGATGGCTGCTGGCTGCCCAAAGGGGCCAGCCTCTTGGTGTGACCTCCCTTGGTCCTGTCCTCCATGCAGGTCCAGAGAAGGAGGGTCCCCCTAGGAAAAAGGCAGGCCTTGTTTCCTTCCGGCTGTCGGGTCTGAAGAGCAGAGACCAAGGTGAGTGTGCTTCCTGGGACGGGCGCCCCCTGCTGCCCAGGAGACCACTGTGCCCAGGCCAGTAGGGGGCAAGCTAAAACCCATAGGGACTGTGCCCAGATGGGGTGCTCGCGGTCGGGACTGAGCACTGCCTGGAGGAGGGGCTAGTGTTGAAGATGAACTGGGTGAGGGCAGCTTCTCTCTAGCATCCCGCCTCGGGTTTTACGTTCTGGCCGGGATCACCTCTGACACTTGGTCCGCCTCCCTTCTCCAGCGCCGACCTTCCAAAGGGAGCTTGCAGATGAGACGGTGGTCCTGGGCCAGTCTGTGACCCTTGCCTGCCAAGTGTCGGCCCAGCCAGCTGCCCAAGCCACCTGGACTAAAGGTACGAGCCATCCTGGTGTTAGGGGGAGGCCTGGTGTCGGGGAGGCCGGCAGGTGGCAGGACAGCAGGGGGCATTCCTTGACTTCATGGCCATCAACTTACAGAGGGAAGCAGAGGCCCAAGTAGGGTGAGGGCTGGGTGTTTTGAGCGCCCCCCGCCCCCCCGCTTGCTTTGTCCCCATGCAGACGGGGTCGTCCTGGAAAGCAGCAGCCGCCTCCTCATCTCCTCCACACTGAAGAACTTCCACCTTCTGACCATCCTGGTGGTGACCTCTGAGGACCTGGGCGTGTACACATGCAGCGTGCACAACGCCCTGGGCATGGCGACCACCACAGCTGTCCTCCGGAGGGCCGGTGGGTGGGCCTCGCCAGGCCACCTCAGGGGGGACCGGGAGCGGAGCCCCTCAGGCTGTCATCTCCTCCTGGAGTTTCCAATGGGGCAGGCAGGCCTAGCTCTTAGACCCCACTGGTCCCTAGAGGGGATCAGGCACCCTGCTCTACCGCTCAGCCAAGCGGAGGCATCTCTCACCAGAGCTGGGGGTGGGCAGGGGCCTGCGAGTGAGGGCCACTCCATGGGCTCCTGGACGTACACTCGATGGAGGAGCCCTGTGGTCAGGCAGGCAGGCTCCTCCGGAGCCTCCAGCAGGAGAGGCACCGGCCCTCTGCCAGGCAGCACAGGAACGGGACCCCGGAATCTGTGGGACCAGGGGAGGGTGGGCTCCGGGCCTGACAGGGGGATGCAGGGGCGGGACAGGGGCTCAGAGCTGCTTGGGCCGCCCCGGAACCCCACCTCAGACCCCTGACTGTGGGCCCCGCAGAGCGCCCCTCGTCCTCCCCGCGCCCAGACATCGGGGAGGTGTATACTGATGGGGTCTTGCTGGTCTGGAAGCCCGTGGAGTCCTATGGCCCCGTGACCTATATCGTGCAGTGCAGCCTGGAAGGTAGGGCTGTGCCTGCGCCGTGGACTCCTGGGGGGCCCTGTGGTTAGTGGGGGGAGGGCGTGCGGGAAGTACCAGGCCACTCTGTGCTTCTGGGCACCCAGGGGGGAAGTTCTGGCCCCCTCTGCACTCCTGGGCAGCCTTCCTCGGGGAGGGGTCTCTCCACCTGGGCCAGGGTGCCGTCCCACCCAGAGCTGCCCCTCCCCCGCTCTGTGTGCCAGGTGGCAGCTGGAGCACGCTGGCCTCGGACATCTTTGACTGCTGCTACCTGGCCAGCAAGCTCTCCAGAGGCGGCATGTACACCTTCCGGACCGCGTGTGTCAGCAAGGCCGGCATGGGCCCCTACAGCAGCCCCTCTGAGCAGGTCCACCTGGGAGGGCCCAGGCACCTGGGTGAGCCTCTGCCGGACCTGGTGGGTGTCGGGTGGCGGTCCCTCTGCCACTTCACCAAAATGCACAGGGGAGGTTTGTTCTGGCTGCCCCTCCTCCCTCCCCAAATGGTCCAAAGAACGAGAGGCCAAGTGTGGGTTTAAGGGTGCCAGGGAAGGGGTGTGAGGAGACAAGGCTGGGGAGCTGGGGCCAGGGGGAGTCACGCCTTCTCTTCCCACAGCCTCAGAGGAGAGCCGCCCTGCGCCGCCTGCCCAGCCGCTCCCCAGCACCCAGACCTTGGCCTTCCAAACACAGATCCGAAGGTGCGGCAGCTCCCCATCCGCTCCAGCTTCTGCACCCCCTCCTTCCCTGCTGGGCTTCCTCCTGCAGCTCTGAGAGTGGGCAGGGGCTGCAGGAGGGCACGTGAGGGGAAGGAGGGGTCCTCAGTAGCCTGGCCTGTGCCTCCTCGCCAGGGGCCGCTTCAGCGTGGTGCGGCAGTGCCGGGAGAAGGCCAGCGGCCGGGAGCTGGCCGCCAAGATCATCCCCTACCGCCCGGAGGACAGGATGGCCGTGCTGAGCGAGTACGAGGCCCTCAAGGGCCTGCGCAACCCGCACTTGGCCCAGCTACACGCTGCCTACATCAGCCCCCGGCACCTGGTCCTCATCCTGGAGCTGTGCTCAGGGCCGGAGCTGCTCCCCTGCCTGGCCGAGCGGTGAGGGGCCACCTGGCCTGGATGTGGGGCTGGGGGAGGAGGAGCACAGGCCCAAGCTCACTTCCCGGCTGGCCTCCGCCTCTACCGGGAAGCGGCTGGGCGGAAACCCACGGAGCTGAGCCCTGCCCTGTGCCCCCAGGGCCTCCTATTCGGAGTCCGAGGTGAAGGACTACCTGTGGCAGATGCTGAGCGCCGCCCAGTACCTGCATGCGCAGCGCATCCTGCACCTGGACCTCAGGTCCGAGAACATGATCGTCACGGAGTACAACCTGCTCAAGGTGGTGGACTTGGGCAACGCCCAGAGCCTTGCCCAGGAGCAGGTCCTGCCCTCGGAGAGGTTCAGAGACTACGTGGAGACTATGGGTGAGTGGGTAGGGGGTGGGCCAGGAGCCGTTGTTCTCTCCCCCCCCCCCCCCCCCCCCGCCGCAGGCCTGCCTCCAGGCCTCACCTGTGCCCCCGCTTTCCCAGCCCCGGAGCTCCTGGAGGGCCAGGGCGCCGTCCCGCAGACGGACATCTGGGCCATCGGTGTGACGGCGTTCATAATGTGAGTGCTGCATGACGGGCGTGGGGAGGAGGGGGGCGGGGAGACTGGCGTGGGATCCAGGAGGATGACCTCAGACCCCCTGGTGACCTGAGTCCCGTCTCCCTCCCCCGCAGGCTGAGCGCTGAGTACCCGGTGAGCAGCGAGGGCCCGCGGGGCCTGCACAAAGGCCTGCGCAAGGGGCTGGTCTCGCTGAGCCGCTGCTACGCGGGGTTGTCCGGGGGGGCCGTGGCCTTCCTGCAGAGCACCCTGTGCGCGCACCCCTGGTAAGGCGGCCCTGGCCCCCAACCCCCACCCTGCCACCCCCGCTGCCCGTCCTGCCCGTCCCCCTGTGCCCTGCACCCGCCAGAGCGGGCTGACACCCACCGCCGCTCTCCACGCTCCAGGGGCCGGCCGAGCGCGTCCAGCTGCCTGCAGTGCGCGTGGCTGACGGAGGAGGGCCCCGCCTGCTCCCAGCCCTCCGCCGTGACCTTCCCCACCGCCCGCCTGCGCGCCTTCGTGCGGGAGCGGGAGAAGAGGCGGGCGCTGCTGTACAAGAAGCACAACCTGGCCCACGTGTGCTGAGTGCTCCGTCTGGCAGTCTATGGGGGAGGGGGATCACACCCTGGCCTGGCCTCCGCACGCAGTGTATGCACAGACACACCAATAAAACCTGAACCGCTCGAGGCACCATCTTTTTCACTGTTTTGTTTTGGGGGAGTGGGGAGGGCCCTGCATCTCCTGGGGTTTGGGGAACCGTCCGTTTAGCAGAACTGCCCTTCCTGGTTCGTGGATTGGAAGAGCCTGTCAGGGCAGCCTCACTAGAGGTAACCAGCTTACAAACAGAGAGCCCCCCCAACAGCCCCCGCATCCCACGCAGCCTGGCACACTGGTCCCCTCAGCCCACCTGCCAGCTCTGAGGCACCTCCATGGGAACCCTGAGCTCCAAGGCGCACAGACCAAACGGTTCCCATGGCGAACTTCCTGCCTCTGGCCCTCCATCAGGGCCTCCATAAAGGCCACCACAGCCCTTTCTTGGTCTGAGGCAGGAGGAGCCTGGTGAGTGACCAGCCAGGCCACCCGGAGGGATTGGAGGGTGGGCTCGGAGCTGGGGAAGGTGTTACAGAAGCTGCTGAAGGTGCCTGAGCCACGGTGGCTTTTCCCCACCCCGATCCTGCTGCCCAGGAGAGGAATCCTGTTTGGGAAGTGTGTGTGCCACCTTGTTTGACTTCCACCAGCTCCAGCTCTGCTTGCTGTCAGGAATGGTCTGTCCGCACCAGTGCTCCTTCAGGGCAGTCCCCGGTGCCCAGGGCCTGTCGGAGCTCTGTGCTATCCTGCACCCTGGCCATTCCTGTTCAGAGGCACCTGTGCCTGAGCCGCTCCTTTCCCTCCCTCACATGCTCGCCCAGCCCCAGCTCACCACGTCCGCAGAAAGCCTGGCTCTTATGTGGGGACCAGGTGACACTTACATCCTTGTCTTTGGAGGATGCACTTCTTTGGTGGCCTCGTCTGTGCTGTGTGCTGGGATGGCCTGCTCTAGAGATCAAGTTCTGCACGTGGAGCAGAGCTCGGACTCTCACACCGGAGACGCTTGCTGGGGCCGTACAGAGGCTCCGCTCTCCTGGGCTCTGCTGGGTTGGTCTTGCCTCCTTGGAAGCCCAGCTCTCCTTGTGCGTGCTGCCTTGGTACCTGCTACCAGTGCTTCTTGTGAAACAGCTACTGACTTAGGACTCACTTAGAAACAGCTTAGGACTCGCCCTGGTGACATCCTATGGCACGTGCAATGCTACATCCTCACCACTCCTCCCTGACTCTCTCCTCCTCTCCCCTCCCCTCCCCTCCCCTCCCCTCCCCTCCTCTCCTTGTCTCTCCTAGGAGTGGCCCTCTTTCCGGCTGAGCCCTGCCTGGTAAATCCATTCAAATCCAAGTTCCCTCCATTTAAAGTATTTTGTCAGCAGGTTGTTTCTAAAGATCAAATAAAATGTACTGCATTTGCCAAAACTGGTTTGGCTCAGTGGATAGAGCGTCAGCCTGCGGACTGAAAGGTCCCAGGTTCGATTCTGGTCAAGGGCATGTACTGTGGTTGCAGGCACATCCCCAAGGGGAATGTGCAGAAGGCAGCTGGTTGATGTTTCTCTCTCCTCGATGTTTCTTGCTCTCTATCCCTCTCCCTTCCTCTCTGTAAAAAAATCAATAAAAAATATATTTTTTAAATGTACTGCATTTTAAACAGTCACATCATATTTTATTACATACTTTTTCAATTAAGCTTTTATTATGAGATCATTGTGGAATCACATGCAGTTAAAAGAAATGATACAGAGAACCCAGAAATCACTTAACCAGGTTCCCCAATGGTGATATTTTGCAAACTTCTGGTGCAATTTGACAGCCAGGATAGCAACATCGATACAATAAGCCTACAGGACATGTTTATCATCAAGAGGAGACCTCATACTATGTCCCCCTTTTTTGAAACACCCACTTTCTTGATATTCTCGCTCCGGACAGGATCCAAGATGGCTGCACAGGTAAACACCTAACCGCAGCCGCACACAACAATTTCAATGGAATACAACTAAAATATAAAATAGACATTGCCCAGAGCTACAGGTAGTCGACTGACTGAAAATTCTACAACAAGAAGGAAAGAGAAAACCAGAAGGAAAATCAGAGGAGCTGAAAAAGATAAAGGTATGAAGACATGCTGCGCACATGCGCAAGCGCAAAGAGGACGGAGCCGGAGAGGAGGAGAAGGCTGGGTGCCTGCCTGGCGTTCCCTAGCAGGAAGGAAATAAAAGCCCCGGACTGGGCTGAACCCCAGAACTGGCAGCGCTGAGCCCCAGTTCTGGGGACCCAGGCTCAGGCAGGGGGAGACGAGGCTGTGAAACGGAATCTCAGGGGAGCGGTGAAAAGCGGAGCCCCGGAGTCGCGCACATTGCACGCAGAGGACGGAATGTTGACTCTGATGCTGGATTGCCCTAGCAGGAAGGAAACAAAAGATCCGGCTGTGCTGAGCCCCAGTTCCAACTGCTCTGAACCCCAGTTCTAGGCCAATCCCTGGGGACCCAGGCTCAAGTAGAGGGAGACAGGGCTGAGGTGGAATCCCGGGGAAGTGGCGAAAGGCAGAGCTCCTGGAGTCGCGCACATTGTGCACAAAGGAAGGAATGTTGACTCTGATGCTAGAATGCCCTGGCGGGAAGGAAACAAGAGCTCCGGCCGTGCTGGGCCCCAGTTCCGACTGCTCTGAACCCCAGTTCTAGGCCAGGGGACCCAGGCTCAAACAGAGGGAGACGGGGCTGTGAGGCGGAGTCCCAGGGGAGCGGAGAGGGGCAGAGCCCCCGGAGGCGCACACATGTGCAGAGGACAATCTGTTGACTTTGATGCTAGACTCCCCGAGCGGGAAGGAGAAAAAAGCTCCAGACTGGGAGGAACGCGATGAAGAGCAGGAACCGCTGCCAGACACCGGTCAGCCGGGCGCCGGCAAGAAGCCGGGCGATGGGGCCCCTGAGGGGAGGTGCTGCTGGGCCCTCAACCGCTGATCGAGGGCCACGGAGCCGAGGCCGGGGGCTGCTTCCTGGATGGCGCTGACCCCGGCAACAGGCTGAAGCAGCGCAGGAGGCTGCGGAGCACAAAGGGGTGCCACAGGCCAACCTGCTGAGCTTCCAGGAAGAGGAGGAAGAAACCGAGAAGTTTTCAATGTGAAGAAATCAAGTGAGAGCAAAAGATAGTAAAATTACTTAAGAAAGAATAAAAAGATTTTTTAAAAAATCGAAGACTAAGACAGAACTCAACTCAGCAGCCAACATTGCAACATAAATGTGTTTAGGAAAAAAAAAAAAAAAAAAAAAAAAAAAAAGGACAGAATGTTGGAGGGCGGCGGCCAGGCCCAGAGTGGCCAGGCACAAGGCAGTGGCAGTCGGGCCCAGAGCAGCAGCAGCCAGAACCAGAGCAGCAGCAGCCATGCCCGGAGCAGCCAGACCTGGGGCAGTGGCAGCCAGACCTGGGGCGGAGGTGGCCAAGCCCAGGGTGGCCAGGCCCAGAGCGGCCGGGCCCAGACCAGCCGGGTCGGGAGCAGCTAGGCCCAGAACAGCAGCAGCTAAGCCCGGAGCATCTAGGCCAGGAGCGGCCAGGCCCGGAGCGGCCGAATCCGGAGCAGCTGGGCCCAGAGCAGGGTTGGGAGCAGCCAGGCCCAGAGCAGCAGCAGCCAAGCCGGGAGTGGCCAGGCCCGGAGCGGCCGGGTCCAGAACAGCTGGGTCGGGAGCAGTGGGCCCAGAGCAGCCGGGTTGGGAGCAGCCAGGCCTGGAGCAGCAGCAGCCAGGCTGGGAGCGGCAGTGGCCAGACCCGGAGCAGCAGGTTGTGGAGCAGACCAGGGCAACAGAGGCCAGGCCCGGAGCAGTCAGGCCCAGAACAGCTCGCTCCTCGCCTGCCCATGCCCCAGGGCTGCCTCTCAGACATGGCTGGAAACTTTTGGGAGAACTTTAGGGTCTGCTGAATCAAGTGATGAAGGCTTAGATCTGGATGTGTTGAGTTAGTATAGCGCTGGGGTGTTGATCTGTGAGTGCCTTGTGTTTGGTCTGGATGAGGTTGGTTGATCTATTTGGAAATGTCTTTTGTGTGAAGTGTATCCTTGGGCATGTGGAGGTATTATTGATTTGAGAAAATGCTAAGTAACTGATTTACTATCTGAAAAATTTAAAGTTCTAAAAGTTTAAGGTCTCTTGCCAAAAAGAGGTTTTAAAGCTAACACCTTGTGGGGGCGGAGCTTGAAGATGGCGACCGAACAGTCGGACCTATTCTGACTCTGGTCCCAGAACGGATAAAGGGGGCTTCTGAGTCGCTCAGGGAGAGTTGATTGGCAGCTAAGGGACAGCGGAGCTCTCAAGGAGGGTAAGGGAGAGTCCGCTGGACAGGATTTCCTGACCAAGTGGCCAGCACGGCCGCGGCAGCAGCAGCAGCAGCAGCAGCAGCAGCAGCAGCAGCAGCAGCGGCAGCAGCAGCAGCGGCGGGGGCAGCGGAGGCAGCGTGCGGTGGGCTGCGGGCGTGGAGGAAGGGCTGCATTGTCTTGCCAGGAAGGAAAGAGCTTCTCTGAGGCTTGGAAAACGCACAGCCCGGAGGTCCATCGAGCAGCTGAGACTCCCAGAGCTGCGCAGACACGTGGATTCCGGGGAGATCTTCAGTCACCCACGGAAAGGTCAGAGTTTGCGGGGATAGCCTAAGGGATCTGGGTTCCGCGGCGGCGAGCTCCGGCCCCGCCTCCACTACGGCAGCCGGGGAGCTCCGGCCCGCCTCTGCTACGGTAGCCGGGGAGCTCCAGCCCTGCCTCCACTGTAGACGGGTGCGCGAACTACAGCCCGCGGAGGCGGAGCGGAGCCCAGAGAAGGCTACAGCGACACCTAGTGCTGGGTTTGAAGTAATCCCCCCCAGAAGAGGGGCTTTTTTTAAAACGCCAGGGGACAAGGGACAGTGTGTTAAGAATAGCGGCTGTCCCGCCAAGGGCGGAACATCTGGACACCTTGGCACCGGTTCCCATTCATCCCCTTGCTTCTGAATACTAGAGAAGAACTGCCCAGTTGGGCATAGCCGGGGAAATTGTAGGGGGAATTTGCCTTCTGGAAACAAGGGATTGGAGCCAGAAGACATAGTCCTGGAGCCAGCTAGAGCCATAGAGAAAGAAGGCCAGAGCAACCAAAAAGACTGGGAGGTCAAACCGGAAACACTGACACCTAAGAGCCGAATTACAAACTGCCTTTTTTTTTTTCTTTTTCTTTTTTTTCTTTCTTTTTTTTTTTTTTTTTTTTTCTCTTTTTTCTTTTTATTAATCAAAAATAAACGGACACAAATAACTAAGATATAACCTGCTTAAAATTAAGGTTTACCTTACAAAACTCAGGTGCAGTGGAATGCTGGGGACTGCAAGACTGTCTGGTCTGAGAATCAGGAGTGCCAAATACATTAACAGAGGAAGTGAATGACCACTACTGGACATTTTTATGCTAATTTTACTATTCTTTATTTTATTTTCATTTTTTACATCTTTTATTTAATTTTCACTTTTTATAGCATTTACTTAAGAAAAATTTTTTCTATTTTTTTTCCTTACTTCATTTTACCTTTTCAATTATTACATTTTTCAATCTTTATCATCACTATTACTACTGCTATTTTGCAATTTTTGTTTCTTTCCTTTTTTTTTTTTTTTTTTTTTTTTTGTTCTTTGTTTTTTCTTGTTTGTTTGTTTGTTTGTTTGTTTGTCTGTTTGTTTCCTCTCCAGTACCATTTTATTTTATTTTTTTTTCTGTATTTTACATTGGGAATAACCTCCATTCTATTTTAATCACTACTTTAGCATCATTCAACCCTATCTCAACTTGACCTTTACACCATCACTCTCTTACTAAACTTTACCCTTTTAGTCAACGGTTTATCCTATCCCTTTCCGGCCCTAGATTTTCCTATATTCTTTCTGTATACCCCTTGCTAAAGCTCTCACTATACGTATAGACCTAAGTTCCAACCCCTGATCCAAGTGTATAAATACCAATTTCTGTACTATATTAACTAGTTAAAAAAAAACAAAAACTGTTCTCCCCTCTATCCTTTGCGCATTGTTTGTGTGAGGGTTGATTATTGTGAATTTTTATGCTTTTTAGTGAAATGGTTATGCTTATTCCTGTGTTGTTATTGTTGCATTGTATTTTTTTTTAAAAATCCTCTGTTTTTGTTTGTTTCTATTACTTCTGTATATCATAGACTTACTTAATAATAGTGGATATTGTAGTTTGTATTAATCTCCAAGTATTGTTACTGGCATTGGCTGGGTTCAGTAGTTGTTCTATGGCAATTTTCTCCACATATATATAGTTTGTTTCCCATTTCTCTTTTAGTTTGCTTCTTCTCTCCCTTTCTTTCTCTCTCTCTCTCTCTCTCTCTCTCTCTCTCTCTCTCTCTCTCTCTCTCCTTTCTTTTTTTCCCTGTTTTCCAACTTTATTTTGTCATTACTTTTTTTCTTCTCTTTATATCTCTTTATCCTTCTTTTTTTATTTTATTTTCTTAATTTTTTTTTACATTTTAATTTTATAAAAAATTTTCTTTATTTTATTTTTACCTTTCTTCCTTCTCCCCTAACCCCTAAGTTGCCTTTCTCTAGTGGTCACCTTTATTTGAGGTTATTAATATTGTAAATACATTCCTGTTAAGTGCCTCTTGTGTTGTACCTGGTAGTGTTGTATATTGTACCTTTAAATCAACGCAGCAGAAGGAACACCACATAACCAGACACCCTGAAAAGAGAGGCTATGGGGAGACAAAAACATAGTCTGCACATAAAAGAAAAGCAGGCATCACCAGAAAAGGAAGTAGAGTCAGAGGCAACCAGCCTAACAGAGCAAGAATTCAGAATAATGATCATAGGATGGCTAAAAAGAATGGAAGAGAAATTTGACAATAACCAAGAAGAAATGAGGAAGAACCACGAGGAATTGAAGAAGAACCAAGAGGAAATGAAAAATGACATCGCTACCATGAAGAACTCAATAGAAAGCATCAAGAGTAGACTAGATGAAGCAGAGGACCGCATCAGTGAGCTAGAAGATAAGATGGAAAAATATACCCAAGTAGAGCAACTTCTAGAAAAAAAGATTAAAAAGCAGGAGGAGAGCCTACGGGAGCTTTGGGACAATACAAAACAAAATAATATTCGAATAATAGGGGTTCCAGAAGGAAAGGAAACTGAGGTAGACATGGAAAAAGTATTTCAAGAAATAATGACAGAAAACTTTCCTGAAATAGAGAAGAAAAAACCCACACAAATCCAAGATGCTCGCAGAGTCCCAAGCAAAATGAATCCCAGAAAACAGACTCCAAGGCATATTATAATTAAATTGGCAAACAACAACGACAAAGTAAGAATCTTAAAAGCAGCCAGAGAGAGACAGAAAGTTACATACAAAGGAACCCCCATCAGACTAGCAACTGATTTCTCAACGGAAACTTATCAGGCCAGAAGGGAATGGGATGAAATATACAAAGTCATGCAAAGAAAGGGTCTGAATCCAAGAATACTGTACCCAGCAAGGCTATCAATCAAAATTGAAGGGGAAATCAGGAGCTTCACAGACAAAAAAAGACTGAAGGAATTTATCTCCACCAAACCAGCAATGCAAGAAATGCTAAGGGGTCTACTGTAAAAATAAAGAAATATTAAGTGAAGAAGGAACACAGGGGTATAGATTAAAAATGGCATCAAATGAGTACCTATCATTAATAACTTTAAATGTAAATGGTTTAAATGCTCCAATAAAAAGACATAGGGTAACAGATTGGATAAGAAAACAAGACCCATACATCTGTTGTCTACAAGAAACCCACCTCAGAAAAAAAGATGCACACAGACTGAGGGTGAAGGGATGGAAAAAAGTTTTCCAGGCAAATGGAAATGAAAAAAAAGCTGGGGTAGCAATACTTATATCTGACAAATTAGATCTCAGATTGAAGGACATAATAAGAGATAATGAAGGCCACTTCATAATTCTAAAGGGAACAATCCAACAAGAAGAAATTACCCTGGTAAATATATATGCACCCAATACAGGAGCAACCAAATACATAAAAAAACTGCTGGAGGACATTAAGGGAGAGATTCATAGCAATACAATCATAGTAGGAGATTTTAATACCCCTCTGTCACCCTTTGACAAATCATCTAAACAAAAAATCAGCAAAGAAATATCAATCCTAAATGACTCACTAGACCAGATGGAATTAATTGACATCTTCAGAACACTCCACCCCAAAGCCGCAGAATATACATTCTTCTCAAGTGCACATGGGACATTCTCAAAGATAGACCACATTTTGGGACATAGGCAAAGTCTCTTCAAATTTAAGAAGATAGAAATCGTATCAAGTATCTTCTCAGACCATAATGGCATAAAACTGGAAATTAACTACAATAAAAATAATCCAAAGAAATCAAACACATGGAGATTAAACAGCATGCTATTAAACAAGGACTGGGTTACCAGAGAAATCAAGGAAGAAATTAAAAACATCCTGGCAACAAATGACAATGAAAACACAACAATCCAAAATCTATGGGACACAGCAAAAGCAGTTTTGAGAGGGAAGTTCATATCCTTACAAGCCTATTGCAAAAAACTAGAAAAAAGGGTAACAGATGATCTAACTCTACAACTCAAAGAATTAGAAAAGGAGCAACAAGAAAAGCCCAGTGTAAGCAGAAGGAAGGAAATAACAAAAATCAGAGCACAGATAAACGACATAGAGACCAAAAAAACAATACATAAGATCAACAAAACCAAGAGCTGGTTTTTTGAAAGAATAAACAAGATAGATGAACCTCTAGCCAGGCTAACCAAGAAACAAAGAGAGAGGACCCAAATAAACAAAATCAGAAATGAAAGAGGTGAAATAACAACAGACCCCACCGAAATACAACAGATTGTTACAAAATACTACGAACAACTCTATTCCAACAAACTGAACAACCTGGACGAAATGGACATATTCCTAGAAAAATACAACCTTCCAAAACTCAATCAGGAAGAATCTAAAAATCTTAATAGACCAGTGACGTGGGAAGAAATTGAAACAGTCATCAAAAAGCTTCCAGCAAACAAAAGCCCAGGGCCTGATGGCTTCACAGGAGAGTTTTACCAAACATTCAAGGAAGAACTAAAACCTTTCCTCCTCAGACTATTCCAAAAAATCCAAGAGGAAGGAACACTTCCAAACTCCTTCTATGAAGCCAGCATCACCCTAATACCAAAACCAGATAAAGACAACTCAATGAAAGAGAATTACAGGCCAATATCCCTCATGAACATAGATGCCAAAATCCTCAACAAAATTCTAGCAAATAGACTCCAGATGAACATCACAAAGATCATACACCATGACCAAGTAGGATTTATTCCAGGAATGCAAGGATGGTACAATATCCGCAAATCAATAAACGTGATACATCACATAAACAAACTGAAAGATAAAAATCATATAGTCATATCAATTGATGCAGAAAAAGCATTTGATAAAATCCAACACCCTTTCCTGATAAAAACTCTTAACAAGGTGGGAGTACAAGGATCATACCTCAACATAATAAAAGCTATATATGATAAACCCACAGCCAACATTATACTCAATGGGCAAAAACTAAAACCATTCCCTCTAAGAACAGGAACAAGACAGGGATGCCCACTCTCGCCACTCCTGTTTGACATAGTACTGGAAGTACTAGCCATTGCAATTAGACAAGAGGAGGAAATAAAAGGCATCCAAATTGGAAAAGAAGAAGTAAAGTTATCCTTATTTGCAGATGACATGATACTGTACATAAAAAACCCAAAAGACTCCATTAAAAAACTAATTGACTTAATAAATGAATTTGGCAATGTAGCAGGATACAAAATTAATGCCAAGAAATCCACGGCATTTCTATACACCAACAGCGAAACTATAGAAATAGAGATTAAAAAAGCAATTCCATTTACCATCGCACCAAAAAAATTAAGGTACCTAGGAATAAATTTAACTAAGGAAGTAAAGGACCTATATGCAGAAAATTACATGACACTGAAAAAAGAGATAGAGGAAGATGTAAAGAGATGGAAGAATATACCATGTTCATGGATCGGTAGAATCAACATCATCAAAATGTCCATACTTCCTAAAGCAATCTATAGGTTCAATGCACTCCCCATTAAAATACCAACGGCATATTTCACCGACCTAGAAAGAACTCTCCAAAAGTTCATTTGGAACAATAAAAGACCCCGAATAGCCACAGCAATCCTGAGAAAGAAGGGTAAAGTAGGAGGGATCTCAATACCAGACTTCAAACTGTATTACAAAGCCACTGTTCTCAAAACAGCCTGGTACTGGCACAAGAACAGACATATAGATCAATGGAATAGAATCGAGAACCCAGATATCAACCCAAATCACTATGCTCAATTAATATTTGACAAAGGAGGCACGAATATACAATGGAGTCAAGACAGTTTCTTCAATAAATGGTGTTGGGAAAATTGGGTAGACACATGCAAAAGAATGAAACTAGATCACCAACTTACACCATACACAAAAATAAACTCAAAATGGATACAGGACTTAAACATCAGACGGGAAACCATAAAAATACTAGAAGCATCCGCAGGCAGCAAAATCTCAGACGTATGCCAAAAGAACTTCTTCACTGATACTGCCCCTAGGGCAATGGAAGCTAAAGAGAAAATAAACAAATGGGACTACATCAAAATAAAAAGTTTTTTTACAGCAAAAGAAACCATCAACAAAACAACAAGAAAGCCCACGGTATGGGAGAATATATTTGCAAATAATACCACGGATAAAGGTTTAATCTCCAACATCTACAGACAGCTGATACAACTAAATAAAAGGAAGATGAATGATCCAATTAAAAAATGGGCAATGGACCTAAATAGAATATTTACAAAAGAAGACAGAAAGAAGGCCAAAAGGCACATGAAAACATGCTCAAAGTCACTAATTATCCGAGAGATGCAAATCAAAACAACACTGCGGTACCATCTCACACCTGTCAGAATGGCCAACATCAACAAATCAACAAACGACAAGTGTTGGCGAGGTTGCGGAGAAAAAGGAACCCTCGTGCACTGCTGGTGGGAATGCAGACTGGTGCAACCACTGTGGAGAACAGTGTGGAGTTTCCTCAAAAAACTGAGAATGGAACTCCCATTTGACCCAGTAATCCCACTTCTTGGAATATATCCCAAGAAACTAGAAACACCAATCAGAAAGGATATATGCACCCCTATGTTCATAGCAGCACAATCTACAATAGCCAGAATCTGGAAACAGCCGAGGTGCCCGTCAGCTGATGATTGGATCCAAAAACTTTGGTACATCTACACAATGGAATACTATGCTGCCATAAAAAAGAAGGAATTCTCATCATTTGCAGCAACCTGGATGGAATTGGAGAACATCATGCTGAGTGAAATAAGCCAATCAATGAAAGAGAAACACCACATGACCCCACTCATTTGTGGATAATAAAGATCATTATAAACTGATGAACCAAAAGATAGATATAGAGACAGTAAAGCAACAAGCAGATTGTCAAATTACAACAGGGAGGGGAGGAGGGTCTGGGGGAGACAATAAATCAACCCAAGGACTTGTATACCTGCATATAAGTACAACCAATGGACATAAAACTCTGGGGAGGGAGGGGATACATGGGAGGGAAGGAGGGGGGCAAAAAAAAAATCAATAAAATATGTAAAATAAAAAAAAATAAATAAAAAAAAAAATAAAAAAAAAAAAAAAAAAAAAAAAAAAAAAGCTAACACCTTAATTTTAATGGAGAAAAGGGAGGACAAGCCCTTCCCACCCAGAACAGGTAATCCAATTCCAATCAGCAGCTATCTTTAAACAATGTGTTCATTTACATTTGAATGGCTACACCTTTTGATAGCCTAAGGGCAAGTTTACATGTAAACAAGTTTGCTTCTCAATTCCCAGGGCAGAAAAAACAAGGTTTAAAATTATTAGATTTTAAAATTTATTCTTAGAAGTGTAAAAGTTTATTAATTAAAAAAAAAAAAAAAAAACAACAACAACTAAAAAAGGAGATTGAAAAACCTGATGAACAATATTAGCTGTTGATTGTAGTAGAGTTGGAGATAGGGGAGGGGAGTGGACTGATAGTTATTGGGGAAAGGGGGAGTGGTGTATGAGTGAAGAGACTGAACATAAACTGTGCACCTATGGATGAGGACAATGGGGGGTGGGGAGGGGGCAGAGGGTGGAGTGGGAAACCTGGTGGAGGGGGGAAGAAATGAGGAACCTTTGTAATAATATGAACAATAAAGATTGATTTAAATAAAATAAATAAATAAATAAATAAACAAACAAACAAACAAACACCCACTTTCTTTTCACCCTTAACACTCTTCAACTCTGGCAACCAACAATTTGTCTTGATTTATATACTTTTGTTATTTTACACTTGATCTTAGCCAAAGGCCGAGAAGAGATATACTCCTGTCATTTTAAGTGTTATATAAACAGAGTAACCCTGAGTAACCTTTTGAAATTGGCTTTTTCTCACCCAGCAGAATCCTCTGGCAATTGGTGAATGCGGTGCATATGTCAATGGATCATTCCTTTTTACTGGTTTAAACCTTCTTAAGCCGTTCACCCACCGAAGGGCATTTGGGTCAGCCCCAGTTTGTGGCTGTTTCAGACGAAGCTGCTCTAAGCACCTGTGTGCAGATGTCCATGTGAGCACGAA
The DNA here is from genome assembly GCA_963693515.1 of Pipistrellus nathusii. Lineage (NCBI taxonomy): Eukaryota > Metazoa > Chordata > Mammalia > Chiroptera > Vespertilionidae > Pipistrellus > Pipistrellus nathusii. Next base: position 5,695,710 of record OY882862.1, on the reverse strand, counting down.
CCTTCCTTACTCTGGGAGGGCGGATGTGCTGCCAGTGCTGCAATTTCCTTTGCCCTCTTTATCTCCTCTCAGGTGATAAAGACGTCTTTTGACCATTTTATAATTGGTTTACTTGCTACTGAGTTTTGAGAGATCTGAATATATTCTGGATATTAGTTCTTTCTCAGATATATAGCTTATGAATACACTGAGTGGCCAGATTATGATGATCTCTAAATGCATAATAATCTGATCATTCCGTTTATATCCTATATAATAAAAGGCTAATATGCAAATTGTCCCCTCATATGCAAATTGTCCCCTCGACCAGGAGTTCAACCAGCAGGCAGGCCGGCCAACCACCCATGTCCCCTCCCCCTGGCCAGGCTGGCTGAACCCTACCCATGCACGAATTCATGCACTGGCCTCTAACACACACACATACACACACACACACACACACACACACACACACACACACAGTGGCCATATTATTATGCGTTCAGAGGTCATAATAATCTGGCCACTCAGTGTATACTCTCCCACTTTGTACCTGTCTTTTTGTCCTCTTAGCAGGGTCTTTTAAAGAGCAAAAGCTTTAATATTTAAAAGCATTTTTAAAATATATTTTTATTTATTTTTTTACAAAGAGGAAGAAAGAGGGATAGAGTTAGAAACATTGATGAGAGAGAAATATCTATCAGCTGCCTCCTGCACACCCCCCACTAGGGATGTGCCCGCAACCAAGGTGCATGCCCTTGACCGGAATCGAATCTGGGACCTTTCAGTCTACAGGCCAACACTCTATCCACTGAGCCAAGCTGGTTTCGGCATAAAAGCATTTTTAATAACATATAATTTACCACTTTTATTTATTTATTTATTTATTTATTTATTTATTATTTTTTATTTTTTATTTTTTAAAGCTCAAGATCCTTTTTATTTATTTATTTATTTATTTATTTATTATTTTTTAATATATTTTATTGATTTTTTACAGAGAGGAAGGGAGATAGAGAGCTAGAAACATCGATGAGAGAGAAACATTGACCAGCTGCCTCTTGCACACCCCCTACCAGGGATGTGCCCGCAACCAATGTACATGCCCCTGACCGGAATTAAACCTGGAACCTTTTAGTCCGCAGACCGATGCTCTACCACTGAGCCAAACCGGTTTCGGCTAATTTACCACTTTTAAGGGTAAAGTCCTGTCTTGTTAACTACATCACATTGCTGTGTAACCATCACCACCAACCATTTCCAGGATTTTTCATCTTGTAAAACTGAAACTCCACACCTATTAAACAACTTCCCATACCCCCTCACCCGGTCCCTGGGAACCACCATCCTGCTGTGTCTGTGAACTTGACTCCTCCAGTCATCTCATGTAAATGGAGTCATACTGTGTGTTTCTGTGTATGACTGGCTTATTTCATTTAGTATAATGTCTTCAAGGTTCATCCATGTTGTAGCACGTGTGAGAATCTCCTTCCTTTTCAGGCTGAATAATATTCCATTGTATGAACAGACCACATTTATTTATCCATCTGCCTGTCAATGGACATTTGACAATGCTTCTACCTCAAGCAATGATTGCAAATAGTGTGGCAATAAACATGCACATACAAATCTCTCTGAGGTCCTGCTTTAAATTCTTTTGGGTGTAGAGCCAAACGTGGGATAGTTGGGTAATATGGTATTTTATGTAACTGTTTCCCGTAGTGGCTGCACTAGTTTACATTCCAACGAATGGTTTACAGATAACATGCTCTTCAACCCAACTCCAAGGGCAACGGGAGGTGAGGGTGGGGAGTCCATGTGTTGGCAGGGCTCTCTGGTTCTGTTTCTTTGTCTGACCCAACAGCGGAGAACCGCACTGTAGAATCCTGTACTCTGTCAGGTGTCTACTGGCTTAGTCAATGTTCCCTCCATCACTCCCTACTCCCACAGCTCTGTTCCTCCAGCTTGTTGTGGAGTGAACAACCCATGGAGTCCAGACCAAATTAGAATTTAGGGAGCCTTTATTAGTTGGCCAGTGACTACTCTACTTTCTCCATGCAGGAAGTCCAGAGAGCAGGTTGGTGGTGCAGGACTGCTTTTAAGCACATTTACCATATCTTGTTTTTTGCAGAGAAAGTAATTTAAAACAAAAGTTTTTATTAAGAAATGTCAGGGTCATGTTATTGATGACCATATTATTTGTAGGGTCATCCTGTTCTTCAGAAAGCTGACAGTTCTATCTTGCAGGGCTATTTTGTGAGATGCAGCTTGTTAATTCAAGGCTAAGTTGATTACAAGGAAGCATGCTCAAAAATTTCTCCTCTAACAAGCTGAAAGAAGTGCCTACCACCGGCTTCATCTTTCCACGCCTAGCTCAAGCTCCCAGCTGCAGAGCTGCATCTATGGACCGTCTGTGCTTTCTTCCCATCTTGTCTCCTCACTTATTCCTGCTTTCCCACTGTTAGAAGTTTCAGTGCCTTTGTCTCTCAAGTATGCCTGTGTATTGAGCAGGGTTTTCTTTGTTGAGTTATAATTGATTAACTTGTTAAAATTTCATGGGGAAAGACCAAGAGGCTCTCTTACATTGCTATTCCTCTGATCTCAATTATGTTTCTAAAGATCTTTTAAAAAGATCTTTTGAATATATGCCTTGAAGTGGGGTTCCTAGATCATATGATTTTATTCTAAATTTTTTTGAGGAGTCACTGTTTTACATCGAAACTGTGCCATTTTACATGTCTATCACCTTGCACAAGACTTGCACTTTCTTTTTTAAATTTTAATCTTTATTCAGATTATTATAATAGTTCCTCTCCCCTCCCCTCCACCCAATTCCCTCCCCACCCTCTACCCTTACTTCCCCCTCACTGTCCTCATCCATAGGTGTATGATTTTTTAAATATATATATTTTATTGACTTTTTACAGAGAGGAAGAGAGAGGAATAGTTAGAAACATTGATGAGAAAATCATCAATCAGCTGCCTCCTGCACACCCCCCACTGGGGATGTGCCTGCAACCAAGGTACATGCCCTTGACCAGAATCAAACCTGGGACCCTTCAGTCCGCAGGCCAATGCTCTATTGATTTTTGTTCAGTCTCTTCCCACACCCCCACACCCTTTTCCACCTGAGAATTGTCAGTCCACTCCCTTTCTATGCCCCTGATTCTATTATATTCACCAGTTTATTCTGTTCCTCAGATTTTTAATTCACTCTATTTTTAGATTTACTTTGTATTGATAGATATGTATTTGTTGTTCATAATTTTTATCTTTAATTTTTCTTCTTTTTCCTCTTCTTAAAGAATTCCTTTCAGCATTTCATATAATATTGGTTTGGTAGTGATGAACTCCTTTAGCTTTTTCTGATCTGTGAAGCTCTTATCTGGCCTTCAATTTTGAATGATAGTTTTGCTGAGTACTCTTGGTTGTAGGTTCTTGCTATTCATCACTTAGAATATTTCTAGCCACTCCCTCTAGCCTGCATAGTTTCTGTTGAGAAATCAGCTGACAATCATATGAGTGCTCCCTTATAGGTAATCAACTGTTTTTCCCTTGCTGCTTTTAATATTGTCTTTTGCTCTTGGCATTTTAATTATGATGTGTCTTAGTGTGGTCCTCTTTTGATTCCTTTGTTTGGGGTTCTGTGTGCTTCCTGGACTTGTAAGTCTATTTCTTTCACCTGGTGGGAGAAGTTTTCTGTCATTATTTCTTCAAATAGGTTTTCAATATCTTGCTCTCTGTTATCTTCTGGCACCCCCATAATTCTTATATTGCTAAACTTGAAGTTGTTCCAGAGACTCCTTACACTATCTTCAAATTTTTGGATTTTTTTTTCTTTTTCCAGTTGATTGTTTTCTGCTTCTTTGTATTTCAAATCTTTGACTTAATACTTGCAGTCCTCTAGTCTGCTGTTAAGTCTCTGTATAATATTTTTTATTTCAGTCTGTATGTTTAATTTCTAGTTGGTCCTTTTTCATATCCTCCAGGGTCTCACTAAATTTATCAGCCTTTTCAAGGAAATTCTTGAAAAATCTTATAACCATGGTTTTAAACTCTATATCCAGTCGTTTGTTTTCCTCCTTTTCATTTGTGATCTGTTTCTTTGTCTCCACATTTTCACTGCTTCCCTGAGTTGGTAGGGTAGCTTTGTGTACTAGGTGTCCTATATGGCCCAGTGGGTCGGCCTCCCCAGTTACCTGAGGTGGACACTCTTGGTGCACCGCTTTGTGGACTGTGTCCACAGCCTTATTGTAGTTAAGTCTTAATCATTGAGAGGAATTGACCTCCAGGCCAATTGGCTGTGAGGATCAGCTGTGTCTCCACTGGGAGATCTGTGCTGGAGACTCCCTTATGAGACAAGACTTGCAAAATTACAAAAGCCTCTGTGTTCACCTTGGATGAGGCGGAGTCTTAGTGCAGAGCAGACAGCCTTGGCTTCTCATCGGCCCTGCCCTATGAGACCCCTGGGTCTCAGTGTCCCTCAGTAATCACTGCAAGCACCTCTGAGAGAAAGCTGCCCTCGAGTTTTGCCCACTGCGAGACAGTCCAGTTTCTCCCTGAATGAGTCTGTGTGTCCAGAAACTTGCCCGAAACTGGAGTTCAGTGCAGTTGGAGCTTCCATTTCCCACCCACTTTAGAAAGCCAGCCACACACTAAGCTGCTGGTGTACTCAGCAGTCAGTCGTCTCTGCTTGTATGTGCCTCCAGACTTCTGCCTTCCGCAGCTTCCCTGAGTCTTAGTGTGCTTTCTCTTTTCCTGACAGAATAGACCCCCCTGAATGAGTCTGGTTTCCCAGAGTCTCATCATGGACTGGAGTTCAGCGCAGTCAAGAGCTTCCGTCTCCTTCCCACTTTAGAAAGCCAGCCATGCACTCAGCTGCTCGCGTACTCAGCCGCCCGTCCTCTCTGCGCATGCGCGTTTCCATAAGTCAGCCTTTTGCAGCTCCTCTGAGTCTCAAATGTGCTTTCCTCTTTCCTTCTAGTTGTAGAATTTCCACTCAGCCAGCTTTCCTATGGTTCTGGATGGTGTTCGTTTTGTCTTTTAGTTGTAGTTCTGATATTGTGTGAGACAGCAATTTAGGTGTTAACCTATGTCACAATCTTCGTTTCTCCCAAGACTTCCACTTTCTCCACAGCTTCACTAAAATAAAACTTACTGTTTTTCAGAGTGGCCATCCTAGAGGATGTGAGGTGATATCTCACTGTGGATTTAATTTGCATTTCCCTGATGATTAGTAATAACCAACATCTTTTTATATGGTTATTGGTCATTTAGATAAATATCTATAAAGTTGTGTTTTTTTCCCCCCCATTTCTCCATCTTCTTCCTTGGAGAAATGCCTATGAAGTCTTTTCCCATTCTTTAATCTAGTTATTTTTGTTATTGTTGAATTGTAGGGGTTTGTTGTGTTTTCTGAATATAATGTTAACCCCTTATCTGATATGGGGCTCCCAAATATTTTCTTCTATTTTTTAGGTTGCATTTTAATTCCTTTGATTATCACCCTTAATGTGCAGAAATTTTAAATTTTGATGTAGTCCCATTTTTTATTGGTTATATTTTTGCCTGTGCTTTTGATGTCATATAAGAAATCAATGCCAAATTCGATGCCACGTAGCTTTCCCTAATGTTTTTTTGTAGGGTTATATAGTTTTAAGTGTTTGACACATTTTGAGATAATTTTAACTCCTCTAAGCCTCAGGTTTTCCTTTTGTATGACAGAGAGAGCGAGTACCTACCCTCTAGGCTTGCTGTGAGGACAAAATCATGTCTAACCAGGCTGGCGCGGTGCCTGTTTCTACACACAAGGGGCATCATGCATACGTGTCGTTTCCTAACATCATTTTTGAAGAAACCAATTTTCCCCATTGTGCAGCCTTGGTAACCTTGTCAAATATCATTTGACCACATATGCACAGGATAATTTCTGGGCTCTACTGTTACTTTGGTCTATGTGTGTGTCTTTATTCCAATATCATACTGTTGTCTTTATTGTAGTTTTATAAAGTTTTGAAATCAGATAGTGTGAGGCCTCTAGCTTTTTGCCCCTCAAGATTGTTTTTGGCAGAGAATTCCAAGATGGAGCTGATTAAGTAGAAACTACGCTGACATTCACCTAGGACCAAACTAGAATTACAACTAAAATATAGAAAAACAATCCTGAATAACCAACTGAAGACTAGCTAGAGAGAACTCTTATAACCAAGAATATAAAGTGGAGACCACCTAAAGACTGGCAGAAAGTGTGGAGGCGTGAGCGAGCTGACCAGGCTCCTATAGGCAGCAGCTGAAGCTCAGGAGGAATATCTCAGTCATAGGGGGTTCCCACTGAGAACTCCAGGATATAAACCCCACACTTGGCTCTCCAGTCCAGAGCACCAAAACTGAGGAAGATGCCCACATGGCATCTGGCTATGAAAAGCAGTGGGGTTTCTGCCTGCTAGGGAGAGATGGCTGGAAATTCAGGTACCCTCTTAAAGGGCAAAGTACAAAATTTCATGTGAAGCCATTTACCTTGTTCTTTGGCAGAGGTAAGGCAGAGCGGTTTAGAGCTGTGTGAAGAGAATTCAGGATTGGTGGCTTTGTGGATACACCTCGAAGGACAGCCACCTAGATTCCTGTGCAAGTCATTACCCTGTAGGGCAGAGGATATCTTTCTTCAGCAAACCTTTATCATCAAGACACCTTTGTCTGGGAGGAAACAATTGCCCCACCCATTGGAAAATACCCTATATAATAAACAGCTAATATGCTAATTAGACCAGAAGGCAGAACCACCTTCTGGAATGACCAATGGGAGGGGGGCGGAGCCAGCAAGCCATAATGGTCCGTGAGTCTCTCCAAGAAGGAAGCCCAGGCCACCCAGCCAGTGGTGCCGCCAGAGGGCCTCCCCCTGCAGAGCAATTGATCATGGACCCCTGCAATATGTTGCCCCAAAGAGGAAGGCCCAGGCCATCTCTCTCTCTGAGCCTGGAGCCATCCTCCCCACTTGAAATCCCAGCCTTCCCCTAGAGCCCAGCTCAAATCTCAGAGGCTTAGGCCAGGAGGGGTGCAGGGGGCCCTCTCCTGTCTACCAAGCATGTTCTACCTCAATGCAGGAAACACGCACCTGTTTTGCACTATTATTGCCTCTGTCCCTGCCTGCTGCCCCAATGCAGTGTTCCGAACAGAGAGACCATGTCTTTTTACACACTTCTAGCAGGTTTTCCTTTGGTATGACAGAGAGAGTGGGTAACTACTCTCTGGGTTTGCTGTGAGGACAAAATCATGTCTAACCAGGCTGGTGCAGTGCCTGTTTCTACATACAAGGGCAGCCGTCTTCTGCCTGGACCCCAGCAATATGGGCATTCGGTACTGGGTGAATGCGGAATCCAAGCCACTTTGGACACTTCCCAGGGGCCACCAGACTCCCGGGGGGAGCTATGGAAGTAGGAAATGGAGGGCAGAGTGGTGAGCAGAGAAAGGAGATGCAGGTGGGGGGGGGGGGTGCCCAGATGAAGGGGCCTGCTCAATTTCCAATCAGGACACATGCCAAGGTTTCAGGCTCAATCCTCAGTAGGGGGCATGCATGAGGCAGCCAATCAATGTTTCTGCATCTCCCTCTTTCTCTCTAAAAATAAAAATCAATAAAAACATAAAAGATAACCACCAGTGGAGGGTAAAGATATTTGGATAACATGCTTAAAAAGCTAGAATAAAAACTAGCTAAGTCTATCACTAGCAAAACTACCCTTCAACAATGAAGCTGAAATAATATTCCTAGATATATATACATAAAACTGGGAGAATTTGCAGCTAGCAAGTTTTACTTACAAGAAATACTTAAGGCCCTAACCAGTTTGGCTCAGTGGATAGAGCATCTGCCTGCAGACTGAAGGGTCCCAGGTTCAATTCCGGTCAAGGGCATGTACCTTGGTTGCTGGCACATTTCCAGTAGGGAGTGTGCAAGAGATGGCTGATGGATGTTTCTCTCTCATCGATGTTTCTAACTCTCTATCCTCTCTGTAAAAAAATCAATAAAATATATATTTTTAAAAAAATACTTAAGGACCAAGAGAAATTGAAACCAGATGAAAACTCAAATCTACATGAAAAAAAAAATATGGTAAGCAAAATTATATAGGTAGACATAGAAGACAGTATCAATACATTTTCTTGACTGATTTAAAAGCCAGCATACAACACAATCATTATAAAATTGTATTGTTGGGATTATAACATATAAAGACACCATATTTATATCACCAAATGCAGACAGAAGAGGGAGGAATGGTTCTATTTTGGAGAAAGAAAATGACATTAGGCAGTAATGTGAATCCAGAGGAATGCCTCCTTAAGAAATACACTAAATTAATCTTTCAATGGTGTTGTCACTCAGTCCCCTCCATAAATTAAAATCCCATCCGTACAATCATTGATACAACAGAACACTCCACTGAAGACCAGAACACACATTCTTATCAAGTGCACATGGACCATTCTCCAGAAAGGCAAGATGCCAGGCAATAAAACAACTAAGTATGTGTTTTCACAATGGAGTTTAATCAGAAGTCAACAGAAGGAAATTTGGGAAAGCCTAATACTGGGAAATTAAACATACATCTAAATAACCCATGTGTCAAAAAAGAAATCACAGGAACAATTAAAAAGTGCTGTGAGCCTCCCCCAACCCCAGCCCTCTTCCCCACAGGCAGAGGACAGAGTGCTAGAGCAGGAGACAGCCACTGGTAGTCCAAGGGCCATTACCAGCCTTGTAACCAGAGCAGCATTCATCCCAGACAATCCCCCTGAACCTGCCTCCAAGACCCCTTTTCACTGACTTCTTAGTGAGCCAAAGCAGACCAACCTAGGCTGATTTCCCCAGCCTTATTTCACCGACCCCAGCTTTAATAAACTTCTAAAATTCACCCAGACTTGTGTTGTGAAATCTTTCCTGCATGAAGTCAAGAACCCACATCCTAACTGGCCCTAAGCAGACCCACCAAGGGCCGGGTCCCCTTCCCAGTAACCCTAGTGCAGCACATAGCTGACAGTGTTGAAGAAACCGTCATGGCATTGGAAACACCCACTGGCAGTGTAGGAGGACCCCTCTAGCACAGAAGGCATTTTTCTGTTGCAGACACTCACTACCTATTGGCACACATCTTTGTAGCTCTTAGTCACGCTGAGGTCTCAGCTACATGGGCAAAATATTTTGTTTACTGTGGTCCATGGTGCACAGCAAAGTGAGGGGCTATCACAGGGTCCACTGGCTCAGCAGGTAAAATGCGTGGAAAATGCACTCAGCATGTGTGTACATGGTCGTCAACTAGGTTCATTTCTTCTGTCACCTGGTGATGGATGTGTGAACATTCCATCCCAAATTCCCAGTTTGGCAACAGGATCTTTTGGGCTGAGGGCAGTGGATAAGCAGATAGTAGAGAAGCTGCAAGTCCTTCCCCTGTCTAAAAGGACTGAGTCAGTCACAGGAGACAATGAGACCCCTCAGCATCGGGCTGATTCTGGGAATCTCCATAAACCCCCTAACCAGCCCTTCTGCCCTAGTACTGCTTCAGACTGGCATTTCCCAAACTTGTTCGTTACTGCAATGGATGCGGAAACTGGACTTCTAAGCTGCTGCTGGAGTTACTCATTTCCTCTGGGTGTCTTCCATGTGATGAGGTGTGTGTGTTAATAAACTTCTTTTTCTCATTAATCTCTTATTACAGGGTCCAGACAGGGGTCGATGGGTGGAGGGAATACTTTCCCTCCCTCACCCTGGTGCTCCAAAGCCTTGGGGAGGTGTCCATCTGTTCTTGGGGCAGTAGCGGCTCCTCCAAACTCACACCCGGAGGCTGTCTCATCTCCTGGCTCCGGTGGCCATCCAGGAAATCCCCAACATTGAAGTCCAAATCTTGCTTCAGGCAAGAACCAATTAGATTCTCAACAGGAAGTAAAACAGTAGGCAGTCAACTGGGAAAGGATGGGGAATCTTTCCAGCCAGAAAAGTGGCAGACTCCTGGCTTGACTGAGAAAAACCTTCTGGGTACGTAATTTGAAGGAATCGTTCAAAGTGGTACATACATTTAAAAAAGTCCAACAATGGGGAAATGAGTAAATAAATAATCAAGTAACTAGCTACTGAACACCATGGAACCTAGAACAGTTGATCATATTATTAAAAAAAAAAAAAGGAAAGAAAGAATCCCGCAGAAGCTGGTTTGGCTCAGTGGATAGAGCGGCGGTCTGCGGACTGAAAGGTCCCAGGTTCGATTCCGGTCAAGGGCATGTACCTTGGTTGCAGGCACATCTCCAGTGGGGGGGTGTGCAAGGGGCAGCAGATCAATGATTCTCTCTCATTGATGTTTTTAACTCTCTATCCCTCTCTCTTCCCCTCTGTAAAAAATCAATAAAATATATTTTTAAAAAAACAACTGTGTAACTTAAAAAAAAAAAAAGAATCCCATTGTAGTTACATGAAATGCAGCCAGCCACTGTCCCCAACTTTGCTGTGGATGGCAGGCCTTTGCCCATGGACTCTCCCACCCAATTCAAAACAGTGACATCACAGACAATGGTTTATTTACTGTGAGGACAGTCCTTACCACACATAAAATCTTAGGGTACGCGGCTTCTTGTGAAAAAGCACCAAAACAAGCCAATAGAAACCCTGGATTGGGGTGGAGAGATCTGTGCAGTTTCACCCCTTCCCCAGGCAAGGCCAGTGTCTTTCCTCAGCCAGTGCTGTGGGATGAGGAGCATCTGGGGGTCTTGAGGGCTTGTGCCCAGGTTCCGCAGACCCCTTATGCAGTACCTTTTGCTCTGAGCACTCTTCCTCTGGCCTTTCCCATGCCCGCTTCTCTCCTGATGACTTCTGCACCCCAAATAATGGGGCATCCACATCCAGCACCATTTTCTAGGACCAGACCTTGAGACAGGCTGACGGACTCACAAGACAGCAGCTCTTTGGGGATGCAGCCCGGGGGCTGGCAAGGCCGCAGGCTGAAGCCTCAGAAAGTTCCACAGGCGCTGGCCTCAACGCTGACCAGCCGGGCTCCTGCTAAGAGAGCCCCCCAGGATCCTGGCTTGGGCTGTGCAGACTGTGAGCAATGCACTGATGACATCAGATGGCCATGGAGGGTCACCTGGGAGAGGCTGTGGCCCCCCGGTGCTGGCTCCCGGGATGACAGAGGAAGAGGGATTTTACTAAGCACACACAGTGGCACTGGAGCTCTTCCTGTGGCTCAGGACACCCTTGAAGACTCAAAGGCATGAGACCCCTGCTCACTGGGAAGCCAGCCCATCCCCAAGCCCTCCCTTGGGTCGGCAGATGGTCATGGGGGTGGGGCTGCTAGACAGAGGAGAGAAGAGGGCCCGGAGCGTCCCTGAGAAGGGCGTCTCAGGGAAGGCATACAGGAGTGACCCATCGGTGGCGCTGTAGAATGCCAGGTGCCCCGCCTCATAGTCCAGAAAGATGCCTACCCGCCGGGGTGGGTCTCGAAGGGGGGCAAAGGCCCGCTCAGAGGAGTTGTAGAAGCCCCCCAGGAACACCAGGATCCAGAACCCGTTGCCTGCGAAGAGTTCACCCTTCTCCTTGCGGTTAGCATTCTCCCTGCAGACGCCCAAGGCCCAGCTGGCCCGCTCGCCCACCTCCACTTCCCAGTAGTGGCGGCCGGAGCTCAGGGGCTCCCGGCCCAGCACACAGGGCCCGGGGTCAAAGCGCTCGGGGCTGTCAGGCAGGGGCTGCCGCAGGTCCCCCCGCCGCACGCTCTGCATGTCTTCTGACAGGACCAGCTCGGGGTTCGCAGTGTCAGGATCCAGCGTTATGTCCCCTGCAGACAGAGCAGTGGTCACCTCGGGCCCCTTCTGCCGGCCTCAAACGTCCTTATAGTTGGCTAGAGTGACTGCTCCCCACCTTGTGTCTTCCCGGGAAGATCACCTAACCACTTGCAGGTGCAACTCGGAATGTTCTGGAAGGTGGTCATACACTGCCTTGCAATTCCCTCTCTTGAAATTCAGGAGGAACCAGAGTGCTTTCTGTCTACTCTTCCAATCCTGTGTCCCAGCCCCGCTTTCACCATGGGCTCCCCAGCCTGGGCCTACACAGGTGTCCTGGCACCCGATGATCGACCTTCACTTTTCCTAAATGCACTAGGGCAGCTGGCCCTCCCTCAGCAGCCTGCCCTGGCCCTTCCCCTTCTCAGCCCTGACCCAGGAGCCTCTGTGCCGTTCCTACCACAGGCCCTGGGATGGGCACTTCTGGACCAGAGCTGGCTAGCTGGGTCTCTCCCCCACCCGCCCCCCTTGGTACGCTGTAGCACCCACCTCGGAACCTCTGCAGAGCCTCCACCAGCCCCGGGACCCTGCACACCGTCCTCATCTCCATGGGCACCACCTTAGGCGGCTGCAGCTTCACTTCCTGGACCCTGGAGAGGCAGCCAGGTGTCACCCCCAGGGTGGGCCCAGCCGTACCCGACCTCTTCCCGAGGGAAAGGCTGCACTCCTACCTGCGCAGGGTGTCCATGATGTCCTGTGGGAGAGACATGTAGTGTCAGCGCCCTACTTCCACCTGTTACAGTGTCCCCCCCACATGCCCCTGCGGCCTCACCTGCCCCCACCCCATCCAGCCCATAGGCATCTTACCCAGCCTCCATTAGCTGCCCTCCCTCATGTCCTGACTCAGAGCCCAACTTCCAGGTGAGGCTTCTCTGCTTAGGTGCTCCTTCCCCCCAAAGTGATACATAAGAGCATTTCACTCATTGTCATGGGCTGGTTGTAGCCCCCAAACCCACACTGGTGTCCTAATGACCAGTATCAGAATGTGTCAGTATTTGAAGAACAGGCTTCCTAAAGAGGTGATTATATTAAAATGAGGCCACTAGGGCAGACCTAATCCCATACGGCTGGTGTCCTTACAGGAAGCGGGATGAGGACACAGGTGTACACTGAAGCAGAGGCCTCAGGAGGACCAGCTCTGCCCACACCTGGACCTCAGGCTCCAGGACTGTAGAAATAAAGGTCTGCTGCTTAAGCCACCTGTGTGTCACTTGTTACACAGCCTGAGCTGACAGAGACAATCTGTTACTGGGAACGCCAGCTCCTGACAGTAAACAGCTTGTCTTTTTAGAACACTGCCTAGCACACAGCAGGGACCCAGCCCACTTTGTAAATCAAATGAGCCCCACAAGCAGTCATTCTAACTATACTGTGTGCCAGCGACCAGGCCAGAAACCAGGATGAAGAGGGCAAGTAAAAGGTTGTGCCAACATGGGTTCCCTTAGGGGCAGGAAACTGCACACACAGTAGTTGATTCTGTCTGGGGAGCCTGGGGACCTGCTAGGCCACTGAAGAAAGGGGAGACTAGTTTGTGAAACCTGCGGATTCATCAGGAGAAACAAGAGACAGTGCAGGCCTGGGAGAGGCACATCTAAAGGGCCAGGTACAGAGCGGTTACAAACAGCCGTCCTTACTTGTTCCACTGGGTAAGGGGAAGTGTGTGTGTGTGGGGAAGGGGTGTTCAGTCTTGGTTGTCACAAGGTCTGGAGCTGCCCTAACCACTTAGGAGAGGGATGGAGAAGGGGCCCACCCAGGGGTAGGAAGGGGGGCCTGGACCTTGAAGGAAGTTGACTTCTGTAGAGATCACCTGGCCACTCTGGGCAGTAGGGACTAGATAGCTCTCCCTATAGGAAAACACTCCGTGCCCACAGAGGATGGCTGGGGGGAATCTTGGAGGGGGCCCAGGACCCCAAACCCTGGTGTAGCTAAGGCCCTGGGATCATATGTCACTCAGAGTTCTGCTTCTTCTGTTTCCATTGGGGCTCCTGGACAGGTACCAATAGCGGTTCTCAGTGGGGTTCAGGATCCATATCCATTCCCCAGGCAGAGGCATGTCTGTAAGGCCCTCACCCCAGTCTTTCAGAGGTGGACAGGACCGCCAGAAGAGGCCAAGCTCGGAGAGCGTGCTCCACCGAGGGCTCCCTCCTTCCTGCTCCCAGGTCTGCATCCCCTCCCATTAGAGCCCCCGCGTGCCCATTCCAGCATGTGCTCACCTGCAGCAGTCCCAACGCCGGCAGCTGGCAGCGCCCCTCCAGCTCAGCCACAAGGTCGGCCAGCTGGGCGCTCTGTTGCCCAAGGCGGGCAGCGTTCTCCTGCAGCGGCGGCAGCACCTCCAGCTCCTCCTCCTCCAGCCTCTGCAGAAGCCGTTGCTCTTCCTCTGCCAGCAGGCGGCGCAACCGCTCAAACTCTGCGCGCACATTCTGCCGCTGGGTCTCCACCATCTTCTGCAGAGTGGGGAGGGGGGAGGCACCGAGGGGACAGTGAGCCGAGACCCACAAACCTACCCCGAGGGTTGAGGGTCTAGAGCAGGAGAGCTGCGTTATGAGCAGCATTCCTGTGAACAGCGCCATCCAGCAGTGGGGGCACCAGCGCCCCACCTCCCCACCCCTGGGACTCGGCACTCAGCCACCTGCCTGCCACAGGGCACAGGTCTCCTCCGCCTGCGCCTGGAACAGCAGGGCATCTTCCATTTGCTTCTGCAGGTGGTCCAGGGACTTCTCCAGCTTGCCCTGCAAGGAAGTGAGGGCAGCCAGTAACCCCACCGGGCCCTGCTCCTAGTCCCACTGCCCAACCCCACACAGCGGACTGAACAAACTGGATCTGCTGGGAAGATGCCCTCTTCCCGGGACAGCCTCCCACCACCCAGGCTGACCAGATCCTAGCCCATTTTTCCCTTCCTCCAGCCTTCCTTCCTCTCCGACCTTTCCAGCCTGACTCCCTACCTCATGGCAGCCTTCTTTCCTGTGAATCCCTTCACTTCAGTGCCTGTCCTGAGCTTACAGAAGTCCAGCTTCATCGGAAGGCGCCAAGAGGCACTCACGCTTGGATCCAGCTGCCTTGAGCCTGACTTCAGCAACACCCAACTGTCTACATGAACCTACTTACCACGGCTTTCTGCTGTGCCTAGATACCTCTCCATACCCACGGAGGATGGCTAGGGGGGAATCCTGGAGGATTCCCAGCATCAGGACAAAGTAGGCACCAGTAAGTGTGAGGGAGAAGGAGCAGTTGTGTCAGAACCCTCTGCCCTCCCCCGCCTGCCTAATGGCGGGAGGTGAATTTCCCAGGCGGGTGGCCACCCTGTACCAGGAAGGGGGCACCCTCTCCACCAAAGATGAGGTGTCATCCCTGAATGTGCCGAACAGACCTTACTAAAAGAATGCCAACCTCCCAGTAGTTCCCCACATGATTTCCTCATTCCTTTTCCACAGCTTATTGGCCCTAGCAGCCCAAACCCTTTCCTTTGTCTCGTCACTTCCCCACGATTTATCGTGCTCTGTTAAAATGAGTGCTCTTAAGTCTAAGCACTCATTTCGGTTTTGCACTCTTTCGCCTACAAAGTCATGTGCAATATGAAATCTAAGACGAATAAAACTATGTCTTCCCATCTGTTCAGGTTAACATTTGTCAGTTTAATTGGCAAGTCTACTAACAGGGGAGAGTAAACGTTTCCTCCTCTACAGTAGAGCTGAGTGCTGCCCTATGAGACTATCAGGTCAGCTACAAGGAGCCCTTAGAGGGCTGGTGGCCACTCTTCACTCTCACGGTCACTTTCTGTGCCCTGATCTGGGTGTTTGGTGACAGGAGTGCAAACCTGCTGGACATGAGTAGACAGTTTCCTGCAGGCATATAATACCCCAAAGTGAGAGGAAAATCCATGTTGAGAGTGGCTCATGGATCAGGTTTATTGTGGTACCCCCGTAGGCTTGTTCTATGACAGTGACCTATTGGCCAAGTATTAATTCTAATGCTGACTAAATGCTGTACATGGTGTGCCACACACACACACACACACACACACACACACACACACACACGGCGCGCGCTGGTGGTGATGCAAAATGCAAGCTAGTCAAAACTTTGAAAGATGCCCCCACCCCGACCCCCACCCCCCATGCGTCCATGCCTGGGTTCCAGAAACAAACCCTAAGGCAACTGGCCAGGTGAGCCAGGTGAGCTGTTTGCCCACAGCAGAGGGAGTAGTGCTGGTGTGAGTTTGGGTTTTAAGGAAATGCGTTTCCGGAACAGGAAACAAGGCTTCTCAGCCTGAGACTTAAGCACAGGTGAGCTCTGGTGAGTCAGAGGGCAGCGGTGGCCCCGAGTAATCCACTCGGAGAGCCTGCGGGGCCCTGCCGTCTGCCTCCAGGAGTGGCTTCTCACCAGGACTTCAGCACCGGCTGAGGCCCCAACACGGGCCCCACCCGGAGATGAGCTCTCATTCGTCCCACCTGAAGGAACACCACCTCTGCTGTTCTCTCCCCACTTTCTCCTGCGCTGGGCTCTGTCCCAGCCACTGTGCAGTCACCCCGGCCCAGTGCCCGCCCCAGCCGGACCTCGGCCGCAGAGTCCGCCTCCTTCTCCCAGCTCCCCGCTGCTGAGGGGCGCCCCAACCCCGGAAAGTGCGGGTCTGGGAAGGGCCAAGCGCCCCGCCCCCCTTAAAACAAAACCCCAGGCCAGGCCAGGCCTGCGCCGCGCCGCCCCGGCGCACCTTGAGGTCCTCGGCGGCGTCCTGCAGCGGGCGGACGCGGTGCGCCCAGTGCTCCCCGGAGCGCTCGCAGGCGGCGCACAGCAGGCGCAGCTCGTCGGCGCAGAAGGAGGCCAGCGGCTCGCGGTGCGCGGCGCACACGCCCTGGGGCACCGGGGACGGCGGGTGCAGGCGCCGCGCCATCTCGGCCATCTTGGCCAGCGGGCGGTTGGGCCGCAGGTTCCGCTGCGGGGACAGCTCGCGGCACTCGGGGCAGGCGTACGGGCCCTCGGGCTGGCCCCAGCAGCGCCGGATGCACTCGCGGCAGAAGTTGTGGCCGCAGTCGGTCATCACCGGGTCCATGAAGTAGTCGAGGCAGATGGCGCAGGTGGCCTCCTCCTGGAGGTTGGTGGACAAGTCGGAGGCGGCCATGGCGCGGGGAAGCGGAGCAGGCGGCGCTCCCCGCGAGTCGGGCGCTGGCCAGCCGCCGTCGGGACTTGGGGGGACCGGGGACTCCGGAAACCGGGGGGCGCGGGGGCTGTTGGAACGCCAGGCGCAGGGTGCACGGGGCGCCGCGGCTCCCGGATGCGGGCAGGAGGCAGCGCGGCGGAAGCAGGAAGCAGCTGCTTGGGGGGCGGGGTTAGAGGCGGGGGAAACACCCGCTCTGGTCCAGGATTGGCTGTATGGCTGTCACGTGGCCCGCGGGAAGGCTGTGCGCCTTCTGAGCTGGCGTCTCCGACGCCGCCCGTGCGCGTTCTCGAGGCTCCGGCTCGCCCAGGGGTCGCGCGGCCTGTTGGGTCCTCGGGCCAGGGGAAGGGCGGGGGCAGGGGCCGGGCCAGCGGGGCGCCCGGCACAGTCACTGGGGTCCTCGAGACTGCGAGGGCTGGGGTCTCCCCAGCCGCTCCCGTGCGCCCAGCGCGGTCGGAATGAATGGGTGGACGCGCTCTGCCCGTGGGGACTCTGGTCGTGTTGCGGTAGGAGCGCGCGGGCTGGAATTCCGGGGTGCTGATGGCTAATGCGCCGCAAACTGCGGGGGTGGGTGGGGGTGGAGAGTGAAAGGAGAGAACCCGCCCACACTCATGATCCTTACTTATTGAATTCAACCCCCCACTTCCCGCAGGTGCATGGGGGTGGGGGTGGGGGTGAAAAGGGACGGAGGTGGGCAGCTCTGAAGTTTTTAAGGGTTCAGCTTGAAAACGTGTACGTCCTTGTTTTCCCTATGGAAGACCCAGACGTGGAATTGCTGATAACAAGAAAGGTGGACCCACAGGTTTCCTTATAACACCCCGAACCGGGAGGACCCAGGGAGTGGCAGGTGGAGGGCAACGTGTCTAAAAAAGCTGCAGCACCAGGGCCTGGTCCCTAAGTGTTACTCAGAGTGGTATGGGTCCCCTCTGTCAAGCACCTGTGAACACAGTGTGTGGTGTAACTGCTTTAATCGGATTCCACTTCGGCGTGGTGAGCCCCCGGCCAGCAGGGCCCTCCAGTGCTCCCGGAGATCAGCAGGGCAGGTGGCGTGCCCGCGCTCCCTGCCTACACACCTATCCCTTCACCCACAGTGTCACTGTTGAGATGACCATCTGGCCGGATTTGGGGACCCCAAGGCAAAAGAAGGGCTTCAGGGGGCCCGGGAAGGTTGGCTCGACATAGGTGTGCAGGTGGGACCCGCTGCTGGCATTGTAGAAAGACACCTCCCCGGCCTCAAAGTCCAGGAAGATGCCCACATGGCTGGGGGGCTCCGTCAGTGTGATGGGGAACAGGGTGGACACGGGGGGCTCGTACTTCTTTCCCTTGCACAGCTGAACGACCCAGAATCCATTTTCGGGGGACTTGGGGACTCTGTCCGTCCGGCTCACATTGTCCCTGCACACACCCAGGGCCCACAGCGCCTCGCCCGTGAGGTTCATGCCCACCTCCCAGTAGTGCCGCCCTGAGGAGAAGGTCTGGCAGCCCACCGCACAGGGGTAGGCCAGGAACCTGTCCTTGCTGCAGGGCGTGCCGTCCGGTGGCGTGCTGAGGTAGTGCCTCTGGTGGCTCTCGTACAGGAGCAGGTAGGGGTACGCTGTGGCAGGGTCGGGTACCACGTTCTCTGCAGACAGGCCCGGCACAGGGACGGGGCTGAGTCCTCCCTGTGCTCCCTGGCCACCACTCTCCCAGCCCCCCCCTCCCCCCCTTGGCCGAGTCCAGCTGTGAGCCTGGGGCCGTACCCCAGTGCCAACGGTGATGGTGCCAAGGAGATGAGCTGGGGACCATTTGGGCCTCTGGGAGTGGCAGGTAAGGGTAGGATGGGAATTCCCAGTGGACATCAAGGCTCCCAGGGGTGGCTCTGGTCGGGAGACAGGCCCCACTTACCTTGGAAACTCTTGAACACCTCTATCTGCCCGGGGACCCTGCAGACAGTCCTCAGCAAGATGGGGGTGGCCTCTGGGTACTGCACACTCAAGTTGTTCTTCCTCCAGAGGGGACAGATGTTACTGACCCCTCTGGCCCCGTGTGAAGCCCTCCCTGCCTGCACCTCAGGCGCTCATATACCTGGCCTGAGGCTCCTTCATGTCCTGCGAAAACACGGAGAGAGGGAGGTCTGCTACCTCGTTAGGAACCTGGGGCGTCCCCAAACCCCCTGTGCGGACATGTCTGGCCTGCGGAGCAAGGAGAATTCTTAATGCTTTCCCGTGGCCCTCTTCCCACTTTTCAGAATGGATCCCTATCGCGTGGCCACCCAGCTCTGCTGCTGTCCCCCTGCACGTTAGTAAGAACACAAAAGCTGACCTGCTCTGGACTGGTGGGAAGGCACGGGGGACCCAATGGCGCTTCCACGCTGCAGGCCTTGGGCAGCTCAGGAGTGTTCAGTGGGTGGCGGATGGGCTGCTTTTTACTATAAGACCAAGTGTTCCCCAAAGTGGGGGCGAATGCAGTCTTAACTAAGCCAGGACACTGTTGTCCCAAGATGCCAGGACATCTCGCCAGGAGACTGGTGCTGACCTCGCATGTGGCATTTGCTTCAATGTGAGTGAGATGGCTCACGGCATGAAATACGTTTTTTGCTATGGGTTCCATTGTTCCACACAATTGACTTGTCGGCCAACATAATCACTCCCACTTCTCTGGCTTCCCAGGGCAGGCCATCCCTAGCAGGCCAGCTGCACCTGCTCCCCCATTCCAAACCCTCAGCAGGATCACATGACTTGCTCCTGCCTTGATCTCACCAGGCCTGACCTGGCTGGTGTGTCCCTGCCCGATGTCACCAAGTGGATGACAGCTGCCCCTGGGCTATCCCCCGCCCCTCAGACAAGGAAGGGAATGCAGAACACGGTGCCTAAGACTGATTGTCCCGCAGCCCACATGGAGCCCGACCCCAGCCCCTCAGATGAGGCTGTATTTGGAGGCGGGGCCTTTAGAAGGTGATGAAGGTGAAATGAGGTCACAAGGGTGGGCCTCAATCTAATGTGACTTGGTGACCTTAGCAGAGCAGGCCAGCTGCACAGGGGACGACCATGTGCAGACAGACACAGGGAGGACATGGCATCCACACACCAAGGAGAGAGGCCTCCAGGCTGAGAGAAATGTTTAAGCCCCCAGCCCATGGTGTTTGTTACTCAGCCTGAGCTGACGAAGACAGAGCCCTCCCTGTGGGTCTGTATTTGCCCTGGCGGGTCCACCCCACCGGGGCCAGAACGTGTGTCCACCTGCCCAGCCAGGTGAGTAGGGCGTCTCACCTGCAGCATCTGCAGGGGCTCCCGGGTGCTGCAGTCCTCCAGCCGCAGCAGCAGGGTCTCCAGGGAGCAGCTCTGCTGCTCTAGTGCGAACATATTCTCCCGCAGCCTGGCAGCCGTGTCCTGCTCCTCCTGCCGCAGGGCCTGCAGGAGGCGCTGCTCCTCTTCCACCAGGAGGGCAGCCATCTTCTTGAACTCGGTCACAATGAGCCGTCTCTGCTGCCTCACCATCTCCTGCAGGGTGGGACCTGGAGGTGAGGCACTGCCAGGGGACTACCATCCTGTGTGCCCCCCAACTTGGAGGGGGCACATCTCCTGGCCACAGTGACCCACGGGAAACCAGGACGGCTGGGGGAGGGGAAGGAGCCACACAGTGGTGGCTCTCGTACAAATGGCCATCAAGGCCTCTGTGTACCCCTCAGTCCCTGCTTCAAAGCGGCCAATCGGGGCTGAGTGCACATTTTCAGTCCTGATTGGTGGGAATTCCGTGCCTTTCCTGGGTCTTGTGCTGTCATCCACCTTGAGGGTCCGCGGGTTCTAGAAGCCCTGCAGCACCCTGGGGCCTGGCCGGGCCTTCCCGCCCGTTCCTCAAGGTCTCAGCACCTGCCTGCCACTCGGCCAAGGCCTGCTGCTCCCTGGTCTGCAGCGCCTGGGTCTTCTCCATCTCCTCCCGCAGCTGCCCCATGTCGCCCTCCAGCTTCAGCTGCAGACAACAGACCGCGGGATAGGGGTTGGAGACCCCCTGCACACCCACGGCAGGAGGTGCCTCTGAAGCTGCACTGTAAAGGGGATGGACATACCCCATAACATGCCCCGTGGGCGTGAGGATTGTTTTGAGCTGCAGGCAGAAAGATACCTTCCAAGACTCCTGTTATATGACTAAAAGCAGAAGCTGCTAAGGAAGGAGGGCTGCCACGAATCCGCCTCTCGGGGGAAGGTTTGTGGCTCTGAAGGAGGTAGGAGGAGGTAGACAGTGGGATACCACTAATGGACTTTGTCTTTCGTTAGTTTCCCCCAAATATTTACTTTGTTATGATCTGAATGTGTCATGTGTGTCCCTCCCACCCCCCGCCCTGCACAAGTTCACCTTGAATCCTAACCCCCAAGGAGAATGGGCCTTTGGGAGGTGGTGAGGTCTGAAAGGAGGAGCCCTCAGGAATGGGGCTGGTGTCCATGAACCGGGAAGGGAGCCCCCACTGACTGCTGGTGCCCTGATCTTGGACTTCCAGCCTCCAGAGCCAGGCGCATGAAGTTCTGGCTGTTCATAAGCCACCCTGTCTTGTGTTCTGTGACAGCAGCTGGAATGGACCAAGTTGGAGCCTGTCACCTTTCCCTTTGTCTCTTCTCTCCAAGTCCTATTCCTTGCTCAGATGCCACCTGTGCTGTGTGCGGGCCACATGTTAACAGTTTGCCTTTCTCTCTTTGCCATGTCTTTTCTCAGTCTGACTTGGGGTGGAAGAAAAAGGCTCTTTCCTCCCCTTACAAAGGGTCAGCGGCCTGCCCGCACAGATGGCCCTGAGGCTGCTTTGTCAGCCTGGGCCCCTGAATAACTGAAAAGAAGGGGACGCTCAGCTGGCCCTGCCACCTGCCTGCTTTTTTGTGGGAGCCGCAGGGTCCTGCACACGGGCTGTTTGGTACAGCGGTTCTCCTAGCTGGCTGGTACACCCTGGACACACAGACACGCACTCGGGCTCCTCACCCCTGGGCCCACCTTGTGCTCCTTCACGGCCTCCTCCACCGGGACCACCTTGTGAGGCCGATGTTCCTGAGACTCCCTGCAGACCACGCAGATGGGGCTCTGGTCATCCTCGCAGAAGAGCTTGAGCACCTCCTGGTGCACCCGGCACAGGTCCCTGCTCTGGAAGCCCGGGTGCTGCCGCGCCATCTCGGCCACCTTGGTCAGCAGGCGGTTGGGCCGCAGGGCCCTCTGGGGGGACAGCTCACGGCACTCGGGGCAGGGGAAGACCCCCCTGCGCTTCCTCCTGCCCTTCTTGCCTCTGGTCTTCTCCCAAGTCAGCCGGATGCACTCCCGGCAGAAGTTGTGGCCACAGGTGGTCATAACGGGGTCGGTGAAATAATCAAGGCAGATGGAGCATGTCGCCTCCTCCTGCAGCTTTCTGGAAAGTTCCACGGCATCCATGGCTCCT
Source organism: Pipistrellus nathusii (assembly GCA_963693515.1). Lineage (NCBI taxonomy): Eukaryota > Metazoa > Chordata > Mammalia > Chiroptera > Vespertilionidae > Pipistrellus > Pipistrellus nathusii. The sequence goes on along the minus strand of OY882862.1, from coordinate 5,673,370 downwards.
GGGAAAGAAACAGTATCCGCCCACACCCTCTGCCCAGAGCCCCAGGCACGTGAGGTGTCCTCTTGCAGAAGGCACTGAGCACGGTCCTGTGAGGGCACCTGGCTTGCCTTCAGTACGAGGCCTAGGTGCCTCCGAAAGCTGGCACCCTTTCCACACCAGCCAGGTGCCCCTAAGCTGCCACCTGTCTCCGCCCAGCCATGCCCAGTTTTCCATTCAGAGCCCATCCCACCCCTCCCGTGATGAATGTGCAGGAATCCTACTAGTCAGTTTGGCAAGAAGACCCCTCCCCATTTCTCTTCCTTGTGATTTTCCATCACTAACCCCCTCACCTTGCCCTTGGCCATCCTGCCACCTTGTGGGCTAGAGTAGGAGATGACCCCATCTCCCTATTGCAATAGTCTTGAATAAAGTCTGCCTTTGGGTTTAGCCAGTGTCAGAATCAGTTATTCTCTAACAAGACATCCATGCAACAAAGGAAAGGAGAACTTTAAAAGGAAAAATCAGAGTTGGACAAGATCTCTGCTTGACCAAAAACTATTCAGGCTCCCAGAACTTTCCAAATAGGCGCTGGGCTTCCTTGTTGGTGTCTGCATTGTCTGAGTTTAATCAGAATCCCAATGTGGGTTTAGACAGAAGCCCCTACCTAGAGGCTTCCTGTTAGTAATTTCCTATCGCTAACCCACCTTGACCGGAAATCCCCACTGGCCCATCCTGTCCTGAGAGTTGAGCATTTCTGCGCGGTTCTGTGCTGTCCCCTACAGCAGTCCTGAATAAAACGTCCTTACTGCTCTACCACCAGCTCTGGTTTCCTTTGCTGAGATGCAGCGCAGAAGACACACGATGATTCATGCATACACATGTATGCACACAAATGTATTCACACACACAGGGGCACACGCACACACTTCGGTGTTCGAACACCCATGCACCTCCTGGGGTGGTCACTGGGGCGAGTCAGAGTAGATCTGAAAGTCATTTCTGACCCACAGCACTGTCCGGTCCCTGCCCTGCCACTGCCCAGAGAGAGGCTCTGATATTTCTGTGGAAGCTGCCTCTCTCTACACAGAGCCCTGGGAGTCAGTCCCTTCCGCTGCCTACCCACCTGAAGCTGGATGAACATAGGACGGTCTGGTGGGCACCGGTCTGGGCCAGGCTCAGGGGAAGGGGGCCAAGGACTCTGGGTCAGTGAAGTGGACCCTTGGCCCTGGGTCCTGAGTGAGGATGCTCCTAGTAATTAGGGCTAACGCAGGTGACCCTTCTGGTTCCAACTGACAACCACCTTCAAGCTGGGGCCTCAGTGTGCAGGGCGCCCACAGGGCGACCACCAGACCGCCCCTGGATGGACCAGTACTCACCGCGGAGGGGGGTGCACGCTGCTGGACCAGGCGCCCCGGACCACGACCAGGAGCGCAAACAGGGGCGCTGGAAAACCTGCGTTTGCGCCGCGGAGACCAGGGGGAGGGGGAGGGACGGTGGCCTCAGGGGCGCGGGCTTTGTGGCGTCAGCAGAGGCTAGGAGGCCTTAGGGGGCGTGTGAGGGTGCGGGAGGAGTGGGCAGGTGGAAGGCGGAGGGCAGTGGGTCGGGGAGGGATTTTTGATAGGCCAACTGGGATGGGCCAGGGTTGAAGACGGGACCAAACCTTGTCCCTGGATTGGGGTAGGCGAGTTGGGGGCAGAGGGCGGACGTCGGGTATGAGGGAAAGGAAAGGCTTTGGGGAGAAGCGGAGAGGGCAGCGGGGGCGGGGTGTGCTGGCGTTGGGAGGAAGGTGGAGGTGGCAGAGGCAGCAGAAACCGGCGCCCCGTGGGGGAGGTGATGGGGGTCGGGGCTCCAGAGGCGCCGGGGAGGAAGGAGAGGGGCAGCGCCCGGACCCGGGTTAGGAGGGGCGGGCGGGTTCAAGGTGCACGGAACAGGGTGGGTCCCCGAGGGTCTGGCCAGCGGCGGAGGTGGTTTTGGTGGGTCGCTGACTCCCAACCCTGCCCTTAGCCCCTGCCCTGGCCATTTGAGTCCTGCCCCTGGGAGCGGACACAGGAGGAAACTAAGGTTCGCGCCACCCCAAAGGGCCCAGCAGCAGACGGGCCTCATCTGCAGGCGCCCGGCTGTGGACGCAGACGGACCGCTAGCTTTCCCGGGGCAGCGGGTGTTGGGTGCGGCCTCCTGAGCCGAGCAGTGAGGACGGAGTGGGACTGCGCAGTCCTGCCCGCAGCGGCCAGTGCTCCGGAGGGGAGGGCCCAGGCGGACAGACAATGCTCATGGGAACACCATCAAACATGCCTTCTAGGGCCCTGACTCACGGCTTGGGCTGAGGGTTTCTTCCATTTAGGAAATTAATTTAGAGAAACTTTTTAAAACAAAAATTAAAGAAAACACACAAGAGAACAAGGGACCCCATATATAAATTGTCCAGATCAGTATTTCACTGTATTTGCTTCATTTGTCCCATTCTTTAATACCCTGTTTCCCCCAAAATAAGACAGTGTCTTAAATTAATTTTTGCTCCCAAAGATGCGCTAGGTCTTATTTTCAGGGGATGTCTTATTTTTCCATGAAGAAGAATATGGTACACATTTATTGTTAAATGAAAATAAAAGAAATTTATTACCTGTATGCGGTACAGTAGTTGTCAACACAAACCAGACAAACTGTGAATCCTACAGTATCAAGAATTTACTCACTTATTCAATGACAATCATGTCATCATCTTCTGGAACATCATCATAACAATCCAATTGCTGAATTTCCTGGTGAATTTCTTGTGACTCCATTTCTTTCAGAATCAGTGGACCAAATCTCTCATATTTAGCCTAGGAGGGCCTTATTTTCGAGGGGATGCCTTATATTTCATTCAGAAGGAAACCTGTAAGTAGGTCTTATTTTCAGAGGGTGTCTTATTTTCGGGGAAACACGGTATTGGCTGAAGGTTAAACAACAAACAATAAATCCCACAAATCACTACATTCACCTAGACGTGCTTCTGCAAAGGGGAAAAAAAACTTCCCCATAACCTCTTGGTTAGTGGCTGGGCCTTGGTAATTAAACTGAAAAAGCCTGATCAACGGGTGTGTGTGTGTGGGGGGTGGGACACAACAAATGCACACACACCAGTGTGTAGTATGTATTTGGGCTTCTACAAAGGAAGTAGCTGGCTTATTAAGCAGGTAAAGTTAAAAGTTTTTGAAATATGGTAACAACCATACTTGGATAAAAACTGCTGTTTGAATTTTAACCCTGCTATTCTGGTTGCTGCACTTGCTTAAACATAGGGTAGTTGCCTCAGCTTCCAGATTGAGACCCGGAGGCCAAGGCAATTTTCCTGTGCCTGTGGACCAAGACCACAGGAGATAGATTCCCATTGACTCAGTAGCTTCAGGGGTAGAAACTGCAGATAATCTTTAGAGATTAACCGCTCAGCTCTGCTTCTGTACTATCTGCTTTCACAAGATAGGGCCACATTCCAATGTCCAGCAGGATGTGGCTGGGAACATCCCTGTGGGCTGTTCCCAGCCTTTAGAATTCAGAATTTAGAACAAAGGAAAATTCTTGTGGTTTGGACCTTTAAAAGGACTGCCTCCACCTGGAACAGCGCAGCCCTGAGTGTGACCACCTGCGTGTGGTCTCTTACGGCCGTCCATAAATCCTTGCCTGCTATTTTTTAAATCAGTCATCAGCCTCCAGTAGTCTTATTTTGAACCCAGGGTTCGACCCCACAACAGTTTTTATCTACAACTTGGGGGAAAGGAATGGGGAGAAACGGTCTTTGGGAAAAACAAATAGGCTTCTTTAGGAAATACCAAAAGGGTGTGGACAAAAAGGGGCCACAGACTAACCCAGACAACTTGCGGGGGGGGGGGGGCTGTGTCAACACAAGGAACATTCAAACCTGTGAAGAATTTTTGTGAGCTTATTTGAGCCAAACTGGCAACAATTGTCAGGAAGCAGAATCTTAAAGGATTAAGATAATACTCTGGAGAATGGCAGTTTTGCACCTTATTTTATACACTGGTGCATAAAAGTCATGCATAGGTAGGGTCTCTAGGCCTGGCTGATCAGGGTCTTCCTTCATTCCATGCCACCTTCTGATGGTCAGCACATGTCATAGCGAGCGCTCCAACTCCCAGTCTCCCAGTCGAATGCCGGAGGGGACACTTGGCATATTAGTCTTTAATATATATTTAATATATAGATTACAATCAAAAGAGGGGATATGGCCAAAACCGGTTTGGCTCAAGGGATAGAGCGTCAGCCTGTAGACTGAAGGGTCCTGGGTTCGATTCTGGTCTAGGGCATGTACCTTGGTTGCAAGCCCATCCCCAGTAGGGGATGTGCAAGAGGCAGCTGATCGATGACTCTCTCTCATCGATGTTTCTGGCTCTCTGTCCCTCTCCCTTCCTCTCTGTAAAAAATCAATTAAAAAATATATATATATTTAAGAGGGGATATGGGTTACTTGAAATCCACTGTGATAGATTAGGGAGGTGGGAGAAAGCAAAGGGGAAACATCTGGGATTGGATAGAAAGTAAAGTGATAGACACACTTTAAAAAAAAAATTTACATCCAGAACTGAAATATCATTGCTGACAGGTACACATAAGGAACTGTTTGACATTGAAATTGGGTCTCAAAAGAACTGGTGGCCCAGAAAGAAGCTCACTACAGACTGATTCATATGCATTTCAGCATAACTATTATTGCTTGTCTCATTTTTTATTCTTATAAGTATATTTCCAGTAGGACATGATCTCACTCATCTAGGGGAAATGGTGAACAACATAGACTGATGACCAAGAACAGACCCAGAGATAAGGAGCCAGGGGTCAGACTGTTAGATTTCAAAAGGAGGGTGAGGATAAAAGGGAGAGATCAACTAAAGGACTTATGTGCACACATATGAGCCTAACCAGTGGTCAAGGACAATAGGAGGGTGGAGGCATGAGTGGGGAGAGATGGGGGCGGGGGTTTGAGGACAAATATGTGATACCTTAATCAATAAAGAAATTAATTTTAAAAATTTTAATCTATATTGTTCAGATTATTACAATTGTTCCTCTTCCCATAGCTCCCCTCCACCCAGCTCCCACCCCACCCTTTGCCCTTACCTCCCCCGTACTGTCCTCATCCATAGGTGTCCTCATCCATAGGTCAGTCTCTTCCCATACCCCTTTCCCTTTGAGAATTGTCAGTCCACTGTCTTTCTATGCCCTTGATTCTATTATATTCATCAGTTTATTTTGTTCATCTGATTTTTTATTCACTTGATTTTTAGATATACTTGTTGATAGACATGCATTTGTTGTTCATAATTTTTATCTTTACCTTTTTCTTCTTCTTCCTCTTCTTAAAGAATACCTTTCAGCATTTCATATAATACCAGTTTGGTGGTGATGAATTCCTTTAGCTTTTTCTGATCTGTGAAGCTCTTATCTGACCTTCAATTTTGAATGATAGTTTTGCTGGGTAGAGTAATCTTGGTTGTAGGTTCTTGCTATTCATCACTTTTAATATTTCTTGCCACTCCCTCTGGCCTGCATAGTTTCTGTTGCGAATCAGCTGACAATTGTATGGGTGCTCGCTTGTAGGTAACTGTTTTTCTCTTGCTGCTTGTAAGATTCTCTTTTTGTCTTTTGCTCTTGGCATATTAATTATGATGTGTCTTGGTGTGGTCCTCTTTTGATTCCTTTTGTTTGGGGTTCTGTGTGCTTCTTGGACTTGTAAGTCTATTTCTTTCATCAGGTGGGGGAAGTTTTCTGTCATTATTTCTTCAAGTAGGTTTTCAGTGTTTTGCTCTCTTTCTTCTTCTGGAACCCCCATAATTCTGATTTGGTATGCTTGAAGTTGTCCCAGAGGCTCCTTACACTATCTTCAACTTTATGGATTCTCTTATCTTCTTGCTTCTCTGAAGGAGTGTTCTTTGCTCTTTGTATTTCAATCTTTGACTTGAATCTTGCGTTCCTCTAGTCTGTTGTTGGGTCTCTGTATAATATTTTTTATTTCAGTCAGATTATGTTTAATTTCTAGTTGGTCCTTTTTCATATCCTCAAGAGTCTTGTTAAATTTATTGGTCTTTTCTAGGACATTCTTGAAAAACCTTATAACTGTGGTTTTAAATACTATGTCCAGTAATTTGTTCTCCTCCATTTCTTTCCTTTGTGATCTGTTTCCTTGTCTCCTCATTTTTCACTGCTTCCCTGAGTTGGTAGGGTAACTTTGTGTGCTAGGTGTCTTATATGGTTCAATGGGTCAGCTTCCCAGTTACCTGAGGTGGACACTCTTGGTGCACCCCTTTGTGGACTGTGTGTACAGCTTATTGTAGTTAAGTCTTGATTGTTATTGGTGTCACTGGGAGGAATTGACATCCAGGCCAATTGGCTGTGAGGACCTGCTGTGTCTATAATGAAGGAATTGCTGTGCTGAAGACATGTTTATGGGGCAGGACTTGTTCCCGTAGGGCTTTGGTGCTTACTGAGTCTGCCTCTTGAATGTGTCCCTTATGAGAATAGTTGGAATCTGGTGTCCTCTCACACAAACCACTAGATACACTAGTTTCTGGATCTCCAATGGGGTCCAGGTAAACTACTGTCTGACGCCACCCAGCAGGAGCTACAGCAAGAACTACAGTTTTCTCTCTTTGCTTGGGATGTGGCAGTTTTGGAACAGTCTGATTGGGCTGCAGTTTATTTGCAAAAGCTGCTATGTGGAGCCTGGGTGGGTTTGTAGAATGTACATGGTAGGATCTCAGGGCATCACTAGGCTAGGGCATGGCAAACAGTGATGGCTACCAGTCAGCCTTCTCTGCGTTTCTGCGTTTCCAAGTCCCTATGTCCCGTGCTCCAGTGTGGTAAACAATGATTGCTGGGCGCAGCTCTGCAAAAAAAGTCACCCTTACTTTCAGACTCGATAGACCAGCTTCTCCCCTTAGGCATCTGGGTCCCACGCGTGTCCCCAGAAACTGGATTTCAGAGTGATTGGGAGCTTGTCTCCCTTTGGATTGAAAAACAAAACAAAATAAAACAAACAAACAAACAAAAAAACGCACAGCCAGTCACTAGCCACCAGCCGGATTCGCTAGCCTCTGTACCTCAGCTTTTCAGCGTTTGTGCTCCTTTCTCTTTCCTTCTAGTTGTAAAACTTCCATTCAGCCAGCTTTCTCGTGGTTCTGAGTGATAGACATTTTGTCTTTTAGTTGTAGTGTTGAAATTGTGCGAGGTGGCAGTTTAGTTATTTACTTTGGCCACCATTTGGTTTCTCTGAGAACAAAATTTTTTCAACTTAAACTTTTTCTAATGCCACTTCTTCAAAATAGACTCGCCTAAGCCATGGTATTTTGTGGAAGAGCCACACTCAAGGGGCCAAAATTTTACTTGTTAAAACTACATTCCACTTGCTAAGACCATTGTCTTTTCCCTCGGGACCTGCCCAGAGAATTCTCTGTCAGAAAAAGCCTGCTAGAGTCCTTTAAAACCTCTGACTCCCTATCTTTGGCTGCTGGCACCATTTTGGAGCTCAGCCCATCTGGTTTTCCAGATAATCTAATAAATTAATAATTCTTTACCCATTTGGCCTCGTGCATTCCTCCTTCAGTGACCCTAACATCCACCAAACCAGCTCTCCAAAATCCGTCCTTTTGGGAGTTCGTGGCAGCTTTATTAAATTACTAGCCATTGGTAATAGATTCAACCTCTAATCCTTCCTCTCCCCAAAGATGAGGGGTGGGACTGAAATTTTCAACCTTCTAATCACTAGTTAATTCCCCTGATGGCCAGTTCCATCCTTCAAGGCTTTACAGAATCACCTCATTCACATAACAAAGACACCTTTATGACACTTATCACAGGAAATTCTAAGAGTTTTAAGAGCTATATTTGAGGTGAAATTCAAATATGCATATATTTTTATTATAAATCACAATGTCACAACCACAATGATTTCAAATTGACCACTCAGTAGTAATACCGACTAATATATGAATCCATCTGCCTGTGTACACAGGCCAAAATAAAAGCACAAGCAGGAGTTTGCAGTGTAGAATGGAAGACATTTAATATTAAATTGGCCAATCCAACGACGGGGAGCTAGTGCTATGAAAGACTCCACTCCATGATGGTGTGTATGTTACAGATTACATAGGTAAAATCACAAGACACCATTGAGGTTATACTTGGAACTGATTGGTTGTGTTAGCAGTGAAAATGGAATCAGGTCTTCCGCCGGTGGAGTCAGGCTGAATCTTGACTCAGCAATCTCAGTACTTGAGTTCTGGAGAAAGCAATGATAGCACAAAAGGGTGGGATAGTAACAGAATACTCATCAGCTCTCCAGGTCCCCACTGATTGGCTGGTTCCAGGGCAGTGATCATTAGTCAGTGCAGGTGGTCCTGAGGCAGCCATGGCATGGCTTGTATGGTTTTGCTGCTTTTCTGGACCTGGAGCCGAGAAGCAACTGAGGCCTAGGGGTATGTGATATGGGTTAGAACCTCAGTGTCCTGGGGGCTCAAGGCCTAAGGACTACTCTCCGGCTCCCCAGTTCCTCCTCCAAGGGGAGGCGGGGAGAACTACCGCATGAGTAGTGACAGGCCAGGGGAGGAAAGGTCAGGGAGGGTCTGAACCACATAACCAGCTATATGCTAGGGGAGGAAAGATTACTCTGAAGCCAGGCCCTTATTTTCCCAGTTGTTAGGCACCCAGGGCTTTCTGCCCCATGTCTTCTGTACCCGGCCTATATAGTCTTTGCTCTGCTCATGTCTATTTGTCCACCACAGGTTTGCCAGTCTCATTTATGACTCCCATTTGGTGCATTTTTAAGTCTCTATCTGATTTTTAAATCAGATGAATAGCAGTACTTAGAAAGGTTTTGCATTTGTATGGGAGAGTAAATTCATTTTTTAAAAATTTAAAAATCACATAGTGGTAAGTGCCATGCAGATTATTTTAATCTCATTGTGTATTTTTTTTTAAAAAAAATGTTTTTCTTACTGATTTTAGAGAGAGGGAGAAGGATAGAGAGCTATAGTAAACATGAGAAAAAAATCATGGATTGACTGCTCCCTACTGGCGATGCTCATGTGCCCTGATAGGAAATAGAACTGGTGACCTCCCGGTTCATGGGTCCACGCTCAATCACTGCGCCCAGCTCGTGTTTTGTTTTTGTTTTGTTTTTTAAATTGGGTGCTTGGTTGTGTTCAAAGTAAACAGATTGTTCCTCCCCAAAACTTTTTTGTTTTTCTTAAAGAAAAGCTAACCAATACCCAGGGGCCGGTATCCGTGGGATGTCCCAGGTGCCTTCATTCTGAATCAATGAACTGTCCTCACCGGGGGCAGCGCGCACAGGTCCCCCGGAGGAGGTCGTGCGCGCGCGGCGCTGGGGGTGAGGGGCCGCGCAGGACCCGGTTGTGGGGACGGACGCGCAGACCGTTTCCAGCACTGCCCCCGGCCCCGCCTCAGTGCGCAACGCGCGTGCGTGCGTGCGTGCGTGCGTGTGGAGGGTGGGGTTGCTTTCGTGCACGGCAGGGTTGGGGTGGTGGGGTGCTTGCCGCTCAGGTCCTAGCAGCTGACACAAGACTTTGTAATGCTCTCCAAATAATGAAACTTGGCTTCTCTCTCGCCCACGAATCATTTATGGGGGAAGCGAAAATCCCTTATGATTTCGGGGTGCGACAACGCGGGTGATATACCAGCCAGAGCGAAGCGCTCCATCGACAAGACCCCGGGTGGCTTACACCCCTGCCAGGACCGTGCGTGCAGCGTGCGGTCCGTTCCGCCCAGTGCATGCTGGTCGGCTTCCTTGTCTCCGTCCGGCGCAGCGTCTGCGCTTTCCACCTGCGCCCCCGTCCCGGTCCGCGCTCCCTGCCTCTCCGCCTGCGCCCTCTCCAGGGCACCCGCCGCAGCCCTGGCGCTCCCCGCGGGCCCCGAGGCCGCCTGCGCCCTGTGCCAGCGCGCGCCCCGCGAGCCGGTGCGCGCCGACTGCGGCCACCGCTTCTGCCGGCCGTGCGTGGTGCGCTTCTGGGCCGAGGAGGACGGGCCCTTCCCCTGCCCCGAGTGCGCCGATGACTGCTGGCAGCGCGCCGTGGAGCCCGGCCGCCCGCCGCTCAGCCGCCGCCTGCTGGCCCTCGAGGAGGCGGCCGCAGCGCCCACGCGCGACGGCCCGGCCTCCGAGGCGGCCCTGCAGCTGCTGTGTCGCGCCGACGGGGGTCCGCTGTGCGCCGCCTGCCGAATGGCGGCGGGGCCCGAGCCGCCCGAGTGGGAGCCCCGCTGGAGGAAGGTGCTGCGCGGCAAGGTGCGCAGGAGCGGTGCCTGGGCGCCGCTATCCCCTTCCCGACCCCGGTCCCTGCCCCGGACGGCGCCCTGACCACCTTCCCCAGCCTCCGGACAATGCCCTGTTACCAAATCCCCCACTTAGCAGGTGCTCTGTCCCTTCTCCCATCCCCCATCCCCAGAAGGTGTCTGTGGGCCTCCCCATCTTCTGCCCATCCTTTTCCCCTATGGGCAGTCCTTCTCCCCATCCCAGACGGTGTCCTGCTGTGGGGTCCGCTCTATGTCTAGTTCTCTAGGCCTTACTGCCCCTCCTCCATGCATGATGGAACCCGGTGGCAGCCTCTCCCCCACGGGTGAGCCCTCTGAGGCTGTCTAGCAGATAAGTCCCTCCCTGTTCCAGGCTCCGCCCCTCCCACAGATTTCTCACCGCCTCGTAGCCCTCCCTGAGCCTCTCCTTACCTGCACTGCGTGTGGTGTCTGACCCTGGGTGGAAACCCACCAACTGGCAACCCAGGGACCCACCCTTTTCGGTTGTGGGTGCTCAGAGTAGTTAATGAGAGAATAAGGAGCCAGCCAGACTAGCCGGATTCTCCTCCTGCTGGGGGCTCTGCCCACCTACCTGGTCAGTGCACAGCCAGTGATGGTGCCCAATGGGCCCTGGGTGTGGGCGTGGTGTGGGCGTGCTCACCCCAAAGGGGGCATGCAGGGTCTTGGATCTAGTGTGGCCCTGCCAGGGCCATTCCTTCTGAAAAGGATATGGTGATTGTTTTTTGCAAATATCCATCCCTGTGCTAGTGACAATAACACTGGAAACTGAGGGACACTCGTGTCCAGTTTGTTGGTTAGATCCTTAGCACAGGATTTTCTAAGAGGCTTCTTCTGGAAGCAAGCTTAGGGAGGGGGGGTGAGGGGGGTCACTAAGACCCCTCTGGTATCTGCAGCCTGTTTGCATCAGTCTGGCAGGCCAGGACCATGTAGTCGGGCCTTCTTGATAGTCAGATCTTTAGTAATGTCCCCTGGATTGGGCTAAGGGAGGGGTGTCCTAGACCTTCAGGGGTGGTCAGCCTCCTGGTAACCAGCGTCTCTTCCCAGGAGAATAAGGGGTCTGTGGAGATCATGAGGAAAGATCTGAATGATGCTCGGGACCTGCATGGCCAGGCCGAGTCTGCTGCTGCTGTGTGGAAGGCAAGTCGGGGTGGACCTGGGTCTGCGGGAATGAGGGGACATAATGGAGGCTTGACTCTAGGTGGCAGGGCCTGGGGAAGGAGCTGAGCCCTCCGTAGCAAACTTTTTCTCCTTGAGGGGTCAGCATGGGGCTGGGGTCCTGGGTGCAGCCTGAGGACACAGGTGCCCTTCCCTGCCGCCTGCCCGCAGGGACACGTGATGGACCGCAGGAAGAAAGCCCTGACCGACTACAAGAAGCTTCGGGCTTTCTTTGTGGAGGAGGAGGAGCGCTTCCTGCAGGAGGCAGACAAAGAGGAAGGGTCCCCCGAAGACGAGGATGCCGACCCTGCAGAGAGGTTCAGGTCCCTCCTGCAGGCCCTGTCGGAGCTGGAGCAGAGGCACCGCAACCTGGGCCTTAGCATGCTGCTCCAGGTGGGCCCTGGCCCCGTCCTGAAAGCCTTAAGCTACCAAGAGAGGGCTTAAGGCTAGGCCTGGCCGTGGTTTGGGGCCGAGTTTCAGGAATGAGTAATCCAGCAGACTCCCCGGCCTCCGTGTTACTGGCGATCTTTCCTGAGGGAGGGCTGCGCCAGGCCCTTGTCCTACCCTAGCACCCTGCAGGAAGGCGGCCATCTGACCCTTTCCCCGCCTGTCCACTCACCCTGTGTCTGAGGCTTGCCCTGGAGGCTCTGGGTTCTTCCTACCCCTCTGATCTGAGCCAGCAGCCCCCACCCTCCCCTTCTCGGCTGGGAAGTGCCACTTCACTCAGGGAGGGCTTGTTATTAGCTGCGGGAAGGTGGTGGTGTGGGGTGATCATAATGGGAGGCTTGGCTTCAGCCTTGGGGAGCTGCCTGTGGCTGGTGGAACTGGGGCATGGCCACCTGGATTTTAGGACAGCAGCTCCCTCCTCTACCTCCTCCTCTCTCCCTGTCTCTCTCTCTCTCTGCAGTGATGCCAGGCAGAGGAAGCTGGCTCGACGGTGGCCCAGCCTCCAGCAGCTCCATCCGCCTCCTTCAGGACCCTGGCGGGTCTCCACCTAGGTGTGACTGGGCCTCCTACCGTAGGTGCCACCTTGGGCTGTCCCTCAGTATTGTCGGTGTTTTCTTTCCCTGGGTGTTTGTGTTTCTGGGCTGTAAAGCCAGCCTCGCTGTGGAGACCTGAAGCGGTGGGGAGGTATCAGTAACTCAAGTGTATCCTGTTCTTTCTCTTCATAAAGTTGTTATTGCTGTTGCCGAGTCTCTTCACGTCTGCCTGGGATCTCCGTGATCGTTGTCCAGACCTGGCACCTGCCCCCTTTAAATGCTGCCCATGATGGGCCTTGTTCTACTCAGGTGTAAAGACCCCTGTCTGAGCATCGGGCAGAAGAGTTAAGTTTGGGGTAACCATCAAAGGAAAGGGAGGCCCAGGGTGCCCAGGTGGGGAGGATGGGCAGGTAGATCAGCCTGTCACTCCTGCTCGAGGCCCTGACAGCATGTGTCCCCGCAGATCACCCACAGCTCAGTTTCTCTGTGCAGTGATGCCCCTGGTTCTCCTGGGTCTGGGAAGTCAGCCCCCTCCGCACCTCACCTGCAGCTCTATTCTCTCAGTGTGTCCCCTTGCCTGCTCACTTCATCAGGTCCCTTAGGAGCAGGTTGGCATGCTGTCATTCTGCTGCACCCCTGGCTTCCCTTGCTGTGTAGTTCCTCCCATAGATGAATTTAGCAAAATCCATGACTTAGTGGCAGTGTCATTGTATTGATGAGTTCAAGGGCCAAAAATGCCATACGGTGATAGGACAAGGGGTCCCAGTGCATTGGCATAGACATTTAGGATGGTTTCTGAGTCACTCCGGATTAGCAGCTTTGTGATCAATGGGCCATTTCTGACAAAGCTTTTTGGACTTGGGTGCCACAGGCTCAAGTTTAAGGCCGGCACTCCTGGAGCCAGGATCAGGGTTTGCTCACATCCCTCCTCCCTCTGTCCCCTCGAGTGCCCCGTGACTGGGTGGAGCTTCTGCAGGTGGGTCTTCTCTTCAGTGTGCTCCCACTTCCCACCTTCATCAAGTGGGGGACCCAGGGCAGCTGGCCCAGGCTCCTGTGCACTGAGCCCAGATGCCCACTGGGAGGCCTCTCAGTTGGAGACTCCTGTGCAGCTCAGTAAGATGATGCCCGGGGGGCGGGGCTGTGGAGAGACACGAGATCCACCAGCACAGACTTGCTTGCTTTCTGACAGCGACGAGCATCTTTGAGACTCTCGCATGCTGTCTGTGTAAGAATGACTGGCAGAGAGGTGGTTTATTAGAGACAGTCATCATCATGTCAAACCGAATGACTTTGGCTAAATTTTAGCCTTAATAAAGAATCCTGACCCCTCATATCAGGGGTCAGTACTAGGATGCCCTCTGGCCTCTTTCAGACTCTGGGTCTGACTTGGGCTCCAGTGAGGCCTGGCTGCCCCCTCACAGCTCCTCTGAGTGTGGGCAGTGAGAGCTCTGACAGCCTGTTTGTTTGTGGGTTCACATGTTCGGTGCTGAGATGAGGCACTCTGCTTGTCATTTTACCGGAGTTCCGCGGGAAAGTCCCCAGTATTTGGGAACTGTGGCCCATTTTCAATTTCACATCCGTAGTCCAAGGGGAGCAGAGACAAATGCTGAGGATTGTTCCACACTCAGTGGGAGTCTCAGTACATGTTATGAGAAGATACTGACACCTCCTGTGATCCAAACTTGCATGTGGAGACACTGAGCTGCTCCCGGCAGAAATCCTGATGACTGAGGTGTGAGTCGGGATCCCATGTGGGGTGTGGACTGGTGCTACCATTTTGGATAGTATCTTGAGGGTCAAACTAACACATGTGGGAGTCAGGCCAACAGGAGGTTAGGGGGAACCAGTCCCCAAGACCACCCATGTGCAAATTCCAGAGTTTCCCACACCGTTTGGAGTTCAAGAATCCACTATAAATGTTCCCAGAATCACTGATGTGGATTGCTCATGGTGTTGGGGAGAAGGGGCAGGTTAATGGCTGCCAACCTATCCTAGAGGCAGGCTGCTCTGCAGACCTGTGGACTGATGACTTCCCCAGCTCTGTCCTGGGGATGTGGGGTCACAGAACACGGGAACTACCCATGGCACTCTGATAGGAACGCTGCCATAACTTCACTGCCACCAGTGGACAGGCTGGTGCGTGGAATGGTTTCCACAGGTGAGGCAGTTGAGCTTATAAAAATGCCTCTTTAAGGATCACAGCCAGAGTAGCAGACAGATGGAGCCCTAGAAGATACCTGCAGTGGTTCACACTGAGACTACACAGGCAACTCCTGCAAATCTGGAAGAGCCAAAGGAGCTGGGTGAAAACAGGACAGGGTGTGGACCAGCAGGACAGGGGGAGAGGGCCAAACATGTTAAACCAGAGAGAAAACATGCCTGCCCGTGGCTCTGCATTGCTGCTGCATTCTGCAGCGCAGCTGCCAGGTGTCATCTGATTTAGGGTGTGCTTGTACCTGGCTGCAGAGGGAGCGGACAGGGAAGCAGGCGTCCCAGACTGGGGAAGGGGGAGGTCAAATGGGGGGTGGAGGGATGGAGAAGGCCAAACCCCAGGGACACAGGGCTGGACTGGGCCACTCAATGGGGCTGAGGGCACCATGCTGATGCAAATGAAAGCCAAACAAAACACTGTGTAAACTTAAAATGCATGCACACAACAACTACTGGTTGTAAGAACTTAAAATTGACAAGTGGGACCCATTAGGATAGTTGTCTGTGGGCGGGGGAGGAGGATGAGTTGAGGGTGAATTTTCTCTGGACTCCCATTTTGAGATTCCTCCAGAGGCCAAGGCTGAGCCAGATCCCCACCCCCATCCCCCATCATTTCCTTTGGCCACGCTGGATCCCCATTCACCCTGATGTCCCTGTGCCCGCTCCGCTGTTTGTACTGGTGGTCCAAAGCCCTACCTTTGCGCCACCATTTCTTGTTGGGCCTGGGAAGGGGCCAGGAGCAGACAGAGTGGGTGATTGAGGACATGACTCAGGCAGGGAGGTTCCGGGTGGAGGGAGGCGGTGAAGCAGTTTTGTGGGTCCCAGAATCCCACCTGCCCCATCAGGTGGCTCAAGCCTGAGCTGCTCATTTCCTCGCAGGAGTCTAACACGGTTCAGAGATGTGGTATAAATGACACAGACACAATGGTCCTTTTTCTTTATAATTTTTTGGGTTGTTTGGTTTATTTCACCTCCATTCCTTACGAGGGATGTGGTAGTGAGCCACTTGACAGATCTTGCAAGTATATATAAAACCACTAAGTAATGATGTCTCGGGCAAAACGTCATCAGTACAACACAGTCAAATAACAACCAGTTCGAATTTAACAGGACACAGTATCGACCTCTAGTTTTTTTTTTTTGTTTGTTTTTTTTTTGTGTGTGTGTGTGTGTGTGTGTGTGTGTTTTGTGTTTGTTTTTAACAAGGAAGTTTTGCACAAATAAGAGTGGGCAGGTTTAAATAAAATCAACAGAAAAGGGAACATGCTGGTCATAGATACAGACCCCTCGTGTCTCCTGTCAGAACAAGACCCCTCTCTTCGGAAAGTTTCAGTCCCACGCTCTGGATAAGCCAGCGGATTCCTTCTGTGACCAGAGCATGGCGTCTCCTGCCCCGCAGCTGTACTGGTTGGTGGCCTTTGCTCATGGATTCATTTCTTTATAGACGTGATGCTCGCGGTTGGGCTCCAGCACACCACTCTCGTCTAGCGAAACCCAGACGGCCTGTGAGCTGGCAACACTTGTGGGCGAGGCCAGCCTGTCTTGGGCTCCTTATTGGGGCCCCTAACCAGGTGGGGTAGGGAGCATGCGCACTGCTACACACTCTGGGCCACCAGCATTGGAGGAAACCGGGGATTGGCCGAACAGGGAGGCCTGGGCCTTCGGGCAGCAGAGGCGATTATGTGGTTTGGCCTCCTGGGACCCCAGCGTGCAGACTACTGCGCTACATGTTCTGGCGCCTGAACCCAACACAACGAAGTGATTTTGCAAGTCTTGTCCGATTGGAAGAGTCACAGGGCTCTATGCCACAGCAGCCAATGGGGCTCCTGTGATGCAGTACGCCTTCATCCCATTGGCGGGCACAGCACTTAGCGGCCGCCTCTCCCACCGTGGGTTCAGGCTGCTGCAAGCTGGCTGGCCATCTGCAACTTGAGGAGCTCAACAAACTGG
Source organism: Pipistrellus nathusii (assembly GCA_963693515.1). Lineage (NCBI taxonomy): Eukaryota > Metazoa > Chordata > Mammalia > Chiroptera > Vespertilionidae > Pipistrellus > Pipistrellus nathusii. The sequence goes on along the minus strand of OY882862.1, from coordinate 5,656,781 downwards.
GCCACGTGGTCCTGTGCAGATCGGTGTCCTGCCTAACATCCAGGCTGTGCTTCTGTGACTGAGCACTTCAGAGTCGTCCACGTAGCCAGCAAAGAGCTGCTATGCGCCCTCCCATTTCTTTCCTAGTTCCCTGTCCTCCCTTGTCCTGTGCAGCAGAGGTCAGTAATGAGACAAGGTTGGCGCATGAGCTGGCAATGGACCTGGCTCTTAAGTAGGAACAGTGTACACAGAAGATCCTGGTCCAGGACCAGGGCGGCCAGCTGTGCATGTGGGGTAGGGAACATGGATGGACATGTCACTGCAGGTGTTTATGTTCTTGCCCAAGGGGTGCCCTCCATGGTCTGGGTCCCTCTGGGAGCAAACCACAGGCAGAAATCGTTCCTGGGCAAAAACTTGGCTCAGTGCTGGATTCCACTGGGCTCTCCCCTCCTACTGGTTCACAAAGGCCTTTCCCACCAGTGCTGCTTTAATGCCTCCAGCTAGAATATAAAGCTCTGTTAGCTCCTGGTAGGATTCAGGACATGCTGCCCCAATCCAGCAGCTGGGCATATTGAATACTTTAAGCTGAAGGGTTTGAGGAAACACCAGACAGGAATGTCACTGACCTCCCCCGCTCCCCACCTTGTCCTTCTCCCCTGAAATATGCCCAAAACCCTCAAGGGAGAGACGGCCTCCCCATACCCAATGGGAAGGAGCACCCTGATCTGTGAACACAAAAGGGATGCCAAGAAGAATCCTAACAGGCCTTGCTAAGGTTTTCTCGCTCACTACTATACCTCATGCTCCTTGACCTGTCACAGTTACCCACAATATCCACTATTCAAACACTCAGGCCAAACTATTTTTTATTTTTGAGCCTGCATCTTCTTAGGAAGGCTCCCCAAGTCCTATAAAGTAACTTTGTTGGCTTTTCTCCTGTTAATCTGTCAGTTTAACTTTCAGACCCTGCCAAGGACCCTAGGAGGGTCGAGGAAAACCTTTCTTCCTTACACTCGGGCACCTTTCTCACGTTGTGTGATAAAACCTAAGGAGGTAGACCTGGCTGTGGCTAAGGAGGTTGGGCATCAATGACTCCAGGGGTGAGACCCCTGTGGAGTCAGCAGGCCTCACTGGGTTGAGGATAAGGAAAGGTTAGGCTGGGAAATGTGTGAACTTCTAGGATGGTCTTTTGTGCAGAAGGGACACATCTATGTAAACGCATCAAGCAATAGGAAACATGCATGCACTTACTGGTAAAGAAAAGTTACAACTTGTTGGGATACTACTATTTGTGCCCCAGACAGGGACGGAGGAGAGAATTTCAGACGTGTGAAAATGTAAAAAAGAAATTGTGCTGGCCCAATTAGATTGGAGAGGGAAGACTTAATTCTTTACTATTGTGAGTTTTCAAGATAGCAGCAGAGTAGGTGGATCTTTCTCGCACCTCCTCTAGAACCAAAGTGGAACTAAAACTAAATTGGGGAACATTCACCCTGAATTACCAACTAAAGACTAGCTGAAGAGGGGACTTTACGCCAGGAAGAGCAGAAATCACCTGGTGACCGGCAGGAAGGGAGAGCCATGAGAGGGCTGGCCCTGCTCCAAGAGCAGCAGGCTGAGGGCTGTGGCAATAGATCTTGGCTGCAGGAAGGGGGGTGGTTTCCCCTGAGAGAAGTGAGGCTCCCTAGTCGAGAGCACCAGAGCCAGGAAGAGCTGCCCATGTAGCATCCAGCCCTGAAAAGCAGCGGGGCATCTGTCTGCCGGGGAGAGATGGAGCCCACTGGAGACAAAAACCACATTTTTTAAAAAAAGGGCCAGGACACAGGAATTTTGTTTTGCAGCCTGAGTTTTGACAGAGGAAGGGTGGTGTGGACTAGAGTCACCTGAGCAGAGTCTGAGGTGGGAGGCATTGGGGAGAAACATGGGAGAGCAACTACTAGGATACCTCCACTTGGTTATTACCCACCCTGATACTGCAGCAGCTATTTTCCCTGAGGCACAAGCCCCTCCCAGCAGCAGCTGCAGCAGCAGCAGCCGCCGCCTAAGGAACCTAGCCTTCTGGGATACAACTCACCCCGCCCTCAGGAATCCTATTTGCCCCACCCTATATCTCCACCACTGCTGAGGAGGCAGCAGCAGAGGCAAAGCCTAAGCGTCTGGGCAGTCTCAGGGGGATCAGTGACTGGCTTTGGAAGGGGCCATTCCTAGGGACCTTCCTAAGGAACTGACTAGTGCTTTCTTCTCACGGGAGAGCTTATAGCAACTTCCAGCTTCTGCCTATGAGGGGCTCTGCCCTGTCAAGGTCAAGGAAATATTCTGGGATGGATTCAGACAGTTGGCTCTGGAATGGGGGGAACACACTGATGATCTTCCCTGAAGTCTAAATAACATCTACCCCTCACGGGAGACCCACAGGTCCTATCCTCCCAGAAGGTTTTTCAGAAATAGGTTTTTCAATGACTAAGTTTGACAGCTGTTGGAAAGGCAGAAGCAGGTGGAGGCGATCCCAGAGTGCCTTGGCACAGATGCTGACTTGCCCCTGGACTCTGTGCTGCTGAAAAGAGGACCTTGGAGTGCAGCTTTCCTCCTCCTGTGCACTGCCCAGCCCAGCAGATGCAGCCACTAACTGTGGATGGCTTGAAGCTTTGAACAGGACACAAAATAAATGTGGATAGCATCTGATGTTGGCTATCTTATATGAGGCCCGGAACCGGCATACAAAAGTCAGTCTCAGTTAAAATAAGAGCAAGATCCACAGGGAGATCCCAACAGGCGCTAACCTCCCCATTTAAAAAAATAATTTTAAAAACACTTTTCCTTTTCCTATTCTTCATTCTTATTTTTTCCTCCTTATTTTCTTTCTTCCTTCATTTTTCTTCTCATATTCTTTCCCCCCCTTTCATTATTATTGTTCTGTTTTCTCTTTCCTGATTCTCTTTTGTGGTTGTTTTTATCGCTGTTTGCAGTGTTCTGTGTTTTGTGTTTTTTTTTTTTTTTGTTTGTTTGTTTGTTTTTTTAAGTTTTTGTTTTATTTTGTTTCAGCACCAGTACAACAGCTCACATGACATGGTTAGGGTTAAGACTCGCAGTCAGCCAGCCTGAGGGGATATCCCACCCAATATGGGTCAACAGTAATCAAGACCCAATTGCAACAGGAGAGCCCAAATAAACTGCACAGGGGACATTTCTAGAATGTCCAGCTCAGGAGATCAAGGAGGCTGCACCACTGGGTGCCACAGAACACTTACTCCATAAGGCCACTCCACCGAGAATAGGAATGCTGGCGGTTGTATCTCACACTTAGAAGCAAACTCAAAGATACAGTTAAAGTGCGGAGACAGCCCTGTGAATGAAAGAAAAAGAGGAATCTCCAGAAAAAGACCTAAATGAAATGGAGGCAAGCAATTTGTCAGATGTAGGGTTCAGAGTAATGACCAAAAGGATGCTCTAGGAACTTAGTGAGAACTACAAGGAACTTAATGGAAACTACAGAGAACTTGGAACTACAGCATGACAAAGGACATAGAAACCATAAATGAGAACCAGTTGTAAATGGAGAATACCATATCTGGCATCTAGAATACACTCAAAGGACTTAGAAGTAGGTTCAATGAAGCAGAGGATCAAATAAAAGATATGAAAGTTAAGACAGAATGAAGTACCCAAATCAGAGCAACAAAAATAAAAAATGAGGATAGTTTAAGGGAACTTTGGGACAATGTGAAGTGTAATAATATTTGCACCAGAGGGGTAGCAAAATGAAAAGAGAGTGAGCAAGGAACAGAAAACCTGTTTGAACAGATAATGTCAGAAAACTTTGCTAATCTGATGAAGGAAGAAAATCACATCTTTCTGCCCTGAGCATAGAGTCCCAATCAAGGTGAACCACACCAAGACATATCTTAATTAAAATGGCAAAGATTTTAAAAAGAGAATCTTAAAGGTAGAAAAAGGGAAACAGTTGCCCACAAGGCATCCCCATAAGGCTGTCAGTGATTTTTTTTTTTTAAACAGAAATAAGACCAGAAGAGACTGGCATGAAGTATTCAAAGTAATAAAAAGCTAGACCTGAAAGCAAGACTACTCTATTAATTAAAATTAAAATTGAAGGTAAAATAGTTTCCTGGACAAAAATGGCTAAAGAAATTCATTACCACCAAACCAGCATTATAAGAAATGTTGAAGGGACTATGTTATGAAGATGAAGAAATATATATATAGAGAGAGGAATGTAGGTATAAAGAAAAAATGTCAAAAAGTACCTATCAGTAATAACCTGATTTGTAGGTGGATTAGCTACTCCAATAAAAAGACACAGGATAGCTGAATGGATCAGAAAACATGACCCAAGTATATGTTGTCTACAAGAGACCTACCTCAGAACTAAAGATTCATATATACTGAAAGTATAGAGATGGAAAAATATTTTCCATGCAAATGGGAACAAACAAAAAAAGCTGGGGTAGCAATATGCATATCTTATAAATTAGACTTCAAAATAAAGGCCATAAAAGAGGTCACTACATAATACTAAAGGGATTGATCCAACAAGAGGACATAATTATTGTAAACATATATACATCCAATATAGGAGCATCTAAATATATGGGGGGGAAAACCTATTGTACTTTAAGGGAGAGATAGACAACAATATAGTCATAGTAGGGGACTTTCACACCCTACTGTCATCACTGGATAGACCTTCCAGACAAAATAATAAACAATGAAACAGCAACTTTAAAGGACATTCTGGATCACATGGATTTAATTGATATTTATAGAACGTATTATTTCAAAGTAGCAAAATACACATTCTTCTCAAGTGCACACAGAACATTCTCAAAGATAAACCACATGTTAGGATACAAAATGTCTTAACAAATTGAAGAAGATTGAAGTCATACTAAGCATATTCTTGAATCATAATGATATGAAACTAAAAAGAACTACAAACAAACAAACCTCAAAAACACCTGGAGGTTCAATAGCATGTTATTAAACAATGAATGGGTTACCAATGAAATAAATAAATGAAAAATAACTTACAAATAAGTGAAAATGAACTCACATCAACCTCAAATGTATGGGACACAGCAAAAGCAGTCCTGAGAGGAAAGTTCATAGCATTACATGCCATCTCAAGAAGCAAGAAAAACTCAAATAAATAATCTAACCTTATATCTAAATTAACTAGAGAGAGAACAACAAGAAAAGCACAGAGTAAGCAGAAGAATGAAAATAATAAAGATTGTGCCCTACCAGGTGTGGCTCAGTGGTTGAGCATTGACCCAGGAACCAAGAAATTACCTGTTTGATTTCCAGTCAGGGCATATGCCCAGGTTGCCAGCTCCATCCCAGTGTGGGGCATGCAAGAGGCAGCCGATCAATGATTCTCTCTTACGTTGATGTTTCTATCTCTCTCTCTCCCTTTCCCTTCCTCTCTAAAATCAGTAAAGATATATTAAAAAAAATAATAAAGATTAGAGCAAAAAAAAAAAATGACACAGAGTCTAAAAAAATACAAAAGAGCTGAAACCAGTTTGGCTCAGTGGATAGAGCGTTGGTCTGCAGACTGAAAGGTCCCGGGTTCCATTCTGGTCAAGGGCATGTACCTTGGTTGCGGGCATGTCCCCAGTAGGGGGCGTGCAAGAGGCAGCTGATTGATGACTCTTATAGATGTTTCTAACTATCTCTCTCCCTTCCTGTCTGTAAAAAATCAATAAAATATATTTTAAAAAATACAAAAGAGCAATGACAGCAAGAGTTGGTTCTTTGATGTTTCTATGAATCTGGTTCTATTTTTTGTTCATTAGTTTATGTTGTTCATTATATTCCACAAATGAGTGATATTATGTAATATTTATCTTTCTCTTAGCGTATCGAACAGACTGTACAACCTGTGAGGGGAGGTAGGGAGTCAGGTGGTAAGAGATCAACCAAAGGACTTATGTGCATGCATCTGAGCAAAACCAATGGACACAGACAGTAGTGGGGTGAGAGCTTGTGCTTGGGGGTGGGGGTGGCTGGGGAGAGGTCAATGGGGGAAAAGGAAATGCATGCAATACTTTAAACAATAAGGAATTTAAGTTTTTAAAAAAGAGTTGGTTCTTTGAAAAGAAAAACAACATTGATGAGCCTCTAGTCAGACTCTCCAAGAAATAGAGAGAACCAAAATAAAATCAGAAATGAAAGAGGCAAAGTAACAACTGACATCACAGAAATACAAAGAATTGTAAGAAAATACAATGAACATCTATATGCCAACAAATTGGGCAACCTGAGTGAAATGGAAAAATTTCTAAAAACATACAATCTTCCAAAACTGAATAAGGAAGAATCAGAAAACTTACATAGACCATTCACAACTAATGACATTGAAGCAGTAATAAAAAACTTTCATCCCTAACCAATTTGGCTTAGTTGATAGATCATCAACCTGATAACTAAAGGCTGCCCCTAGGTTCTATTCTGGCCAAGGGCACATACCCCGGTTGCAGGCTCAATCCTCAGTGTGGGGCGTGCAGGAGGCAGCCAATCAATGATTCTCTCTCATCATTGATGCTTCTATTTCTCTCTCCCTCTCTGAAATCAATAAAAATATATTAAAACACAAAACTTCCAACAAAGAAAAGTCTGGACCAGGTAGCTTCACAGGTGCTTTTCCCAACATTCAAAGAAGAACTAACACCTATCCTCCTCAAATTATTCCCAAAAAATTCAAGAGTAGGGAGGCTTCCATACTCTTTTTACAAGGTCAGCATTATCCTAATTCCAAATCAGATAAAGACATTACAAAGAAAGAGAATTACAGGCCAATATTCTTGATGAACACAGATGCTAAAATCCTCAACAATATATTAGCAAACCAGATCAATCAATACATTAAAAAGATCATACACCCTGACCAAGTGTGATTTATTGCATGATTGCAAAGCTAGTACAATACCCGCAAATCAATGAATGTGATATCACATAAAATGAAAGGTAAAAGTCACATGATCACATCAATAGATGCAGAAAATGCATATGACAAAAATCCAGCACCCATTTTTCCCCTCCATTGCTCCCCTCCATCAGGTTCCCACTTTACCCTCTGCCCTTTCCCCACCCCCCATTGTCCTCATCCATGGGTACACAGTTTTTGTTCAGTTTCTTCCCGCACCCCCCACTCCCCTTTTCCCCGAGAATCATCAGTTCACTCCCCTTCCATGCCTCTAATTCTATTATATTCACCAGATAATATTGTTCATCAAATTTTTTAATTCCCTTGGTTTTTAGATTCACTTGATGATAGTTACATATTTGTTGTTCATAATTTTTATCTTTATGTTCTTCCTCTTCCTAAAGAACCCCTTCAGCAATTCATATAATTCTGGTTTGGCGGTGATGAACTACTTTAGCTTTTTTTTTTTATTTGTGAAGCTCTTTATCTGGCCTTCAATTCTGAGTGTTGGCTATGCTGGGTAGAGTATTTATGGCTATAGGTTCTCGCTATTCATCACCTTGAATATTTCTTGCCATTCCCGTCTGGCCTGCATGGTTTCTGTTGAGAAATCAGCTGACATTCGTATGGGTGCTCCTTTATAGGTAACTACCTGCTTTGCTCTTGCTGCTTTTAATATTCTCTCTTTGTCTTTTGCTCTTGGAATTTTAATTATGATGTATCTTGGTGTGGTCCTCTTTGGATTCCTTTTGTTTGGGGTTCTGTGCACTTCCTAGACTTGTAAGTCTAATTCTTTCACCAGGTTGGGTAAGTTTTCTGTCACTATTTCTTCCAATATGTTTTTGGTATCTTGCTCTCTCTCTTCTTCTGGGACCCCCATAATTCTGATGTTGGTTCACTTGAAGTTGTCCAAGAGGTTTCTTATATTATCTTCAACTTTTTGGATTCTCTTGTCTTCTTGCTTCTGTGGAGGAGTGTCTTCTGGCTCTTTATGTTCCAAATCTTTGACTTGATTCTTGCAATCTTCCATTCTATTTTTAGGACTCTGTATAATATTTTTTTATTTCACACAATGTATTCTTTATTTCTAGTTGATCCCTTTTTATTTCTAGTTGATCCCTTTTCATATCCTCATAGGTCTCATTTATTTTATTGGCCTTTTCTAGGAAATTCTTGGAAAACCTTATAACCGTGGTTTTAAACTCTATATCCAGTCACTTTTTGTCTTCCATTTCTTTCGTTTGTGATCTGTTTCCTTGGCTCAGCATTTTCACAGCTTCCCTGAGTTGGTAGGGTGGCTTTGTGTGTTAAGGTGTCCTATATGGTTCAGTGGGTTAGTCTCCTAATTACCTGAGGTGCACACTCTTGGTTCACCCCTTTGTGGACTGTGTGTACAGTCTTATTGTAGTTAAGTCTTGATTGTTGTTGGTATCACTGGCAGGAACTGACCGCCAGACCAATTGGTTGTGAGGATCAGCTGTGTCTATGCCGGGAGACAGCCTTATTTGACTAGACTTGGAAAATTGCAAAAGCCTCTGTGTTCAGGTTGGATGGGGTGGAGTTTCAGGGCTCTGCCTACAGCCTTGGCTTCCTGTCAGCCCCACCCTAAGAGGTTCCTGAGTGTCAGTGTTCCTCAGTATCCTTTGGTACTCGCTGCTTTGGTACTCGCTGCAAGCACCTCTGAGAGAAAGGTGCCCTTGAGGTTTGCCCACTACCAGACAATCTAGTCTCTCCCACAATGTGCCTGGAACTGGGGTTCAGTGCAGTTGGAAGTGGGGTTGGAAGTAGGGTTCAGTGCAGTCTGGAGCTTTTGTCTCCTTCCCGCTAGAGTAATTCAGTGGCACAGTAAACAGTCTGTCCTCTGAGCACAATGTGAGCACCTTCAGGGCTCTGCCTTTCACCACTCCCCTGAGTTTCTGCCTTATAGCCCAGGTTCCTTCCGTATAAGCCTGGATCCCCAGGGTCTGGTCTAGAACTGGGGTTCAGTGCAGTTGGAACTGGGGCTCAGCACAGTCCGGAGCTTTTGTTCCCTTCCCACTAGGGCAATCTAGAAGCAGAGTCAACAGTCCGCCCTTTGCGCACAATGTGAGCACCTCCGAGGCTCTGCCTTTCGCTGCTCCCCCTAGTTTCCACCTTACAGCCTAGAATCCCTCTGTATGAGCCTGGGTCCCCAGGGTCTCGCCCAGAACTCGAGTTCAGCACAGTTCATAGCTTTTATCTCCTTCCCACTAGGGAATGCCAGCCAGGCACTCAGCCACCCCCTCCTCTCCGACTCCATCCTCTCCCCGCATGTACACCGTGTCTCCTTACCTTAGGCTTTTACAGCTCCTCTGATTTTCCTTCTGGTTTTCTCTTTACTTCTAATTGTAGATAGTCAGTCAACTTTCTTGTAGTTCTGGATAATGTCCATTTTGTATTTTAGTTGTATTTTTTTGAAATTGTTGTGTGAGGCTACAGTTAGGCATTTACCTATGCCGCCATCTTGGTTTCTCCTTCTCCAGCACTCATTTATGATAAAAGTACTCAGCAAGGTATGAATAGAGGGGTTGTATCTTAACATAGTAACGTATATGAAATACCTTCAGCCATTATCATGCTCACTGGCCCAAAACTGAATGCATTTACTTTATGATCAGGAACAAGATAGGGATGTCAGCTTTCACCACTCTTATTCAACTGGAAGTCCTAGCAATACTGATGAGACAAGAAGAAATAAAAGGCTCTGACCAGTTTGGCAGTGGATAGAGCATCAGCCTGAGAACTGAAGGGTTCCAGGTTAGATTCCGGTCAAGGGTATGTACCTTTGGTTGATGGCACATCTCCAATAGGAGATGTGCAAGAGGCAGCTGATCAATGTATCTCTCCCATTGATGTTTCTGACTCTCTGTCCCTCTCCCTTCCTCTCTGTAAAAAAAATCAATAAAATATATATTTTTTTTTCAAAAGAAGAAATAAGAGGAATCCAAACTGGAAAGGAGAAAATAAAACTGTCATTATTCACAGATGACATATTATTCATAGAAAATCCTAAAGTATCCACCAAAAAATCTACTGGATCTAATAAATAAATTTGGCAAAGTAGCAGGATACAAAATATCTAGAAACCAGTGGCATTTTAATACACCAATAACATACTATCAGAAAGAGTAATTAAGAAAACAATCCCATTTACCATTACAGCAGAAAAATTAAGATATTAGGAATAAAGTTAACCAAGGAAGTAAAAGACCTGTACTCAGAAAAGTACAGAACATGGCCCCACGAGGGTGGGGGTGCCCAGGAACAACTCCAGGCCAGGTGGGGTAAAGGGTGGTGTGTGGCAGGCAGGATTGGCAGAGGCAGGGGCTATGCTGTGGGACCCAGGAACAGCATGCAAGGTTGGTGACTGGCATGGGGCTGGGCCCATGGGCTCATTGAAGCTGGAAGGTCCCACTCGCTGCCCTGGCTGGCCTCAGCCCTCACAGCCCTGGCTTGTCCAGAAGGTCATTGGAAAGAACGTCTGGAAGGTCATTCGGCTATCTGGTCTAATTAGCATATTATGCTTTTATTATTATAGATAGTCAAACTGTGGAAGCCACCCAAATGCCCATCAGCAAATGAGTGGAAACAAAAGTTGAAGTACATTTACACAATGATACTAGTTGGCCATAACTAGTATTACAAGAAGAAAATCTTGTAATACTTTCAATATTAAAGATAAATTTTTTAAAAAGAAGGAAAATTTTACCTTTTGTAACAGCATGATTGGACCTGCAGAGTATTATACTAAGTGGAATAAGCCAGTCAGAGAGAGACAGATACCATATGATTTCACTTATATGTGAATTCTAAAGGATGAAAAAAAAAAAATAGAAACAGACTCATAGATACAGAGAACATTCTGACAGTTATTAGAGGGGAAAGGTTTTGGGGGGGGCCTTGGTAAAAAAAGTGAAGGGATTAAGAAGTACAAATTGTTAGTTACAGAATAGTCACAGAGAAATAAATTATAGTATACAGAATACAGTCAATAATCTTATATAATAAAAGCCTAATATGCTAAGAGTCTGGTCATCTGGTTGTCCATTCAACCAATCAAAGCATAACATGCTAATGATATGCTAAGGCCACTCAACTACTTGTTATGATGTGCACTGACCACCCGGGGCAGACAGTCAACTGATCAACCAGTTGCTATGACGTGCACTGACAACCAAGGGACAGACTCTCTGACCAGTAAGTTAGATTGCTGCTGGGGTCTGGCAAATCAGGACTGAGAGAGACAGGCTGGACACACCTTGGAGCCCTCCACATCCCTCCCCAGCCCCAATCATGCCTTGCCTGCGCCCTCTTGCAATCTGGGACACCTTGGGGGATGTTAGACTAAAACTGGTGCATGAAATTGTGCACCAGGTCTCTAGTATTGTAATAATTATGTATAGTACGTGGTGGGTACTTGAAATATCAGGGGAACCACTCTGTAAAGTACACGATTTTCTAACCAGGATGCTGTACATCTGATGAATACAGAATCATGTTGAATATAAACTGTGATTGAAAAATAAAAACATATATAAAAATATAAAACAAACATGCACACAAGAAAAACCAGATATTCTCCCAAACATTACCTTACTTCCTAAAGTGAAATCTTGCTCCTTCTGGCCTTCTAGCAAAGACTGCTTTCTCCCCAAATTCTCAGTGTTGCTTCCCACATTATCTCCTCTGGCTCACAGCCAAACCCCTTTTCTGTAGAGTCTTTGCCTGGGGATGAAGCTCACCCACATACCATTTCCATTCAGTCAAACACACCTAGCCTGGCTCCTTTTATTCTAAACCTTGATTGGGCACTCTCCGATTTTAAGCTCTGCCCAATAAACAACAATTTTGAAATTTTCTACCTACTTCTCTCCACAGAAGCCCATCCCTTCAGGGGCTGAAGAGGTTGGGGCGAAGGCAAGGTGATGAGCCGGAAGCGGTGAAGCGAAGAAAGGGTTGGGGCCAGAAACAAAACCTGGAAGTGGTCCAGTGGATAAGGCCATGGGGCCCTGTGAATGAGGATGGGGGTCCCCAGTGGCCGCAAAAGCCCCACCTTCCGGTGGTCCAGACTGGATGCCAGCAAGAAGGTCCCTTGTCCTCAAGGAAGGGTGTTCCCCTGAATGGGACAGAAAGCCGGCCCTCAGGGCCCACCGACCCGTAAGTACCTGTAGAGGGGGTGGGGCAGTGCTCCCAGAGTGGAAAGTGATTTGGGGGGACTTGACAGCTCTCTCCCTGATGTCAAAGTCCATAGACAGGGCTGTGGGGGGTTGCAAGACACTCCTTTGTGAGATGCCCCATGGTGGGGGCAATGGAGGACCCCCGGGGCTCGTGGAGGCTCATGGCTGTCCAAAATGGGGGGCTGGTCTCCCCACGCTTGTGGACCTGGCCCCTGGGTGGGAGGCAACCTGTGAGCAGAAGGCCATCTGCAGTTGGAGCTTTTAGGTGCCTAACACCACTTGCAGAGGTGGGGCGGTAGGCCCCCTGAGTGAGAGGAGCAGGGCACCCTGACCAGTGCTGCTCGCTCATTGGTCCAATGAACAAGGGGGCGGGATTTCTGAACGAGAGGGGGGGCGGGGCCATGCCTACAGGTGAAGGCAGTCAAGTCAACGAGGGGGCGGGGCCAGGTGAACAGCTGAAGGCAGTCATGTCAACAAGGGGGCGGGGCCACGTAAGGAGCCAGAAATGGTGACATAAGCAGGAGAAAGGCTGGTGGGCAGGGACACTGGGGAAAGCCCTGCTGGCCATCAGGCCGGCCTCCCGGCATCAGGGACCTAAACAAGAAGGTTGGGGATCTTGGGGGGCAGGCTAGGTGATCAGTCAGAAGCGGCCAAACCAAGAATGGGTTAGGTGTAGGACTCTCTTTCACGGCCCGCGTAGAAAGAGTTCCAATTCAGGGTTCAGGTTCTGGAGAAGGGCCGCACACAAATGAAAAGAGACTTGAAGAAATTCAACTTGGCAATTTGGGGGGCCAGGCAATAGTCCAACTCTAGTGGGAGAACTACTCTTGCTCTGGCCCTGCCATCCCCTTTTATTGAGGCTTTGGGGAAAACATCTTAGACAACATAAACAAAAATTTACATGTAGCCCTTAGGCAGGAAATAACAGAAACTTTCATGGGACAAACAAGGTAGATTCTGCTTTAGCTAATAATATCTCAACTAAAGGTTAGAGCAATTAAGGTTGCTGACCAGCCTTCCTGGCTTCCTGTCAACATCTCTTTTTTAGTGAAAATGATTTGTTTTCCAGCAGTTGGGGCCAGGGGCAACACCTGGAAGTGGTCCAGTGGATAAGGCCTTGGGGCCCTGTGAATGAGGAAGGGGGTCCCTAGTGGCCGCAAAAGCCCCACCTTCCCATGGTCCAGACTGGATGCAAGCAAGAAAGTCCCTTGTCTTCAAGGAAGGACGTTCCCTATGAAAGGAGCAGAAAGCCAGCTCTCAGGGCCCGGCAACCAGTAAGTATCCCAGAAGGGGCGGGTCAATGCCCCCAGAGTGGAAAATGATTTTCGGGGACTTGACACAGCTCTCTTCCCGATGTCAAAGCCCATAGACAGGGCTGTGGGGGTGGCAGGACACTCCATTGTGAGATGCCCTGTGATGGGGGCGATGGAGCCCCCTGGGGCTCATGGAGGCCCATGGCTGTCCGAAAAGGGGGGCTGGTCTCCCCATGCTTGTGGACCTAGCTCCTTGGTGGGAGGCAACCTGTGAGTAGAAGGCCATCTGCTGAAGAGGGGACAGGGAATGTCCCAGGGCCCGGGGTCCACACTCACTTCCTCCCCAGGCACTACTTCCAAATCTCCTCTGAGGTCAGCAATTCTCTCTCACGCCCCAAGGCTGAATGAGGTTGTGAAGGCAGCCTGGCTTCTCCCTTTACATCAATTCTCTTATTTGCTCTGAACCATCCTGGTGAGGATAGACTAACAGCCTTGTCTGGCACCCTGCCATGGCTCAAGCTACACTGTCTCAGGGCAAATGGGTATTTACTTTGGACCATACCCAGGCTCCCTGCTCTCAAGGAGATCAGCCCCATTGGTTGACATGGATAGAAAGGAAATTCTAATGGAGTGTGATGAGTACTACCATTGACCCTGAGGACCATAAGCAGTGAGAACGTGAGCCCAATATGGGAACATTGTACTGACTTTCTTTAGGATGCGATTCCTAAACAAGAAAGATGAATAAGTACTTGACTACCCTCTTAATCCTGATGTCACGATGGCAGCCTATGAAAGCTGTGTGAAATAAATGGAGGTCTGAAAATCAAGGTGGCTGGTCTATCTTAGAGGTCCATGATGATGGTGAGTGCACTTGTGTGCACTGGCAATGGGCCTGGAGGGGCAGCCACCCACCTTGGGTGGTGCATTTCCTTACTTTGGAATCTCAGAACTGTGGTCTCAACACATTCTGCTTCCTATTACAAATTACACTTTTCAGTTGGTTCTACTTTCCAGGTCCTTTCCTAAGTTTCACAGCCATCCTTGAAACGGGAGGCAGAGTGTGTTAGAAATGAGGGGGTGGGGGTTGGAGGGAGCTAGGAGGAGAAAAATGAGGGAGAAAGGGGGGCAGGGCCTGCGCAGGATGTGGGAAGACTGTGCTAGCGATCTATTGCTGAGAGTCCCCCTACACTAGAGACTTAACGAATACACAGTTATTAGTTCACACTTCTGTGACAAGGAATCAGAGTGGCTCAGCTGGGACTACCGTGGTCTCACCTGAGGCAAGATCTGTGTCACTGAGGGTCTGAGCTGAGTCCGGGGGACTTTGGGATTCAGTTTGCATGGAAGGCCTGACCTGCCCTCTGTTGGTCCCATTCAGTTCTAGGCCATGTGGGTCTCTCCAGATAGCAGCTCACAGTACAGAGGCTTATTCCTCCGTGTGAACTGAGCCAGAGAGAGAACTGATCACAGTGAGCAAGTGGGTAGGCATCAATCTTAAAAACAAACAAACAAACAAACAAACAAACAAAAAACACAAAAACTTTTGAGGTGAGATCAACCAAAGAACTTGTATGCACATATGCATAACCCAGGGACACAGTCAATTGGGCGCTGAAGGCCTGGGGGAGGGGCAGAGATTGGCTAGAAGTGGTCAATGGGGTAAAAAGAGGACATATGTAACACTTTTAACAATAAAGATTTAAAAAGAAATGAAATGGACTTGCTTTAAAATGTTAAATTAATATTTTCCAGTAAATTGCCGGGGGTGGGGGGAAGAGAGAGAGAGAGAGAGAGAGAGAGAGAGAGAGAGAGAGAGAGAGAGAAACATCAAAGTGAGAGAAAAGCATCAATTGGTTGCCTCCTGTATGCACTCTGAATAGGATCATACCCATGACCTAGGTGTGTGCCCTGACCAGGAACCGAACAGCAATCTGTCAGTGCCCAGAATGATGCTCAACCACTCTGGCTGGGCTAGGCATTCTTTAGAACCAAATCATGGAGGTTGTGTTGGATCCCTTTGCCATCATATCACGCTTAATAGCTATCTTGTTATTAAACTATACTTGTGTTCCAGTATAAACTAATAAAGTAGATATGCTAATGTTTAATTAGTCTTTTGTAGTCATATTTATTAATAAGTTGGTCCACAGCTGGGCTTTTTGTATGTGCCAGACTTACTTTTTATTATATCTCTTGCATTAACTTTCCATATTAAACTTACTTTCACATATGTTTATTTTCTACTATTTGGATTTTGTTGAATTTTCTTTAATATCATGAAATATAAACTGTAAAGGTAGTAAAAATCATCCCAGGTCTTTTTTTTTTTTTTTTTTAATCTTTATTGCTCAGATTATTACAATTGTTTCTCCTTTTTCCCCTCATATCTGCCTTCCACCGGGTTTTCTCCCCACCCCTTACCTCCTCCCACTTACCTCCCACTTACCTCCTCCCACTCTTACCTCCTCCCACTCTCCCCCTGCCATTGTCCTCATCTATAGGTGTACAATTTTAATCCAGTCTCTTTCTGCACCCTCACACCCCTTTACCCCTGATAATTATCAATTCATTCCCTTTTTTTGCCCCTGATTCTATTATATTCACCAATTTACTCTGTTCCTGAGATTTTTAATTCAATTGAACTTCTTCCTCTTCTTAAACAATACCTTTCAGCATTTCATATAATACTGGTTTGGTGGTGATGAACTTTAAACTTTTTCTTATCTGTGAAGCTCTTTATCTAACCTTTAATTCTGAATATAACCTTTAATTCAGAATTATCTGAAATGATAATTCTGCTGGATACAGTAATTTTGGTTGTAGGTTCTCGCTATTCATCATTTTGAATATTTCTTGCCATTCCCTTCTGGCCTGTATAGTTTCTGTTGAGAAATCAGCTGATAGTCATATGGGTGCTCCCTTATAGGTAACCAACTGCCTTTCTCTTGCTGTTTGTAAGATCCTCTTTTTGTCTTTTGCCCTTGGCATTTTAATTATGATGTGTCTTGGTGTGTTCCTCTTTGGATTCCTCTTGTTTGTGATTCTGTATGCTTCCTGTACTTGTAAGACTAAATCTTTCACCAGGTGGGGGAAGTATTCTGATATTATTTCTTCCAATATGTTTTCAGTATCTTGTACTCTCTCTTCTTCTGGCACCCCCAAAATTCTGATGTTGGCACGCTTGAAGTTGTCCCAGAGGCTCCTTACACTATCTTCAACTTTCTTGATTCTCTTTTCTTCTTGTTTCGGAATACCTTTGTATTCCAAATCTTTGACTTGATTCATGTGATACTCCAATATGCTGTTGGATCTCTGTATAATATTTTTTTTATTTCAGTTAGTTTATGTTTAATTTCTACTTGGGTCTCAATAAATGTATGGGCCTTTTCTAAGAAATTCATGGAAAACCTTATGTCTGTGGTTTTGAACTCTATATCCAGTCTTTTGTTCTCTTCCACCTCTTTCGTTTGAGATCTATTTCCTTGTCTCAGCATTTTTGCCGCTCCCAGAGTTGGTAGGATGGCTTTGTGTGTTTGGTGTCCTATATGGCTCAGTGGGTCAGCCTCCCCAGTTACCTGAGGTAGACACTCTTGGTGCTCCCCTTTGTGGACTGTGTGTACAGCCTTATTGTAGGTAAATCTTGATTGCTGTTGGTATCTCTGGGAGGAACTGACCTCCAGGCCAATTCGCTGTGAGGATCAGCTGTGTCTATGCCAGGAGACTGCCTTATTTGACTAGACTTGGAAAATTGCAAAAGCCTCTGTGCTCAGCTTGAATGGGGTGGAGTTTCAGAGCGGAGCCTACAGCTCCGCCCTATGAGGTTCCTGAGTCTCAGTGTTCCTCAGTGTCCTTTGGTACTTGCTGCAAGGACCTCTGAGAGAAAGGTGCCCTCAAGTTTTGTCTGACACCAGACAGTCTTCTCTCTCCCTCAATGAGCCCGGAACTGTGGTTCAGTGCAGTTGGAAGTGGGGTCCAGTGCAGTCTGGAGCTTTTGTCTCCTTCCTGCTAGAGCAATCCAGCGGCACAGTAAACAGTCCATCCTCTGCGTGCAACATGGGTGCCTCTGGGACTCTGCCTTTCGCCGCTCCCCTGAGTTTCTGCCTTATAACCCAGATTCCCTCTGTATGAGCCTGGGTCCCCAGGGTCTAGTGCAGAACTGGGGTTCAATGCATTCAGAACTGGGTTCAGCACAGTCCAGAGCTTTTATCTCCTTCCCGCTAGGGAATGCCAGCCAGGCACTCAGCCACCCCCTACTCTCTAGCTCCATCCTTTTTCCAAACACACACCGTGTCTCTGTACCTTAGGCTTTTACAGCTCCTCTGATTTTCCTTCTGATTTTCTCTTTCCTCCTAGTTGTAGAATTTCCAGTCAGTCAACTTTCCCGTAGTTCTGGATAATGTCCATTTTGTATTTTAGTTGTAGTTTTTGAAATTGTTGTGCCAGGCTGCAGTTAGGCATTTACCTATGCCGCCATCTTGGTTTTGCTGATCCTCAAGTTCTCTCTCTGTTATTCTTGAAAAATACTGTCTTCCTATTACTATTTTCCCACACACGCCAAAAAGGAGAAAAATGTACAGTCAACATTGTCATTTTGTGACTTTAATAAACAAACAAACAACAAACAAATGGACATGTTTTTGATTAAACAAATTCTGGTTCTAGAAATTTATCATAAGAATATAATTATTTAGATGGCAGGCATGGTGGTAGGTGCTGGGGATTCCACTATGGACAGGATGGACATGATTGCTTTCCTTCCCCTCATGGAGTTTGTAGACCAGGACCAGAGAGAGCTCCTCAAAGCAAGCAGACAAGACAAAATAACCACAAACTGATAAATGCTGCAAGGAATCAGTAATCTGAAATAGAGAGTCATGGGGGTGGGGAAGAAAGGACAACGTATTAGACTAGATGGTCAGGGAGGTTTGCTCAGAGAGATATTTAAGCTGAGTCAGTCAGCTGAGAGCACCTGACACTGAGCGAGTTGGGAAAAGAGATTTGCAAAGAGAAGGAAGAACATCTGCAAAGGCACAGAAGTGGGTGTCAAGGACTGAAAGGAAGTGTTTGTGAGTGAAGTTATGAGAGACATTAGTTGAGGTTGGGAGGTCTACCAGGCACAACTAGCCAGTGAGTAGTTTTATGTTTTCTGTTTTAAAGACAGTGAAAAGTCATTAAAGTGTCTTAAGCCAGTAGGGGGAGGGAATGGTTGGTTTTAAGTTGAATGGATCACCCTGGTTGCAAGGAGGAGAACAGTTGATGACAGGACAAGATTAGAAGCAGAGAGAATAGTGCCCAAAAAGTGGGGAGGGTGGCCTGAACAAGGACAAGAACAGGAAAGGTAGGAAAAGAACTAACTCCACTTGTAGTTGAAATCATGAAATGGCAATGATGGACTGAGCCTGGGAGATTAAAATCATCTAGTTTTATTCATAGAGGCTCAGTGCACGGTCAAAGCAATGATGACCTTTCATTTCAGACCAGGGGCCCTCCAGAAGGTCCATAAAGGGTTATTATAGAGAAGAGTTTGAACTCCTGAGTGGTGAACAGGGAGATGACAAGGGGGTATTTAGATGCATGGGAAGTCTTGCATGGTGGTGTAATTTGGAAGAGGGGAAGTTACTGGTAATAGAATCCAAATTGAGTAGGACAGGGAAACAGGCTAAAGGAAAGTCACAGTACAGGTAAAACTGGGGAAGGAAAACTGAGACAGAAGATCAGAAAATGTTACCACACTTTGAATCCTACATCAAATTAGCTAAGTAGGGAGCTCTTTTTTATGAAGCCAGGGAAACAATTTTAACCAGACTTTCCTTTGAAAAGTTCAAGGAAGTTATTTCCACTTGCAGATGAGCAATAGGAAAAGCTGAGTACTGGAAAGAGTGTAAAGAAATAGCCACTCATATGTTTTAGGGAAATATTTTATTGGGAAAAGCTTATTAGAGAAGAATTTAGGGCATCCACACAAATTAAAATGTTCAATCTTTTGACAATTCTCCTCTTTGAACTTATTTTATAGGAATTCAAAAAAGAGTGTAAAATTGAAAATGTATGAGTACTAGTAAATTTATGGCAACATTGTCAACATAAACATTTGGAATTACTGCACCATCTATGAGTACACAACTGAGTAAAATACATTATTGTGCATACCTAATGAATAATTATGCAGTTGTAGAAATGAGTCATGTTATCTTAAGACAGATACGAAAAAAAATTTCCATGATAAAGTTTAAATTAAAAGCACAAGTTTGTGTGATCCTGTTTTGAATTACATATGTGTGTTTGTATGGTACCAGAAAAATCTGCAAGTGCATTATCAAATCATTAAGACTGGGAATTTCATTTTTAAATAACAAGATATTAAAATATCTATTGTTTTTATATTTTGGTTCCATAATTCTATTTCTATGGATAATGATCCTAATAAATCATTCAAATGGATACATTTTATAAAGATAGATATCCATCACAGCATTATGTATGCTTCTTAAAAATAAAAAGAGCCTAAATACCCATGGGATAGGCAATGCTTAAGCACATGATGGAACCTAAACAGGTAAAATATTATGCAGCCATTTACGGGCAACAGACATTTCTTGTGAGATAATGAAAACAAGACAGAAACTATTTCAACATGCACAAGAAAATACTACAGGCAAATACACTGATACTGTGCCTTGCATGTGATTATCCCCGGGTGATGGGATTCCGGGTGACTTTACTTTTGTTTCTCAGTGGATTGAGTCCCAAGACTTCTCCTAGGTAAGAATCACTCTTTCCCCTCAATGTTCCAAGGGCAGAGTCAAGGTCTTGGTGCACAGAAGACCTAAGCATTGTGGGCCTAAAGGGAAATCATGTGGCTAAAGCTCCAGCAAGGTTTGGGTCCCCCTAAGCTCCTCTCTCAGATATGAATCACTAAGAAACTAGAAAATGCAACAAGCTTGCTCAGTAAGTAAGATTGGGTGTCTGGTTTACTTGAACAGTGTCTCAGAAGGTAGTTCTGGAGCACCTCAGAGCAGCATGCCACTGGGTAAAGCCAGCGTCCACTCTATTCTATCCACTGGGATTTTTTCTCAGGAACAGACAGGGGAAGAAAGGCACCAACAGAGCAAACTCTGTGAATACCAAGTGACAAATGCATTGGCAGAGCATGCCATGTGCTTCTCTGGGCACATGAAGAAAAATGTGGAGGGAAATCCCAAGGTCCTTGCCCTCAATCAAGAATTTAAGCGATCACTTTTGATCCACAGGCATTTATTGATACCTAATGGGTGTCTACTCCTGCCCTGGGCACCTAGGCACAGAGCTAGCAGACATGGTAGAAGTTTGGTCCCTAGATCTCCTGGGACGAGGTCAGAAACTTGTGCAAAGGAGAAATAGCAAGACATGTTAACATGGATTATCTCCGTTCCCAGAGATAAAACCTGGCTGTTGTGAATAGTAAGAGTTCTTTCCTTTTCACAGCAGCATAGTATGCCATCGTGCATAGGGACTGCAGTTTTTTAATCCACTCATCTGCTGATGGGGTTTTGTGCTGTGATAAATATATGGGTGCATATATCCTTTCTGATGGTTGTTTCTGATTTCTTGAGATATATTCCTGTGGACTTACTGGGTCAACTAGGAGTTCCATTTTTAATTTTTTAAACAAACTCCATACTGTTTTCCACATTGGCTGCACCAGTCTGTGTTCCCACCAGCAGTGCACAAGAGTTCCTTTTCTTCCAGGTCCTCACCATCATTTGTCCTTTGTTTACTTGTTGATGATAGCCTTTCAGACAGATGTGAGAGATAGTATCTCCTTGTGTTTTTGAAAATATATATTTTTTATTGATTTCAGAGAGAGAGATAGAAGCATCAATGATGAGAGAATCATTGATTGGCTGCCTCTTGCACGCCTCCTATTGGACATCAATCCCCAAACCTGGGCATGTGCCTCTGACTGGAAATAGAACCCACAACCTTACTGTAGTCCTCAGGCCGACACTCTACTCTATCAACTGAGACAAACCGGCTAGCGCCCTCATTGTGGTTTTGATTTTCATCTCTGGGATGATTAGTGACTTTAAGCATGTTTTCAATAGGCCAAGACATATATGCAAACAAAATCCTTTCTCTTATGACTAATAAAAATAATTTTATTAAACTCACTGAAGTCACATGTCCATATGCAACCATCATCATTGCGGCTAAGCCAGTTAGATGTGCTCATACCTCCACTCTGGGGCCCTGAACCACACTTCCAGAACCACCTGCTTGTGGAAATTGGCAGCTGTTAGAAAGGGGGAAATAGAAGTTATGTCCACCACAGTCCATTGTCAAATAAAATGGCAACTTCTGATTTCCACTCAGACATATAAGAGCTTGGAAGTCCTTACTCTCACCCTTACAATAAGAAAAACGATGAACAATCCAAAAGACAAGAACTCTATTTAGATCCATGAGATCACTGAAGTCACCTGGCTATGACATTAGACTTTGCCGCTCTAAACCACTGAGATTCAGCGCACTGTCAATACAATGCAACCTAGCAATAGTGTGCACGCATGGGAACACACACACACAAGCTAGATCCAATGATTTTGTGTGAGAGTAGAAGAAAAGCAGACACAGAAGAGGTGACAATAGGAATTAAAAGAAGGTTGAAGGCACTTTTGCCTGTGACAGTCCTCCTTCTACTTGCTAGCTACTCCCCCTCATGAGCCTCAACATTGCTAAGAAGCAAATGCTGCAATAACCCACTGTGCAGGCAGTGGAGAGGCAGGCCCTGACAGGTACAGTGACTTATCCAGAATCAAGAGGAGGTAAGAACTAGGGGTTGAGTCTGAGCTTAGGTCTGTCTCCTCAAATCTGGGACCCTGGCTGCAGCCAGACCTTCTGGGGGCTGTGGAGAGGGTGTGTTGGTGTCACTGTGTACACTGTTGGATATTCCATGGAGAAGATATTCCATGGAGAAAGTGGTTGAGCAGTCAGTAAGCCACAAGACTAACTATATCTGTTATTAGGTGAGGGGATTCGGGGCACGGGGCAATCCCAGGAAGTGATGTCACTTCCTAATAGAACTTGGAATCCATGTAACCAGGCACCTAACTGCCCAACTGCCACTCACTTGGCAAGAGACGGTTGACAGTTCAACATGTTCTCTTGCTGTGTTCCCAGTTATCAGGGCTCTGGTTCCCAGAGACCCTGCAGTGAACGGTGTTCCAGACTCTGTAGATGGTTAAACACTCGTGCCCGTCATCTCTGGCCATTTTCAAGAAGATCCCCTCAGGTAAGAGAAGGTGGCCTGGGTCAGACCCATTCACACCAGGCCAGCCTTCTCTGGGTGCCATCCCTGTGCAGCCCACATCCCTTCCCCTTCATGTGATGGGAAGAGGGACATGAAAGGAGAATCCCAGGACAGGAACAGCTTTCAGGGCAGTGGATAACCTAGAGGTCCTGCTGTGATCACACCCAAGAGCAGGGAAGGGCAGGACAGGTAATTGGAGTTGGGCTTCCAGAGGGGGTCTTGTATCTGTGCCAATGGGAATCCTAGGCCCTCAGGCTGTCATGCCTTTTCCTCAGCGGTGAGGTCTAAGTAGATCACACTGTGTGTTTATGTGTCTGGATTGGAGGGTCACAGGAGTCACAGAACCAGCAAGACAGGGCTCTGAGGCTTTCCATTTTACAGAGCTCTGCACAGGAGAACAGACCGGACCTGACAGATGGGGTCCTCAACTCGATGCCCCTGCAGGAGGCACAGGTGCCCCATATCTCCTCCAGCATAAAGGACGGCTGCAGGGTGAGAGTATAGGTGACCAGTTGCTCCCTACTCCAGCACCCCTGGGATTCAACAGGACCTGGGTTCCAAAAGGCAAACTGCTTCTCCTCTGAGAGCCCTCTTAGTATCCAGTTTCCAAAGGTTCCCATTTCCTCCAGGTCAGGAGCTGGGGTCCCCCTTGGGCTATAGGGACTGGTTATCATGGCAACCCATGTCTTCATTGCTGTGGGACCTGGACCTTATCCCCTCTGTTGCCATGACAATGGTGCCACCCTGAATACAACACATGTCCTAATATCCCAGAAAAAGCCTCTGTGTTCTCATCTTACATTGGGATGTTTTGTCAGAAATCACAAGGGAGATACTGTTAATAAAGCATGTGCTGTCTGTCCTCTGCTAAGAAAATGACCAAAATACTAACGTGTTTCATATTCCTCACCTCCAATTCTACTTTTTCCTGCAAAGAACCTTTTCTCTTATCAATGTGAACAATGTTCAAAGTTGTGAAAAAGTTTTGTGCATTTATTTGTCCTAATGTGTTGATAATCGTGGGCGAGCAAATCTCAATAGGTTGAGATAATTCTATTGAGAATGACAACTTTGCACCTTATTTTATACATTACAAGCAAAAGTGCAGACTTATGTGTGTTACATGAAATCCATAATGATAGATTAGGGAGAGAGGAGAAAGCAAAGTGTGAGAACTTCTGTGATTGGATAAATGTAAAATAATAGGCTGGTACTACTTCTTCATAGGTGTATGTAGGATAGTTTCAAGTAAACAATGAACTAAATAACAAAGATCTTTGTTGATCTCTTCAGAGCACTGTAGTGCCTATGCATGAGATGTCCCAAACAAGGAACATTCCTTTGATAATCCAAATATGTGTTATTATAAATGCAAATAGGCAGTACATAGACTCTGTTAACGCAGAGATTGATGTTTGTCAAGGGAAATGCCAGATTAGGACATGACTACCTACCATGAACTCCTTTTAGTTAGTGTTTTAATTTCAGACCATCCTATATGGTTACTTAAAGTCTCTGAGTTTGCAAGGCCACCACACAAGAGTTCCCTGAGCTAGTCAGGTTAGCATGTAGCCCCTTTTATTGTTCATTCACCCTCCTTTTGTTCATAAATCAATACAAATTATGCATCGATGATCAGTGTTTGTGTTTTCTCCTGCTGAACAATGGACCATTGGGGATGAGGCAAGACCATAACCTTAAATGGCATTCAAGGTGGAATTTTATGATTATTCAAAATAAAAAAGGCAGATGTATGGGAGACCATGAGATCCAATATGTCCTTGTTACAAAATATTCTGTATCAATTTAAAATTTTGAGCTATCATGAGCAGGGTCCTTTTGCTTCTTGCCTTAAGTTTTGGAATTATGCGTCTAGTGTAACATTTACAACCAGGAACAAAAGCAATGGTATTAAAACAGTAACACCGTTTAGGAATATGTCTAGTGCTAGACTGAGGGGACCCAGCCAACCAAAAACCACTTTGCATGCATTATCATAATTGTTTATTAAGCTAATTATATGTTTTCCTGCAGGAGGCACAGGTGCCCCATACCTCTGCCAGCAGGTCACTTGTATTGTACTTATGCTTCATCCACTGTCACTTGTATTTTGCTATGTTTGGCCAGATGAGTTAAGACTCTACACTTCCGTTATGATAACTGATCATCAGAATGTCATTCATTGTCTAGTAGGTCAGAAAAATTAGGAGGTATCCAAAATTCAAGTTTTCATGTGTAGTAAGGAAGGGGTCTGGGGAGACAGATATTGTTTTCATTAGCAAATCAGGAAGAGGATACTAACAATATAAAATCATTTGATGTACATTTAGTCAATAACAATTAGGAGCTAGAAGAACAGGGTTTGAGCAGCAGTAATTTGTGAGCATCTAGGCCTTGTTGACTTTTTGGGATAGCAGTCAGTTCCCATGGCCAGTTTATTCTCATCCTTGAAATGTCTTCAATTTCCATGGTAAATGGAAACCAGTGTAGAGACAGATGTTCATTGAGGTTAGGCCTCTGATGAAGTAAAGTCCTTTTAAACATGTTGGAGAGAGTCTATAATTAATGTGTTTCAATAAACAAAACTCTCCTGATTTTAAGTTTTGGTCTATAAAGTTTTTGCCTCTTGGGAGTACTGTGAAATGAATGTCCCTATAACCTTATTAGTGAGTCATTGATAGTAATGCAGAATGCATGCTTTTAGTTTTCCTTATGTTTGGAAAACAAAAAAAGTTTTAAAAATCAGCAGTATTTTAAACAGAGTCATAACAACAATAATCATCTTCACTTCATTTAGTTCTGTACCCATTTTTTTTTTGTTTATCCTGGTTATTTGCCAGTATTTTTATGATTCAGTTATTCCTTAGAATTCTATACCTCTTCATTCAGTTCCAAGATGTGACCTGTTTAAAAACCTGTTATTTAGAGTAAGTTAGAGTCTTTCTCATGGATTTTTCTAAAGATGTAATATACTTAAAAATTCATCAGAGTAAAACAATAACTATGTATGAATGATAAAACAAAGTGGTTATGTTTTGTTTGTAATGCAGTAGATTAAAAAAAAAAAACTTTGTTTTTTTGGTAAACTATACCAAGGCAATAATTTTGGAAAATAATCTTACCTAATAACAAACAAACATGCTAATTGTCCATACTTTTGCAACATCCACCAGCCAATCAGGAGTGGGTCTGCAAATTAACCCAACAAAATGGGGTTAATTTGCATACACAGCCACTCTGGGCCTCTGAGCAGAGCAAAAATGGTGCCAGCAGCCAGGGAAAGGAAGGCCCATTTTCTTTGTGCATCAGGCTTCCAGTAATTACTATAAAATGACAGAGAATAATATGAAAAAATATAAGTGTATGTATATATTTGGATTCAATACACAATTTTGATATAAAAGGATCAAATAACATGTAAGATTTTGAAACATTGCCCATGGCTTCTTGTATTGAGCACTGGGGATAATTCATAAACTTCCAATGTTTGCACCACAAATACCTGGAGTCCCACAGCTAGATGCTCTCACAGGGAACCATCCCTCTTGGCTGGCAGGGTGTGGCTGACACCAAGACCCCTGTTCCACTTGAGAGTTTCCTATTTGAACTTTTCTTTGAATCTTTCTATGTTCCTTCCTAGGACAGGTTGAAATCTTTAGAACTTCCATTTTAATAAATATATATATATATATATATATATATATATATATATATATATATACACACAAACAGCACAGTTGTTTTCATTGTTTAAGTTGGTTAAGCTTCTCAGGTAATTTCAAGCATATGAAGTAGGACTAATTCAGGTCCACTATGGTCCTTTAAGAAGGTGAGAAAATAAATCCTTTAGGTATTTCAGGGCCCATTGGAATTAACTCAAACTCATCTTTTGTTTAAAAAGTCTCTTAAAATAGAAATTTTAGGAAGGTTGTCAAATATACTTATGCAAAAGATTATACCATTGACTTTTTGTGAATCTAAGTAAAGCAAACAGACTTATGGTAATAACTCTTAAGAGATATTATAATACTTATAAACAGTTTTAATATTAAATATTTTGTCCAAACTACAGAATTCACCTTAACTTACATAAATATTTAACCTTTTAGATCAATAAAAGATTATATCCTAGTAATGCCATCTGGAGGTTGAAAATTCACCACACATAACACATAGATGAACACATATCACATAATTTTAATTTACTAATTTTTGCAGAGAAATACCGAAAAATTTTATGTAAAACTTTCACAAAAGTTTATAGTCTATATCCCCTTTTACAAACCTTTTCTTAACTTTCACAAACCTTCTCACCCATTCAGAAATAACTATTCTTAGAGAAATTTGCATTTGACCTTTTCCTTCAAATATGACTCCCCATACCTCAAGCCTTCTTTTATCACAACTATGCAATTTCTTCCTTCTTAGCTGGAACTTTTAATTTTAAGAGCCTTAATTTACAATGATAACCACAAAGTCAATAACCGGCATTCCTTAAATTGATGGCGATGAACATATTGTAATCATACTCTCACATTCAAGAAACACACCTTTCACAAAGCACACACTATTACATCAACAGCTCCAAATCCATTTTACAGACCTTCTGTAATAAAAAACCCAAAAGCAGGTGAACATAATTCTTGTCTAGCAAGCAATGTTTCAGTATTTCATGTTATTTCAAAATATCTAGATATTCAATAACTCTCATTAAATCTGAGTTAGAAAGAAATGGT
The DNA here is from genome assembly GCA_963693515.1 of Pipistrellus nathusii. NCBI lineage: Eukaryota > Metazoa > Chordata > Mammalia > Chiroptera > Vespertilionidae > Pipistrellus > Pipistrellus nathusii. The sequence goes on along the minus strand of OY882862.1, from coordinate 5,629,383 downwards.
TGAAATAAGCTAAAATGATTTGCGCAGGTGTGTAAGGTATTTTTATTTCTATTGGGATAAGACATATCTTCCAGAGACAAATGGCCTAGACAAGCGGTCTTGGTGAACTCAGGGATTTCCACTCCGAAGGTTCTGGGACTTTGGTTGCATAAAGCCAATTATCTACAAGCCTCTGAAATGACTAGGGGAGGTTTGGGGAAGGTAAAAGGATTTGGTGGGCTTGCTTTGACATGTTTCTGCAGCCAAAACTCTGGCCTCTTGAAAACTTCATTTGTAAAACAAGGATAGTCATCTTCAATACCTCAGGGACTGGGTTGCCACCCAACTGTTGGCAAGGGACTGAGAAAATCATTCACCATTTTTGGAATGTTTCTATTTGGGTGCATTTTTTCTAGTTTCCAGAAAGCACACACCTCTGAGAGGTATAAAGGCCTTCAGGTATATGAAACCTCTGTCCATCTGCCTTGGGAATGGCAAGACAGGTCCTAGCTGTATGATAGTCTTAAAATTAATGATGCAAAACCTCTCTATTACCCACTTTATATTGGGAACAGGTAGGTGGTGCAACAAAAGAAGAGTGGACCCTTCCTTGAGGGGCTCAGGGTCAAGTTTTGCCATTTGATGGATATTTACCCCATAAGAGCACCCTCACATCCCTGTGGGCTGTTTCCCCATCTACAGAGAGACATAAGAGCAAGCCAAGTATTAGAGGCATCTCTGCACGCATTTGGGTTGTTTGGGGCCATTCTGGGTAGGGTGGGTATCCTGTGAAACCAACTCTCAGGCTCTGGTGGAAGATAATAATGAAGAAAAGATAACTAGCAAACGTTCGGTCAGTCTCAAGTTTAGTTTCCACCTGGAAGGCTCCTTTGAAATCATTAATTTCCATTTGGGTTTATTATCTGGTTCATTTAGTCTAAGTGTATATGTAACTCTTCTGGAAAAGGCATATGTCAGCATCACTGATTCATTAAAAAGACAAAAACCCACTCATTTACCAGGTGAATTGGGGAAAATTTGATAAGCAGTCCCTTGATATATCGTCCCATAACACTCCCTAGTTGTAAGGAAACAGGTTTTGATTAAAAAACAGACAATTGTAGGGAAGCAGTTATTTGGGTGAGGTTAAGAACAAATAAAGTAGCCCCAGTATATACAGGAGACTTAGTGGCTTCTCCCCACTCTCCCCCATTAAAAAAAACAACAACTAGATTTTTGTTGATTTCAGCAAGAAAGGGAGAGGGAGAGAGAGATAGAAACATCAATGATGAGAGACAATCATCAATTGGCTGCCTCCTGCACACCCCCTACTGGGGATACAGCCTGCAAGCTGGGCATGTGCTCTTGACCAAAATCAAACCTGGAACCCTTCAATCCTCAGGCTGATGCTCTATCCCATAAGACTAAATGGCTAGGTCAGACAATGGCTTCCCTTTTAATGATAATTTAAAATTCTCTCAAACTATCAGTGAGATGGGGAAACACATTGGAACCACCCTATACTTCTTTTGTTTTGTTTAGTTTTTCTAAATGCTATTTCATTTCCTATAATCCGTAAAGTGGGCAGACTTCTCCACAGCAGTTTTCTGACAACCTTATTCGGTAATTCTGGTGCTGTGCTCCCAGAAACCTGGAGTATATTAATCGGCATAGGTTAGAATAGCCAGGACTACCTGTTGCAACAGTGAAATTTCTTAGTGAACCAAACAAGGCCACAAGAGAATGGAGAAGGATTGCTGGTTCCTCTGTGGCTGAGAACAGCTTTCCTTTAAAGGGAGTTGGTAGAATTCCTATTCTCATTTTCCCTTAAGTCAGTGGGGAGTGGTAGTGGAGGAGTCAAAAGGGGAAGGAAGAAGGAAAGCAAAAGAACACTTCTGGACAAGGAAGCTCAGGGGACAAAAGATGTAGTGGGCATTGCTATAGAAGTGGGAGATGGCGTGTTAGCATATATTAACTTCAGGAGATAAGCACCGAAATGTCTTTTTTTAAAAGAGCATTTATCTGGGGTTCTCCTTAGAATTTTCTAATTTCCAAATCGAGATATGCATCCAATTCATTCAATCAGTTTAATTCTCAGGCCAGCATTTTTCTAGTTCTACCCCCGCCCCCTGAGAAAAATTAATGTAGGCACCAAAGACAATTGTATATCGACATTTTTCAGTTGATATTTTCTAGATAAATCTTCCTATTTGTATAAAGCACTTGCAAGCCAAGGCTTTCTATCAGGGATATTAATGAGGGATGGAGCCTGGGAGTTCCATGGAGGCACAACTTCCCATGTTAAGTAGAGGTGTGTTTGCTGCTGCTGTTTTTATTGTTGTTTGGTGTCTGCAGAGTGTCAGCACATCTTCGAGGATGTGATGTAGTGGGTTGAAGTGTATTGCTTTGTAGATTGAGCTGCATGATGCTCACTCCCCTAGAGTCTCATCCAACCTTCTTATGTGCCTCAGTTTCTCTCCCTGCTGTGTAAAACAACCAGAAGGGCTTCAAGTGCAGGTAGACCAAACCTGATTAGTTCTCCCTGTGAAGAGCCAATTAGTTTGGTCACAGTTGTTTGGGAATTTCCCTATGCGGCATGGGCGTGTCATAAGGAAGGACCTCTGACATATTCAAAAAGATCCTCAGTTGTCCAAGAACAGCTGAGATTCCTGCGGGAAGGATGATGGGCCCCTTTATCTTCCTAGGTGAACCAGAGCAGCTCTCATTTATACATCCAAGGGGTTTTCCCCAGTCTCTCAAAAGGCAATTCCAACAGAAAAGCAAGAACCAGGCTCATTTTTTTCTCCTATCTCTCCTTAGCCTGAGATCTGTCAGTCGTTAACCTTAGTTCCACCAAGAGTATTCAAAAATATGGCTTAACAAGTCCAGAGCAACTAGGTCGGGAGCGGCAGTGACCAGACCCGGAGCAGCTGGTTGTGGAATGAACCAGAGCAACAGAGGCCAGGCCCTGAGCAGCCAGGCCCAGAACAGCTCGCTCCTTGCCTGCCCCTGTCCCACGGCTGCTTCTCAGACATGGCTGGAAACTTTCGTGGGAACTTGAGGGTCTGCTGAATCAAGTGATGAAGGCTTAGATCTGGATGTGTTGAGTTAGTTTAGGACTGGGGTGTTGATCTGTGAGCGCCTTGGGAGGGGCCTGGATGAGGCTGGTGGACCTATTGGGAAATGTCTTTTGTGTGAAGTGTATCATTGGGCATGTGGAAGTATTATTGATATGAGAAAATGCTAAGTAACTGATTTACTATCTGAAAAGGGATTTACTATCGGGGAAATTGAGGGAAGAAGAGACTGAACATAAACTGCACCTATGGATGAGGACAATGGGGGAAGGGGAGGGGGCAGAGGGTGGGGTGGAAACCTGGTGGAGGGGGGAAGAAATGAGGAATAATATAATAATATTTGTAATAATATGAACAATAAAGATTGATTTTAAAAAAATATGGCTTAAATAAAGTCAGCAGCACAAGCAAGAGCAGGTCCTGGATCCAAGAGGCAACTCACACAAGTTCACCTGATGGACAGGGAACTGGTGGGTCAATGGGCCATCTGCTGCATCCCAGCACCAGGTGTAAGTCTGCAGGTTTGTCCTGGGTGAGCTTTTCTGGGATCCTGCTGTATTGTGCCAAGTAAATGTCAATAGAAGAAGCAGTCAAAACTGTGAACAATTGTTGGGATTTTATCTGAGCCAAACTGTCAATTGTCTTAAAGCAAAATCTCAATGGATTGAAATAATGCTCTTGAAAATGGCAGCTTTCACCTTATTTTAGATATTACAATCCAAAGTGGAGATGTATGTGGGTTGCATGAAATACATTGGTGATAGATTATATAAAAAGTAAAATGATGGACACATAATTCTTTCCCATATGTGGATAAAAGATAGAAAAGCCAACAATGAACTCAACAACAATGAGGGGATTTGTGGTCTCCACAGAGCACAGAGAGTCCAGAAGAAGGAAAATTCCATTGGTATTCCAAAGCTATGTACTTGTACATTGCAAAAGACAATAGGCAGGTTCAGTGAAGGTAAAGAATCATCTTTTTTTTTTTTTTTTTTTTTTTTTTTTAGAGAAGATTCCAGCCCAGGACAGGGCAACCCACCTTAAAATACTTTTAGTTAAAAAGTTTTAATTTTAGGACATCCTGTGGAATAACTTTAGGTCTCTGAGTTTAAAAGACCACCACTCAGGCCTCCCGTGACCTAATCACAGTTTAGCGAGTGGCCACTTTTTGTGTCTGCACACTCGATCACCTGTGCCCCACCTCTTGTCACCAATCATGTCTCTCCTCTGTCCCACCACAGGAGGACAAAGCATCAACCCTGAGTAGGAAAAGGACCCGTAGGGTGCCACCAGCTGTAGATTCCGCACGAACTGTGGAGCTGGCCAGCACATCCACTGTGCTCAAAACACAGGTAGCCCAGAACCTGTTAGCCACCTGGGCGGTGGACTGCGCCAGCCCCAGCTGTGTGCCCAGCTGGTGCAGTGTCACTTTAAAGAAGCTAGTGGTCTTCAAGGAGCTGGCGAAGGACCTAGTCTCCGTGGTGATTTCCGTGAAGATGCAGGACTCCAAGGGCATCCTGAGGTCCAAAGAGATTATGCTGCCTCCCAGTGAACCAGTGGAGACTGACCTGGCGCTGACCTTCTCCCTGCAGTACTCCCACTTCCTCAAGGGAGAAGGCAACAAGCTCCAGATCATGCTGGAGCAGAGGAAGCGCTATAAGAACAGGATCGTCCTGGGCTACAAGACACTGGCCACGGGCGCCATCCGCATGGCTGATGTCATGAGGAGAAACTCCAAGTGCGGCCAGATGCTGAGCCTCTACAGCACCGTCCAGGAGCCCTCCACCGAGGTGGCTGAAGTCTGGATCTCCTCCCTGTCCAGTCAGCCCAGCAAACATGAGCAAAGTGCCATGCGGGCCAGGCCGAAGGCCAAGAACGCAGGTAACTACACTCAGAGCCCCTTGTCTGAGCTGGAGGCCAGCTGCAGTAGAAAGCCCAGACAAGACCTGCACAAGGATGGCTTTGGGAAGGGGAAGCCAAAGAAGCAGCGGCGGTCCATGGGAGGAATGGACTTGAAACGAAAAGTGCTGGCGCTGTGTCACAGGTCCAAAGTGTCAGAGAGGGACCGTGGGTCTGACATGGAGGATGATGAGAGCGTCCTCAGCATCCCTAGGCCCAAGCTCAGGCCATACTTTGAAGACATGTCAGACTCCAGCTCGCAGTCGGAGATGTGGGGCAGCCATAATGACAGAAGCCAAACGGAGCCTCTGAGTCTGGCCCACATGCCAGAGAATGCATGGGCCATGGGAGGCAAGCAGCCAAGTGAGAGTGACGATGAATTTGAGGCCTACAGCACACCCACCATCCAGTTGGAGAAGATCCGGATGACCTCCTTGTCCAGGCCACCCATCAACCACGAGGACAGCACCAGGCAAACCAGTGCCAAGGCTGAGTCCTCAGACAGCTACTCTGAATGCAAGTGTGAGACCTGCTTCTCAAAGCCGGAGGGCAGCTCCAATGATTCCCACAGGCAGGAACAGGAAGAGGATGACTTCAAGGAAGAGAATCTGGAAGTCACAGGGAGGAGCATGACCATGCAACAGAACTATCACGAGAAAGTCCTGCTATGGCTGCACACAGTCCAAGTGTGGGAGGAGGCCTTGGACCCTGAGCAGGATCATGGGGAGCATGTCCTGGAAGTGGAAGAGGACCTGGACCTCCTGTATGACCTGCTGGAGAACCCCAGTGACAGTGGCCCAGACACTGAGGACGATGACGGTGTCCTCAGCACCCCCACGCCTCAGCTCAGGCCATACTTCCAAGGCCTGTCTAGTGGCTCGGACATGAAGGACCATCACAGTATCTTCAGCAGCCCCAAGCCCAAGCTCAGGCCATGCATCGAGGGCCTGCCAGGCTCCAGCTTGCAGATGGAGATGTGGGGCTCCCACAGCGCCGGGATCCGAAAGGAGTCTCTGAGCCTGGCCCAGGTGCCTGAGAACACGTGCACCCTGGGAGGCAAGCAGCCAAGCCATAGCGACTCAAAATTGGTGGCCTACAGAACATGCACCACTAAGGTGGACAAGATGCAGATGGCCTCCCTGTCCAGCCAGCCCATTGATCGTGAGGCCAGGGCCAGACAGGCCAATACCACAGCCCAGACCTCGCCTAATGACTCTGCCGGCCTGTCTGACAGCTTCTTTCAGCAGGCGGCCAGCTACAGTGCGGCCCACAGGCAGTCCCTGGAGGACAACTTTGAGGAAGGGAACCTGATAGTAAGGAGGTGCACCACCTTGCAACAGAATTACCACCAGGAAGTCGTGGCATCTATGCGCATGGCCCAAGTGTCGGAGAAGGTCGTGTCCTCAGAACAGACCCTTGTGAGGTATGTCCCCAAAGTGGAGAAGGCCCTGGTCCGTCGCCATGCCATCGTGGAGAGCTCAAGCGAGAGTAGCCTAGACACGGAGGACAATATCAGCGTCCCCAGCACCCCAAAGCCCCAGCTCAGGCGATACTTTGACAGCATGTCAAGTGATAGCGACTCTGACTCAGGGGCCCACAGAATTTGCTCAGCTGGGGTGCAGTCGGCACAGCTGGAGGACAGCCGGGAGGCAGCATCCTCTGCCAGGGGTTGGTTCACCAGGAAGCTGCCATCCATAGTGCGCTTCACCAAGTCTCTAGTCATCCCCTCCAGCAGGTCCAAGAGGAAGCAGGCTGGCCACCAGAGCTGCAACACATCCCGGAATGAGTGGTTCAACAGACCGGATGACGAGGACCCAGAACCACAGAGCCAGAGGCAGATCCCCAGCAAGCCCGTGAGTGACCAGCTAAATGTCATCCTCATTTGCCCAGACAAGCTGCCTGAGAACATCATTCTGGTCAACACCTCAGACTGGCAGGGCCAGTTACTTTCGGACATCCTGCAGGGGCACACGCTGCCAGTGGTGTGCACTTGCTCCACAGATGACGTCCAGGAGGCCTTCAGCATCATCGTGTCCTGGATGCAGAGATACTGCGACTGCACTTCCCAGGCCCTGATGCCTGTGAAGATCGCGGTGGCAGGGGCACAGTCCTACTTCAACACTGTGCTGCGGGTCTTCGTGGAGCTGCTGTCCCACCAGCCACCCGAGTGGCTAGACTACCTGCGCTTCCTGGTCAGCCCACTGGGTTCCCACCCCTTGGCCAGCTACCTGGGCTCCATGGATTGCCGCTACGACAACTTCTTCCAGGACCTGTACTGGTGGGACATGTTCAACAACCTGGAGTCTCTGAACATCTTGCAGGACACACAGGACGTTGTGTCAAGAATCACAGAGTACATCACTGGGGCCAACTGTGTCTACCTGTTGCCCATCGCAGAGGCTGTGCTCATCTCTAAGCAGCAGTGTCCCGATGAGACGTCCTCAAAGAAGCTCATCCCCTTTGTGGGGGCAGTGAAGGTTGGGAGAGCGGAACCATCTTCACCCATGTCAGCAGACTCAGATGATGCAGGCCCTTCCTGCTCCAGCGAGCTTCTGTCCCCTGCCAGCAAGGCCTCATCCAACACACTTTCCCCCCCATCAATGAGTGGGGGCCTGTCCTCCCCCAGCCAGAGTGTCCTTGCAGACATGATGGAGCTGCAGGTGGATTACTGGATGGCAGCCCAGCCAATACACACAAAGAAAGTTGCCGTCAAGAGCACACTCAAGTGCTTCTTCCAGTCTGTCCAGGTCAGCAGGCTGCCCAGCAGTGGTCAGGCCACAGCAACAACCACCATGTCCATGACAGTGGTCACCAAGCAGAACATGAAGAAGGCGCCCAAGAAAGCCAAGGACGAGGAAGTGGGGTCCACAAGCCAGTGTATCCATGGCATCCATCGCCTGGCTTGCAAGGCCAAGCACCAGCAGGACATGCTGCCGGTCATCATCGATGATGTGGAGTGGAATGACGTGACATTCCTCCAGCTGGCAGCCCAGTGGTCCTCCCAGGTCAAGCACTTTCCCATCTGCATCTTCGGACACTCCAGTTCCACCTTCTAGCCCGCCCCCTCTCCCTGCCCTTCACCCTGCCTTGGACTTGCCTAGAAGCTGCTTTTCTGTGAACAGTTCAGTTTAGTAGAGACACAGACCCTGGAAACACAAAGAGAAACCATTTTAGGTTTCAAATGCACTCACAGCCTGGAACCTAAGGGGGTTGCCCCTCACTTGGAGCTTTTCACGACTGTTCAATAACCAGGACGCTCTGGCGAGTGGGAGTCAAGAGGGCAGTGTTGATCTGGAGAATCATGGGAGATGTATTTTGGCCTCAGGATGCCCAACATTCCCAGCGAGAAGGTTCTGGCCTTGAAGTCCTGCCCTTCCTAGAAGCCAGGACTCTGCTTCCCTGGGAGCCAGCTCCAGTCTGTATCCAGCCTCAGAGCCGGTGGCAAGAGGTCAAGGGCTGGTCTCTGTGGGCATCTGAGCAGAACATGGAGGCCAGTCAGCCAAACCTTAGGAGCCAGCTGCCAACCAAACAGCTGGCCCCAGCACTACATACTTGGGGTTCCCAATGATGTTCAGCCTCACAGAAAGAAAAAAAACAAAAACAACAAAAGCCTGTGTGGTGCACATTTCCTGGCACACTGGCGAGACACAATGGTCGAATTACTGAGCAAGGAACCCACCTTCGTTCCTATCTGTTACTGTAGAAGGTCTGCTACCACCCAACAGCTGTGGGACCAATTATTTACCAGGTGAGCCCAACCCCTGCAGAACACATGGTCACCAGGCCACCTGTTGGCTGTTTGCCTACAGGTCACTGCACTCTCTGAGTGTTTGTTGCTCTGAACCCTCAGTGAACCCGGGAGCCAGCTAATAGGGTTATCGCTGGGACTGGCTGGGTCCTCCAGGTAAGTGTCCTCTGGCTGCCTAGTTGCTCATTTTCTCTCCCAGTTGAGGAAGCCTCTGCCAGATTTGTGATTCTCTTTGGGGCCTTGGCCTGAGCTCTTTTCTCATTTCGTAAAGAGGTTGGAGATCCCATTAGCGGTCCGTATCCGAGGTGAATCCTGATCAGAGAGACCAAGGGTGAGGAGTGTGGCCCTAGGGTCACCCAGGTATCTGAGATGGCGCTGGTTTGGGCTCATTCTCTCAGCAGATGTATTAGAAACCCTGCCAGGTACAAACACATCTCTAGGCACTGACCATAATCCAGTGCACAGAGCAGACCCCAGCCTGCACTGCAGAGCTTCCTTGTAGTTGGGAGAGATTCAGTCACACTAGGCTGCAAGGCTCTTAGTGTCCACAGAACAGCTGCTGTGACGTCCTCCTGGTCTCCTCTACCTATGGCTGCATCTTCCTGTACAGTGAAGAGGAAGGTGAACCTCTGTTCCAGCAGAAAACGTGAGTCATTTTTGGGTCAGAGCCATGAGGGGAGTATAGGGCCTGTGAATTGAAGGTGCCAGCAGAACACTGGATACCACACATGGTGGGATTTCTGCCGGAGTGCAGAGGTCTGAGGGCTTCTCCTAGAAAAAAGGACAGGAGTCAGAGAGCTGTGCATATGGATATGGGTGGTGTGGGCGAGTAGTGGGAGGCCAGTGAGAGAGTCAGACCCTCAGAAAATCTTTACCCTTTCGATCCTAATCCCAGTCCTCCCTGCAGCTCTATCCTGAGACCTTGCTAACTAATCTGGTAGAACCTCCTCGATGGCGGCTTGGCGGGTACCCCATCCTGTGGGAGTTTAGTTTCAGTGGGAGGCAAAGAAGCACACAGGACAGCTAGTGAATTATCCAGCATGTAGGTGCAGGAGCCAAAGTTTGAGGTGATAGGAAGGCCCTGGGCTTTGTTGTTTCTCCATTGGTCGGTATTCCTGAAGTACCTACTCTGTGCCAATGAGTGACATGAACAGGGTAGACAGTAGCCCTGTCAGTTTAATGGGAGGGAACAGGGACACTGAGAGACCATGTCAGGTTCCCTTGAACAAGGGAACAGGTGGTTCTCTCATTGATCCAGATCTGCCAGGTAGGAGTGCTTTCTACCAGCCCCTTCTGGGTGACCAAGCACATCTCTTCCAGGACTGCCAGAATGAAGGTGGACAAGGAGTAGGTCTGGCTTCTGGATGGGCAGGAGCAGGAAGCAAAGGACCTCTGGGAGGAAAGGGCACACCTCATCCTCTGCTTCACACCGATCTCTCTCCCCAGGGCCATCTCCTGCCTCCTGGGCATCTGGCTGGACCAGCACCTCCAGAATTTCCCAGCCTGATGATGCTGTTGGCCTCCAGAGAGCTCAACTTTCCAGACCCTGACCTGCCAAACCAGGCCCAGTGCCTCCAGTCAAGGCTGGAGCACCTGAGTCCACTGAGGCTGAGTCAGGAGGAGGAGGAGGCCTCTGAGAGTGGTGTGGGTGAGTGTGCCTTTGGAAGGCACACAGAAGGCAGTGAGGGTGGTGACATGTCCTCTTCTTGGATCTGCAGAACCAGCTCCAGAGCAACATCAGGAAAACCCTCCAGAGGCAACGCCACCCTAGAGGCCACATCAGAGACAGAGCCGGATCCAGGCCCAGCTTTCACTGAACTTCAAGAGGCAGAAGAAACACCTGCAGCATTTCAGCAACTCTGTCAGTTCCCGCGAGGCCTGTGGTGCCAGATTCCGGGCCACAGCATTTGTCACCTGCAATGGCAGAGAGGGCGCCCCCAACCTCATTTAGATGGATTGTTAAACGTTTTTTATTGATGTTATATATCCTTACAATGTTACTGAATTTTTATAATATTTAGTAAGATAGAGTGTATTGTAGAGAAAATTTACTGAATTCTCCTAAACATACCCTTAATTTAGTTTCTATAAAATTTAACCCTATAAACCCTCAGAACTTTGAGAAAGTCTGTTTTTCTGGACCCTGACCCACGCAAGGAGAACTATCCTTAACTTCTCCACCTGTTCATCCTTGAGCCAGGACTCTGTTTCCCAGGGAGCTGGCTCCCCCTGTGCCCAGACTCAGAGCTGGGTGGCCAGAGAACAAGGACTGGCCTCCCTGTGCGTCATCCTGAGCCCAACATGTAGGCCAGACATCCCAGCCCTGGGCCTTCATGTTGACCCCAACACCACTCACTTGGGCTCCCAAATACCCTTGACCCTTGCAAGGCAGAAATCAAATAAAGGATGTACAGTGCAGGCTGCCCAGGAACAGTGGGCAAACTGATCAAATAGTTGATGCCCAGCTTCCTCGGCAGCATCCCCACCTTGGTCCTGACCCACCTTTCTGTGTTCATACAGAACATTTGCTACTAAACAACGTGGGTGGGACCAACCATGTACTAGCTGAGCCCTGCCCCGCCACAGCACGGTGGTCACTCTGCCACCTGCTTGCTGTGAGTCTTCAGGTCACTGCATCTCTCTGAGTGTTTGTTTCTCTGACCATGGGGAATGCTAAGGCCCAGCCTCATAGGTTATTGTAGGGAATTGGGGTGGGGGTGTTCCCCTGGAAAAAAAGCCCTGTCAAAATCAGACAAGGGAGAGGTGTGCTGGAGGGGCTGTGGTTGTGGCCATTTTGTCTTCTTCTTAAAGAAGCTTCTGCCTTATTTGTGATTCTCCTCAGGCCTCAGGCTAAGCTATTTTCTCTTGGGATAAAAACATTGGAAATTCCATTAGGGGTCCCTGTCCTGGGTAAAGCCAGATTAGAAATCCCCGGGGGTGAGCAGGGGTCCCCTGTGTCACCTAGCTATCTGAGAATGGGCTGGCTTGGACTCATTCAGTCAGGAAATTCCCGCTCCCAGGAGCTTCCTTCTAGTCAGGAGGGATTCAGTCACACGAGGCTGCTCAGGCAGATAGTGTTCACAGGACAGTCAATATGACTTCTTTCTCCAAGTATTGCTGCATTTTATCATATTTTGAAGCAGAAAGTGGATCTCTGGAGCAGCAGAAAAAGTGAGTGGACTTTGGATGAGTACCTTAAGGGGAGTATGGGGACTGTGACTTGGAGGTGCCGGTAACATTCTGGGTCCCATGCCTTGTGGGATTTCTGCAAGAGGACAGAGGTCTGAGAGCTTCTCCTGGGGAAAAAAATGGAAGGAGTCAGAGAGCTGTGTATGTGGATTGGGTGGTGTGGGTGAGTGGGGAGGGGGTTGGGGCTGCCCTCAAGGAGATGAGCTCCCAGAGACTGGGGTTAGACAGGAGCACAGGGTTCGCGCAGGTCAGTGCCCATGGCCTACAGTGTGGAGGGCTCCTGGGGTGGAGGATTGAACTGGGACGTCAGTGATGGAGATGGGAGGTTCCCTTCCTTGGAAGGCACACAAAAGGCAGTCATGGTGTAACATTTTCTTTTCCTGGATCTACAGAAGCAGCTCCTGAGCAAGATCAAGAAACACCTGAAGAGGAAATGCCAAGTCTGTGTCCTCTCCAGAGCCAGTGCAGGCTCCAGGCACAGCTGTCCTTGAAAATCCAGATGTGGAACCACCTGCAGCATTTGAGCAACTTGCCTCAGCTCCTATGAGGCCGGTGGTCCTAGATCCTGGGCTACAACTGCCATGACAGAGACGGCGCCATCCTTTCCTTTATATGAAGTTTTAAATTATGTGCATTTATTGTATATATGTTTATAACTACTGTATTTTTCTTATACTATTCAGTAACATACAGTCTATTTTAAAGAAAATGTAATGAAATACTCAAACATAAATTTAATTTAGATTCTATAAAATGTAATTCTACAATTCTTCAGAGCCTTGAGCAAGTCCTGTTTGAGGAGCACTGCAGCCTGGCCATTGCTGCTCACTCATTGGCCCAATGAATGAGTTGGCGGGGTTTCTAGAACAAGGGGGCGGGGCCAGGTGGAGAACTGAAAGCGGTCAAGTTGATGAGGGGGCGGGGCCAGGTGAACAGTTGAAGGCAGTCATGTCAACAAGTGGGCAGGGCCAGGTGAAGAGCAGGAAATTGTGACCTAAGCAGGAGAAAGGCTTGTCTCCAAGGACAGGAGCGGTGTGGGGAGGAATGCCTGCTGCTGGTAGTCAGGCCAGCTGCCAGGCAGCAGCGACCTAAGCAAGGGGGCTGGAGTTTTGGGGGGTTTGCTCCATGATCAGCCAGAAGAGGCCAAGCCAAGAATGGATTGGGGCCACAGGCAACACCAGGAAGAGTTCCAGTGGATAAGGCTATGGGGCCCTGTGAATGAGGATGGGCGTCCTCAGTGGGAGCAAAAGCCCCTTCTCCCCATGGTCCAGACTGGATGCCAGCAAAAGGTCCCTTGTCCTCAAGGAAGGGCTTTCCCAGAGAATGGGGCAGAAAGCTAGCCCTCAGGGCCCAGCGATCAATAAGAATCCTGTTTCCCCGAAAATGAGACATCCTCCGAAAATAGGACCTACTTACAGGTTTCCTTCTGAGTGAAATATAAGTCATCCCCCCAAAATAAGGGCCCCCTCCTACTCCCTCCGCCCAGGCTAAACATGAGAGATTTGGTCCACTGACTCTGAAAGAAATGGAGTCACAAGAAATTCACCAAGAAATTCAGGAATTGGATTGTTATGATGATGTTCCAGAAGATGATGTTGAACTGATTGTGACTGAATAAATGAGTAAATTCTTGATACTGTAGGATTCTCAGTTTGTCTGGTTTGTGTTGACTACTACCCTAACATATACAGGTAAAAATTTTTCTTTATTTTATTTTAACAATAAATGTGTACCGTATTCTTCATGGAAAAATAAGACAACCCCTGAAAATAAGACCTAGCACATCTTTGAAAGTAAAAATTAATATAAGACAATGTCTTATTTTTGGGGAAACAGGATACCTCAGGAGGGGCGGGTCAGTGCCCCCAGAGTGTGTGAAGCAGGGCAGCCTGGCCAGTGTTACTGGCTCATTGGTCCAATGCATGAGGGGGCAGCGTTTCTGGAACAAGGGGGGGCCAGGCCCAGAGCTGAAGGTGGTCAAGTCAATGAGGGGGCAGGGCCAGGTGAACAGCTGAAGGCAGTCATGTCAACAAGGGGGCGGGGCCAGGTGAAGAGCAGGCAATTGTGACCTAAGCTGGAGAAAGGCTGGTCTCCAGGGACACGAGGGGGGTGGTAAGGAAGGCCGACTGCTGGTAGTCAGGCCAGCTTCCAGGCAGTAGTAACCTAAGCAAGGGGGCTGGGGTTTTGGGGGGCTGGCTCAATGATCAGCCAGAAGTGGCCAAGCCAAGAATGGTTTGGGGCCAGAGGCAAAACCCGGAAGTGTTCCAGTGGATAAGGCCATGGGGTCCTGTGAATGAGGATTGGGGTCCCCAGTGGGCACAAAAGCCCCATCTTCCCGTGGTCCAGACTCTGAAAGAAATGGAGTTACAAGAAATTCACCAGGAAATTCAGGAATTGGATTGTTATGATGATGTTCCAGAAGATGTTGTTGACCCGATTGTCACTGAATACATGAGTAAATTCTTGATACTGTTGGATTCTCAGTTTGTCTGGTTTGTGTTGACAACTACCCTACTACCCTAACATATACAGGTAAAAAAATTTATTTTCATTTAACAATAAATGTGTACTGTATTCTTCTTCATGGAAAAATAAAACAACCCCTGAAAATAAGACCTAGCGCATCTTTGGGAGCAAAAATTAATATAAGATGATGTCTTATTTTCGGGAAACAGGGCACCTCAGGAGGGGCGGGTCAGTGCCCCCAGAGTGGAAAGTGATTTTCGGGGACTTGACACAGCTCTCTCCCCGATGTCAAAGCCCATAGACAGGGCCGTGGGGGTCGCAGGACACTCCGTTGTGAGATGCCCCGTAGTGGGGACAGTGGGGGCCTCCGAGGCTCATGGAGGCCCATGGCTGTTCAAAAGGGGGGGCTGGTCTCCCCATGATTGTGGACCTGGGCCCTGGGTGGGAGGCAACCTGTGAGCAGAAGGCCATCTGCAATTGAGGCTTTTAGGCACTGAACAACACTTCCAGAGATGGGGCTTTAGGCCCCCAGATATGAGGGGCAGGGCAGCCTGGCCAGTGCTGCTTGCTCATTGGTCCAATGCACTAGGGAGCAGGGTTTCTGGAACAAGGGGGCATGGCCAGGCCCAGAGCTGAAGGTGGTGAAGTCAATGAGGGGGCGGCGCCAGGTGAACAACTGAAGGCAGTCATGTCATAAAGGGGGGGAGGGGGCAGGTGAAGAGCAGGCAATTGTGACCCAAGCAGGAGAAAAGCTGGTCGCCAGTGACAGGAGGCAGGAGGAAGGGGAAGTCCTGCTGCTGGTAGTCAGACCAGCTGCCAGGCAGCAGCGACCTAAGCAAGGGAGCTGGGGTTTTGGGGGGCTCGCTCGATGATCAGCCAGAAGAGGCCAAACCAAGAATGAATTGGGGCCACAGGCATCACCAGGAAGTGTTCCAGTGGATAAGGCCATGGGGCCCTGTGAATGAGGATGGGGATCCCCAGTGGGCGCAAAAGCCCCACCTTCCCGTGGTCCAGACTGAATGCCAGCAAAAAGGTCCCTTATTCTCAAGGAAGGGCTTTTCCCGAGAATGGGGCAGAAAGCTGGCCCTCAGGGCTCAGCAACCAGTAAGTACCTCTGGAGGAGTGAATGACCACTACCGGACATTTTTATGCTAATTTTACTATTCTTTATTTTTTTTTTCCATTTTTTACATCTTTTATTTTATTTTCATTTTTTACTTCTTTTACTTAAGAAATGAATTTTTTTTCTTTTTTCCTTACTTGATTTTACCTTTTTAATTATTACATCTTTCAATTTCAATCATCACTATTACTACTGCTATTTTGCATTTTTTGTTCCCTTTTTCTTCTTTTTTTCCTCTAGTACCATTTTATTTTCTCTTTATTTTACATTGGGATTAGTCTTCATTCTATTTTAATCTCTACTATAGCATCGTTCAATCCTATCTCAACTCGACCTTTACACCATCACTCTCTTACTAACCTTTACCCTTTTTGTCTCCTGTTTATCCTAATCCTTTCTGGCTTTAGTTTCCCCCCTATTCTTTCTGTATATCCCCTGCTAAAGCTCTCACCATACTTATAGACCTAATTTTCAATCCCCTGATCCAAGTGTATAAATACCACTCTCTTCACTATATTAACTAGTTAAAAAAAAAAAAAACTGTTCTCTCTATCCTTTTGTCATTGTTTGCATGAATGTTGCTTATAGTGAATTTTTATGCTTTTTAGTGAAATTGTTATGCTTATTCTTATGCTGTTGTTGTTGCTTTGTATTTTTTTAAAATCCTTTGTTTTTGTTTGTTTTTTACTTCTGTACATCATAGCCTTACTTAATAATAGTGGATATTGTAGTTTGTATTAATCTCCAAGTATTGTTGCTGGCATTGGCTGGGATTAGTGGTTGTTCTATGAGAATTTTCTCCATATATATATATATATATATATATATATATATATATATAGTTTGTTTCCCCTTTGTCTCTTAGTCTGCTTCTCTCTCTCTCTCTCTCTCTCTCTCTCTCTCTCTCTCTCTCCTCTCTCTCTCTCTCTCTCTCTCTCTTTCTTTTCTCCCTGTTTTCCATCATTTCATCACTTTTTTTCCCTTCTTTTTCTATCTCTTTATTTATCCCTCTTTTTTATTTTATTTTTTATTTTATTTTTACTTTTCTTCCTTCTCTCCTATCCCCTAATTTGCCCTTCTCTAGTGGTCATCTTTATTAGAGGTTATTAATACCGCAAATACATTCCTGTTAAGTGCCTTTTGTGTTGTACCTGGTAGTGTTGTATTTTGTGCCTTTAAATCAACGCAGGAGAAGGAACACCGCATAACCAGACATCCTGAAAAGAGAGACCATGGGGAGACAAAGAAATAGCCCGCACATGAAAGAAAAGCAGGCATCACCAGAAAAGGAAGTAAACGAGTTAGAGGCAAGCAACCTACCAGAGAAAGAATTCAGAGTAATGATCATATGATGGCTAAAAAGAATGGAAGAGAAATTTGATGATATGAATAAGAAACAAGAGGAAATGAAGATGAACCAAGAAGAAATGAAAAATGACATCGCTACTATGAAGAACTCAATAGAAAGCATCAAGAGTAGACTAGAAGAAGCAGAAGACCGCATCAGTGAGCTAGAAGACAAGATGGGAAAAAATACCCAATTAGAGCAGCTTTGGGAAGAAAAAAAAAAAAACTTCAAAAGCAGGAGGAGAGCCTAAGGGAACTTTGGGACAATACAAAACAAAACAATATTAGAATAATAGGAGTTCCAGAAGGAAAGGAAACTGAGGAAGACATGGAAAAAGTATTTCAAGAAATAATGACAGAAAACTTTCCTGAGACAGAGAAGAAAAACCCACACAAATCCAAGATGCTCCCAGAGTCCCAAGCAAAATGAATCCCAGAAGACTGATGCCAAGGCACATTATAATTAAATTGGCAAACACCAACGACAAAGTAAGAATCTTAAAAGCAGCCAGAGAGAGATAGAAAGTTACATATAAAGGAAGGCCCATCAGACTAGCAACTGACTTCTCAACAGAAACTCATCAGGCCAGAAGGGAATGGGATGAAATATACAAAGTCATGAAAAGGAAGGGTATGAATCCAAGAATACTGTACCCAGCAAGGCTATCAATCAAAATTGAAAGTGTAATCAGGAGCTTCACAGACAAAAAAAAACACTAAATAAATAAATAAATAAATAAATAAATAAATAAAGGAATTTATCTCCACCAAACCAGCAATGCAAAAAATGCTAAAGGATCTACTGTAAAAATAAAGAAAGAAAAACACAGGTGTATAGAATAAAAATGGCATCAAATGAGTACCTATCACTAATAATATCTTTAAATGTAAATGGATTAAATGCTCCAATCAAAAGACATAGGGTAACAGATTGGATAAGAAAACAAGACCCATATAAATGTTGTCTACAAGAATCCCACTTCAGAAAAAAAGATGCACACAGACTGAGGGTGAAGGGATGGAAAAAGGTTTTCCAGGCGAATGGAAATGGAGAAAAAAAACACACACAAAAAAAACAAACAAACAAACAAAAAAAAACTGGGGTAGAAATACTTATATCTGACAAATTAGATCTCAGAGTGAAGGATGTAACAAGAGATAATGAAGGCCACTTCATAATACTAAAGGGAGCAATCCAACAAGAAGAAATAACCCTGGTAAATATATATGCACCCAATACTGGAGCACGCAAATACATTAAAAAAAAAAAAAACTACTGGAGGACATTAAGGGAGAGATTAATAGCAATACAATCATAATAGGAGATTTTCATACCCCACTGTCACCCTTAGACAAATCATCTAAACAAAAAATCATCAAAGAAATATCAATCCTAAATGACTCACTAGACCAAATGGAACTAATCAACATCTTCAGAACATTTCACCCCAAAGCCACAGAATATACATTCTTCTCAAGCACACATGGGACATTCTAAAAAATAGACAACATTTTGGGACATAGGCAAAGTCTCTTCAAGTGCAAGAAGATAGAAATCATATCAAGCATCTTCTCAAACCATAGTGGCATAAAATTGGAAATTAACTACAATAAAAATAACCCTAATAAATCAAACACATGAAGACTAAACAGCATGTTATTAAACAAGGACTGGGTTACCAGAGAAATCAAGGAAGAAATTAAAAACATCCTGGAAACAAATGACAATGAAAACACAACAATCCAAAATCTATGGGACACAGCAAAAGCAGTTTTGAGAGGGAAGTTCATATCCCTACAAGTCTATTGCAAAAAAAACAAGAAAAAATGGTAACAAATTATCTAACTTTACAACTCAAAGACTTAGAAAAAGAGCAACAAGAAAAGCCTAGTATAAACAGAAGGAAGGAAATAACAAAAATCAGAGCGGAGATAAAGGATATAGAGACCAAAGAAACAATACATAAGATCAACAAAATGAATAGCTGGTTCTTTGAAAGGATAAACAAGATAGATGAACCTCTAGCCAGGCTAACCAAGAAACAAAGAGAGAGGACTCAACTAAACAAAATCAGAAATGAAAGAGGTGAAATAACAACAGACCCCACCGAAATACAAAGGATTGTTACAAAATACTACAAACAACTCTATTCCAATAAACTGAACAACCTGGAGGAAAAGGACATATTCCTAGAAAAATACAAACTTCCAAAACTCAATCAGGAAGAATCTAAAAATCTCAATACACCAGTGACTTGGGAAGAAATTGAAACAGTCATCAAAAAGCTTCCAGCAAACAAAAGCCCAGGGCCAGATGGCTTCACAGGAGAGTTTTACCAAACATTTAAGGAATAACTAAAACCTATCCTTCTTAGATTATTCCTAAAAATTCAAGAGGAAGGAACACTTCCAAACTCCTTCTATGAAGCCAGCATCACCCTAATACCAAAACCAGATAAAGACAACTCAATGAAAAAGAATTACAGGCCAATATCCCTCATGAACATAGATGCCAAAATCCTCAACAAAATTCTAGCAAATTGGCTCCAGCAGAACATCACAAAGACCATACACCATGGCCAAGTAGGATTTATTCCAGGAATGCAAGGATGATACAATATCTGCAAATCAATAAACGTGATACATCACATAAACAAAATGAAAGATAAAAATCATATAGTCATATCAATTGATGAAGAAAAAGCATTTGATAAAATCCAACACCCTTTCCTGATAAAAACTCTCAACAAGGAGGGAGTACAAGGATCATACCTCAACATAATAAAAGCTATATATGATAAACCCACAGCCAACATCATACTCTATGGGCAAAAACTAAAACCATTCCCTCTAAGAACAGGAACAAGACAGGGATGCCCATTCTCACCACTCCTGTTTGACATAGTACTGGAAGTACTAGCCATTGCAATTAGACAAGAAGAGAAAATAAAAGGCATCCAAATTGGAAAAGAAGAAGTAAAGTTATCCTTATTTGCAAATGGCATGATATTGTACATAAAAAAACCAAAAGACTCCATTAAAAAACTAATTGACTTGATAAATGAATTTGGCAATGTAGCAGGAAACAAAATTAACGCCAAGAAATCCATGGCATTTCTATACACCAACAGTGAACTTACAGAAACAGAGACTAAAAAAGCAATTCCATTTACCATTGCACCAAAAAAAATTAAGATACCTAGGAATAAATTTAACTAAGGAAGTAAAGGACCCATTTGCAGAAAATTACACAACACTGAAAAAAGAGATAGAGGAAGATGTAAATAGATGGAAGAACATACCATGTTCATGGATTGGTAGAATCAACATCATCAAAATGTCCATACTTTATAAAGCAATCTATAGGTTCAATGCACTCCCCATTAAAATACCAATGACATATTTCATTGACCTTGAAAGAACTCTCCAAAAGTTCATTTGGAACAATAAAAGACCCCGTATAGCCACAGCAATCCTGAAAAAAAGAGTAAAGTAGGAGGGATCTCAAAACCAGACTTCAAACTGTATTACAAAACCACTGTTCTCAAAACAGCCTGGTACTGGCACAAGAACAGACATATAGATCAATGGAATAGAATCTAGAACCCAGATATCAACCCAAATCACTATGCTCAATTAATATTTGACAAAGGAGGCACGAATATACAATGGAGACAAGACAGTCTCTTCAATAAATGGTGTTGTGAAAATTGGACAGATACATGCAAAAGAATGAAACTAGATAACCAACTTACACCATACACAAAAATAAACTCAAAATGGATAAAGGACTTAAACATCAGACGGGAAACCATAAAAATACTAGAAGCATCCACAGGCAGCAAAATCTCAGACGTATGCCAAAAGAACTTCTTCACTGATACTGCCCCGAGGGTAATGGAAGCTAAAGAGAAAATAAACAAATGGGACTACATCAAAATAAAAAGCTTTTTTACAGCAAAAGAAACCACCAATAAAACAACAAGAAAGCCCACTGTGTTGGAGAACATATTTGAAAATGTTACCACGGATAAAGGTTTAATCTCCAACATCTACAAACAGCTTATACAACTAAATAAAAGGAAGATGAATTATCCAATTAAAAAATGGGCAATGGACCTAAATAGAATATTTTCAAAAGAAGACAGAAGGAAGGCGAAAGGCACATGAAAACATGCTCAAAATCACTAATTATCTGAGTGATGCAAATCAAAACAACAATGCGGTACCATCTCACACCTGTCAGAATGGCCAACATCAACAAATCAACAAACGACAAGTGTTGGCGAGGTTGCGGAGAA
The DNA here is from genome assembly GCA_963693515.1 of Pipistrellus nathusii. Lineage (NCBI taxonomy): Eukaryota > Metazoa > Chordata > Mammalia > Chiroptera > Vespertilionidae > Pipistrellus > Pipistrellus nathusii. The sequence goes on along the minus strand of OY882862.1, from coordinate 5,608,251 downwards.
AAAGGAACCCTCATGCACTGCTGGTGGGAATGCAGACTGGTGCAACCACTGTGGAGAACAGTGTGGAGTTTCCTCAAAAAACTGAAAATGGAACTCCCATTTGACCCAGTAATCCCACTCCTAGGAATATATCCCAAGAAACTAGAAACACCAATCAGAAAGGATATATGCACCCCTATGTTCATAGCAGCACAATCTAAAATAGCTAGAATCTGGAAACAGCCTAGGTGCCCGTCAGCAGATGATTGGATCAAAAAACTTTGGTACATCTACACAAAGGAATACTATGCTGCCATAACAAAGAAGGAATTCTCATCATTTGCAGCAACCTGGATGGAATTGGAGAACATCATGCTGAGTGAAATAAGCCAATCAATGAAAGAGAAACACCACATGACCTCACTCCTTTATGGATAATAAAGAATATTATAAACTGATGAACCAAAAGATAGATATAGAGACAGTAAAGCAACAACTAGACTATCAAATTACAGCAGGTAGGGTAGAGAGATCTGGGGAAGATAATAGATCAACCGAAGGACTTGTATACATGCATATAAGTATAACCAATGGACACAAAACTCTGGGGAAGGAGGGGTATGTATAGGAGGGGGAGGGCATTGTTAAAATATGTACACAGATAACAATTTAATAAAAATAAAAAAGTACAAAAAAATAATTTTTCTAACAATTGGAGATCCCAGGTGAACTTAACCTTTTTTCAGTAAAAGATATTCCAACATTTGGTTTAAACAATACCCTTAAAAATAAATAAATAAAATTAAAAAATAAATAAATAAAAATAAAAATTACCCAAAAAAGTGGACTGTTGACACAATATAGTTGAAACAGGCCATTTCTTCCCACGGGGCAATCTGCTCTCTCTGGAAATGGGCACAGGGGGTCCTCTCTGTGCAGGGATATTTCATTTCTTCTTCCAGTTGCCGGTTGCTCACTGTCCGACCTACGTTGGGAGAGCACATCTGTCTGCCCTTGTACAGTGTGCGCTTCCCGCATGTGCACCTGCCTTTACATGTGGACACGGAGCCAGGGCTCCGGGTGCGTCCATCCTCATGCTCCACAGAAGCTCTGAGGCTCCGCTGAACCAGAAGATGCTCCAGCTTCAGGAGGTGCCACGCAGCATCCGTCTCCCGTGACCACATAGATCCCTCTAGAGGCGTGTTGGATAGCTGGGGGCAGCGGGCCATGGCTCCCTGGTCTCCAGGCCATGCCGGATCCTGGATCCAAAGTAGATGGCAAAGCCCATCGCTATCCAGATGCCAAACTGGGCCCAGGTCAGAGAGGCCATCTGCACCATCAGGTTCATGTTCACAAAGATGCTGACCAGGACAGCACAGGTAGGGCGGGCACCCTGAGGCGAAGAGGAGCTGGGCTCTGGGGCTGTCTCCAGAGGGTGACCATGAGCCCCGCAATGAGCAGTAGCAGCAGCCCCACCACCACCGTGGGCATCTGGTCCCCGGAGACCAGCGAGCCGGGCCACTGGGCCAGGACCAGGCTCAGGACGGTCAGCAGGAGGGCCAGGAGCGAAGCACATCCATAGACGATGGAGCAGATCACAGGGAGGGGCCGGTGCTCACGTGGCTCCACAGGCTTCTGAAGGCGCCCGCCGGTCCCTCTGCAGGCACAGGTTCCTGGGAATCGGCTTCCAGCCCCAGCTCTATCTCCGTCACTTCCACCTCCGTCTCCTTGTTCTCGCTGAAATGCTCGTCTGGCTGGTACCTGAGAACCAGCACAGAAAAGGCCACCAGGGAGTATGCCAGCAGGTCCCGATCAACATGAGGCCCCCCAGGTCCCTGAGCTCGAAGAGGAAGGCCATGAGCGCAGCAAGCATTCCAGAAACCATGGTGGTTATTACGGGGGGTGGGGGGGGGGTGGATCCGTCCTCTGCCATGGCCAAGGTCACTCGTGTCATGGGAAACATGGCACCCAGGAGGCTGGACGAAAGGGCACGGAGGGTCCCCACAGCCACGACGTATCTGGCCAAGGGCCAGCCCACAGGGAGGAAGGCCCCTGGCAGGGGGCTGTGGGAGCTGATCTGGTGGTAGGGCACCATGAGGGTGAGTGCCGCCGAGACCCCAAAATATGACAAGAAGCAAATGAAGATGGGGATCCCGGAGCCCAGGGGGCTGGCTGGCTGGGGGTTTCGGGCTTCCTCGCCAGGGGTGGCAATGCAGTCAAAGCCAACAAACGCATAGAAGCACGTGGCTGCCCCGCGGAGAACCCCCTCAAAGCCAAAAGGCACAACCCCCGGGAGCCCAGGGGGCCCAGGCTCAGGATATCATTGGACTCAGATTTGACCAACTCGTAGTCCTGCTCCGTGAGCTGCCAGGTGCAGACGTCCCTTCATGAAGCCAGAGAGGAGGATGAAACTGAGAACCAAGAGGTTCACACCCGTGAACAGCTTGGTGACCAGGGCGGGCTCCCAGCTCCCAGGACCAGCACCCGGCTCCCAGGACCAGCACCTCCGGGAGCAGCAGCGCCAGGCCAGCGAGAAGAAGTCCAGGTCAAAAAGGGCACACGCAGAGGCACGCTCTCCTGCAGCGCCCGAGACATGTGGTACCGGTCAGGCTGTCGATGGTGGCGCTCCAGGCCCTGGCCACACTGGTGCTTCCAATGACAGAGAGGATGAGGTTCCCCCGGTGATGAAGGCGCACAGCTGTCCCATGGCCACGTGGCTGTAGAGATAGGCAGACCTGGAGCTGGGCATCTGCACCCCAAACTCGGCGGAGCAGAGCTCAGACAGCACGGACGTCATCGTGGCCACTAAGAAGCAGAGGACGATGGCCAGTCCCGCCTGGTCCTTGGCCACCCTCCCGGCCAGGATGTACATGCCCACCCCCAGGGTTTTGCCCACCCCGAGGGCCACCAGGTCCAGGGTGCTCAGGCCCCGAGCCAGGCCGCTGCCAGACCCCTCCCTCCACTCCAGGGGCCGCCTGCGTGCCAGCTTCTGACAAAACCGGCCAAGGTGTTCACACAGCATCTTGGATGGAGCTCAGTTGGAGACGAAGATCAGACGGACTTCAGACCGTGAGAGCAGACGCTGCTCCTAGAAATGAACATTTTATACAAAGTTAAAGTTGGGAGCAACCAGGATTTCCTTCAGTAGGGGAATGGGTTCATATACAGCCACGTGATGGAATGTTATTCAGCACTAAAAAGAAATCAGCGATCGAGCCATGAAAAGTCACGGAGGAAACTCAAATGTGTATTGCTCAGAGAAAGGAGCCAATCTGAGGAGGCCACATACTGCACAGCCCAGTTCTCTAACATTCTAGAAAAGGCAAAGACGAGGAGGCAGTAAAAAGACCAGTGGTTCAGGGGCTGGTGGAGGGCAGGGAAGAACTGGTGGAAGACAGGTGATTTTCAGGCAGTGGAACTGCTCTATGATACTGCAGTGCTGGATACATGTCATTACTCATTTGTCCAAACCCACAGAATGCACAACACCCAGACTGCACCTACTAATGGGAACTGTGGACTCTGGTCCACGTGGGTTCATCAGATGGAACAAACGCACCACTCTGGTGGGAGATGCTGACCGTGGGAATTTCCCCTACTATGTGAGGGTGGGAAATCTCTGTACCTTCACGTTAATTTTACTGCAAACCTGAAACTGCTCTAAAACTTAAAGCCTATTAAAAGAAAGAAAAAAAAAACATGAAAAAGTTAACATTGAGATAAAACTTTCTACTGGAAGGCAAAGTCCTGTTGGGGGCTCCCTGTGCACCCCATCTCTGCTCCAACTCAGTAAACATCACCCAAAACTGTGTGTCTACACCCCTCTTGGCCAGGCCATGGACAGGGACCAGTCGCCAGTCCCCTCCCCCTACAAGCCTTGGCTCGCTTCTCATGTCCCAGTTCCTTGGGGGATGAATGCCTGCACTCAGCACTTCTGAGGCAAGAACTAAATAGAACACTCAGTTGGGGAGAAAGTAAAGATGTAGAGAGTGCCCGAAAATAAAAAATACCCCTCAGGGTCCAGGTGCAGGTTTCCAAGGGAAATTTTGGAGGCATTGAGGGGGCCAACTAAGCTCCCTGCAAGTTTCAGGTGAGGTGAGAACCAAGCACACTGTCTACAGAGGATGGCATGTGCAGCGAGCCTAGAAATCCAATGTAAACAGTGGGGTTCCCCAGGTTCTGTGAAATCCTCTTTTTTAAAAAAAAAAATTTTATTGATATTTTTACAGAGAGGAAGAGAGAGGGATAGAAAGCTAGAAACATCGATGAGAGAGAAACATCAATCAGCTGCCTCTTGCACACTCCCTACTGGGATGTGCCTGCAACCAAGGTCCCTTGATCAGAATCGAACCTGGGACCTTTCAGTCTGCAGGCCGACACTCTATCCACTGAACCAAACCGGTTTTGGCTGTGAAATCCTCTTACTACATTTTTCTTGGCAAAAATAAACAACTGTGCCTTTTTTTTTTTTTTTTCAGTTGCAACAGAAAAAAATAGAAGAGGGTTTTCTAACTTTCTGATCAACAGAACTGAGCACATTGAAGAGCATGACCCTGGGAGCACAAGATAAGGGGAGAGACAGAGGCCAAGTGAGATAGCCATGGAAGGCTGGCTGCTAAGGAATGTGCCACAAGCGCCAAGGAGGAGACATGGACCTCCAGAACCAGGATCCAGGCCAAGGGCACAAGCTGGGGCTTCAGATAAAGTTTTTCCATTATCAGAAGACCTCCAGTTCTGTCCGAACTGGGCCTAGATCCTACAGGAAAGTGTTTCGTGGTCAGGTTGAAATTGACAAAATTCTGGCGTTTTCCCTGCAGACTCCTGTGCTGAAATTCAGGTCACCGCTTTCCCTATCCCCAGGGCCTGGGCCATCTGTCCGGACCGAGAGTCTGATGTGTGCTGAGCTCAGAACATCTCAGTTTTCCTGAATAAAATGCTTGGTTGAACCTTGTTCCCCTGTATTTTTCTTTCTTGTTGACACAAAAGTCTGGAATTTTTCAGAAGAGTTTTGATGGGGAAAAAGCTACAAGGAAGAGCTGCTTTGCCTTCTGGGAGTTAGGTGTTTCGTTCAGCAGAGTGTTACAGACGCGAGGTTTGTGTCTCATCCCGGATTCGGTGCACACACGAGGGCGGGTGCTGCCAAAATCAACCCCCAAATTCTCTTCTGCATTTCTCCTTGGGGGAGCGAAGTTTTGGTAAGCCAGCCATCCCCCCCCCCTCTTAGATATGAACATGAATATAAGCAGGATTATCCCAGCTCTTCATTTCCCTCTTCCTGTGTATTGCTTTAACAGATAATGACGCCATCTAAACTCAGTTTAGGTGCACTTATGAGCCAGGAAGAAGGACTGAGACTTTAACAACTGGAGAAGCAGTTTCAACTGTGATGGCAGAGAACATGGTACTTGCCTAGGAGAAGCAAAGGCCAAGTGAATCCTGAAGGAGGTGTGGGTCTCCCCCCAAAAGGCATTCCCCTGGGTGAGTGGTCCTTACTGGGCAAGAACTCAAGTGTGGCCCAGAGTCTCTTTCCTGGGCAGTGAGACACTTGCACCAGTGTCTGTGGGGTGAGTGTCGAAACTAAGATGAGGGACGAGCTCCCTTGAAATGCAAATGGAGAAACCCAACCAGTTTAGCTCAGTGGATAGAGCATAGGCCTGCAAACTGAAGGGTCCCAGGTTCGATTCCGTTCAAGGGCATGTACCTTGGTTGCGGGCACATCCCCAGTAGGGAGTGTGCAGGAGGCAGCTGATCAATGTTCCTCTCTCATTGATGATTCTAACTCTCTATCCCTCTCCCTTCCTCTCTGTAAATCAATAAAACATATTTAAAAAAGAAAATGCAAATGGAGAAATAAATGGAGGCCAAATATGCAAATCTGTTGTGCAACTCGTCCCAGGGCCAGAGTGGAAATATACAACTGAATTGGAGAACGTTCACCTGGAATTACCAACTGAGGTCCAGCTGAGGAGGAGAATTATGTCAAGGGAGGACAGAAAACACTTGGAAACTGGTAGGAAGGGTGAGGTCAAGGAGCTGACCCAGGTTCCAGGGGTGGCAGCCAGCAGACCAAGAGAGCAGGTAGCGCTGGGCTGCAGGAGGATCTGTTCCCTCGGAACACAGAGGCCCAAACCCAGGCTGGGCCCCTCAGCACGGAGCACCAGAGCGGAGGCCCTTGGCCAATGTAACATTCAGAGGTGAAAGGTGGCGGGGCTGGCCAGCTGAATCTGGAGCCGGGAGACTGATGGAGAGAAAGTGTGTGTGTGTGTGTGTGTGTGTGTGTGTGTGTGTGTGTGTGTGTGTGTGTGTTTTGTTTGCTTTGCCCAGAGCACAGGAGTTTTCATTTGCAACTACTCCCCCGAAGCTTTGGTGTAGGGAGGGAAACGTAAACTTGAGGTACCTAAGGAGAGGCTGGAAGAGAAAAAAGAGAAAAATTGAGTACTGAAAAAGAAAATAATTGAGTAGAAAATTCACGGGAAGCATTGTGGGGAGACTTGGCAAAACAGAAGCCAGGAGCATTTGATAGTAGGCCCCCAAACCAAAATGGCCACTTTTCCTGAGAGGAACTAGCTGCTCCTGAGAGCCACAGGGCAGGTAAAGAAAAAAAAAAAACCTGCCCTAGGTGACACAGCCCACCCCTCCCGGGCCCTACATGCCACACCCTGCGTTTTGAGCTTTTTAGAGGAAACAAAGGCAGAGGCCAAGCTTATGGATTTGAACAGCATCAAGGATTCCTCCGAGACTGGATTGGGGAAGGGGCCGTCCGCCTCACTATCCTGGGAACCAGACTCCCCACACGGGAGAGCTGATAGAAACTCCAGGTTCCCAGCCAACCCCATTTGTCTCCTTACAAGGATGTCTGTCCAGCCGAGGGCAGAGTAATATTCTGGGCCACTTGCTGAGGAGTAGCCCTGGGGCAGGGAAACACACCAACCACATTCCCTGAAACCTGAACAGCACCTTCTCTACCTAAAGCTCTTTCAGAATCAGATTGTGAGTGATTAAGATTGTCAGCTGGCTAGCAGACCTAGGCAGGCAGAGGTGGAGCCTGGAGAACCAGGGGAAGTTTGCTGACGCTGCCTGGGGCCCCATGCTGCTAACAAACCTGCTTTAGAGGGCAGATTGGCCCCTCTTGCATGCAGCCAAGTCCTGTGCAGACAGACACAAACGGTGGGTCAGTGGATCGCTTGGAGCTTCAAGCAGGTTGATGAAAGTTAGAGGACAGTGCCTGACAGTGGTTAGCACCTAAGTACCCCACAGGAAGTCCAGAATTGGCAAACAACAGAAGGGTGGGGTCCAAAGCAAGCTCCTATGGGACACTAACCTCGGCTGAAACACCGCCACTTCACTTTTTAAAAAACTTTTCTCCCTTTTTTCTTTTCTCTTTTCCTCCCTCCCTTTTATTTTTCTCTTTCCTTCCAGTGTTTCCATTTTTAAGTTCATTTTCTTTATCTGTCTGCTTTAATGATTTGTTATTATTCTACTCTCTGTTGTTTCATTTATATATCTAATTTTCCTCTTCCCATTTTCTACTAATTATTTTCTTTTTCAGTACTAAATTTTTTCTCTCTTTTCTTTTTCTCCTGCTTTCTTGTAATTTTTTATTTTATTTTAGGTCTATCCACTTTCTCCTCTATTTTCTTTTTCAATTTGTTTTCTTGTCTTTTCATTTCTTTTCTCTCTCCTTTATTTTGTATCATTTTCCTCCTGTATTCCTATAATTCTTCATTCTTATTTTTTTTATTTCAGCTCTGCATCTACATATCCTCCTCCCCCCTTTTCTTATTTTTGTTTGTTTGTTTCATTGCTTTGTTTTGTTTTCTTTTTCTCTCCACATGCACATGAAGATTGAAATTATATTAAGGATCTTCACAGATCATGATAAAAAAAAACAACACTCAGAAATACTCAAACACATGGAGGATAAATAGCATATTTAACAATGAATTGGTTACCAAAGGGATCAAGGAAGAAATAAAAAACATCCTGGGAACAAATTAAAATGAACACACAGCATTCCAAAATATATGGAACACAGTGAAAGCACTTCTGAGAGGAAAGTTCATAGTGCTATAGGCCTGCCTCAAAAAATAAGAAAAACTTATAATAAGTTATGTAAGCCTACAATTTAAATAATTAGAAAGAGATCAACAACAAAAAAGTCCAGAGTAAATAGAAGGAAGGAAATAATAAAGATCAGAGCAGAGTAGAAATAAATGACATAAAGACAAAAAAAATACATAAAATCAATGAAACCAAGAGTTGGTTCTTTGAAAGGATAAACAAGATTGATGAGCCTCTAGCCAGACTTATCAAGAAACTAAGAGAGCAAACATATGAACCTAACCAGTGGTCAAGGGCAATAGTGGGGTGGGGCATGAGTGGGGAGGGATGGGGGAGTGTAATGGGGGGTTGAAGACAAATATGTGATACCTTAATCAATTAAGAAAATTTTTTTAAAAAAAGAAAGAGAGAAGACCCAAATAAACAAAATCAGAAATGAAAGAGGTGAAGTTACAACTGATTCCACAGAAATACAAAGGGTCATAAAAAAATACTATGAAATACTTTATTTTAACAAATGGAACAACGTGGATAAAATGGACATATTCCTAGAAATATACAATCTTCCAAAACTCAATCAGGAAGAATCAGTGAATAACTACTGATAAAAGTGAAGCAATAATAATAATAAAAGAACAACTACCAGCAAACAAAACCCTCATCTAGATGGTTTCACAGGGGAGTTTTATCAAATATTAAAACAAAACAAAACAAAAAAACCTAACACCCATCCTCCTCAAACAATTCCAAAAAATTCAAGCGGAAGAAATACTTCCAAGCACGTTCTATGAGGCTAACATTACCTTAATTACAAAACCAGATAAAACACTGCAAAGAAAGAAAACTCCAGGCCAATATTTGTAATGAACACAGACGCTAAAATACACAACAAAATATTAGCAATCGGATCCAGCAATATATTAAAAAGATCATACACCATGGCCAGGTGGGACTTATTCTGGGGATATAAGGCTGGTACAATATTTGCAAATCAATAAATGTAATATAGAACATAAACAGATGGCAAGATAAAAATCACATGATCATAGCATTGATGCAGAAAATGCTTTAGACAAAAGCCAAACCCAATTTTTTGATGAAAACTCTCAACAAAGTGGGAATAGATGGATCATACTTCAACAAAACAAAGGCCATATATGACAAACCTACAGCCAACATCATACTGAATGGGCTAAAACTAAAACCATTTCCCCTAAGAACAGGAACAAGACAGGATGTCCTCTTTCACCACTCTTGTTCAACATACTCCTGGAAGTTCTAGCCATAGCGATCAGATAAGAAGAAAAAATAAAAGGCATCCAAATTGGAAAGGAGGAACTAAAACTCATTATTTGCAAATGACATGATACTATGCAAAGTAAACTCTAAAGACTCTATTAAAAAAAAACTACTAAATTTAATAAATGAATTTGGAAACATAGCAGGATACAAAATTAACATCCAGAAATCGATGACATTTTTTATATGCCAATAATTATCAGAAAGAGAAACTAAAAAACAATCCCATTTACCATTGCAACAAAAAAAGTTACTTAGGAATAAACTTAACTGAGAAAGTAAAAGATCTGTACTTGGAAAACTACAGGACATTGAAAAAAGAGATAGAGAAAGATATAAACTAGTGGAAGAATATACAGTGTTCATTGATTGGTAGAATAAACATCATTAACATTTCCATATTACCGAAGGCAATCTATAGATTCAATGCAATCCCTAATAAAATACCAGTGGCATATTTCACAGGTCTAGACCAAACACTCCAAAATTTTATATGGAGCCAAAAAGAGACCCCAAAACAGCTGTAGCAATCTTGAGAAAGAAGAACAAAATTGGAGGAATCAAATCATCAGATATGAAGTTATATTACAAAGTCATTGTAATTAAAACAAAGGCATAAGAACTGTCAGATAGATCGATGGAATAGAGACCCCAGAAATCTACCCAAGCCACTATGTTCAATTAATATTTGACAAAGGAGGTAGAGCATACAATGGAGTCAAGAGAGTCTCTTCAATAAATGGTGTTATGGTAGAAAAATTGAACAGATACATGCAAAGGAAGGAAGGAAGGAAGGAAGGAAGGAAGGAAGGAAGGAAGGAAGGAAGGAAGGAAGGAAGGAAGGAAGGAAAGAAGGAAAGAAGAAATTAGATCACCAACTTACACCATACACAAGAATAACTCAAAATGGATAGAAGACTTAAAAGTAAGGCACAAAGCCATAAAAGACTTAAAAGTAAGGCACAAAGCCATAATCCTAGAAGAAACCATAGGCACCAAAATCTCAGACATTTCTCATAGCAATATGTTTACAGATACCTGTTCTAGGGCAAAGGAAACCAAGGAGAAAATAAACAAATGGAACTACATCAAAATAAAAAAGCTTCTGCGCAGAAAAAGAAACCATCAACAAAATGGAAAGGGAGCCCACTATATGGGAGAACATATTTAGCAATGATACATCTGATAGAGGGTTAATATCCAATATATACACTGAGTGGCCAGATTATTATGACCAGCTGACATTTGTAGGCAAATTAGCCGTATGTACACTGCATCATATGGGATATGGAAGTCGAAGGCCTGTTCGAACACCTTTGCTGTCTGCAGTTACCAAGGTAAAATGTCTCAAATTCACACAGGAACACAAGGACTGGACAGTCGAACATTGGAAAAAAGTCTTGTGGTCCGATGAATCATGTTTCTAGTTGCATCATGCAGATGGCAGAGTGAGAATTTGGCAGAAACAGCATGAAAGCATGCACCCCACATGCATGACTACAACCCTTCAAGCTGGTGCGGCAGTGTTATGGTTTGGGGCATGTTTTCCTGGCATGATTTGGGCCCTTTAATTCGTGTGGAACAACGTCTGACTAGCACAACATACTTAAGTGCCGTTGCTGATCAAGCTCATCCTATAATGTTGATGGCGTATCCCAATGGAGATGGCTTCTTTCAACAAGACAATTCGCCATGCCATAGTGCTTGTATTATGCAGGAGTGGCTTCAAGAACATGAGGGAGACTCTACCTTGCTTAGGTGGCCCCCACAATCACCAGATCTCAACCCAATTTAGCATTTGTGAAACGAAATTAAAAGAGCCATCAGGCAGCTGGTTCCACAACCATCAGATCTCACAGAACTGGACAGTGCTATTCTTCAGGCATGGTGTCAGATTCCTCCCATCACCTTTCAACATCTCGTGGAGTCAATGCCAAGAAGAATCGCTGCAGTATTGAAGGCAAAAGGTGGCCCAACAAAGTACTGAGGGGCAGTCATAACAATCTGGCCCCTCGGTATATACAGAACTGATACAGCTTAACAAAAGGAAGACAAACAATCCAATTGAAAAATGGACAAAGGCCCTAAATGTACACTTCTCCAAAGGGGACATACTGAAAGCCAAGAGACATATGAAAAAATGCTCAAAGTCACTGATCATCAGAGAGATGTAAATTCAAATGACAATGAGGTATCACCTCACACCTGTCGGAATGGCTCCCATCAACAAATCAACAAATGACAAGTGCTGGCGAGAATGTGTAGAAAAGGGAGCCGTAGGGCACTGCTGGTGGGAATGCAGGCTGGTGCAGCCATTATAGAAAACAGTATGGAGCTTCCTCAAAAAATTAAATATGGAATTCCCATTTAACCCAGTGATCCAACTTCTAGGAATATATCCTAAGAAACCTGAAATATAAAAATGTCAACAAATTACAGAGTAGGCTCTTTAGGAGTTAGACACAATGCTTGGTTTTACTGCTGTTTCACATCCAGACACTGTGAGACTAGGCTCCACCCCAAGAAATTTGAATTTTTTTTTTATAACTGTTTCTTTTTTTCTTTTTTTCTTTTTTTAAAAATATATTTTATTGATTTTTTACAGAGAGGAAGAGAGAGGGATAGAGAGCTAGAAATGTCAATGAGAGAGAAACATCGACCAGCTGCCTCTTGTACACCCCCTACCGGGGATGTGCCCGCAACCAATGTACATGCCCTTGACCGGAATCGAACCCGGGACCTATCAGTCCGTAGACCGACGCTCTACCACTGAGCCAAACCGGTTTCGGCAGAAATTTGAATTTAATAGACTGACAGGTGAATATAGTCATCACACTTAAAATAATATTCTCAAGTGTTTCCAGTAAAGATTTCTCCTCTCTATGAATGAATATTCACAGATGGTTGTTTATTAAGTGTTAGAGAGTTGTCATATCAGTACAACCAAATATTTTGTTAACTCAGCCATCAAGTTCCAGGTAAACAACATTATCTTGCCTTGTAGTTGTACAGTACTTTTTTATTAAAAATTTTAATGTTGATACAATTGTATGTTCTTTAGCTAATCCCTTCATCTTCTTCACCACACGCCTCCCCTTAGGCCTGGGCCAGTCTGCACCTTGTATCCATGCTTCTGGTTCCATCTTGTTTTGTTAATTAGATTAATTTTGTTAATTAGATCCCACATATTAGTGAGATCATATAGTACTTGTTTTTCTCTGATTAGCTAATTTCACTTAGCATGATACTCTCCAGGTCCATTGCATCCATGCTATTGCAAAGGGTAAAAGCTCTTCCTCCTCCTCCTCCTCCTCTTTTTCTTCTTCTTCTTCTCCTTCTTCCTCTTCTTTCTTTCTTTCTTTCCTCCTCCTCCTCCTTTTCTTCTTATTCTTCTTCTCCTTCTTCCTCTCTCCTCTTCTTCCTCCTTCTTCTTCTCCTTCTTCTCCTCCTTCTCTTCCTCCTCTTTCTCCTCTTTCCTCCATAGCCATGTAGTATTCCATTGTGTAAATGTACCATTGCTTTCTTAACCACTCATCTGCTGATGGGCACATGGGCTGTTTCCAGATCTTGGCCATTGTCAATAATATTGCTATAAACATAGTGATCCATATTTTTTTCCTGATTGGCATCTCATGATTCTTATGATATATAACCAGAAGTGGGATCGCTGAGTCAAAAGACAGTTCCATTTTTAATGTTTTGAGGAAATTCCCTACTCTTTTCCATAGTGGCTGCACCAGTCTGCATTCCCACCAGCAGTGCACAGGGGTTCCCTTTTCTCCACATCCTCACCAGCACTTGTTTTTTATTGACTTATTGATAGTGGAGATCTTATACATGTGAGGTGATACCTCATTGTTGTTTTAATTTGCACATCTCTCTGATGTTAGTGATATTGAGCATTTTTCATGTCTATATAAGTACAGCCCATGGACACAGACAATAGTTAGGTGAAGGCTAAGGGAGGGGGGTGTAGAGATGGGTGGAAGCAGGCAAAGGGTATGGAATAGGGTGACACCTGCAATTGTCTATTGGCCAGCTGTATGTCCTCTTTGGAGAAGTGTCTATTCAGGTCCTTTGCACATTTTTTAAGATATGTTTTTATTTATTTAGAGAGAGAAGAAAGGAGAGGGAGAGAGAGATAGAAATGTCAATGGGAGAGAAACATCAACATCTATCGGCTGCCTCCTGCACACCCCCTACTGCACACCCTCTCCACCTCCCTGGCCTCCACTTCCACAGGCCTCCACCTCCCCTGCCTCCACCTCCACAGGCCTCTGCAGACTGAAAGGTTCCAGGTTCGATTCCGGTCAAGGGCATGTACATTGGTTGCGGGCACATCCCCGGTAGGGGGTGTGCAAGAGGCAACTGGTCGTTGTTTCTCTCTCATTGACATTTCTAGCTCTCTATCTCTCTCCCTGTAAAAAATCAATAAAATATATTTTAAAAATGGTGGTTATAATGAGAGGCAAATGAATCAGTCTATGGTGAGTTTCTTTCTGGGCCAAGAGTTCTTTTGAGTCCCAATTTCTATGTTAAACAGTTCCTTATGTGTACATGTCAGCAATGATATTTCAGTTCTGGATGGTGGGCAAATGGTGGTAATGCAGGTCCGACCCTCTCTGGTTTGTAGGATGGTTTTAAGTGATAAAAAAACAAACAAAACAAAACAAAACAAAACAGAAAAACACACCATCTTGGCCAAATTTGACCTTGGACATAAAGGAATTCTAAAAAATAATACACTACCATCCATCACAAGGGACATAGCATTTGCTAATGTATTCCAGAACCTATGCTGGCCCCTTACCCCATGCAGGCCCAGAGTAATACAAGTATGAACAGGATATAGTCCTGTCTTTGAATTTATTAAGTTACTTCAAAGAAAATGTCGGTGTAAATCACTCTTCACCTATGGCATTACTACATAAACCTGTCCGTGCTAACATGCTCAGTGCTGACTAAAGCTCCTGTGCACAGGCAGCAGGCGGGCACGGCTCTCACCGTGCCCAGCAGAGTCCCAGAGACCCTGGTTCCTTCTCTGCCTCTCTGCCCTCTGGCCTCCTCCCAGGGACACGCACCGGTGCCTGGGTGCAGGCCCCCTCGCCCAGCCAGGAAAGCTGAAGCTGTGAGAGCGGATGGCAGTCCACCCCAGCTCAAGGAATCCACACAGTCTCTGGGGGAAAGAAACAGCCCAAAGCCAGGGTGCACCTGCTTAATTGAAAAGCAGCACAGATCCTTGTAAAGATCACGCACAGGAAGGAAAGCCTGTGTCGCTGGCTGCTGCTTTTGAGGATATTTTGAGGTTTGCGCTGGCTGCTCTGTGTTTTGTTTTCCGTTGTGGAGTGAGCTGCGTGTGGGCTATTAGAGTATGAATCCCTGAACTTAGGGCCATGGACAAAAGGACTCAAGCCAGGGCAGAGGGCAGGGATGCCCCGTGGAAATGGCTTCAGGAGCCCCAAGTCATGGTGACAAAGACACTAACAAGAGAGAACAGCAAGTCAGGTCAGAGGATGGAGGAGCCCGGATCGGCCCAGAAGGTGGAACACCGGTGGAGAAGGGATGTCACAGCGGGGCGGTGGGGGAGGGGGTGATAGTGGGTGGCGGGGGTGGCTATGCAAGCTGCAGGTGAGTCAGGGGATGGAGTCAGAGTGAGGATCGGGGAGGGGTGCTGCACCAGCACAAATGCAGAGATGTTTTATTCATTCTGAAGAATGAGCATAAGAAATTCAAAGTTTAAATTAGACCAACCCTACTAAACAAGAAACTTCCCCTGTGGCCCTTCACATGGCGTGAGTAAATACATGACACTGAGCCCACAGCTTGCCTGCAGAGACGGGAGATAAGGGAAATTTGTTTCCTAAGAACTAGCAGCTCAGACCTCAGTCCTCATCAGCCAACGCTGAAGACAGGACAGAACCCAGTGATCCTGGAGCTGACCCCTCCTGAAAGTCACCGTGACCCCCTCAGCAGAGCCAGCTACCTCCTCTTACTTCCTAGACTCCAGGCCATCTGCATTCATGTGATCTGTGCTATCAAGTCGTCCATACATGTGAGCAAATAAGTTGCTTTGTTATGTCTCCAAATAAAAGAGAAGCAGGTTCTAGTATCTCCCATAATCCTATCTAATAAAAGAGTAATATGCAAAGTGACCATCACTCCAACACACAAGATGGCTGCCCTCACGTGGTCAAAGATGGCTGCCACAAAATGACTTTCAGGGGAGTGCAGTTAGGGGCAATCAGGCTGGCAGGGGAGCAGTAGGCATCAATCAGGCTGGCAGGGGAATAGATAGGGGGTGATCAGGCTGGCAGGCAGAGTGGTTAGGGGCAATCAGGAAGGCAGGCAGGCAAGCAGTTGGGAGCCAGCAGTCCTGGATTGTGAGAGGGATGTCCGATTGCAGAGGGTGCAGGCTGGGTTGAGGGTCACACACCCCCGCCCCGTGCATGAATTTTGTCACAGTAATAAAAAGCATGACCCTGCATGTAAAATGCAGCAAAATATGGATCTCACATTTTATGTCATATGGTCACCTTTGAAATTCTCTTTCATTAGCTTCTAGGATGAACTGTTCTGATTCTGTTTGTCTATTTATTCACCTACTATTTATTGGGTGTACATATGTGCCAATCACTCCTCAAGGTACTGGGGATATAGCATTGGACCAAATAGGAAAAACACACACACACACACACACACACACACACACACAAAACATCCCTTTGTCCTCATGTAGCTTACATTCTGTCTCACTATTCTTTCACTCCTTTTGCTACATGTTCTCTCTCTCTCTCTCTCTCTTTCTCTCAGTTAAATATGCATATTACATGCCAGGACTTGTGTCAAATGTGTGATATCTATTAACTCGTTGGATCCCGAGTGGCACTAGCACTGTCCTCGAATGTTAGAGGAAGTGGCATGGGACGTTGGCACAGCTCCCCTAGAGCCCCTCAGCTAGCAGGTCTGCAGCCCAGGGTCAGGGTACATGTTCTGTCATGGAGCCCTCTGGACCTCTGCTTTCTTTTCTAACATCAGGGTTAGCTCAGACCTGTCTGTGTCTGTTCTCAAAGACTCCATTCACTTCATTATGCGCACACTCTTCCAGCAGATGCCCTCAACCTTTCAGATTTGGCCTGCTGCCAAAGCTCCAGGCCAAGTGTCACGGGAGCAGTGCCACCGGGACCTGGCTTCTCCCTGGGGCCTTATCTGCCCTCACTCACCCTTGTCTGGCCGCACACAGCCTGGCTGGGGCTGGAGTAACTGGTAAATCCTGCGCCCGCCTCTGCAGCTCCTCTGGACTCGGCCCTCTCACTTGCCACCGCCCCCTTTCCACCGGTGGTTTGCACTGGCTCTTCAGGTGCTGGCGCAGGGTTCCACCTGGCCCCCGAGGCTGCTTTCCAGTCCTGGGTTCCAGTCTTGCAGCGCTGGCCAGTTTCCTTGTCCCAGGTATCAGAGCTGGGCCACATGTCTTTTGCTCACCTTGCATCTGTTTGCTGCACACATGCCTACTATCACTTCAAACTCAACACAATGCAAATTACATTGTGTTCAATGGCAGATGTCTACCTTCCAGTGACCTAATGACCTCGCCAAACTCATCCTAGGTCAGGATCGCCCACATACTGTCTGTCACACCATCTTCCTCCTTCTCTGTCTTTCACACACACACACACACACACACACACACACACACATGCACACCCGCCCCCTATGTACACAGGAGCAGGCCCTCTGACAGCCTCTGCTTGGTTGACCTTCCAGGAACCTCTTGGCCTCCAGCCTTGTCACCTCTGCGGCGCAGCAATGCTCACTCCCTGGCCTGCAGGATCCTCTCTGGGGCCCACCAGCTGGTCATTCAGATGCTCTGAATGTCCTGTCATCATCACACATGTCTATTCGGGCATCTATCTCCCCTTCAATTCATGTACTCATTTAAGAAAACAATCATGAGCTGATTAACGGGAGGTAGACAGGTTGGAGTTTGGAAAAAAAAAAGATGTTAAGCAATCATTATGTGTGTAAAGGCTAGGAGGCTGCTGGGTGGTGCAGGACGCGGCAGAAGGAAGGCTCTCGGCCCTTCTCCCGTTCAGGGGAGGGGGAGCGGGAGCAGAGGAAGGCGCACCGTCAGGGGCTCCGTCAGACGCGCCAGGTGCCGGGAGGCCTGGGTGTGCATCGCCGGTAGCCAGTCCTGGGCGCTGTGGCTTCTCGCAGGGAGGGGCTGCCGGCCTCCGGAACCCCGTCCCGCAGATAACCGTGCGGGCCGCGGCCTCCGGCGGGCCCCTCCCGGCGCGGCGGGAGGGGAGATAGCGGGCGGCGGGCGGAGGGCCTCCGGGCGGAGCGGGCGCGGAGCGGACGGAGCCCGCGCGGCCGGGGGGCGCGGGCATGGCCGCGGGGTCGGCGGGGCAGCGGCTGCGGGAGGAGGCGCGGTGCCCCGTGTGCCTGGACCTCCTGCGGGAGCCGGTGAGCGTGGACTGCGGCCACAGCTTCTGCCTGCGCTGCATCTCCGAGTTCTGCGAGCGCGCGGCGGGCGCGCAGGGCGGCGTGTTCGCCTGCCCGCAGTGCCGCGGCCCCTTCCGGCGCGAGGGCTTCCGCCCCAACCGGCAGCTGGCCAGCCTGGTGGACGGCCTGCGGCAGCTGGGCCCCGGCGCCGGCCCCGCCGGCCCGCAGTGCGCGCGGCACGGCCAGGAGCTCGGCCTCTTCTGCGAGGAGGACCAGGCGGCGCTGTGCGGGGCGTGCGCCGCGGGCCCCGAGCACCGCGGCCACCGCGCCGCGCCGCTGCAGGAGGCCGCCCAGCGCCACCAGGTGAGCGGGCTGCTCCCGGGACCCGGTGTCCGCCCGGCGCCGCCTCCCCTGCGCCCCGGGCACCCGGCCCCGCGCCCCATCCCCTTGCCCGCACTACCCCCTCCCCAACCTCCGCGCGCCCGGGCATCCCCCCTGTGAGCCCAGTCCCCCCTCACAGCACGCACTCAGGGTGGGAAGGGGGGCCCTGCCTTTGCCCCATGTACCCCCTCTGCGACCCTTGGTCTGGGCCCCACAGTTAGAGCCCCGGTGTCCACTTGCCGCTTGGCTCCAGGTGTGCATTTTTATTGGCATAACCCTCCTTTGACATGGTGTTTACTCGCCTTGTCAACGCTGTGACCAGCACAGGCCTGGGGGGTCGGGTCCGGTGCTAGTTAAATAGCGCCTGAGGGGGCTCAGGCTCTGCAGTAGGGACCCAGGAGCTGAGGGCACAAGCAGGTCTTTATTCAGCTCATATTCGGGGACTGAGGCTGTGAGCGCCTTCATGAAGGGGTGCCTCTTATAGGAATACTTTCCCCCCGCCCCCAAGGGTCATCTGTGAAACTCTAGACATAGAATTCTCCTTCCTGGTGCTCCTCGAAAGTTCCTGGACATATTCCATTTATTTTTAAAAATATATTTTATTGATTTTTTACAGAGAGGAAGGGAGAGGGATAGTTAGAAACATCGGTTAGCTGCCTCCTGCACACCCCCTACTGGGGATGTGCCCCCAAGCAAGGTACATGCCCTTGACTGGAATCAAACCTGGGACCCTTGCCTTGAGCCTGCAGGCGGATGCTCTATCCACTGAGCCACACCAGTCAGGGCCTGAACACACTCAAATTCCTGACATTTGGAACAGCTACTAGCAAAAGGAGATATTGACTTGTTTGTCTGAAATACTATCACGATGAAGTGAATTAAAGTACAAACTTTCTTTTATTTTTAAAACTTAGTTTTAAATCAAGATTTGGGTGTTTGTCCCCTCAGCTTCCCTCTGGACTTACCTAGAAACATCTCTCAGAGTTTTCTTTTTGGTTTTGGGTGCCACCTACAAAACTCAGATGCCAGCTGTTTCCCAGCCGGACTTTTGCAGAATGTTTCTGCCTTCTTTACATCCAGAAGGCACCGCACAGAGCATGGCTAGTGTAATCTTTCTAGAGGAGTTTTCTATATTTTAGTAGTCTTTCAATTACGTGCCAAATAAAAACCTTTTGAGCATCTTAGTCACTGGTTGGCAAACTCATTAGTCAACAGAGACAAATATCAACAGGACAACGATTGAAATTTCTTTTGAGAGCCAAATTTTTTAAACTTAAACTTCTTCTAATGCCACTTCTTCAAAATAGACTCGCCCAGGCCGTGGTATTTTGTGGAAGAGCCACACTCAAGGGGCCAAAGAGCGAGCCACAGATTGCCAACCACTGTCTTAGCCTCTCAGTCTCACCTTGTTAGGGCTCAGTGTTCTCTTTCTACAGTTCGCTTCTTCACCAGCCAAGAGGCAGCAACACCGGCCTAGTCCCTGATTGCCCAAGCACATCCGGCCTTGGCACCTCCTTGCTTCTGCTCACAACTTCTTCCCCGGGAGGGAGCTTTCTCCATCTCTGTGTTTCTGTTCTTCCCTAAAACGAATGCCATTTCGGTCGTGTTAAATCCTTCATGAATTCTAATGCGTTTTACCAGCTTTACTTTATAATTATTATGTTTTTAGAAATAACTGGTGATTAGGACTTATTAATGACTCTGGCATGAGTTTTTGTTTTTTATTGATTTTTCACAGAGAGGAAGAAAGAGGGATAGAGAGTCAAAAACATCGATGAGAGAGAATCACCAATCAGCTGCCTCTTACACACCCCCCGCTGGGGATGTGCCCACAACCAAGGTACATGCCTTTGACCGGAATAGAACTTGGGACCTTTCAGTCCGCAGGTCGACGCTCTATCCACTGAGCCAATCCGGTTTCGGCTGGCATGAGTTTTTATGTTATGAGACTTATTGAATCACTTTGGGTAGAGTTTTAAAATTTGTGTGTGGGTGTACCTTTGTGTGTGTTTACTGTAAATAAAATGTGTTTACCACTAGCAGGAGTTAGGGTTAAAAGGAGATTTCGTTTTCATTACATTTTTTTCACTCCTTGTGAGATTTACAACATTCTCTATTTATTTTTCATTGGATAAATACCAACTTATATGCTTTCTTGTCGCCTAATAATAACACTTTTCTGATTCCAAAGTAGTAAATAATTTTTGGAAGTTAACATGTACAGATTTAGGAATAACCTTATTGCTCAACAGCACTAATAGGTAAGGTTTTTCAAAATATTTTGAATTTTTTTACTTATACTGCCTATTTTTTATATATTCTTTAAAGCACATTTTACAAAATTGGTATCACATTACATAAAATATGCTTATTTTAATTAACTTTATAATTTTGAGTATTTCTTATTAAGCCCCTTATTTTAATTTTATCCTGTTAATGTAAAATACATTTTTCTTACCTCCTACTTTTAATATTTTGCTTAGTTGTGTTTTACTATTTCTAATATGCCACAATAACATACTTTTAGATACACCTTTGATTAGGTCTCACGTTCACAAAGTGTATTTTTATTTCATTTCATTACAATGAGGTTGGACATACTGCTGTGCTCACAGGCCTGTTTTAGGTGACCATTGCAGTGCCTGACACAGCTCGTCGGGATGGATCCTGAACCAGGCATCTTAATGGTCTCAGCGTATCTTCCCAAACAGGCAAAGCTCCAGATGGCCCTGGAGTTTGTGCGGAAGGAGATGGAGGAGGCCTCGACTCAGGAGGCCAACGTGGGGAAGAAAACGGTCATCTGGAAGGTACGAGGATATTGTGACTTCGGAAGGCTTGCATGTTTGCAGGATACACACTTGGGCCATTAAAGTATTCTTCCCCGCCCCAGCACTTTCGTTACAGCTGCGCCCTTCTTATCTGTAACCACCGCCTGAATCAGACAGCTTTGCTGATCGGCTCTCACTGTATCTCCCTGCTGCACCCCGGAGCCTCCAGCAGAGTCCGGCTCTACCGCTGCGGGGGTGAAGATTGCTGGATGAATGAATAGTACACATTTCATAGCATTGGAGTAGATGAAACACAGCTAGAGGAGATCCATCATACATACAGCAGGGTCATTGGACATTCAGCCTCCTTTTTTAATTTGAATTTTTTATTGTTGACACTGTTGCAGATGGCTCCCATCTCCCCTTTGCCCACCTTCACCCCCTTCCCCCTATCGCCCCCTCCTCCCCTTCCCTTGGCCTTCATCACACTATTGTCTGTGTCCACGGGCTATACGTATATGGTTATGTTCACCTTTATCCAGTTCACCCCAACCCCGCCCCTCTGACATTTGTCAGTCTGTTTAACGTATCCATGCTTGCGGTTCTAATTTGTTCTTTAGTTTATTTTGTTCATTAGATTTCACATACTGATATAAGTGAGATCATATGGTATTTGACTTTCTATGATTGGCTTATTTCATTTAGCATAACGCTTTCCAAGTTGAGCCAAGCTTTTTTTTTACAGCTTTTTTTTAAAATCCCTTCATCTGCTGATGGGAACTTGGGCTGCTTCCAGATCCTGGCTATTGTAAATAATGTTGCCATGAGCAGAGGCGCATACATTCTTTCTGATGGATGTTTCAGGATTCTTAGGATATTCCCAGAGGTGGGATCACTGGGTCAAATGGCGGTTCCATTTTACTTTTTTTTCCCACTGTTTTCTGTAGTAGCTTTACCAGTCCATACTCCCATCTACAGTGCCCTAGAGTTCTCTTTTCTCCACATCCTCACCAGCACTTGTTGTTTGTTGACATTCTAAAAGGTATGAGGTGATACCTAATTGAAGTTTTTATTTGCTTCTCTCTGATGATTAGTGATATTGAGCATTTTTTTCATATATCTATTTGCCATCTGTATGTCCTCTTTAGAGAAGCTTCTTTTCAGATCCTTTGCTTATTTTTACTATAAAGTTGGATTGTTTGTCTTCCAGTGTTGATTTGTGTAAGTTCGTTAATATTTTGGAGATTAACGCCTTATCAGATATATCATTGGCAAATATGTTCTCCCATACAGTGGGTTCTCTTTTCATTTTGTTGATGGTTTCTTTTACTGTGAGGAAGCTTTTTAGTTTTTTGTAGTCTCATTTGTTTATTTTTTCCCTGAGTTTTCCTTATTCTCAGAGACACATCAGCAAAAATATTGCTGTGAGAAATGTCTGGGATTTTACTGCCTATGTTTTCTACTAGAATCTTATGGTTCATGACTTACATTGAAATCTTTTATCCATTTTGATTTTATTCTGGTGTATGATGTAAGTTAGTGGTCTAGTTCTTTCCCTTCCCTTTCCTCTCTTTTCTTCCTTGTATACCTGTCCAATTTACCCAACACCATCATTGAAGAGACTGTCTTTACTCCATTGTATATCCTTACCTCCTTTGTCAAATACTAAATGTGACCATTAAAACATGGGTGTATTTCTGGGGTCTCTGTCCTGTTCCATTGATCTATATGCCTGTTCTTATGCCAGTACCAGGATGTTTCGATTGCAATAGCCTTGTAGCATAGTTTGCAATTTGGTATTGTGATATCTCCAACTTTCTTCTTCTTTCTCAAGATGATTGCAGCTATTCAGTGTCTTTTGATTCCATATAAATTTCGGAATATTTTTTTATCTTGAAATATGCCATTGATATTTTAATAGGGATTGAGTTGAACTTAGATATTGCTTTGAGTAGTATGTACATTTTAATTATGTTAATTCTTCCAATCCATAAACATGGTATGTGTATCCACTTATTTGTATCTTGCTTAATTTCTTTCTTCAATGTTCAATGTTCTATTGTTTTCTGAGTACAGGTCTTTTATCTCCTCGGTTAAATTTATTCCTAGATACCCTATATTTTTGTGGTTGTTACAATAGTAGATGGGCTTGTTTTCGGAATTGGTGTGTGTCTTTTGTTTTGAGGTGAGTTTCTTGTAGATAGCATGTAGTTGGGTCATGCTTTCTTATTCATTCAGCTATCCTGTGTCTTTTGGTTGGGACATTTAATCCATTTACATTTAAGGTTATTATTGATAGGTACTTATTTATTCCCACTTTTATTCTGTATGCCCATGTCCTTCTTGTTCTCTCTATTTCTCCTTCTTACAGTAGTCCCTTTAGCATTTCTTGCAATGCTGGTTTGGTGGTAATGTATTTCTTTAGACTTTTTTTGGCTGGGCAGTTCTTTGTTTCACCTTCAATTGTGGATGATATAGCCTTGCTGGATAGAGTAGTCTTAGTTTTAGATTCTTGCTCTTCATTACTTTAAATACTTCATGCCATTCCTTTCTAGCTTGTAATGTTTCAGTTAAGAAATCAGCTATAGCCTTATGGGAGCTCTCTAATAGGTAACTGATTTTCTCTCTCTCCCTCTCTCTTGTTGCCCTTAAAATTCATTGTCTTTAAAGTTTGCTATTTTAATTATGATGTGTCCTGCTGTGGGTCTCTGTGTGTTCATTTTTATTTGTCTCATTGTGCTTCCTGAACTTATGGGACTTTTTCCTCCTTCAGTTTAGGGAAATTTTCTGTCAGTATTTTATCAAACAGGTTCTCTAGCCGAAACCGGTTTGGCTCAGTGGATAGAGCGTCGGTCTGCGGACTCAAAGGTCCCCGGTTGGATTCTGGTCAAGGGCATGTACATTGGTTGCGGGCACATCCCCAGTAGGGGGTGTGCAGGAGGCAGCTAGTCAATGTTTCTCTCTCATCGATGTTTCTAGCTCTCTATCCCTCTCCCTTCCTCTCTGTGAAAAATCAATAAAATATATATTTTTTTTAAAAAACAGGTTCTCTAGTCCTTGCTCACTTTCTTCTTTCCCTGACACCCCTATGATGTGGATTTTGCTGCATTTCGTGTTGTCCCTCAGTTCCCTTAAATTGTCCTCTTGCATTTTAAGTATTTTTTTCTTTTTCTGTTCTAATTGGGTGATTTTTTTTTTTTCTACTTTGATTTCTAATTCACTAATTGGATCTTCAGGTTCTTCTAACCTACTGTTAATTCCTTCCAGGCTATTCATTATTTCAGATATGTCATTCTTTATTTCTGACTCTTTCCTAGTCATAGTTTCTATGTCGTTTTTCATGCTGATGTTATTCCCACTAAGTTCCTTGTAGTTCTCACTACGTTGTTTGAACATCCTTATAACCGTTACTTTTAACTCTATATCTGATAAAATGCTTGCCTTCGTTTAATTTAGCCCTTTTTCTGGAGATTCTTCCTCTTCTTTCATTTGTGACCAGTGACTTTGTTTCCCTACT
The DNA here is from genome assembly GCA_963693515.1 of Pipistrellus nathusii. Classification (NCBI taxonomy): domain Eukaryota; kingdom Metazoa; phylum Chordata; class Mammalia; order Chiroptera; family Vespertilionidae; genus Pipistrellus; species Pipistrellus nathusii. Next base: position 5,583,807 of record OY882862.1, on the reverse strand, counting down.
TAGTGTGTGTTGTTGTTTATTTGTATTGGATAAGACTGCTGTACCTCCCTGTCTTGGATGGATGGCCTTCTTTTTGGACACAGTGTAGTAGTCTCCTTGATCTTATGATTGGGGTGCTCGTGGAATGTCCCTTGTGTTGAATATAGGGGTCATACTGTCGCATTTGGCTCTCTAAAAAAAATTTAAGTCTTTTTTATTGAAAGAATTACATATGTTCCCTTTATTCACACACACAAAAAAACCCTTCTAGCCTCAGGCATTCCACACCCTATTGTCTGTGTCCATGGGGTATGCACATATGCATACAACTTATTTGGTTGATCTTTTCCCATCCACCCTCTCTCCCCCACCTTCCCTCTGAGATTCCGCACTCCGTTCCATGCTTCCATGTCTCTGGATCTACTCCATTCATTAGTTTGTTTTGTTAATTAGATTCCACCTATGAATGAAATCATGTGATACTTGTCTTTCTCTGACTGGCTTATTTCCCTTAGCATAATACTTTCCAAGTCCTTCCATGCTGTCTCAAAGGGTAAGAGATCTTTTTTTTTTTTTTTATTTTGTTTTACTGTTGCATAGTATTCCATGGCTTTTTTATCCATTCATCTACTGATGGGCACTTAGGCTGTTTCCAGATTTTAGCTATTGTAAATTGTGCTGCTATGAACATAGGGGTGTATACATTCTTTCTGATTGGTGTTTTGGGTTTCTTAAGATATATTCCTAGCAATGGGATCCTTGAGTCAGATGAAAGTTCCATATTTAATTTTTTGAGGAAATTCCATACTGTTTTTCACAGTGCCTGCCCCAATCTGCATTCCCACCAGTAGTCCACTAGGGTTCCCTTTTTCTCACATCCTGGCCAGCACTTGTATTTGCAGGTTTGTTGATGGTAGACATTCTGACAGGTGTGAAATAATAACTCATTGTCATTTTAATTTACATCTCTCTGATGATCAGTGGCTTTGAGCATTTTTTTTCACATGTCTCTTGGCCATCTTTATGTTTGCATTGGAGAAGTGTCTATTGCCAAAACCTTTGAGGCGGGATTCAGGATCTAAAGGAGGGGCTGGCGCACAGATGAAAATGCTTTACAAGAAATATGAATTTAGAAGGCATGGGGGGTCAAGTGGAGACCTCTCTCTTGAATAGGTACCCCAGCTTCTGGCTGGTCCACTTTTTACTTACTTGAATACACATTTACCCTTTACAGGCAGATCAAAGGTGAAGTTGGATTATCAGGTTAGGGAATTGCCTTCAGCCATTGAGCCCACAGCTGGGCAGTATTATGCTGATTTTCAGTCCTGCTAAATATCCACGTCCATTGGCCTTCCAAAGAGTGTTTTTGCATTAACATGCTAACTACTGTTTGCTTTAGCCTCTGATAGACTACTTAGGTCCTTTGCCCATTTTTTAAATTGGATTGTTTATTTTGTTAAATTGTATGACTTCACCATATATTTTGGAGATTAACCTTTTATCAGATGTTTCATTGCCAAATATATTCTGCCACATAGTGGGCTTCCTTTTCATTTTGTTGATGGTTTCTTTTGCTGTGCAGAAGCTTTTCATTTTGATGTTGTCCCATTTGTTTTCTCCTTCATTTCCTTTGCTCTAGGAGATGTATTCATAAACATTGTTATGAGAGATGTTTGAGATTTTGCTGTCTATGGTTTCTTCTGGGATGGTTTCACGACTTACATTTAAGTCTTTTATCCATTTTGAGTTTATTTTTGTGTATGATGTTAAGATGGTGGTCAAGTTTCATTTCTTTGCATGTACCTGTCTAATTTCCCTAACACCATTTATTGAAGAGACTGTCTTGACTCCATTGTATGTTCTTGCTTTCTTTGTCAAATATTAATTGAGGTTAATGGCTTGAGTTGATTTCTGGGATCTCTATTCTGTTCCATTGATCTATCTGCCTGTTCTTGTGCCAGTACCAGGCTGTTTTGCATAGAGTAGCTTTATAGTATAACTTGATATCTGATAATTTGTTATTTTCAATCCTGAACTGACTGCAGACTTACAAAATTAGAAACCCCATATCGAGATCTTGGTTATTCTAAAGTAGAGATGATGCTAAGATTCCTGTTCTAAACCAAGTAAATTTGCATGATCTTTATCATTGAGAATATACCCCAGTGAGCTAAATGCTACAAGCACAGGTTTGATAAGATGTACTGCAAATTCTACAAAAACCCTTTTCCTTTCTATAGCTGTAGACACAATTGTAGTACTGAAAATGATAAATGAGGGGAGGGTCCATTGCAGCCAAACCCCTTCTCACCACACCATCCCTCATGCTCCATTCCTCATGGCCTCTAGCATCTGGAGCAAGTGCCTGAGTTGTACTTCCAGATCAGATTATCAAATTCAGAGTTGGTTCATTTAACTAGGTGAGTATTTTATGAACCTAGTCATTTACAAAGAGGTAGGTGGAAATAAAGAAGGGAAATTGGAGAGAGGGGTTGAGTTCTATGGGAGTTGAGGAAAACTATTATTAATTTTTTAAAGGTGATAGTTTATGCTCTTTAAGCAAACCAAGATGTGATCATGTTTAAATCTGGGCCAGAGAATGTAAAATGTGGAGAGACTGTGGGAGAATGTTTTGCCTGTTGCTCTCAGTTTAGATATGATGCTGCTGTATCAAATATGTTTCTTAGGTCTATTAAGAAATGATGGTGGTGAGATTTGAGTAGAAATCAAAATCCCTGAGGTTAAGTCTGCAGTCAGTGGCCTGAGGACTGCTTAGCTCTTTCTGGACTCTGCAGAGCGCCCTGGCCCCAGGGTTCCAGATGTGGAACTGAGAAGATAACCCAGGTTCTCTAATCTGAAGCCTTTCCTTGTTCACAACTATAGACCCTGGTCTGATCTCTTTTTTTTTATTATTATTGATTTTTAAAAATTATTATTATTATTATTTTTTAGAGAGAGCATAGAAAGCTAGAAACATCGATGAGAGAGAACCATCAACCAGCTGCCTCCTGCACAACACCTACTGGGGATGTGCCCGAAACCGATGTACATGCCCTTGACCAGAATCGAACCTGGGACCTTTCAGTCCACAGACCGACGCTCTATCCACTGAGCCAAACCGGTTTCGGCTCTGGTCTCTTTTAATGACCCCGCTGTTTCTGCGCATGGCTCCTTCTAGTGATTCCTCTTAATAGTAAGTTTCAGCTGGTCTGTTAGTGAGTTTCCTCAATCATTTAGTAGCCATTTGATCCTAATACCCATACTCCTCTTTCCCTACATTCTGTATCTATTTGAGAAACTGGAATATAAAAGTGCATTGTCCCCAAGACCCAACCCATGCCTTCCTGAAACTCTCAGCTTGAAAGCCACGTCAAGTCAGGTGTCCTGCGGGTTTCACCACGGGCCAGTGCGTGCCCAGAGCGGGGAGCTGCGCCCACACAGGACGCGGCCCCCCCGCCCCAGCCTCTCTGCCGGGAAGGCAGCAGCAGGTGATGGAGCCCGCTCCCGCAGGAGAAGGTGGAGACGCAGAGGCAGCGCTTCCGGCTGGAGTTCCAGAAGTACCGCGGCTTCCTGGCGCAGGAGGAGCAGCGGCAGCTGCGGCGGCTGGAGCTGGAGGAGCGCGCCACGCTGCAGCGGCTGCGCGAGGGCCAGCGCGGGCTGGCGCAGCGGGGCCGGGCGCTGCGGGAGCTGGCGCGGGAGCTGGAGGACCGCTGCCGGCTGCCCGCGCTGGACCTGCTGGAGGTGAGTCCGAGGGCTGCAGCGCTCACTGCCCCCGGAGAGGGCGCCCTCGAGCTCCCCAGAAGCGCGTGAGAACCAGGGGATCCTCCAGAATCCTATAGAATATAATAGTTCCCATGGAAGAGAAAGACCTAAATATTTTTTTAAATTAATTTTACCACCTGTGTAACATTAAACAGAAGGACAGCCTACACGGTGTGGGCCTAAAACACAATCTTAAAACCTCACAATCTGCCAATGACCATATTGTGGAGTCAGTGATGGCCAGTTCAGAAAGTCTTTGGTAACCTGTCTGTGGGCATTAGCCAAACGTATACATCCATTTTAAGTTGTCCGGATTGGGGTGTTCGAGTTAAAATTTAAGGCCAACAGCCGCATCGCATGCCCGTTCCAGGCACAGTGCCAGCGCAGAGCTTGGTGCAGCTTGCTCAGATGCTGTGTGGTGTTACAGACAAATAGTGGGGAGATGGGCAAGTTCACTTTCTCTTCCATGAAAGGTTAATCCTGGGTAATCGGGAATGCCGTCCTGGGTGCATGCGTGCCATCTGATTGAACCACGTGATAGGGGTTCCCAGGCAGACTTCATTCTCTGAGCCCCAGTGATGTACTCAGAGGCTTCTAAACGAAGTGACTCATGTCCTCTTGCAAGGATGGCGACTTAGCACAGTGGAGGTCGTTAAATGAGAATTGACAAAGCATTTATATTTAATTTTATCCATTTTGTCTTTCAAATGTCACTATGTAGAAATTATTATTGTTTATTGTTATTGTTGCTGTACCTATTTCCTTGTGAGCAAACTGAAGGTCAGAAAGGATTTTTTAATTTAAATTTTAAACAGTAGGTAAACACAAGAACGTAAGCATTTTTTAAAAAAATTCTCACCTGAGGATATTTTTTTTATTGATATGAGTGAGATTTGGGGGGGGGGGGAGTAAAGAGAGAGGGGGAGAGGGGGGGGGCATCGATGTGAGAGAGTTACAGCTCAAGCAGGAATCAAACCCTCAACCTGGATAGGTGTCCTGACTGGGAATTGGACCTGCCACCTTTCGGTGTACAGGACAAACCCCAACCACCTGAGCCACACCAGCCAGGTCAGAACTGTAGCATTTTCTTTTTTCTTTTTTCTATATATTTTATTGATTTTTTACAGAGAGGAAGGGAGAAGGATAGAGAGTTAGAAACATCGATGAGAGAGAAACATCGATCAGCTGCCTGCACACTCCCCACTGTGGATGCGCCCGCAACCAAGGCACATGCCCTTGACCGGAATCAAACCTGGGACCCTTCAGTCTGCAGGCCGACGCTCTACCACTGAGCCAAACCGGTCAGGGCAGAACTGTAGCATTTTAAATAACATTCATTGTCTTATCATATCTCAAAATACATCTTATTTTAAATGAACATTTATTAACACCAAATAAATGTAAAAATGATTTATAATACAAATCTTAGGAGGATGTATTCAAATAATTTCTTTTTATTTTGATCCTCACCTTTCCCTTTCCCCCCAGTATCAGTAAACTACATCCACTGGCCAAGAACAAGGTCTCCCATAAATATAAACTCTATCATTTCCTACTTATAAAAATTAATCTGATAGGTGAACGTTTTTAGAGGGAGAGCAGAAATGTACGCAGTTGATTTATTTAATGATCTACTTGGCGATAAAATGGTGTCTTTATCCACTTAGGGAACCTGTTCACATAAGAATCCATTGAAATGAGGAATTTGGGGTTTTCTTTCAGAGACATTGAGAGTAACGTTTTATGTCTGTACCTTTCACTTTCTCAAACACATTCTGCACATATATTCAAGTTATTTCTTATTAACTATTTTAATATTGACTTCATTGCAGGTGTTCCCCTTTTCCCACATACATTTGTGGCAGAACGTAACTCTTCATTAAAATATCCAAATGTCAGAGTTACTGATTTGGAAAATAGTTAAATTGGTAGATATCAGAGGAATTAACTTAAACTTTGTATATTCTATTCTCATAGAGGGAAACTGGTTATATTATTTGAAATTTATGAGAAAATTCAACAACAGCCTATTTTTGTTTCTTTTTAATAAGAGAGAGTCATGTCTTTATCTTAGTAATAGTTCGTGATTTCCAATAGTTCCTAAAGAGATGTTCATGGCGTGTCCCCATTTTGTCAAAAGCCGTTCTGATATCAAACTCACACCTGCTTGTGTTTCTCTTTTATTTCCAGGGCGTGAGAGGAACCTTGAGCCGGTATGTCTACTCTCTGAAGCAGAGCACGGTTTGGGAGGGGCCCAGGAGGTTGGTGGATGTTGAAAACTGTGGGTTCTGTGTTCTTCGCAGAAGTAAGAGTATCACGCAGCTGGAACCGGAGACCATCCCCCTGGAGCTGAAGACCATGTGTCGAATCCCTGGGATGAGAGAAATGTTGAGGAAGTTCCAAGGTGGGTTGCACCTTAGAGCTGGAGGACAGTGGTGTTTGGGGTCTGGAGCAGTCAGGGACAGTAACAAGCAGAACCCAAAGTTTCATGGCTAAAATCAGCACAGGTTTATTTTGAGGTCATGTCATATTATTACTGGACTAGAGGCCCGGTGCATGAAATTCATACACTGGTAGAGTCCCTAGGCTTGGCCAGTGATCAAGGCTGACCTGTGGGCAACTGGGAGGGTGATCGGGGGGGGGGGGGGGGCTGGTGGTACCTGCCTTGGCTGGCCTAGAGGCTGCAGGCTGGGGGCAGCTCCTGCATTGATCATCTGACCTCTGTGTGTATCATAGCGACCAGTGTTCCGCCATTTGGTCGATTTGCATATTAGGCTTTTTTATATAGGATTGTGGAGGGTTTGGTTTCACATCATCTCATTCTGGGGCCCTTGCAGACAGAGCCCACCTCCTTCGTATTGCTGGTAGCCACGTGGAGGGCGAGGTTATGGTGAACCAGGCATTGCTCCTGAAGGTGCATGTGCTCCTGAGGTGGTGCACGTGGCTTCCCCGATGATGTTATTAATGAAAATGAAAAATGTCAGACTGTAAGGGATGAGAGACACCACCATACCCAGAGGGAAGAGGACAGGGATGTGGGTGAACAGTCTTGATGCCAATATATACTGCATTTGCTTAGAGTAGTGGGCTCAGTAGCTATGACAGGAGTAACATTAATTTCAGTAAATCTGCATGTTCTTGTTTATAAAATGCTAAATCAGTATAATTTGAAGGACTAGATGAAATATATTTGAAAAAAAATACATCAATATAAAAGCATTACAGAGTATCCTATATAATAAAAGCTTAATATGCTAAGTGTCCTGTTGTCTGGTCGTCCATTCAACCAGTCAAAGCGTAATATGCTGATGATGTGCTAAGGCTGCTCAACCACTCGCTATGATGTGCACTGACCACCAGGGGGAAGACACTCCAACTGGTAGGTTAGCTTGCTGCTGGGGTCCAGCTGATTGGGACTGAGCCAGATGGGCTGGACACAGCCTGGAGCCCTCCTGCAGCCACTCTCCAACTGGCCAACCTCCCGCTTCCCTCCCTGGTCCTGATCATGCATTGGTGGGGTCCCTCAGCCTGGCCTGTGCCCTCTTGCAGGATTCCTCAGGTGATATCAGAGAGCCGGTTTCAGCCCAATCGCACTCAACATAAGAGCTGCCCCCTGGTGTTCAGTGTGCTCCCAGCCAGAAGCCGTCAGTCGGGCATCCCTGGAGGGCTTCCGGCCTGCAAGAGGGGCACAGGCTGGGCTGAGGGACACTCCCCTCTCCCCCCCTCCCTGCCCAGTGCAAGGATTTTGTGCACTGAGCCTCTAGTCAAATAATAATTTTGGCTTATTTTATTATCTGTCAACTTGATGAGTTCCTTAAGTTAGAGAATTAATAAAGTAAAAAATATTTAGTTAATTTTTTTTAGGTAAGAATAACTGTGGTGTCATAAATTAGTTGGTTTGGCCTGATTATGTTATTCTTTACAACAGTACAGATTCAATTTTTATTTTTTTTTAAATCCTCACCCAAGTGAGGATATTTTTTCCATTGACCTTTAAAAAGCGGAAGGGAGGGGAGGGAGAGAGAAAGAGAAAGGAGAGAGAAAACCATTAACGTGAAAGAGACACATTGATAGGTTGCCTGCTGCTCATACCCTGACTGGGGCTGGGGATTGAACCATCAACCGTGTAACCGAGGTATGTGCCCTTGAACCCAAGACACGTTGATCTGAGGGCTGGCACCCTAACCACTGAGCAAACTGGCCAGGGCCAGATTCAATTTTTTAATATTTTTTAAAAAAATACAACTTATACCATCGGGACCAGTTTGGCTCAGTGGATAGAGCGTCGGCCTGTAGACTGAAAGGTCCCGGGTTCGATTCCGGTCAAGGGCATGTACCTTGGTTGCGGGCACATCCCCAGTAGGGGGTGTGCAAGAGGCAGCTGGTCGAAGATTCTCTCTCATTGATGTTTCTAACTCTCTATCCCTCTCTCTTCCTCTCTGTGAAAAATCAATAAAATATATTTTTTTAAAAAATACAACTTATACCAATAATGTAAATGCATTAGTGGTTTCACTACTTAATGGGAAGCACCCTTGTCGCATAGTGATTGCTGGGGAGGAGGGTGGGGAGAGCTAAAGGAGGGTAATAGGGGAGATAAATAGTGATTGACTGAGACTTGACTTGGCTGGTGAACACACAATGTAGTGTACAGATGCTGTGTCATAGAATTGTGCACCTGAAGCTTGTATAATTTTGTTAACCATTGTCACCCAATATATTCAATAAAGAGGGGGAAAAATACATAGATATTACTGGATCATAGAAAATAGAACATATTATTGAATGAAAAAAGAAGCCTATAAAACATAAAATTAATTTCATTTATGCAAAATCTATGTACATAAAAATATAATAATGCTTATCTATGAGAGATGGGATTTATTGTGATTTTTACTTTATTCTGTACATTTTTAATATTATTTGAAATTTTTATAATAAAAAATAAAGCTGTTATGCTCCAAATACCCCCCCCCCCCTTAACTCCTTTCCCCTCTTTAGCAGTGAAGGTCAATGATTTAACCCATGTTCTGATAGGCAGATTTATATATATCAACTGCATAAATTCTTACAATCATTATACTCTCAGAATCCATGTCCTCATATTCCCAATGCTATTTACAGACTACAGTGGTCAATTAATCAGTTCAACAAATATGCCAGCCTTTTTTCTAAGCATCGAAATATGTCAGTGGACAACAAAAATGCTACAAATCCCAGCTTCATGTTGCTAATATTATGTAAATTTTTCAATATGTAGGAAATGTTAGAAGATGATACAGAATATTTAAAACAAGGAGGAAGTAAGGGTGACTAGGAGTTCTCGGGGGTAGGGCATCTACTTTTGAATTTTGTGATGGGGGAAGGCCTGACCCGGTAGGGAATAACTCAGCTAACATCTGATCTAGAGACGAGCCTTCCAAGAAGGAAGTATGATAGATGGCTTGTAGGAACTGTGAGGAGGCCTATACTCTGATGGCAGAGTCGCGAGGACAGTAATTAGAACACTGATCCAGATGCTTTACCTCTAAGTCATCTAAGGAATCAGTGAACAGTTGTACGTGGAGGAATAGCAAGATTGGGTTAGTCAGGTGTGAGTATTAATAAAACATCGCTATAAGTGACTTAGAGACAAATAAGAATAGCAATCATAGTAGTAATATTTGTTATTGTGATATTAAAAATAAAGCTATATTAATGAAATCCACTATTTTTGTCCTATCTAATAAAAGAGTAATATACAAATTGACCATCACACCAAGACAGAAGATGGCCACCCCTATGTGATCAAAGATGGCTGCCCCCATGTGGACACAAGATGGCCACCACAATGGTTGCCATAAGATGGCCACCACAGATGGTTGCCATAAGATGGCCTGCAGAGGAGGACAGTTGTGGGAAGTTAGGGGTGACTAGGCCAGCAGAGGAATACAGTTGGGGGGACCAGGCCTGCAGGGGAGGGCAGTTGTGGGCAATCAGACCAGCAGGGAGGACAGTTAGGGGTGACCGGGCCAGCAGAGGAGGGCAGTTGGGGGAGACCAGGCCAGCAGGGGAGGGCAGTTTGGGGGGACTGGGCTTGCAGGGGACCAGGCCTGCAGAGGAGGCAGTTAGGAGCCAGCAGTCCTGGATTGTGAGAGGGATCAGGCCTAATGGGCAGTCAGACATCCTTCTAGGGGTCCCAGATTGGAAAGGGTACAGGCTGGGCTGAGGGACACCCTCCCCCCATGCATGAATTTCATGTACCAGGCCTCTAGTTATTTATAAAAAGAAAGCACTGAATATTTTACATTCTTACTTCTTCACCGAGATTTCATATGTAGATTTATTATGTGTACATGTGAAATTTCATATCAACCTCATTGGGACATCCCAGTGTCAGTATTTGTGTCTTATTGCTGCCCCAGACTTAATAGTTACTTAAAACCACGTGCATTTATTAGCTCAAGACTTCCAGATGGGGTGAGCTGGCTTCTTTGCTTAGGGTTTCACAAGATCAAAATCAAGTTGTTGGCCAGGCTAGGCTTCTGTGAAAGATCTGGGGAAGAATCGCTTCCAACCTTACTTAGGTTCTTAGCATAATGCATCTCCAGGCAGTTGTGGACTCAGATCCCCATTTCCTTGCTGACTGTCAGTTGGAGCCTTTTTCCTCATGGGGTGCCCCTCCATCTTCAACGCCAGCAGTGACAGGTCAAATCCAAATATCTCTGCCTTTTTCTGGCAGGAGCCCAGCATCCAGAGAAACCTCTGATTTTTTTTTTTTTTTAAAGGTTGATGTGATCATATTAGAGCCACCCAGATCATCCCTCTTGAGTATCACCAGAGTATGAAGGTCACGGGTTCTACCTTGGAATTCCACCTAACAGCTTTGGAAGGGGTGGTTTTTATATGAATGACATTTTCTTATAGTTTCTTAGAAGAAATTTTATATAGTAGTCCAAGTAGTTTTTAAATTTTATTTTAAATTCAAAAAGATATTCCAAAGAGCGCCCAAGTGCGTTGGGTGTAGAGCAAAGGATGCTAAGTGGTTATGCACTTGTTTTGTTATGAAAACATCCGTGGTCATGTTTTCAATGGGGCAGTCATGAGCCCTGGACTCAGAGTAGCAGTGGAACACACTCAAACGTAATGAAGAAAATTCTCGGCGACCTGCAAGATGAAATCCTTCCTGGGCATTCTCTGGCAGTTGTTAGAGAACGAGGAATGGTGTGATTTTTTTTTTCTTCAATATGATGGGTTCCTATGTGTTCACCAGCCTTTTCCATTCTTTTCCATGTCCCACAAATTTTTTCCACAGTTGACGTAAAGCTGGACCCGGCCACAGCGCACCCCAGCCTCCTCTTGACCGCGGACCTGCGCAGCGTGCAGGATGGGGAACTGTGGAGGGATGTCCCCAACAACCCCGAGCGATTTGACACGTGGCCCTGTGTCCTGGGTTTGCAGAGCTTCTCATCAGGAAGGCATTACTGGGAGATCATGGTGGGAGAAAGAGCAGAGTGGGGGTTAGGAGTCTCTCAAGACACAGTGGCCAGAAAGGGGGAAACGACACCGTCTCCCGAGAACGGAGTGTGGGCCATGTGGCTGCTGAAAGAGAACGAGTACATGGTGCTGGCCTCCCCGTCGGTGCCTCTCCTCCACCTGGAACGGCCTCGGCGGGTTGGGATTTTCTTGGACTATGAAGCAGGTGAAATCTCCTTTTATGACATCACAAACGGGTCTTACATCTACACTTTCAGCCACCTGTTCAATGGTGTTCTCCGACCTTACTTCTTCATCTGTGACACAAATCCTCTCGTCCTGCCACCTATGACAGAAGCAGAGTCAGGAAATGGCGCATCCAGCAGTCATCCTAACCCTGCTTCTACCGTTGGAGATGACCATCCCTAGAATTCTGTCTGGAGGTCCACTCCATGTGGAGCGGCTTCCCGGAGCAGAGTGGGGGACATCCAAACGCGAGGCCTGAACAAATGTCCCCATTTTAGGACTGCACTTCAGTCATTGCTGCCATGGAAGATTTCCCACAGGGACAAAGACAAAGTGTGGACTATTTGCATTTGGAAGATGCAACTAAAATATAATAATATTAGACATGGGATATTCCCATCACTTTTAATCAAGATGGCTCCACATGCTTTCTTGATGACTCTTTTAAAATGAATTTTGTATTAAATCTCTTTACATATTCATTATAATTTCTCAGTCATTTCAATTCATAGCTTCCATGTATTAACAATTAGAAATGGCAGTTCTTTTCCATCAGTTTTTTTATTTTTTTATTTTTTCAAATTACCATTGACATATGATGTATTAGTTTCAGGTGTGATTAGACATTATGTAACTTACTGAGTGGTCATCCTGATAAATCTCATACCCATCTGAAACCATAAATAGTCTTTAGGATATTGTTGACTATACAGAGGCCCAGAACACAAAATCCAGTATGCACCCTCTCGCAATTTGGCACTGCTGGCTCCTAACAGCTCACCTGCCTGCCTGCCTGATTGCCCCTAACCACTCTGCTTATCTGCTAGATCGCCCCTAACCACCTCTGCCTCGCCCCTGTAATCACAGCTTCATCAGGAAGGTCATCCGGCTATCTGATCTAATTAGCATATTATGCTTTTATTATTATAGATCCCTTATGCTGTTCTTTACACCCCCATGATTATTCTATAGCAATGAATTTGGACTTCCCCGTCCCCTCACCTTTTTCAGCCATTCCCTGACCCCCTTCCATCTGGCAACTGTCAAAATGTTCTCTGTATCTATGAGTCTGTTTCTGTTCTGCTTGTTTGTTTATTTTGTTCTTTAGATTAAATTATTAATAAATATGTATGTATTGGCATTTTGTTATTCATATATTTATCTTTTTCTTTCTTTCTTGTTCTTCTTAAAGAAGTTCCTTTAACATTTCATGTAATACTAGTTTGGTGGTGATGAACTGCTTTAGCTTTTTCTTGACTGGGAAGCTCTTTATCTGACCTTCAATTCTAAATAATAGCTTTGCTGGATAGAGTAATGTTGGTGGTAGGTCCTTGCTATTCATCACTTTGAATATTTTATGTCACTTCCTTCTGGCCTGTAAAGTTTCTGTTTAGAAACCAGCTAACAGTCTTTTGGGACCTCCCTTGCTTTTCTCTTGTTGCTTTTAAGGTTTTTTTTCTCTTTGTCTTTAAACTTTTTCATTTCAATTATAATGTGTCTTTGTGTAGGCCTCTTTGAGTTCATCTTGTTTGGGACTCTCTATGCTTCCTGGACTTGTATGTCTTCAGCAGGTTAGGGAAGTTTTCTGTCATTATTTCTTTTAAATAGATTTTCAACTTCTTTACTTATTCCATTTAATCCTTAAATTCTGCTCCAACTCAGATCCTTAGTGAGGACTATACAGCTTTTATCCACTCTGGGCCCACCCTCCCAGCCGCTCTTCACCAATAATATGTTGAAATATATTCCAATAATATATTGGAAAATGACATTTTCCCCAATATATTATTTATCATCTTCCAATGTGCTACATTGTTGTCTTATTTATTTATTTATTTATTAGTTCATTTCTGTTGCTTTTGTCTTTTTTTTTTTTTTTTTTTTTTTTTTTTTTTTTTTTTTGTAGAATGTAAGCACTGTGGGAGGGGTCTTTGTCTGTTGACAGCAATATGTTCAACATCACCTAAGCCCCTCAAACACTGGTGCTTACTGAACAAATAAATGATTGTCTTGCTGGGGTTGCAGAAATAAATGATGGAGCTGAAAGTGTTTTGTGGGAAATATAGTATACTTAAGTGATAGTGTTGTATTTATAACTAATTATTGGCCAATAAAGTTTAATTCCAAGTGCTACATGAGTAAAATCAATTTTTATGTGTAGAGAAAATTTTGAAAGAAGACCTAGTTTGCAGAGGTGATGGAATCTAGTGATAGACACGGTCCTATGGAACCTCCTGTAGCTTTAATTCCTCTGAAAACACAACTCCTCAAAATCACGCTTTGCCTCATATACATGACCACATGACACTTCTACTTGCTAGAAATTTGAATAACATTAGGAAAATTCTATGGACAAAAACCTTTTTTAAAAAATTGAGTTGTGCTCCATTTGTCCCTCTTCATCTGAACTGCACAATAGTGCCGACTCCTCTCCCCACAGGGTGCCTTGGGTCTGCTCTCTTTGTCTTCACTTTCTACTATTGTGCATGTCTCTGTTATTACGCACTAGGGGCCTGTTGCAGGAAGATCCCTGCAAGTGGCCTCTGTGGCCATGTGCCGCCATCACATGCACCGCCACCCACCCCATCCCGCCCCGCCCCACCCACCACCACTGCCCGCCCCACCCGTGCTTTCTCTCTAGCAGCCGCCTTGCTTTCCCCTTTCCCTCTCACTTCCTTCTATGCTGTCTTTAGTCTTCACTCCTCCCTCCCTTAGCATTTGAAAATTAACCGCCATCTTTGTTGGGTTAATTTGCATACTCACTCTGATTGGCTGTGGGCGTAGTGAAGGTATGGTCAATTAGCATTTTCCTCCTTTATTAGTGTAGATTGGCCTTTTTTTGTAGCCCACATTATTATAAAGAATAAATAAATTAATAAGAATAATTAAAAAGTCACCCCCTAACAGCAGATTCTAGTTTCTATGTCTGCAGTTTATCAGAAACCAGATGATTTATTTAAATAACTAATTTGATCCTTTACTCACCTTCACCCCCACAATGGGGCACTGTTTGGTCAAGTGATTTAACTAAATTGCTAATTATTCTAGCATGTGGGAAGGCCCTAAATGATGAAAACTGGAAAGGTGGTAATATGTGGAACTGGTGGAAGGAGGAAGTAAAATAGCTTTATTAGACAGTAGAAGGAACTGAGCAAATTTAGAATAGTAATTTAAACTCTTAGGTCCCAAAAGGCAGAGAAATTGGGACTCTGGGATTTATTAAACCCATCTGCTCTCCCAGCACCAAACCTATGTTTACATTTCTAGGGAGCAGCTCTTCCATTGTACTTGGAAGAGGGCAGGTGGAGGAGGGCTGCACATGCTACACATCTACAGTTCTACACACTCTCCTGCTTGGAGCAATCTTTCACTCCCTGAGTCTGCCTGTATCTACACAAAAGAACCCAAATAATTATTTTGACACATTCCTCCATCAATTGACTCAAAAAAAGCATGCTTTTGCTCTGACTGACTGCTAGGACTCAATTATTATTTATTTATTTACTTTATTATTATTTAAATTTTCAGCCTTGTGATATCATAGTTGCCTCTGTAAGATCATTAAAACATGGTCATAGCCCTGGTGGGTTTGGCTCAGTGAATGGAACATTGGCCTACAGACTTAAAGGTCCCGGGTTCAATTCCTGTCGAAGGCATATGCACAGGCTGTGGGCTCAATCTCCCGTGTGCGGCGTGCAAGAGGCAGCCCATCAATGATTCTCTCTCATCGTTGATGTTTCTCTCTCTCTCTCTCCCTCTTCCTTCCTCTCTGAAATAAATAAAGATATATTTTAAATAACCTAAAATAATAAAACACTGTCATATGGACACAATATGATAAACCAGGGGTTTATGGTATTTTTTTTTTATTTCTCCCTAGTCAGTTTTTGAAACTGAAGGGATTAAGCAAAACAAAATAAACCCTCATAGACACAGACAGCAGCATGGTGATTACCGGGGGGAAAAGGAGTGGGGGGAGTTAGAACGGGTAAAATGGAGACTACATGGTGAGGGAAGATTTGACTTGTGGTAGTGAACGCACAATACAATATAGAGATGATGCTTTATAGAATTGTACACTTGAAACCTATATAATTTTATTAACCAATTTCACCAGTAAATCCTATCTAATAAAAGAGTAACATGCAAATTAACCATCACTCTGCTACACCAGCCACACCTACCAGCCATGCCCACCATCCAATCAGAGCAAATATGCAAATTAACCCCAACCAAGATGGCTGAGGACACAGAGAGCAGGAGGGAGGCTTGGGTTTCCCTGGCAATGGAGGAAGCCAAGCTTTCCACACACCCTGGTGCGCCTAAGCCTCCACTCGAGGATACAAACTTTCAATTATAGAAGGTAAATAAATTCCAACAGAAATGGCAGCAGCCACTGAGCTGGAAGAGCAGGAGGCTAGGGTTGCCAAGGCAATGAAGAAAGCCAAGATTCTGCAGCCCTGGCCTGCTCAGGCCTTCACTCCAGGCTACAAAGTTTCAATTGTAGAAGATAAATAAATTCCAGATATCAGGGCCTCCACTTGGGTCACCAGGGGGACGTGGCCAGCTTACAAATCTTCACAGGCCTCTAGCACAGGCCCCCCATACCCCAAGGGAACCCCCACCCTGGTCTGGGACGTCCTTCAGGGCAAACCAGCTGGCCCCACCCATGCATCAGGTCTCTATCCTATCTAATAAAAGAGTAATATGTAGATTGACCAACACTCTGACACACAAGATGGCTGCCCCCATGTGGACACAAGATGGCCCGCAGAAGAGGGCAGTTTGGGAAGCACTAGGCCTGCAAGGGAGGGCAGTTGGGGGTGATCAACCCTGTAGGAGAGGGCAGTTTGCCCTGTTTGCCCCCAACTTCCCTCCTCTGCAGGCCTGGTCACTCAGGCTGGCAGGGGAGCAGTTAGACATCAGTCAGGCTGGCATGGGAGTGGTTAGGGGGTGATCAGGCTGGCAGGCAGAAGTGGTTAGGAGCAATCAAGAAGGCAGGCAGGCGAGCAGTTGGGAGCCAGCAGTCCTGGACTGAGCCAGCAGGTGAGCAGTTGGGAGCCAGGGGTCCCAGATTTGGAAAAGGTGCAGGCTGGCCTGAGGGACAAACTCCCCCCCCCCGCCTTGTGTACAAATTTCATGCACTGGGCCTCTAGTTTAATATAAAAAGAAATAAAGTAAATAGAGATTTAAAAAAAAGTTTGATCTGACATATGATGACATCTTCCTTTCAAATCCAAAAATAAAACTAAATAAGTAAATAAAATAAAATAATTCACCCTGTTAGTTCCTTAAATTCATAATAATATTAATCAATGTACCCAAAAAATGATTTTCTACTATCTAGGACAATATTTATTGTTTATCCATAAAATTCTTAGTAAAAAAAAATAAAATAAATAAGTCAAAACATTTCTTTATTTTCAGTAGATCTAAAGAAAAACACACACACACACACACACACACACACACACACACACACACCATGATCCTGTTCCAGGTAGGATGGGACCAATTATGCCTCAATTGATTTTTACACATATAATAATTCTCTTTTTTAAATATATTTTATTGATTTTTCACAGAGAGGAAGGGAGAGGGAGAGTTAGGAACATCGATAAGAGAGAATCATCGATCAGCTGCCTCCTACACACCCCCTACAGGGGATGTGCCCGCAACCAATATACATGCCCTTGACCAGAATCGAACCCGGGACCTTTTGGTCTGCAGACTGACGCTCTATCCACTGAGCCAAACCGGTTTCGACCACATATAACAATTCTTGGGAGCAGGGAAGGGAACAAATGGCCCAGCAGTACTTACATTAAAAGTATATAGAATACCAGTGGTGAGAGTCCCAACTTTGCTCTCGTGAAGTAATAAATCCTTATGGCATCAAGGGACAAATTCTCATGGTCCTCATTTGCTGCCTGGAGCCTGTGGGATTTGTGGTGGAGCATGCCCGGGGCACACCTCAGCGTAGGCACTAATGAGCCCTATGGGTGCAGATGTTCCCCTGGAGCCTGGGGCTGTGGATGGCCCCAGGTCACCGTCAGGGTCTCTCTCCACTCTTCTTTCAGGAAAGCGGCAGCACTGGGGCTCATTGCCATGCACCTGCACAAGCAACACGGTCCATTGCATTTGCAGAGTCATGGGCTACAGCCAGGAGAGGTGCGTTTCTTTCCTCCACATGCACAGTTACACCCGGTAGAGCATCTGCCTGAACCCAGGAGAGGAGGAGACATCCCGTGCGTGGAGGTCCTCCAGCTAGATCTGCACCTTCCCACGTCTGACTTTTCATGGAACTGGTAGCACAGAAGTAAACACTGTGAGTAGATTTCTGGATTGAGGAACTCAATCTGTAAATTGCACTTCTCTATTGGCTTGTTAAATTGAAAGGCCACTATAAAAAGGAAGGATTTCTTACCCTTTACAACAGCATGGATGGACCTGGGGAATATCATGCTGAGTGAAATAAGGCAGCCAGAGAAAGACAAATATCACATGATCTCACTTATTTGTGGAATTAATGAACTTAATAAACTGACCAACAAAATAGGTCCAGAGGATACAAGGAACAAACCTTGGGGGGAGGTGGGTGAAGGGGATGGGAAGAGATTTACTAAAGAATTTAAGCAATGGGCACAAACAATGGTGGAATGAAGGGCTGGAGTGGGGCAGGGGCTGGGAGGAGGGGGCAAATGGGGAGAAAAATTGAGGGACATCTGTAATACTGTCAACAATTTAAAAAGCCTTATGGAATGCCTCAAAGGAACAGAAAATGAGGGACTCGCCCTTTGCTGTTCAAAAATGTATGGATTGTGACAAACACACCTAGACTCAACTCTATACACAAACACATACCATCACAACTTCTGTTACTTCATTAAAACAAATCCAATTAACTAGTGCAAAGTGATTTTTAAAAGATGAGATATAAAAGTGCTGAAGAGACAAAGTATGAAGGAATATAAAATAAAAGTTATTATTTTTTTTATGTTGGGACTGGAGTTTGTTTTGTTAAGAAAGACAGGTTTGTCATGTGCATGTGAGGAAAGGAGACCTGAGATGTGAGTTTCGTGTTTTTTTATTTTGTTTTGTTTTTTAAGGAAGAGCATTGAAAAGGTTATCATCAGCAGAGGGTGTGATGGAGAGGTGTCCCTCTTCGCTAGAAAGATGCAGAGCATGGCCCTGCTCTGAAAACACAGTCCTGTTTCCTGCCGTCCATCATTGCAGCCACACATTTTGGGAGTTTAAACTCCTCAGTCTTCAATATTAAAAAATCGTTCATTAGTCATTTTCATTTTGTTTCATTATTTTCTTGCCAATTTCTTGAAAATATTACTAGAAAGGTAGCCGTTCAATGGTCATGTTGAATTTCTCTAGTATTTTTATGATTCTTTATATTTTTAATGGTGTTTCTTATAGCAGAGATATAGTTAAAAATATGAAAATTTATCTGTATTTTGTTTTATTGCTTTTGAGAACTGCAATTTGCCTGGTGAGACCTATCTAAATTCAAGATGATCAGGAAACCACTTTCGTGTTTTCTTACAATAGTTATATTTAATGTTTAATTGGTTTGTTATTTGTTTTGGAGAAAGCAGTGAATGAGTGGTTCACACTCCTCAACTCCAAGTGCCCCCCATTTACCATGGTTTATTATGTTTTCAAAGAATGTTTGAATATATGTTAAATGTAGAATTTCTCTGCCTAGTCACATGGGACTATTTCCCATATCCTGTGTATATGACACATAAGCTTTATGCAACATACTTTCATATTTACCAACTTTTAAATTAAAAAATATCAAAACATATCTATAAAGTAAATAAGGTAGCTCAATGATCACAATTTTCAATGAGAAAACTGTAAAAGCCAAAGAGCTTTCCGCGGTCTCCTCAGTGTATCTTGTTGGCTAAGGGACTGTAGCAGGGGAGTTGGGGCTGTAGCTTGATGTGTTCAATCGATTCCTCTGTGTTGTCTGTAAGACTGGTGTGCTAGGTCTTCAAACATGCTTTGTTTGAATGTGATAAACTCTGAGCATTGCAATTGGATAGAGGTTTCTGCACATGTATGTAAATTACTGCATTAAAGTTACTTTACCTGTTGTGGTCTTATTTTCCTCAAGCAGTTTATAGCACTTTGGAAGAAAAAATATATATGCTTAATTTCATAAAAATCAGAACCAATTGAGAAGGAGATGTTAATTTTATGTGTATGTTGCTTTAGTGGTATTCAGTTATCTCATGTTATTTATTTATTTGGGTACTTTAAAATTACCTCAAGAATAATGGTCAAATGAATGAGATGTGTCCTTGAGTTAAAGAACAAATAAAATATTCTTCACATAATGGATATTTTCTGCATTCTATTAATTCATTATTCTGGGATTCCATTTTGGGTGTTTGAGGTTTTAGCAGGAGCTCAGGCAATTGTGTTTTAAGTAAAATCAGTGGCAGGGCCATGGCAGGACCAATTTGTGTCATTAAAATGACAAGCGGTGCCAGCAGTACAGGACGAAGACTCTGAGCCCAATTTCCTTGGTTCTAATCAGCACTGCCTTCTCCAGAATATGGTCATTTGCTTAAAATACATCTGCCTCCATTTCCTTTTCTGTAAATGTGGGTTAATAAGACTGCCAACTCCATATCACTGCTGTTAAATGATTAAATGTTGGGAGTTAAATGAGTAAACTGCAGCAACCTGCACGGTTGGGTTCAGGATCTGAAGGAAGGGCTGACACACAAAAGAAAACATTAAACAAGAAATATAAATTATTAAGGGGTGAGGGCCAGGTGGTGTCTCTTTCATGAAGAGAACACTGACCTCTGGCCTGTCTGCTTTTTACTTCCTCGAATACACATTTTCCCTTTAGCAATGCATACAGGCATATCAAAGGTAAAGTTTGGTAAACAGTAAAAGGATTATCAGGTTACAGCATTGCCTTGAGCCAACACTATCTCAACAGGAACAATCGATGCTTAGCCTCAGCCCTGTTGATGCTCAAGGTCCATCAGTTTCCAAGTTCTTGGTGCACTGACAGTGTTGGCAAGCAGTGGCTGGCTGCAAGTAACTGTAAAAAGCAGAGAGGATCCCTGGCTCATAGAAAGTGCTGCCTTCTGTTGTCTGTGACCGTTATTAGCATCGCTATTCTTCTTCAGGTGCAGTAGAGATGGAAGGAACCAACAATAGTGCCCCGGGAAACTTCATCCTTTTGGGATTTTCTGACCACCCCCATTTGGAGAAGATCCTCTTTGTGGTCATCTTGATTGCATATCTCCTGACCATTGTGGGCAACACCACCATTATTCTGGTGTCCCGGCTGGACTCCCACCTCCACACCCCCATGTACTTCTTCCTCACCCACCTCTCCTTCCTGGACCTCAGTTTCACCACCAGCTCCATCCCCCAGCTACTCTATAATCTCAGTGGGCGTGACAAGACCATCAGCTACATAGGCTGTGCCATCCAGCTATTTCTCTTCCTGGGGCTGGGTGGTGTAGAGTGCTTGCTCCTGGCCGTCATGGCATATGACCGGTATGTTGCAGTCTGCAATCCCCTGCACTACATGGTAATTATGAAACCTCGCCTCTGCATGGGCTTAGTGTCTCTGGCCTGGGGCTGTGGTGTGGCCAACTCCCTGGCCATGTCCCCAGTCACCCTGCACTTACCACGCTGTGGGCACCGCAGTGTGGACCACTTCTTGTGTGAGATGCCTGCTCTGATCCGGATGGCCTGTATCAACACAGCTGTGATTGAGGGCACTGTCTTTGTTCTGGCCGTGGGCATTGTGCTGTCACCCCTGGTGTACATCCTGGTCTCCTACGGCTACATCGTCAGGGCTGTGTTACGAATACAGTCAGCATCCGGGAGACAAAAGGCCTTCAACACCTGCGGCTCCCACCTCACAGTGGTCTCCCTGTTCTATGGAAACATCATCTACATGTACATGCAGCCGGGCCACAACTCCTCCCAGAACCAGGGCAAGTTCCTCACCCTCCTCTACAACATCGTCACCCCGCTCCTGAACCCCCTGATCTACACCCTGCGAAACAGAGAGGTGAAGGGCGCTCTGAGGAGGCTGCTGCTCGGTGACAGAGAGCGGAAAAGGAGTAAGGGTCCATAGGAGAGGTGGCTATCTCCAGCCTGGCCTTCCACTCCGTCAGAAGCCAGGGGGGGCATTTGGGACCATTCAGTTAGACCTGGTGTGGACCTGTACTTCCCAATGTGCATGTCTTTTCTTGGACTTCCATAAGCTGTTTCCATTCCAACATCATATGTCTTCATGTGTAACTGCACAACATATATCATTCAAAAAAATCGCTCTGCATGAAATTAATAGTTATAAAGATGAGTTTCCACAGCTTCTACCGGCCTTCCAAGTAGAAAATTGCCTTTCTTAATCAGTTTTGCTATTGCTGCTGGGTTGTTTTTGTTTGTTTGTTTGTTTTTTGTAAATTGTTCAGCAACTTTCTGTGTATTTTTTTTTTATCAGTTACACATTGTTTAATGACAGGGAAATCATGTTCAAAGGTCAGAGAGGCAAGTTGGATACTGATTACATATGTATTCTTTTTTTCTGTTTTAATGACCTTTTTCATGTAATTTTATTTTATTTTTTCTCATTTTTTTGATTAAGGTATTCTACTTTTTTAATTATCTGTGTACTTTTGTCAAAACAATCACAATTTGATTACTTTCTTAACTGACAGCCATCAAATGTGGGAATTCAGCAAATTCACATCCAAAGTCTTTCATAGAATCAAGATTCTTTTCTACTATTTGTCCCCAAATGTTGATGTTTTCCCCTGCCAATTCCAGCATGTGAGCAAGGCTAAAGCATCTGGAGATGACTGAGATGCACAAATCTGAAAAAGATGCACAAATGCTCTGGGGAGGGAGGGTATGTATGGGAGGAGTGGGGGGGGGGGGCAAAAAAATCAATAAAAAAAAAGAAGAAATGAGGAACCTTTGTAATAATATGAACAATAAAGATTGATTTAAATAAAAATTAAAAAAAGTTGCACAAATGATTGCTCGCTGCCAGACAGCTAAGGGTATTTCAATGTACATGTTATTGCCCTCTTCTAGCCAAACACCAGAACAGACTAAGGCAATTCCTCCAATCTGACAATGGATTCTGCGTACTAAACCCTACATTTGATATATATATATCTACATTTGATATGCCTTAGGACAATTTGTGTTAATAAAAAGCAAGGGTTCCTGAGACAAGAGAGAACTTGGTTTTTTTAGCCAAGCTCCTTTGGCCCCCAAATGCCTTCCAAAATTATGTTTCATCTCTGGACTCTTGGTTAATTTACACACAGTGCTTCTCCTGATTCCTGACCCCTTTTTAGATGCTGAATTAAGACCACTGGCAGCCGAAACTGGTTTGGCTCAGTGGATAGAGCATCAGCCTGTGGACTGAAAGGTCCCGGGTTTGATTCCGGTCAAGGATGTTGCAGGCACATCCCCAGTAGGGGGGCGTGCAAGAGGCAGCTGATCGATGACTCTCTCTCATCGATGTCTCTAATTCTCTACTCTGTATCTCTCTCCCTTCCTCTCTGTAAAAAATCAATAAAATATATTTTTAAAAAAAGAAAAAAAAGAAAGACCACTGGCATTCCCCAAAGTCTAGTGTAAGGTTCTGGGTAAACCAAGAAGGTTATCTAGAACATGAGAGGTGGATCATTTAAATCTTAGAACATGATTATTTCTCAGGTATATATTTATTTTATTAGTGAGAAGGAATTAATAATTATTAAGTTCCTGCTATGAGGCAGATGCTCTTCATTTATTGAGTTTTCTCTGCACTTATTGGAAGTCAACATGATTTTCATGATTCATTTTTACCCATGTCATTCACGAAGCTTTAAGGTTTAATCATTTGCTCAATTAGAACTGAACCAGAGATATGCTGCAGGTTCTATCTGACTATGACCTCCTGCTATTTCCATTGCTATATGAATTTTCAAAGAGTAAAAATCTTTATTCATTTAAAGATTAGTATCACAGAGCCTTTGGAACTAAAGAGCAGGATTTGCTCCCGTTCCTTGCATAACACAGACCAGAGTATAGAGGAGAAAAAAGTTTTCCTGGACCTTTCAGGGTGCCTGTTGGGTCTCAAAATTAAACCAAGAAAGATTAACAGGAAAAAAGCATACCAATTGATGAAATACAAGTTTTATGTGACACAGGAGGCTTATTGAGGAAATGAAGACCCCAAGAAATGGTTTTTATGCCATCCTACCTAAAAAAAGAGTAATATGCAAATTTACCATCACTCTTCTCCACAAGCCATGCCCGCCAGCCAATCAGAGCAAGTATGCAAGTAAATCCAACCAAGATGGCTACAGCCACAGAGAACAGGGAGACATTTCCCCGGCAACGGAGGAAGCCAAGCTTTCTGCCTGCCCTTGACAGCCTAAGGCTCCACTAAAGACTACAAAGTTTCCGTTATAGAAGGTAAACAAATCCAAACAGAAATGGCTGCTCCACAGAATGAACAGGAGGCTTGGCTCTGCTCCAGGCTACAAAGTTTCAATTGTAGAAAGTAAATATATCCCAGATACCAGGGTCTTCTCTTGGGTTGCTGGGGGGCATGGCCAGCTTGTGAACCACCACTGACCCCTCACTCAGGCTGTCCCACGCCCCAAGGGAACCCCCACCCTGATCTGGGACACCCTTCAGGGCAAACCAGCTGCCTCCTTCCTCCCCCCCGTGCACCAGGTCTCTATCCTATCTAATAAAAGAATAATATGCAGATTGGTCATCACTCCAACACACAATATGGCTGTCCCCATGTGGTCAAAGATTCTGCCCCTATGTGAACACAAGATGGCCAGCAGGGGAGGGCAATTGGGAGGGACCAGGCCTGCAGAGGAGGGAAGTTGGGGACAAACGGGCTGGCAGGGAAGCAGTTATACATCAATCAGGCTGGCATGGGAGTGGTTAGGGGTGATCAGGCTGGCAGGCAGAAGCAGTTAGGGACAATCAGGAAGGCAGGCAGGCAAGCAGTTGGGAGCAGTCCTGGATTGTGAGAGAAATGTCCTATTGCCCGGTGGGATCTGCCAAAACAGGCAGTCTGACATCTCTTGAGGGTTCCAGATTGGAAAGGATGCAGGCTGTGCTGAGGGACAACCCTCCCCCCCTCCCCCGACACATACACACACACACACACACACACACACACACACACACACACACACACTCCCCCGTGCATGAATTTCGTGCACCAGGCCTCTAGTTATTTCATAACAACTTACATCTTCTCCCCGACCCAAACATAATGTGTAAAAGTGCCCGTCAATTCCATGGTGGTGGACATGTCACCTTCTTCACCTAGTGCTGCTGCCGCTGCTGGTTCAGACATCATGGTCCAGAAACCCGGGCCTTTGCTGGCCATCACGTGGCTCTCTGAACCCTTTCTTTCAGAAAAGCCTTTCGGCAATGAATCCCAAGTGCTTGCCTAACACTGTGCAAAATGAAGGGCTTTTCTAGGCAGAAGGGAACAGGAACAAGGGAAGTCATACTCGGCAAAGTGAGTTGGTTAATGCAAGGTTGCTTTCCTTTGGGGCAAAGCAGGGGCAAACAGAATAATAGTGACAGAGGCTGAGTTTATCCCACTTGTGCTGATTAGGCAATTTCTGGTTTTCTGATTTCACATTTCATTTCCAAAACTGTAACTGCGTCTTGGTTTGCTGAGGTGGGCTAAGCATAAGTGAGTCCGTGGGGGGGGGCCTCTTGTCTTTAATACCTCTGACGATCTTATGCCTCATGGGTAATAATAAAGGCAGTTGCTGTATAATTGCATAGGAGAGTCACCTCACTGTGTCTAACACAGAACAAAGTTGCTTTTGCCTGAGCCTGTGATCCCAGGAAACAGCCTCTGGCCCTCTAAATCAGCCCTTTGTGTCATGTAGGTCTGAAGTCATCTCCTCCTTGATGCTCATGGATTCTTCTTCCTAAAGGCAATCTCAGAAAGGAAAATAGTGGGATAAATCTCAGCCTCTGTCACTATTATTTGATAGATCCTCCCTTTCCCCAACTGGTGGGCAGAGTATGACGTAACCTGCAGCCTGGACATACCTAACCAGGCACCTTATATGGACTGTACATGGAACGCCAATCAGCACCTGCCAAATACCCTAAGCCCTTGTCCCTATATGACCATACATTAAGCCTCCAATCAGCACATGCAGAGTACGCTAAGCCCCCATCCCTTCCCATTCCTCCCCTCAAAAGGCGTGTTCCCCTCTGCACGTGTTGCTGTTCTCCCCTTGTGAGACAGCCTGGCAGGTCCTTCTCATCTAACAAAGCCAGTGGTCCTGGTTTTCGGCCTGTCTGACCTTTCATTATTCATTGCGGATTTCCACTGGCACCTATCTTCTCCCTCCTCCACTGTCCACTCTAAATAACCTTCACCTTCAGCTATCCCATCAGCAGAGGTGGTGGCTTTTCTGGAGACATGACCCCCGCCATGATCCTTATGGATTTGAGTCTTTTCTTTTTTTTCTTTTTATTTTTTTTTTAAATATATTTTATTGATTTTGTACAGCGAGGAAGGGAGAGAGATGGAGAGCTAGAAACGTTAATGAGAGAGAAACATCGACCAGTTGCCTCTTGCACACCCCCCACTGGGGATGTGCCCACAACCGATGTACATGCCCTTGACCGGAATCGAACCTGGGACCTTTCAGTCCCCAAGCCAACGCTCTATCCATTGAGCTAAACCGGTTTCGGCTTGAGCCTTTTCTAATAGTACTTCCCTCAGTTGAGTGTTGCTGCACATATCTATTCAGTTATTAGGGATGAGGAAATACCACAAGTGTTCTGCACATTCCATACTCTTCAGTTTTCTTGCATTTGTTCTAGATCACTCATGAAGGGCATCTGTTTTCATCCTGTGAGTGGTCTGAAATCACCTGAATCTAGCTAGAATCTTTCATTCCTTAACCTCAAAGTTGTTTCTGAAGGGACCAGGACAAGGTAGAACTACTGAAAGCTTGTTTTTAACAATTATGCTTCTTCAAAATTTTGGACTACATAGGGTTCACCATGATTTACTTGTAACTACTAAATCCATGGCAAATGGAACTGGTTCTTGGAACTATACTGCCATAGAATCAACTCTCTATAAAAGTGTGTTGGCAATCACTGAAGGAGGACAGCAATGCAAAGCGTGTAACTTCATGACAGTTATTTCTGAATTGTTCAAACCTCAATATTAAATTTCCTTTTAAATTTATTGCAGATACATGAACCAATGTTTTTACCTCTGAATGAAACTATGAAATGATCCTCTCATAGCACTATATAACTCTTTATTTCATCCTGTTTATAATCTACTAGAGGCTCAGGGCATGAAATTCATGAGCTGCGGGGGGTGGGGGCGAGGAGTGTCCCTCAGTCTGGTCTGTGCCCTCTCGCAGTCCAGGAGTCCCATGATGGATTGCCCTGCAGAGGGAGGCCCCACTCACCGACCTGGACCTCCCTCTATGGGGCAATGGATCTTGGAGTCCTCCCCACCCCACCTCCCATCAATTACCCATCAGGGGGAGGCCCCACCCACCCGGCCAGGGTGCCAAAATTGATCGCCCTACAGAGAGTGGCCTGGGCCTCTCTCTGCGGGGTGATCATGGGGCAATGGAAGGACCCATCTCCCCCAACCAATCACATCACACCCACCGTGGCTGGCCTGGCACCAATGCATGTCATAATGTGGTCATCCAGATGGTCATTCTGCTGTTCAGTCATATAGTCAATCTGCATGTTATGCTTTAATTACTACTGATAATAATAAAATCATTATATGCTAATTAGGCCGAACAGCCAAGTGACCTTCCAGACATTATTCCAGATATCCTTCCAGACGAAGCCATAGTGGTGGGGGCCAAGACAGAGGCAGTTAGGTGCAATCAGGCAGGCAGGCAGAGTGGTTAGGGGTGATCAGCAGGCAGGCAGAAGTGGTTAGGGGCGATCAGGCAGGCAGGTGAGCAGTTAGGGGCAATCAGGCAGGCAGACAGATAGGCAAGCAGTTAGGAGCCAGTGGTCCGGGATTGCAAGAGGATGCAGGCCAGGCTGAGGGACTCCCCCCACCCCATACACAGAATTTCATGCACTGGGCCTGTAATATTCATATAATGGCCTACAAAAGAGGTCACAAATCCAATGCAGAAAGGAACCTTTTCTGCTCTTTGCAGATAATTTCACCCTCACCAGTAAGAGTTCCATAATTCATATTCATGGATATATTGCTATGATACTTTTTTTCCAATTCTGGCTGCTGGAAGGAAAGAATGGATGGAACTGTAATCCAGCCATGATAGATGAAATGTCCTAAACCATGTGGATTTAGTTCAGGAGTCAGTTAGCAAATGGCTCTCAGGCCAAATTAGACCATTGAAAGTTTTTGTAAATGAAGTGCTATTGAACACAGCCATACCCATTTGTTCATATATTGTCTATGGCTGCTTCTGTCCGTAAGACAATTAACCGCAACAGAGATAGAGGGGCCTGTAAAGCCCCAAATGCTTACTATTTGACATTTTATCTTTACAGAAAGTTTTCCAGCCCTTGACTTGGGCTTTTGCATTAATACTCTGGAGTATTATCCTTTGTTGTTTTAACAGGAGACATGCCAAAAGTTTATTACGAATGGACCTCTGGGGTGCCATGAAAACATTAGGCAGTTGGTGGTTTGCATGTCATTCTGCACAAAGGAGAAGGGGGCAGCATTCTGGGATTTAGAAGGGAAAGCAGATAATTCACAAGTAGATGAGAAAGAGCAAACGTGAGTCACAAATTCTCTCTGGGTCACCCTGAAACAGAGGGAAGTCCAACAAACAGGCCTCACTGGATTTCTCCCTCTCTGCCACATTGAGTTTATATTACGATATGAACCAGGTTTTAAAAAATATTGATTCAAACTTATCTTTATTGTTGAAAGTATTACAGATGTCCACTTTGTTTTGTAGTTGTTGTTTTTCCCCATTAATCCCCTCCTCCCCTCACAATCCCTTGCCACACTTGCCTGAGTCCATGGGCTATGCATATATGCATGTAAGTTCCATGGTTAATCTCTTTTCCCCACCCCTCGACCTGAATCTTCCCTCTGAAATTCATCAGTCTGTTCATGGTCTCTGTCTCTGGATCTGTTTTTGTTCATCAGTTTATTTTGTTCATTAGATTCCACATATGAATGAGATCATGTGATACTTATCTTTCTCTGACTGGCTTATTTTGCTTAGCATAAGTTTCTCCAGGTCTATCCATGCTGTTGCAAACAATAAGAGTTCCTTCTTTTTTTTTTTTTTTTTTTTTTAACAGCAGCTTAGTATTCTATTGTGTGGGTGTACTACAGTTTTTTTAATCCACTCATCTGCTGATGGGCACTTGGGACTGTTTCCAAATCTTAGCTATGGTAAATTGCGCTGCTATGAACATAGGGGTGCATATATTCTTTCTGATTGGTGTTTCTGATTTCTTAGGATATATTCCTAGAAGTGAGATCACTGGGTCCAATGGCAGTTCCATTTTTAATTTTTTAAAATATATTTTATTGATTTTTTTTTACAGAGAGGAAGGGAGAGGGATAGAGAACTAGAAACATCGATGAGAGAGAAACATCGACTAGCTGCCTCCTGCACACCTCTTACTGGGGATGTGCCCACAACCAAGGCACATGCCCTTGACCGGAATCGAACCCGGGACCTTTCAGTCTGCAGACTGACACTCTATCCACTGAGCCAAACCGGTTTCAGCCATTTTTAATTTTTTGAGGAAACTTCATACTGTTTTGCACATTGGCTGCAGCAGTCTGCTTTCCCACAGCAGTGTGTGAGGGCTCCTTTTTCTCCACATCCTCGCCAGCACTTGTCATTTGTTGATGACAGCCATTCTAACAATGATATCTCATTGTGGTTTTAATTTGCATCTCTCTGATGATCAGTGACTTTTCAGCATTATTTTCATATGTCTCCTTGGTCTTCTGTTATGTCCACTTTGGAAAAGTGTCTACTTAGGTCCTTTGCCCATTTTTTAATTGGGTTATTTGTCTTCCTTTTGTTACGTTGTATGAGTACTTTATATATTTTGGAAATTGACTCCTTATATGATGTTTCATTGGTAAATATGCTCTCTCACGCAGTGGGCTCTCTTTTCACTTTGTTGATGGTTTCTTTTGCTGTTCAAAAGCTTTTAATTTTGATGTAGACTCATTTATTTATTTTCTCCTTAGTTTCCTTTGCCCTCTAGGAGATGTATCCATAAACATACTGCTACAAGAGATGTCTGAGATTTTGCTGCCTATGGTTTCCTCTAGGATGTTTATGGTTTCACAACTTATATTTAGTTATTTTATCCATTTTGAGTTTATTTTTGTGTATGGTGTAAGTTGGTGGTCTAGTTTTATTTATTTATTTATTTATTTATTTATTGCATGTCCAATTTTCCCAAAACCATGTATTGAAGAGACTGTCTTTACTCCATTGTATGCTCTTGCCTCCTTTGCCAAATATTAATTGAGCATAATGGCTTTGCTCGATTTCTGGGTTCTGTGTTTTGTTCCATTGATCTATATGCCTGTTCTTGTGTCAGTACCATGCTGTTTTGAATACAGCGGCTTTGTAGTATAACTTGATATCTGATATTGTGATTCCTCCAACTTTGTTCTACTTTCCTAAGCTATTCTGGGTCTATTTTGGTTCCATATAAAATTTTGGAGTGTTTGTTCTAGATCTGTTAATGCCATTGGTATTTTAATAGGGATTGCATTGAATCTATTGATTGCTTTGGGTAGTATGAACATTTTAATGATATTGATTCAATTAATCCATGAATATAGTACTTTCTTCTTCTTGTTTATATCTTCCTCTATCTCTTTTTTCAACATCCTGTCGTTTTCCAAATACAGGTCTTTTACCTCCTCAGTTAAGTTTATTCCTAAGTATGATATCTCAATTTTTTTTTTATTCAGTGGTAAATGAAATTGTTTGTTTAGTTTCTCTGTCTGAGAGTTCATTATTGGGTATAGAAATGCCATTGGTTTCTGGGTGTTAATTTTGTATCCTGCTCTGTTGCTGAATTCATTGATTAAATCTAGGAGTATTTTTGGTGGAGTATTTAGTGTTTTTTATGTACACTATCGTATCATCTGAGAATAATGAGGGTTTTACTTCTTCCTTTCCAATTTAGAGTGTTTTACTTCTTCCTTTTATTTCTTCTCTGGTCACTGTGGTTAGGACTTCCATTACTATGTTGAATAAGACTGGTGAAAGCAGACATCCCTGTCTTGTTCCTGTTCTTAGGGGAAATGGTTTTAGTTTATGCCCATTGAATATTATGTTGGCTGTAGGTCTGTCACATATGGCCTTTATTATGTTGAGGTATGATTCCTCTATTCTCATTTTGCTGAGAGTTTTTTCAAAAAAGGGTGTTGGATTTTGTTGAATGGTTTTTCTTCATCAATTGATATGATCATGTGATTTTTGTCTTCCAATTTGTTTTTGAGCTATGTCACATTTATTGATATGCAAATATTTTACCAACCTTTATCTTGCAATAAATCCCACTTGGTCATGGTTTATGATTTTTTTAAATGTATTTTTGGATTAGATTTGCTAATATTTTGTTGAGGATTTTAGCATTTATGTACATCAGGAATATTGGCCTGGAATTGTTTGTTTGTTTTTTGTAGAGTCTTTATCTGAATTTTGAATTAGGATAATGCTAGTTTCAAAAAAGGAGCTTGGACTTTTTTGGAATAATTTGGGGAGGATACGTGTTAGGTGTTCTTTGAATGTTTGGTAAAACTCCCCTGTGAAGCCAGGGCCTTTGTTTGCTGCAAGGTTTTTTTTATTATTTCTTCAATAGTTATAGGCCTATTCAAATTTTCTGATTCTCCCTGATTGTGTTTTAGAAGACTGTATTTTTCTAGGAATATGTCTATTTCATCCAGATTGTCGAGCTTGTTGGAGTACTTTTTTATAATCCTTTGTATTTCAGTAGGGTTACTTGTTACTTTGCCTCTTTCTTTTCTGGTTTTGTTTATTTGTGTCCTCTGTTTCTTTTTTTAAAAATATTTTTTCATTGATTTCAGAGAGGAAGGGAGAGGGAGAGAGGGAGATAGAAACATCAATGATGACAATCATTGATTGGCTGCCTTCTGCACGCCCTCCACTGGGGATCAAGCCCAAAACCTGGGCATGTGCCCTTGACTGGAATTGAACTTGGGACCCTTCAGTCTGCAGACTGATGCTGTATCTACTGAGCCAAACCAGCTAGGACTTCTCTCTTTGTTTCTTGATGAGTTGGCTAAAGGTTCATCAATTTTGTTTATCTTTTTAAAAAACCAGTTCTTGGTTTTGTTGAACTTTTGTTGTTTTTGTTTTTGTTTTTAGTGTCTATGTCATTTATTTCCATTCTGATATTTATTTCCTTCCTTCAACTTGCTCTGGGTTTTTCTTAGTCTCTTTCTAATTCTTTAAGATGTAGGGTAGATAGTTTATTAAAAGGTTTTCTTGTTTTTTGAGGTGGACCTGTAGTGCTATGAACTTTCCTCTCAGGACTGTTTTTACTGTGTCCCATAGATTTTGGGTTGTTGTGTGTTCATTTTCATTTGTTTCCAGGAAGGTTTTTTTTTCTTTCTTTCTTGATCTCTTAGGTAACCCATTTGCCTTATATATAAAAGTCTAAGTGACTGGAACAACCAGAATGACTGTAATCACTGGAATGACCAGTCACTATGATGCGCACTGACCACCAGGGGGAAGATGCTCAATGAAGGAGCTGCTCCCTGGTGGTCAGTGCATTCCCACAACCTCCCAGAGCCAGCCAACCTCCCCAGTCCTCCTCCCACTTTTCCCATCCCCCAGACCAGCAAATTTCCCATGGATCCTCCCCCATCTGTTCGCATGGCCAGTGAGGGGAAGGTGGCAAGCCCTGGCTGGCCCAGCCCCAATCGGGGCCGGGTGAAATGGCTGGGTGAGATGGCCGGGTGAGATGGCCCTGATCACCGGCCAGGCCTAGGGACCCCACCCGTGCATGAATTTCATGTACCAGCCTCTAGTTGTTTAATAACATGCTATTTAGCCTCCATGTGTTTGAATGTTTCTGTGTGTTTTTACTGTAGTTAATTTCTAATTTCATACCATTGTGAATTGTGCAGACGCTTGATATGATTTCAATCTTCTTGAACTTGCAGAGACTTGTTTTGTGTCCTAATATGTGGTCTATCTTTGAAAATATCCCCTATGCACTTGAGAAGACTGTATTATCCATAGCTTTGGGGTGAAATGTTCTGAAGATGTCAGTTATTCCATCTGATTTACTGTGTCATTTAGGAGAACTTTTTCCTTGTTGACTTTTTTTGTCTAGAAGATGTATCCAATAAAGTCAGTGAGGTGTTGAAGTCCCCTACTATTTTTGAATTGCTGTACATCTCTCCTTTAAAATCCTTCAGATTTAAAAAAATATATACATTTGGATACTAATGAATTGAGTGCATATATGTTTATCAGAGTTAAATCCTCTTGCTATACCCTCACAACCCCGGATTCATCTGGAAGGTCATCCAGAAGGTCATTCTGCTGCCGGTCATTCTGCTGTTCGGCTGTTTGGTCGATTTGTATATTACGCTTTTATTATTATAGATAAGTACTTATTTGTTGCCATTCTTACTCTTTATGCCTGTGTTTCTTTTTCATTTAGCACTTAGTTCCTTTAGCATTTCTTATAGTGCTGGTTTGTAGGTAATAAAATTTTTCAGCCTTTTTTTTGTCTGCAGTGCTTTTTATTTCACCTTCAATTGTGAATTAGAGTCTTGCTGGATAGAATAGTCTTGTATTTTGTCCCTTTGTTTTTATTATTTTGTATAGTTCATGCCACCCCCTTCTGGCCAGAAGTGTTTTTATTGAGAAATCAGTTGACAGTCGAATGAGAGCTCCCTTGTAGGTAACTTTCTGTCACTTTTTTTGCAGTCCTTAAGATTCTTTCTTTGTCTTTAATGTTTGCCATTTTAATTAATATGTGCCTAGGTATGTTTCCTTGGGGGTTCATCTTGACTGGGACTCTCAGTGTTTCCTGAACGTGAGTGACTTTTTCCTTCACCAGGTTAGGGAAATTTTCTGCCATTATTTCTTCAAACAGGTTCTTTATTTCTTGCTTGGGTACTTTTCTTTCTGGTACCCCTATGATGCAAATATAGTTGCATTTCATATTGTCCCAAAGCTCCCTTAAATCCACTTGCTTTTTAAATTTTGTTTTTTCCATTTGCTGCTTTGAATGCCCCCTCCCCCACTTGTCTTCTAATCGCTAATTTGATCCTCAGCTGCTTCTAGTCTACTCTTGAATCTTTATTTCAGCTATGTGATTCCTCATTTCCAATTGATTCTTATTGTTTCAAGCTCATGTTGGCATAGCTCTCACTAAGTCCCCTAATATTCTCATTAATTTCCTAATAATTCTCATGAAGTTGATTGTAGTTCTCACTGAATTGTTTGAACATTCTTATTCGCATTACTCTGAATTCTTTATCTGAAAAACTGCTTGCCTCCATTTCCTTTGGTTCCTTTCCTGGTGATTACTCCTTTCTCTCATTTGGGGGTTGTTTATTTGTCTCCCTGTCTTTGTTGTCTCTTTATATTTGTTCCTGTGTATTAGATCAAACTGCTATGTCTCCCAGACTTTGTGGGGTAGCCTTATGTAGTAGATGTTTTGTGGACACAATGGTGCCTGAGCTGGGTTATTGGGTTATTAGGTCTCCTGAGCTGGGTACTCTAAGAAAATCTCTTGCTTGAATTATTTTGGTTCTCCTGTTATAATTGTGTCTTGAATGTTATTTTCCTATTCATGGATGGAATCTCCTCTCAGGCTGGCTGACTTTGTGGTTCACCCCTGACCACACTAAGCAAGCTGTTGTGCGGATGCTAAAAGAACAGGACAGAACACAACACAACAAAATGCAAAACAAAAGAAACAAAACTAAAACATACCCAAGACCCCTACAGCAACAATAAAAACAACCACCAGAAAGCATAGAATTAGGAAGAGAAAAGAGAGCAAGAATGATAGAAGAAAATAATTAAATAAATAAATATGAGAAAAATAACAAAACAACGAACCAAACAAAAAACTCCACACAAGAAAAGGATCCAAGATGGCTGCTCGGGTAGAAGTCTAGCCGCGGCAGCACACAACAATTTCAATGGAATACAACTAAAATATAGAGTGGACATTGCCCAGAGCTACAGGTAGTCGACTGACTGAAATTTCTACAACAAGAAGGAAAGAGAAAACCAGAAGGAAAATCAGAGGAGCTGAAAAAAAGCCTAAGGTACGGAGACATGCTGCGCACCCGCCCGCACGCGCGCACGGAGAGGTCGCAGTCGGAGAGGAGGAGAGGGCGGGGAGCCGCCTTTCCTTCCCTAGCAGGAAGGAAATAAAACTCACAGCCTGGGCTGAACCCCCGAACCGGCAGCTCTGAGCCCCCCGAACCGGCAGCGCTGAGCCCCAGTTATGGGCCAGACCCTGGGGACCCAGGCTCCGGTGGGACGAGACGGGGCTGTGAGGTGGAAAAATGGCGAAAAGCAGGGCCCCGGGAGTCGCGCGCAATGCACGCAGAGGACTGAATGTTGACTCTGATGCTGGGTTGCCCTAGCCGGAAGAAACAAGGCCTCCAGCGGCGCTGAGCCTCAGTCCGGACTACTCCGAACCCCAGTTCTGGGCTAATCCCTGGGGACCCAGGCTCAGGCAGAGGGAGACGGGGCTGTGAGGTGGAGTCCAGCGAAAGGCCGGGCCCCCGGGACTCGCGCAAACTGCGTGCAGAGGACAGTCTGTTGACTCTGATGCTGGACTTCTCTAGCGGGAAGGAGAAAAAAAAAAAAGCTCCAGGCTGGGGGAACGCGGAAGGGAGCGGAAGCCCCTGCCGGACTCCAGCCAACCGGGCACCAGCAAGGAGGCGGGCCACGGGGCCCCTGGGGGCGTGGGTGCCCCTGAGCCTTTGACCACTGAGCTCGGGCAATGGAGCCAAGGCCGGGGGCTGCTTCCTGGGCGGCGCCGTCCCCGGCAACAGGCTGAAGCAGCGCAGGAGCCCGCGGAGAACAAAGGGGTGCCACAGGCCAACCTGCTGAGCTCCCAGGACAAGGAGGAAGAAACCAAAGAAGTTCTCAATGTGAAGAAATCAAGTGAGAGCAAAAAATAGTAAAATTACTTAAGAAATAATACAAACAAGATCTTGAAAAATCAAAGACTAAGTCAGAACTCAACTCACCAGCCAACATTGCAACATAAATGCGTTTTAAAAAGAAAAAAGAAAAGGACAGAATATTGGAACAGCAGCGGCCAGGCCTAGAGTGGCCAGGCACAAGGCAGTGGCAGCCAGACCCGGAGCAGCAACGGCCAGGCCCCAGAACAACAGCAGCCAGAACCAGAGCATCAACAGCCAGCACTGGAGTAGCCAAACCTGGGGCAGTGGCAGCCAGGCATGAGGCGGAGGCGGCCAAGCCCAGGGTGGCCAGTCCAGGAACACCCAGACCCGGAGTGGCCGGGCCCGGAGAAGCCGGGCCCAGAGCAGCCGGGGTGGGAGCAGCCAGAACCAGGAGAGCAGTAACCAAGCCCAGAGCATCCAGGTCAGGAGTGGCCAGGATCGGAGTGGCCGGGCCTGGGGCAGCCAGGCCCAGAGCAGCCGGGTCAGGTGCGGCCAGGCCCGGAGCAGCGGCTGCCAGGCTGGGAGCGGCCAGGCCCGGGGGAGCAGCCGGGGCTGGTGCAGCCAGGCCCGGAGCAGTGGCTGCCAGGCTGGGAGCGGCCAGGCCGGGGGAGCAGGCGGGTCGGGTGCGGCCAGGCCCGGAGCAGCGGCTGCCAGGCTGGGAGCGGCCAGGCGCAGGGGAGCAGCCGGGTCGGGTGCGGCCAGGCCCGGAGCAGCGGCTGCCAGGCTGGGAGCGGCCAGGCCCGGGGGAGCAGCCGGGGCTGGTGCAGCCAGGCCCGGAGCAGCGGCTGCCAGGCTGGGAGCGGCCAGGCCCGGAGCAGCCGGGTCGGATGCGGCCAGGCCCGGAGCAGCGGCTGCCAGGCTGGGAGCGGCCAGGCCCAGAGCAGCAGCAGCCAAGTCCAGAGCAACTAGGTCGGGAGCAGCAGTGACCAGACCCGGAGCAGCTGGTTGTGGTATGAACCAGAGCAACAGAGGCCAGGCCCTGAGCAGCCAGGCCCAGAACAGCTCACTCCTTGCCTGCCCCTGCCCCACGGCTGCTTCTCAGACATGGCTGGAAACTTTCGTGGGAACTTGAGGGTCTGCTGAATCAAGTGATGAAGGCTTCGATCTGGATGTGTTGAGTTAGTTTAGGACTGGGGTGTTGATCTGTGAGTGCCTTGGGTGGGGCCTGGATGAGGCTGGTGGACCTATTGGGAAATGTCTTTTGTGTGAAGTGTATCATTGGGCATGTGGAGGTATTATTGATATGAGAAAATGCTAAGTAACTGATTTACTATCTGAAAAGGGATTTACTATTGGGGAAATTGAGGGAAGAAGAGACTGAACATAAACTGCACCTATGGATGAGGACAATGGGGGATGGGGAGGGGGCAGAGGGTGGGGTGGGAACCTGGTGGAGGGGGGAAGAAATGAGGAACTTTTGTAATAATATGAACAATAAAGATTGATTTAAAAAAAAAAAAAAAAAAAAAAAAAAAACTCCACACAAAAAAGACTCCAGTAGAAGGGTGAGGAGAAAAAGGAATATGTAGGTGCAGAGCTGAAATAAAGATAATAAGAATAAATAATTAGGGGAAAGAAAACAGTTTAAAACAAAGAAGGAAAAGTAAAAAAAAAAAAAAAAGAAAAGAAAAGAAAAAGAAAAAAAAAAAGAAAGAAAGAAAGAAAAGGAAAATAGAAGTAAAAGCAGATAGACCCAAAATTTAAAAAATAAATAAATAAAATGAGATAAGAAAGGAAAAGGAAAAAAGATAAAGAGAAAAAAAAAGAAAAAGAAAGGTAAAAAAGATTGTGTGTGAAAAGGGAAGAGGAAAATTGGTTATATAAATGAAACAATACAGACTATAATAATAAATCAATAAAGTAGACAGATAAAAATGATAATTAAAAAAAAGAAAAAAAAGGAAAGAGAAAAAAACTTTTTTAAGGAAAATAAAAAGAACAAGAAAAAAAAAGTGAGATGGAATTCTTTTCAGCTGAGTTTAGTGTCCATGAAGCTTGTTTTGGATCTCACTCTTCTGTTGTCTGCCAATTCCAGACTTCCTGTGGGCACTCCGGTGCTGACCACGGTCAGGCACTGTCCTTTGGCTTTCAGCGACCTGCAGGAAGCTCCAAGCGATCCACTGACCCACCGTTTGTGTCTGTCTCCACAGG
Organism: Pipistrellus nathusii; assembly: GCA_963693515.1. Classification (NCBI taxonomy): domain Eukaryota; kingdom Metazoa; phylum Chordata; class Mammalia; order Chiroptera; family Vespertilionidae; genus Pipistrellus; species Pipistrellus nathusii. The sequence goes on along the minus strand of OY882862.1, from coordinate 5,546,003 downwards.
ACTTGGCTGTGAGCGGGAGGGGCCAATCTGTCCTCTAAAGCAGGTTTGTTAGCAGCATGAGGCCCAGGGCTGGGTCAGCAAACTTCCCCTGGTTCTTTGAGTTCCATCTCTGCCTGCCTTTGTTTGCCAATCCTACCTAATAAAAGAGTAAAATGCAAACTGACCGTCACTCCAACACACAAGATGGCCACCCCATGTGGACACAAGATGACCACCATAAGATGGCCCAGCAGGGGAGGGCAGTTGTGAGCAATAAGGCCATAAGGGGAGGGCAGTTTGGAGGCATCAGGCCTTCAGGGGAGAACAGTTGGAGGGGACCCAGGCCTGAAGGGGAGGGCAGTTGGGGGGGACCAGGCCTGCAGGGGAGAGCAGTTAGGGGCAATCAGGCTGGCAGGGGAGCAGTTAGGCATCAATCAGGCTGGCAGGGGAGTGGTTAGAAGGTGATCAGGATGGCAGGCAGAAGCAGTTAGGGAAAATCAGGCAGGCAGGTAAGTGGTTGGGAGCCAGCAGTCTTAGATTGTGAGAGGGATGTCTGTCTGCCCATTTAGGCCGATCTCATCGGCATCAGGCCTAAATGGGAAGTCAGACATCCCTTGAGGGGTCCCAGATTGGAGAGAGTGCAGGCTGGGCTGAGGGAAACCCTCCCGAAAACCCTGTGCATGAATTTAATGCATCAGGCCTCTAGTGTTATAATAATGAAAAACCCTCTAATGTCTGAAATAATTATTGTGTGAAATGTTTGCTGTGTGGAGACCCCAATACTCTGTAACTTCCAAATTGGTGAACACCCCACTATCGTGATGTGAAAGCTCTGAACCCTTAAAGTGTAAACGCCCTGCTCCTAGCACAAGGCACACTGTCTGGCCCACACTGATAAGACACAACTTGTTTACTACTGGCTATATAAGCACCAGACCTTCTTCAGTCAATATCTCCTGCCTGATGAAGCGACTGCAGCCGCCTGTCTGTCTTCATCTTCATCGTCCATCTATCAGCGTGCATCGCCAAGTGGCCTTTGCTGGAGCCTAGGACCCACTAAGAATAGGTTAATAAACCTTGTGTAATTGCATACTAATTCTGTCTTGTGTGTTCATGTGATCCGGTTCAGCTCAGCTCTCCCCTGCAGGCCTGGTCCCCCCCAACTGCCCTCCCCTTCAGGCCTGGGTCCCCTCCAACTGTTCTCCCCTGAAGGCCTGATGCCTCCAAACTGCCCAATCTGTCAATCTAGACATTGAAGTACCAGGGGATAGGCCGTTATTGCTGACTCCTGGTCACCTGCCTTTGTCCCACTAAGTCTAGACAGATAATTAATTGGGGCATAATTGGGACAATTGGCGTAATCGGCAGGATTCGAACCTGCATAGGGAAACCAATCTTAATCACTCAAAAGCTTGTTTCTGAAAGGGCTTTAGGGTGGGGGAGGTGCCGTTCAGGTTTCAGGGAATGTGGTTGGTGTGTTTCCTGTCCCAGGGCTGCTCCTCTGCAAGTGGCTCAGAATATTACTCTGCCCTCGGCTGGACATAGATCCTACTGGGTTTCTCCGAAAATAAGACATCCTCCGAAAATGAGACCTACTTACAGGTTTCCTTCTGAGTGAAATACAAGGCATCCCTTTGAAAATAAGCCCTCCCCCACCCCAGGCTAAACATGAGAGATTTGGTCCACTGATTCTGAAAGAAATGGAGTCACAGAAATTCACCAGGAAATTCAGGAATTGGATTGTTATGATGATGTTCCAGAAGATGATGACATGATTGTCATTGAGTAAATGAGTAAATTCTTGATTCTGTAGGATTCTCAGTTCGTCTGATTTGTGTTGACAACTACCGTACTACCGTACCATATACAGGTAATAAATTTCCTTTATTTTCATTTAACAATAAATGTGTACCGTATTCTTCTTTGTGGAAAAATAAGACATCCCCTGAAAATAAGACCTAGCGCATCTTTGGGAGCAAAAAATTATTATAAGACACTGTCTTATTTTCGGGGAAACAGGGCAGTATGCAACCCAGGTGGATGATCAGCTGGAAAGCTGGGGTTCCTATCAGCGCTCCTGTGCAGGGAAAGTGGCAGGCCTGCGTGGTGCCCAATAGTGGGTGGACGGACTCTCCCCCAGTCCAGTCACTGAGGCCTCCTGAGACTGTTCAAACCTGTGAATGTGGCCTCGGCCTTGGTTTCCCCTGAAAAGATGAAAATGCAGGGAATAGCACGCAGGGCTCTGAGGGTGAGGCGGGCTGTATTCCCTAGGGTAGTTTTTATTTTTTCTTTACTTGTCCTGTGGCCGCTGGAAGCAACTTGTTCCTCTCAGGAAAAACGGCCGTTTCAGTCTGGACACTAAGAACAACCAAATGCAGGACTCCTGCCTGCTGTTTTCCCAGGTCTCCCTGCACTGTCTCTCTTTAGGCACCTCAAGTTCACACCTCCCTCCCTGCACCAATGCTGGAGCCAGTTCCAGCATGTCATAACTGCAAGAGTTTCATCAAAAGGTTGGTGGAACCTGGGGACTCAACAAGGACTGAGTCACATATGTTATCACCTGTTGGGACGAATCTCAAAGGGAAGGTGGGGGTGAGGAGGTAGGAGGGGAACTTATATGCAAAGCCCATGGACACAGACAATAGAGTGGAAAAGGCCTGGAAGGAACGGGTGTGGAGAGGAGGCGGTCAATGGGTAAAAAAGAAAGACATCGTAATACTTTCGATGACAAGGATAAATTAAAATAAAGACATGAATAACGCGCTGCTACATCTCTCCACATGTGACTACATTAAAATCGTTGTGTGTACGTACAGGCTTAGTGACAAAAAGCACGATGTCATTTATTAAAATGTTAAAGTATTCCCAGCAATAGTAAGAATCTTCATGGTTTATACATTTTCGCCAAAAGTGGAACCATGTATTTCCCCCCCTCTATTGTGGTTAGCGAGAAAACTAAACAGAAAGGTTCTTAGTAATGGAATTCGTGATCTCCACTCCACAACCTCTCCTTCAGCAGAGAGGTAACCCACCCCGGGAGCACCATGGGCGCTGGGGGCGGCTGGAGGGAAGGCTGCAGCTCCCACTTTAAAATGTTAATTCATGGAGATTGTGAGCACAACAAGGTGAATAGACTGAATACCACTGAACTGTACACTTCAAACTAAGATAGTCAGTTTTAAGTTACATATATTTCACCACAATTAAAAATAAATCTAGCCGAGACCTGTTTGGCTCAGTGGTAGAGCGTTGGTCTGCAGACTGAAAGGTCCCAGGTTCAATTCCGGTCAAGGGCATGTACATTGGTTGCGGGCACATTCCCCGGTGAGGGGTGTGCAGGAGGCAACTGGTCGATGTTTCTCTGTCATCAATGTTTCTAGCTCTCTATCTCTCTCCCTTCCTCTCTGTAAAAAAATCAATAAAATATATATTTTTAAAATAAATAAATAAATAAATCTAGAGATTTGACTTGGAGTGGTGAATACACATTATACAGTTGATGTGTTATAGAATTGTACAAGAACTGTATATCTTATTGCATTTGTCTTAACACACATCTGGCATAAGACACTTAGCATAAGGTCCTGACGTTTCATCCGTGTGCAGCCCAGGTCACAGCGCTGAATAACATTCCACTGCTGTGTCTGGACCATACTTGGTTTCTCCACTCACCTGTCAATGGATGTTTGGGTTGCTTTCACTTTTTGACTATTGTTAATTTTTTTTTCCTGTTTCTTAAGTCAATGCAAATATATATATATATATTTTAAGTTGGAAAAAAAAATGTTAATTCATGGTGACAACAGCCAGATTGAGACAGAAGTGATGTTTCACTTACACATCTCAGCTCCCTGCAGCAAACACCAAACTGGCTGACGAGCAAACATCTACAGAGGACTAAGGAAGAAAGAGTTCTATTCCTGTCGGTATATTTGAAACACTTCAACTATAACAGACATTTGCTTATTTTGTTATTCAAAATGTGAATCATATACTTATATCTATTTATAAGATGGATAAGAGGGTATAAAATTGAGAATAATTATCTCGTTGGATCCTTAGTAGTCTTTAAGATTATCCAAAATAAATCTCTCTTCGTGAATACATAATGTCCTATTATAAAGTGAGATAATGACATTCACTCTATCAGCATATATGTAAGAGGAAAGATTTTATCATATTCTTTTTAAATATATATTATATACACAAGATTTATTACAATTTTGAAGTGAAAATGTGCACTTTATTTAAAACCAATAACTCAGTCTATTTTTTTTTATTTGTGAGTTTGAATGAATCCATTTTGGCTTCATGCTTTTCCATGCAGACAGCAGGAAACAGTGTTTTACAGTTAAAACCTTATGATATAATTGATAACCATGTACCCCAAGCACAGGCTGTCTACAGTTAGCTGCTTTGGTTTACAGTTCAGAGAGAGGACACTTTACTGCCCAGACTCATTGCTCTGCCAAGTGTTGCCATGGCAACCACATTTTGTCTCCTTTAAGTTTGCTAATGAAGGATCTTTACAGATCCTAGAGAACTCCCTAGTTCCTAGAATAGGTTAAGAGTCCAATTAACCAGTTTCCAGAGGGAAAGATACAGTTCTAACTCATGCTAATTGGGCAGCTATTCAACGAGGTTCTCTGGGCGCACACTTTAGCTAAACCCATTAAAAGTTTTTGCAATAATCCCGGAAGCCTCAGGTAATGAGCCCCTGAGCACTGCTCATCCAATTAAAGTATTTCCCGCCCATGCGTGGGGCACACAGATGCCTCTGGTTAGTGTTTTGTTGTTTCTGTTAGTGAACACTCTAACCCCACAGATGTAAAAGAAAAAAGTGACTCAAAGATTCTTAGAAAGTGACTAGGCTGTTAGAAATATCCCTCAATTTCTATTTACCAATGTCATTAAAACTATATTGAGTAACAGAAAACTCCACATCTCTCTCAACCCATTTTAGAACATATATAAATATAAGTATACATATGTCAGGTATTGCATAGCAGTTCCAACAAATCCAACATTAATAGGAGGGATTATGTAGCAAACTTCCAAAGTTAGAAGGTTGAGACATGTCGTTTCTAGTCTCTCTTTGCTCTCTTTGTTGTTGCTGTTGACAGTATTAAAGATGTTCTACATTTTTTCCCCCTTTGGCCCCTCCACTGGCCCCTACCCCAGGACTTTACTGCAATAATGTTTGTGCCCAGGAGCAATTATTTGGTTAATCTTTTCCTGCCCTCACCCCCCCATCCCCATTCCCTCTGAAATTCACCTGTTCCATGCTTCCATGACTCTAGATCTATTTTGTTTGTCAGTTTATTTTGTTCATTAGATTCCACAGATGAGTGAGATCATGTGATACTTGTCTTTCTCTGACTGGCTTACTAAACTGAGCATAATAATCTCTAGGTCCCTCAAAGGGTAAAAGATCCTTCTATATTTACAGTTGCATAGTATTCCATTGTGTAAATGTACCACAGCTTTTTTATCCAATTATCTACTGATGGGCACTTGGGCTGTTTCCAGATCTTAGCTTTTGTAAATAATGCTGCTATGAACATAAGAGTGCATAAGTTCTTCCTAATTGGTGTTCCTGAATTCTTGGGATATAGTCCTAGAAGTAGGATCACTGGGCCAGATAGAAGTTCCATTTTAAATATTTTGAGGAAGCTCCACACTGGTTTCCATAATGGCTGCACCAGTCTGCATTCCCACCAGCAGTGCACTGGTGTTCATTTTCTTCCACAGCCTTGTCAGCACTTGATGTTTGTTGATCTATTGATGGTAGCCCTTCTGACAGGTGTGAGGTGAACCTCATTGTCATTTTAATTTGCATGCATCTGGCCGAAACCGGTTTGGCTCAGTGGATAGAGCATCGGCCTGCAGACTAAAAGGTCCCAGGTTCGATTCTGGTCAAGGGCATGTACCTTGGTTGCGGGCCCATCCCCAGTAGGGGGTGTGCAAGAGGCAGCTGATCGATGACTCTCTCATTGATGTTTCTAACTCTCTGTCCCTCTCTCTTCCTCTCTGTAAAAAATCAATAAAATATATGTTAAAAGAAAAATAATATATAATTTGCATGCATCTGATGATTAGAGACGTTGAGCGTTTTTCAGATGTCCCTGACTATCTGTCCACTTTGAAGAAGTATCTAGCTGAAACCGGTTTGGCTCAGTGGTAGAGCGTCAGTCTGCGGACTGAAAGGTCCCAGGTTTGATTCTGGTCAAGGGCATGTTCGTTGGTTGTGGGCACATCCCGGTAGGGGGTGTGCAAGAGGCAACTGGTCGATGTTTCTCTCTCATCGACGTTTATAGCTCTCTATCTCTCTCCCTTCCTCTCTGTAAAAAAATCAATAAAATATATTAAAATGAAGAAGTATCTATTTAGGTCCTTTGCCCATTTTTAAATTGGAGTGTTTGTCTTCCTTTTGTTGAATTTTATTAGTTCTTTATATATTTTGGAGATTAACCCCTTACCAGATGCATTATTGGCAAATATGTTCTCCCATACAGTGAGTTACCTTTCATTTTGAAGATGGCTTCTTTTGCTGTTCTGAAACTTCAATTTTGAATAATATTGCTGGATAAAGTAGTCTTGGATTCAGCCCTTTGCTTTTCTTTATGTTGTATATTTCATGCCACTCCCTTCTGACCTGAAGTGTTTCTATTGAGAAACCAGTTGACAGTATAATGGGAGCTCCCTTATAGGTGACTTTCTCTCTCTCTTACTGCCTTTAAAATTATTTCTTTGTCTTGTACATTTGCCATTTTAATTATGATGTGTCTAGGTGTGGGTCTTTGGGGTTCATCTTGATTGAACCTCAAATCACTTTTTCCTTCACCATGTTTGGGAAGTTTTATGTAATTATTCCTTCAAACAGGTTCTCTATTCCTTGCTCAGATTCTTCTCCTTCTGGTACGTCTATGATGCAGATGTTGTTATGTTTCATATTGTCCAAAAGCTCCCTTAAACTATCCTCCTGTTTTAATTTTTTTTTTTTTAATTTCTGCTCTGACTGGGTGCATTTTCTACCTTGTGTTATAATTCACTCATTTGGTCCTCAGTTTCTTATAATCCACTGGCCAGCCCTTTTGTGCATCTGCTTTTCCTAGCCTCCACTATGTGGTCTCCACTTTCCATTTTGGTTATCAGGGTTCTTTTCAGCTAGTTGTCAATTGATGATTATGGATGTTGTTTTTATTTGTTGTTGTTTTTTGTTTGTTTGATTAATTGTTGTATTTTAGTTGTATTTCCAGGTTGGTCTTTGGAATGTGTCTATGTAATATCTACTTACTCTGCTGACATTTTTACTTTCCCCAAAATGTGTACTTTATCACATAAATTGAAACTTGAAAAAAGAATTGGAGGTGAAGAACTCAATAAAAAACATCAAGAATGAACTAGTGAGAATATGAAATAGAGTGGACCCAATGGAGGAAAGAATTAGTGATATCAAAGATAGAAATCTAGAAATTGTGCAGAGGGAAGAAGGGAGAGACTTGAGCTTAAAATGAAAGAAAAAATTCTATGAGAATATCTGACTCCATCAGCAAGTCAAATATAAGAATAATAGGCATACCAGAAGAAGAGATGAGAACTACCCAAACCCATGGAAAGAGATCCTCAAATCCAAAAATCTAACAAAACATCTAATCACCTCAATCCTAAAAGCATTCTCCAAAGTACAGTGTATTAAAACTGTCAAAAATTAATGACAAAGGAATAATTTTCAAGACAGCCAGGGGCAAGAAGAAAGTAACCTATAAAGGAAAGCCCATTAGGTTATCATCAGACTTCTCAGCAGAAACTCTACAAGCTAGAAAAGAATGGTATCAGATTTTCAAACTACTGAAAGAGAAATACCAGCCAAAAATAATATATAAAGTTATCCTTTAGATATGAAGGAGAAATAGACCTTTCAGACTATCAATGGAAGACCTCCTTTACAGGAAACACTAACTTAGGTGTGTTTTTTTTTTTACCTGAAACAAAGAACAAAAAGTAAGAAAATTACAAGTAAGATCACCAACAAATTTACAGCATAAACAAAGATAATTTGTGACAACAAAAGCATAAAAGGGAAGGGGATAAATCTCTTAATTTATTAAAGAGAGAAATAAAAGAGAATGTAGAATCAATGCATTCAAATGAAAAAAGATTACTGTATATTAAAAAAATTTGTTTTTTCATAACCTTAATAGTAACCACACAGAAAAAAACAGTGGAGACATATAATTTAAAAAAAGAGAAAACAGCCAGCTGGTGTGGCTCAGCAGTTAGGCATCAACCCAAGAATGGAGAGGTTGCCAGTTTGATCCCAGTTGGGGCACATGCCGAGGCTGCCGGCTCAACCTCCAATAAGGGATGTACAGAGGCAGCCCATCAATGATGTTCCTCTCTCTACCCATTGCCCTTGCTCTCTCTCTAAAAAAAATCAATAAAAACATATTTTTAAAAGAGAGAGAAAACAGAGGAAAGAAGTATGGAATAGCACCAACCAAAAACAACAAACAGAAAAACTAAGGAAAAAATATTAAGCACAGAGGTACTAGGAAACACAAGAAAACACGTGAAATCCTCATGTATTAATAATTATCCTAAGTGTAAATGGACTGAATTCACCAATAAAGAAATAAAGAGAAGCCCTATCCAGGGCTAACACATTGGCCCACAGACTGAAGGGTCTCAGGTTCAATTTCAGTCAAGGGCACGTACCTCAGTTGCAGGATCAATCCCTGGCCCTGGTTGGGTTTCCTCGTGGGCTCTCACTGGGGCTCTGGGAGAGGGAAGGAGACTCAGGGTATTTGAAGCCATAAAGAGAAGACCTGGGTGGCATAGCTCTGGAGATCTGGAAAGTAGGCAACTGAGGTCCTGATCCTGAGTCAACATGCAGCCAGCCCTCAGGTGCCACCTGTCAGGGTCAGGCACTTCCATTCTTACCGCACAAGCTGGAGAAAGTGCACTCACCCCGTCCTCCAAACACTGGCGACATCACCCTGCCAAACTCGAGTCTGGCATAAAAGACTATTGGCTGCACCCAACAGGAACCTAAGGTGCACTCTTTTTCTGGAGAAACTATAGATGATCATTGAACTACGTGGCTTTGGAATAAGGGTCAAACTTTCCTCCCTCCCCCTGGGTTGGCAGGTGCCACCCTCAATGGAAGACTCCCTTGTCAGGGTCTCAGGCAGCAGTTAGCAGCAGAGTTAGGGGGAGGTATGTACTTGCATCTCTCCTATGGACCTGCACCACCCCCAACGAAGTGCTACTATTAAAATTTGAGTTGCATTCCAAATTTTTCTGGCGCCAACTTGCCAAATGTAATTCTACGGAGGGAAGGAAGTGTAACTCAGAACTGGGACATTTGGTGTAACCCCCTTGGAGTCTATCATCAGGGTCTCAGGAAGAGAAGGCTAGCTCCCCTCCTAAGGGCTTAGAGTCCATATCACCCAATCCGAGGGTGGATTTGATTTGCATTCCCAAATCCTGCTGGCCCCATCTGCTAAGCTCATATCCACGAGGTGTTGGGCAGGCAAGGGGAACTCAGAACTGGGACATTAAAGTGCAACCCTTGGGGCCTTTGGTCCGGGTCTCTGGCAGTGCACTGTGAGGCTGGAAGTAGGCGACCAGGTCTCTCCCTTCCAAAGAGCCGGTGCCAAGCCAGGCGGGGGGTTTCCTTGGTCTGTTCCTCCAAGTCCTGCATGAGGGAAGGGAGCAGAGAGCACAGTTTGGAACCAAGAGTTTTGGAATGCGGTTCAGACGGGGTCTCTGAAGGCCTGACTTCAGAGCTACGGGCCAGTGCCACACACTGCCTTGATCTGTTTTCAAAAACCTGGCTGGACTCATCCTACTTGGCTCAGTTTTGAGGGGGAAGGTAGGCTCTGCTCAGAGCCAGGACATCCAGAGTGCATCTGCCTCAGAGGCTCCAGTCCAGAGCTTGAGCTACCGTGCTAAATGGAGGAGTGCAGCTCACCACCTTCCCATGGGACAGTTGGTGCCACCCAAAATAAGGCTTTCTCGATCTGTTTGCCCGATCCCAGTGAACCTGCCCGGTCCTGCTGAGCTTGCTCCTTCAGTGAGGACAGTTGGCTACACCCAACCTGAACCTGCAGTGTGCTCCTCCTGAGGGAGATAGGGTTGAACACTCTGGCAGAGTCTGAATGGATGGCTCTGGAGGAGGGTCTCTCCCTGTTGAACGCTGGATCACAGTATCCCAAACTAGGGGACCCAATAACCCTGCTTGCCCAATCTGGTCACCCCAAACAATTGAGTCTGAGCCTTGTAGAAAGATCAGTGGGGCATGGCCAGCTTGGATCCACTCTACAGCCTTCCTGCATAAAACTCTAATGAAAGTCCAAGCAACTTGGAGGGGCAGAGAAGTAGCCAATACATGGATGCTGACCTCAGGGCACTTAGTCTTTTCCTGATCTACCCCCAGCGCAGAGATTTCAGAAGCTAACCTGTCTGCAAAGATTAATCCCTCCCCTGCACACCCAGGTCTAGTAAACAGACACAAACACAAACAGTGACAGTGTAAAGGGAGTGCATATAACACACAGGAAACATCCCTGGAGCATGGAGCACAAGTGATCTGGAGGATGGTGCTACTAAACCTAGCAAGACAAACTGAAACAGCACCTGCAAAGCAGCCTGGACACTGTGGTTGGATTGAGCCTCAGCAAGCCAGCCTGGAGGGTCAATCTCACCCATGAATGGGCCAACAGCAATCAAAACCCAATTACAACAAAAGGTCCCACATAACCCACACAGGGACATTCCTAGAGCATCTAGCTCAGGAGAAAAAAGGAGACTACACCACTGGTACCAAAGGACACTTGCTATATGAGGCCACCCCACAAAGACTGAAAGACATAAAAGTCTAATACTCGGAAACAAACAAAAAAGACAGCTAAAATGGGGAGACAAAGAAACAACCCCCAAATGAAAGAAAAGAATCTCTAGGAAATAGAAATAAATGAGATGAAAGCAAGCAATTTATCAGATATAGAGTTCAAAGTAATGGTAAAAAGGGCACTCAAACAACTTACTGAGAACTACGAGGAACTCAATGAGAACAATAAAGAACTCAGAGGGAACTATTAATACATTTATATAAAAAGGGCATAGAAGCCATGAATAAGAGCCAGTCAGAAATGAAGATACCATATCTGACATCAAGAATACACTGGAAGGAACTAAAAGTATGATGGTTGAAGAGGATTGAATCATCAATTTGGAAGAAAAGGTAGAAACAAATGCCAAATTGTAGAAGTACAAAAAGGAGAAGAAAGTGAGAAGGGATAGAGAAACTGCTTGAAGAAATAATGACAGTAAACTTCCCTAACCTGCTGAAAGAAAAAGACACACCAGTTCAGTAAGCCCATGGACAGAGACAATATGGTGTTCGGGATTGGGAGAGGGGGGGGGGGGGGGAGAGTAGGTGGAGGAAGACATTTGTAATACTTTCAACAAAAAAGATTAAAAAAAAAAAAGTCCAAAAGATCAATGAATCAAAGAGCTGGATCTTTAAAAAGATAAACAAGTTGATGAATTCCTAGCCAGGCTCATCAAGAAATGAGAGAGGGCCCAAATAAATAAAATCAGAAATGAAAGAGTCAACATAATAATTGACAGCACATAATACAAAGGATTGTAAGCAAATATTATGAACAACTATCTGCCAACAAACTGGATAAGCTGGGTAACATAGACAAATTCCTGAAAACATACAATCTTCAAAAATTTAATCAGAAAGAATCAGAAAACCTGATTAGGCCAATAACAACAGATGAAATTGATGCAGTAATTAAAAACTACCAGGAAACAAAAATCCTGGATCAGATAAATTTATGGGAGAATTTTACCAAATACTCAAAGAACTAATACTTATACTCCTCAAACTACTCCAAAAAAATTCAAAAGAAAGAAGCCCTTTAAAGCTCATTTTAATTTTTTAAAAATATATTTGATGTTTTACAGAGAGGAAGGGAGAGGGATAGAGAGCTTTCTCAACCAGCTGCCTCCTGCACATCCCCCATGCCCTTGACCGGAATCAAACCTGGGACCTTTCAGTCTACAGGCCAATGCTCTATCCACTGAGCCAAACCGGTTTTGGCCAAAGCTCATTTTACAAAGCCAGCTTTATCCTAATTTCAAAACCAAATAAAGACACTACAAAAAAAAATTATAGGCTAATATTCTGATGTACACAAACACTAAAATCTTCAACAAAACATTAGAAATGGAATCCAGCAATATATTAAAAAGATCATACACCATGACCAAGTGGGGTTTATTCTAAGGATGCAAAGCTGGTACAATATTTGCAAATCAAAAAACACAAATAACATAATTGAAAGGCAAAAATCACATGATCATATCAATTGATGCAAAAAAGGCATTTGACAAAATTCAACACCCATTTTTTATTTTAAAAACTCTAAGCAAAGTGGGTATAGAGGGAGCATAACTCAACATAATAAAGGCCATATATGACAAACCTATAGCTAACAACATACTCAATGGGAAAAAACTAAAACCATTTCCCCTAAGAACAGGAACAAGACAGAGATGTCTGCTTTCACCATTCATTCAACACAGTACTGGAAATCCTAGCCATAGTGATCAGACAAGAAGAAATAAAAGGCATCCAAATTGGAAAGACAGAAAGAAAACTCTCATTACTTGCAGATGACATATCATTGTACATTAAAAAAAAAAAAAATTAAAGACTCCACCAAAATACTAGCAGACTTAATAAACAAATTTGGTGATGTAGCAGGATACTAAATTAACACCCAGAAATTGAAGGCATTTTTATACACCAATAATGAATTCTCAGAAAGTGAAACTAAACAAATAATTAATTTACCATTGCAACAAAAAAATTTAAGATACTTGGGAATAAACTTACCCAAGGAGGTAAAAGACATATACTCAGAAAACTACAGGATGGTGAAAAAAGAGACAGAGGGAGATATAAGTAAATGGAAAAATATACCATATTCATGAGTTGGTGGAATTAAAATGTCCATACTATCCAAGGCAATCTGCAGATTCAGTGCAATCCCTATTAAATTACCAACAGCCTCTTTCACAGAACTAGAACAAATACTCCAAAAATGTATATGGAACCAAAAAAAGCTCTGAATAGTCACAGCAATCTTGTTAAAGAACGAAGTTGTAGTAATCACAATACCAGATATCAAGTTATACTACAAAGCCCCCATAATCAAAACAGCCTGGTACTGGCACTAGGTCAATGGAACAAACCAGAGACCCCAGAAATCAACCCACACCATTTAATATTGACAAAAACACATAATAGTCAAAACAGTCTCTTGATTAAATGGTGGTGGGGAAATTGGACAGATCCTGCTGCCTATATTCCCTTATTCACTGTGAATATTAACTATTGTATCTTTCCATTTTACTTTTAGCCAATCATGGAAATATCACCACCTTGCTTTCTCCCACTTCTTTAATTTACCAATGGGTTTCACGTAATCTTCCCTCCTTTGATTCAAAATTAATAATATGATAACAACTGCAAAACTGAAATTCTCTGGAGCGTTTTCTCAGTCCATTGAGATCTTGCTTTGGACTCAGTTTGGCTCAAATAAACTGTAGGGATGGCTTTAGCTCAGCGGTTCCTTTATCTACAAATAAACTCTAGTAAACTCATAAATTTCTTTATAGTTCTGTATGTTCTGACATCAACAAAGGGTATGAACCAAGGGTCAAACACTTGTTGAATGGTCAAAAATGACTTAGTACATGGTGAATCTGTCATAAAGAATAAGGCAGTATATATAAAATAAAAAAAAACTCGAGGAGTAGAGTTTTTCAAATTGTGATAAAAAAAAAAACATAAGATAAAATTACCCATGTTAATAATTTTAAGTGTACAATGCAGCAGTATAACTGCACATCATGGTGCATTTGATCCCTAAAACGCATACCATTGAACAATTCTCTTTTTCCCCTTCCCCAGCCCCTGGAACCACCATTCCACTTTCTGCTTCTAAGTTAGAGTGTGTTAAATACCTCACATATGGGGAATCCTGCAGTATTTGTATTTTCTAACTAATCTCACTTAGCATAATGCCCTCAAGGGTCATCCCTGTTGCTACATAGCACAGGATTTACTTCTTTTTAAGGATAAATAGTATTTCATATATACATATACATAAATATGTGTATTGAGAGATGAATTGATAATCAAAATGAGAATATATAATATTTCATATATACATACACATAAATACATATATGTGAAATATTTATATATATATTCTCATTTTGATTCTCAATTCATCTCTCAATAAATGTTTAGGTTGCTTCCAAAAAGACGTAGGGTTTTTGCAGTTGCTGCAATATCCCCGCCTGAAAACAGCAGTGGAGGACAGGTAGAATCCTAACCCTTGCACTCAGTACATGAGGACAGTCCGTTTATATCCCCAACCCAAGACTCATGCCTGTGCATGGGGTGACTGCCCAGGCCCCTGACGCTGCGGCGCTGGATGAGGGTTTGTGAGCCGTTAGGGCATTCTCCTCCCAGAGGTAGGCATCCCTCAAAGCGGGTGCGTGGATCACCCACAGAGGCCGGTGGAGGTCTGGTCGGAGTCCAGCATGCAGGCGCCTCCTCAGAGATGCTGAGGGCAGGCAGGGAGGAGGCTCCGTCCCAGCAAGACACCTTTAGTGGGGTTCGGTGGGTGAGCATCCGAGAACCCGCACAAACAGGGACCCCGCCTCCTCCGAGCTTCGATCCTCTGACCTGTGGAAATGGCCAAGCAAACTTTCTGCGGCCGCATGAGCCCTGAGGCATCTCATTGGCCAGAGCAGGAGGCGGGGCCGGTGGGGGTGGCCAATAGGGAAGTGCTGGCCCCTGCCTGGCGCATGCGCAGAGCTTACTGGCCAGGGCAGGCCTCGCCGGGCTGGACACATTGTCAGTTGCGCCTTCAGGTTCAGGTGTGCACAGCCGGGCCCGCCGCCCAGCCCGGCCCACGTGGCGAAGGAGCACCCAGGCCGCTCTTCCGGGCTCAGGCGCCGTGGGGGCCGAGATCTTGGCCACGCACGTGATCTGAAGGCCGGGCGGGTCGCAGGGGGGAGGCCGCTGGTGGGGAGGGGGCCGTGCCGTGGCTGATCGGCCCTGTCTCTCACAGAGAACGGCCCACGGCATGCTCCCCGCAGCTCCCGGACACCTGCTCCTGGCCTGCAGCCTCCTCCTGGCGCCCTTCCTTGCAGGTGAGATTCCGTGAGGCCACCCGCACCCCACATCCCCGCCTGCATCCCCACCCACACCCCACATCTCCACCCACACCCTGCACCCTGCACCATCACCCGCATCCCGCCCTCACCGCCACTCCCACCCACACCGCACACACAAATCCTGCAATGGCATCCTCGCCCGCACCCTGCATCCCGCATTTCTCCCACTTCCCTGCACCCCCGCACCCTGCAACCTCATTCCCGCAGACCTGCGGCCACACTTCTGTGCCCAGCTGGCTCCCGCCCTCAGAGCCGCACCTCACCTCCAGCATAGTTTTGGGAGGACTAGGAATATTGATCAGTTCCCGCCTCTTTATTTTTAAGTACATTATATTTTTTTCCCTCTTTATTGGATTTATTTAGTTAAGTACATTTTATTTATTTCGTCTTTATTGGCTGACACTGGTTAACAAAATTATACATTTCAGGTCACAATTCCACAAATGTCATGTGTACACTGTATTGTGTATTTACCATCCCAAGTCAAGTCTCTGTCCATTACTGTTATCTCCTCTACTAGAGGCCCAGTGCACAAATTCGTGCACGAGTGGGGTCCCAGGGCCCGCCCAATGGGAGCCCATCGGGGGCAGGCAATTGACTGACCAGCCCTGCCCCGATTGGGGTGTTGGGAGCTGATTGGGGATGTGACCCACAAGGGTGGGGGGCTGTGGGAGGGCTCCAGAAGAGTCTGGAGCCAGTCTCGCTCAGTCCCAATCTTCCTGACCCCAGCAACAAGCTAACCTATCAGTTGGAGCATCTGCCCCCTGGTGGTCAATGCACATCATTGTGACCGGTTGACTGTCTGCCCCCTGGTGGTCAGTGCATGTCATAGCAAGTGGTTGAGCAACCTTAAGATATCATTAGCATATTACACTTTGATTGGTTGAACAGCTGACCCGTTGACCAGCACTTAGCATATTAGGCTTTTATTATATAGGATTATATAGGAAACCCTCCTCCACCTCTCCCCAACTCCCCAAACCCACAACCCCTGCAGTCCCCACACTATTGTCCTTCTTCATGAGTTGATCTGTTTCGATCAATCCCTCCTCCCTCAACACCCTCGCCCGCACACACACAGCTGTCAGCTCTCTATGAGTATGTCTCAGTTTTGCTTGTTAGTTCAGTTTGTTCATTAGATTTCCCAAGAGTGAAATCATAAGGTCCTTGTCTTTCTCCAACTGGCTTATTTCACTTAGCATAACGCTTTCCAGTCCATCCATGCTGTTGCAAAGGGTAAGATTTCCTTCTTTTTTACCGCTGAGTCGTATTCCACTGGTAAATGTACCACAACTTTTTTATCCACTCATCTACTGATAGGCATTTGGGCTACACTTGGGAGGAACAGGGGACATAGCAGAGCGTTGGCGTTTAGAAATTTTTCATTAGCAGGTAGCTTTCTATTCTTCTCCAGGGACCACTTCCTATTGGGGAAGGGAGGAGGAGAAAAGATGTTCACCCGTGAGGGGTGAATCGTGGGCCTGGGTCTCCTTCGTGACGTCCCTGAGGGTTGGGACGGTGGTAACAGCCTGCACTATCCCTGCTGTTCACTGGGTGCTAGGTTCTGCATCTGCTTATGGGCAGCACTCAGTTCCTTAGCGCCACTTACTCATGTTAAATTCCTGGGGCTTCCTGCCACGCTGACCTCCTGCGTCATCAGGATGGTCCACTCACCCAGTGGCCAGCAGCTGTACTGCTGGGCTCATATCCTTATGCCTCCCCTCTCCCACCAGCCTCTCAATGGCCCATCTCCTTTTTTATAGGAAGGACTCAGCCGCCCTGCTTAGATCAATACAAATAGCTCTCCCTTACTAAGAATTCATTATGGGCTAATTTAGAATTCCTGATCAATATAAGAAAGGTCTGCATAATTTTACATGAAATTCTAGGTCTTTATTGACTTACTTCCTCCTCTGCTTTCTTCACGTAAAGGAAGATGACGGAAAATCACTGATTGATTTTTGGAGCAGGTAAATGTGGAAGTTTATCTTGAGCTGTCAACCTTCAAGTCCTCCACTCCTTTCTCCTGTTCCTATCTTTCCCATTGCATCATAACTCCCACCCCCCAAGCTCAAAGCCAGCCTCACTGAATTTTGACATCATCGCTCATTTTCAAGGAAGGATGGGGAAATCGTAATTCTTCTCACTGTGAATAACTGAGAGCTGTGCTATTCACCTTCTCCTGGGGCCGCCGAAGGGTGTGAGGCTGCCCAAGGGCAACTGTGTGGTGGGAATGAGGTGCTGTGCCCTCACTTAGCCAGGTGACCACTTGCTTCCTCAGAAGTGTTCTCCCTTGCTCTTGGTTTGTGGTTATGATTTATAGTGAAGTTTGCTTAAGTACTTTTCTATAATAAGCGTGTGTGTTTTTTTTTTTCAGTTTCTTTGAGATATATTGACATACACCAATAATTACCAAAATGAGTTTAGTTAGCATCCATCATCTCATATAGATACAAAAAAAAAGGTCCCTTTGAGGAGAATTCTTAGAATCTACTCTCTTAACTTTCCTGTATCTCAGTGTTAACTACAGTCACATTCTGCTGTGCAGTACTTTTCTAGCACTAATGTATCTTTTAACTGGAAGTTTGTACCTTTTTGATCACCTTGCCACAAATCCTCTCTCTGGTAACCAAAACCCTGATCTTTTTCTATGAGTTTGAGTTTTATTTTATCTTTTATCATTCCACATATTAGAAGGTCACAAAGTATTTTTCTTTCTCTGTCTGACTTATTTCACTTTAGTATAATGGTTTCAAGATACATCTATGTTGTCACAAATGGCAGGATTTTCTGCTTTTTTATGACTGAATATCCTATGGGTGTAGCACAGCTTTTTTATTCTCTCATCTGTCAATGGACAGCTAAGTTACTTCCATATCTTGGCTATTGTAAATAATGCTACAATGAATGTAGGGTTGCATATATCTCTTCAAATTAGTGTTTTTGTTTCCTTCAGCTGAATACCCAGAAGGAGAATTGCTGGGTCATAAGGCAGTTCCATTTTTAATTTTTTGAGGGATCTGCATACTGTTTTCTATGGTGGCTACACCAATCTGCATTTCCACCAACATTGCACGAGGGTTCCCTTTCTTCCACATAGTGGCCAATGCTTGTTGTTTGTTGATGTATTAATGATAACCATCTTACAGGTGTGAGGTGTTATTTCGTTGCGGTTTTTTTTTAATAATTTTATATTTTTAATTGTATTTTTATTGATTTCAGAGAGAAAGGTAAAGGGAGAGAGAGATAGAAACATCAATAATAGAGAATCATCAATCAGCTGCCTCCCGCACGGTCCCCAATGAGATGGAGTCTGCAAGCCAGAAATGTGCCCTGAACAGGAATCAAACCGAGACCTCCTAGATCATAGGTCAACTCTCAACCACTGAGCAACACCAGCCTGGCTCACTGTGGTTTTGATTTGCATTTCACTGGTGACTAGCAATGTTGAGCATCCTTTCATAAATCTGTTGGTCATTTGTATTTCTTCTTTGGTAAAATTCTATTTTTTTTTTTACTTGGGTTTTTGCAGGCTTTTCTCTCAAGGATAAAAGTAAATTTTAAAACCCATCTTTTCCTCTCTTTTATCTGTTTTAATGTATTTATACTTATTTGTTTTTAATTATATAGCTTTTACGATACATACTTTATGCCCATGATGGTACAAAATGCAGAAGGTGTAGAGCAGAGAATATATCCTTCTCCTCTTTAGCCCCCAGCTCAACTCCTTGGAGGCAACCACAGGTATCCTTTCTTGTGTACCTTTCCAGAGATGGACTGTGTATTTAGCAACATATCCTATAGGACTCTCTTTCACAGCCCGCGTAGAAAGAGTTCCAATTCAGGGTTCAGGTTCTGGAGAAGGGGCGCACACAAATGAAAAGAGACTTGAAGAAATTCAACTTGGCAATTTGGGGGGCCAGGCGGTAGTCCAACTCTAGTGGGAGAACTACTCCCTGCTCTGGCCCTGCCGTCCCCTTTTTTTGAAGCTTTGGGGAAAACATCTTAGGCAACATAAACAGATATTTACATGTAGCCCTTAAGCAGGAAATAATAGAAACTTACACGGGGCAAACAAGGTGGAGGCCGCTTCAGCTAACAATGTTTCAACTAAAGGTTAGAGCAATTAAAATTGTTGACCAGCCTTCCTGGCTTCCTGTCAACATCTCTTTTTTAGTGAAACTGATTTGGTTTCCAGCAATATCCAAGTGTATCTTTTTATTCCCGTGGCATTTTATATCTAATGTGCTTTTTCCCCTTCCAGATACAACGTGGAGGAGTTTTCATAGTATAATGACTTCAAGGTACATCCATGTTGTCGCAAATGGCAGGATTTTCATATCAGTGTGTGTAGAAGCACGCATTCTCTATACCCTATTTCATGGATGTCTAACCATGAGAATTTCAGTCATTTTTAATCATTTAGTATTTCAGAGAATCCTGTAGTAATTGACCTACAAATAAAATAACACATGTAGGAAAATACTTAGGAATTCATGAATCAAAGAGTTTATGCAATCTAAACTTTTTTCCAAATTATCAAATAAGTTGCACTAATTTACCCACCAGAAATAGAATGAAAATGCCTGTTGCCCACTCTCTCACCAGCACACTTCAGTTTTAATTTGCTTTTGTCTAACCATGGAAGACTGTAGTGCAGTGCTGGCTTATGGGATGTTCTATGAGTAAAATATCTGTATATGATATGCAACTTTTGAGCATTTGAAATGAGAATGGCACAACCATGGCAGTGAGCTTTTGTATGTGTGTGTGGTTGTTTTATTTTTATTTTTTTATTTTAAATCTTAATTGTTGAATTACAGATGTCCCCCTTTTTCCTACCATTGCCCCCTCCATCTGGTTCCCGCCCCGCCACAGGCCTTCACCAGCGGGTCCATTTGTAGGATCTTTGATTAATCTCTTCCTACTCCCCATCCCCTTTTCTCTGAAATTCGCCAGTCTGTTCCATGTTTGCATCCTCTGATTCTATTTTATTTTGTTCATTAGATTTCTTGTTCGTTTTTAGATTCAATTGTTGATAGATATGTATTTATTGGCATTTTGTTGTTCATATTTTTAATCTATTTTTTCTTCTTTCTCTTCTTTTTTTTATATAATAAATTTTATTGTTCAGATTATTATAGGTGTTCCTCTTCCCCCTCCCCCCCCATAGCTCTTCTCCACCTGATTCCCCATGCCCTTACCCCCCCTGCCACTGTCTTCATCCATGGGTGTAAGATTTTTGTCCAGTCTCTTCCCACTGAGAATTTTGACCCCACTCCCCTGAGAATTGTCAGTCCACTCCCTTTCTATACCCCTGATTCTACTTTATTCACTAGTCCATTCTGTTCTTCAGATTTCTTATTCACTTGATTTTTAGATTCACTTGTTGGTAGGTGTGTATTTGATGTCTTTTTGTTGTTCATAGTTTTTACCTTTATTTTTTATTCCTCTTCTTAAAGAATACCCTTTAGCATTTCATGTAATCCTGGTTTGGTGCTGATGGACTCCTTTAGCTTTTTCTTGTCTGTGAAGCTCTTTATCTGCCCTTCAATTCTGAATGATAGCTTTGCTGGGTAGAGGAATCTTGGTTGTAAGTTCTTGCTGTTCATCACTTGGAATATTTCTTGCCATTCCCTGCTGGCCTGCATAGTTTCTGTTGAGAAATCAGCTGACAATCCTATGGGTGCTCCCTTATAGGTAACCAACTGGTTTTCTCTTGCTGCTTTCAAGATTCTCTGTCTTTTGCCCTTGGCATTTTAATTATGATGTGTCTTGGTGTGGTCCTCTTTGGATTCCTCTTGTTTGGGGTTCGGTGTGCTTCCTGGACTTGTAAGTCTATTTCTTTCACCAGGTAGGGAAAGTTTTCTGTCATTATTTCTTCCAATAGGCCTTCAATATCCTGCTCTCTCTCTTCTTCTGGTGCCCCAAAAATCCAGATGTTGGTACACTTAAAGCCATCCCAGAGTCTCCTTACACTATCCTCACACTTTTGGATTCTTCTTTCTTTCTTTTTTTTTTTTTTAGAATATATTTTATTGATATTTTACAGAGAGGAAGAGAGGGATAGAGAGTTAGAAACATCGATGAGAGAGAATCATCGATTGGCTGCCTCTTGCACACCCCCTACCAGGGATGTGCCCGCAATTGAACCCAGACCTTTCAGTCTGCAAACCAATGCTCTACCACTGAGCCAAACCAGTCTTGGCGGATTCTTCTTTCTTTTTCCCTCACTAGTTGGGTGTTTTTTGTTTTCTCATATTCCAGATCTTTGGTTTGACTCTTGGAGTACATTGATCTACAGTTGAGTTTCTGTATATTCTATATTTCAGACCATGTATGCTTAATTTATGACTGGTCCTTTTCCCTTTTTTCTTTTTAATTCTCATTAAGATCCTTGAAGATCTCTCCAAGTTTCTCAGATGTTTATAGAAGATTCTTGAGTAACTTTATAAATGTGATTCTGAACTCTGTGTTGTCCAGTAGTTTACTTTCCTCCATCTCTCCCATTTGTGACATGTTTCTGTGTCTCCACATTTTGGTTGCCTCCCTGTGTTGATGGAGTGGCTTTGTGTGGTAGGTGACCTATAGGGGCCAGTAGCTTAGCTTCCACAATCACCCTAGGCGGTTGCTCTTAGTGCACCCCTTTGTGGGCTGAGTGCAAAGTCTTGGTGTAGTTAAGCCTTGATTACTCTTGGTATACTGGGAGGAATTGACCTCCAGGCCAATTGGCTGTGAGGGCCCACTGTGTCTATAATGGAAGAACTGCTGTGCTGGAGATACACTTATGGTGCAGTTCTTGTTTCAGTGGGTTTTGGTGCTCACTGAGTCTGCCTTCCGAATGTGTCACTTATGGATGTGAAGAGTCAAAGTCTGATGTCTCAAACTGACCACTAGGTACACTGGCTTCTGGATCTCCAATGGAGTGCAGTTCAGCTATTGTCTGAGACCACCCTGCAGGAGCTATGGCAAGAACCACAGACCTCTCCTCTCTGATTGGAGCTTTGAGGCTTTGGAGCTGTCTGCACCAGGTTGCAAGTTTGCTAGGTTACACTGCGATAGAGAAGGCCATTCATATGCAAAAGCCACTGCTTGGAGCTTGGGTGTGTTTGTAGATTGTGCAGGGCGGGGTCTCAAATTGTCACTAGGCTGGGGTGTGGCAGACAGCGATGGCTGCCAGTCAGCCATCTCTGCCTCTCTGACTGCGTCCCTGCGTCTCGCGCCCCAGCACAGCAAACAATTATTCTTGTGCACAGCTCAGCAAGCAAGCCACCCTGACTTTCTGACCTGATGGCAGACAGTCCAGCTTCTTTCCAGAAACTGGATTTCAGAGAGTTTAGGAGCTTAACTCTCTTTGGGTTGAAGAAAGCAATGCCCTCTGCCAGCAGGGATCCACCACCAGCCTGTATCACACATGCACGCCTCCGTACCTCAATTTTTCAGTACTTGTGCCCTGAATGCTTCTTTCTCTTTCAGTCTAGTTGTAGAGCTTCCACTCAGCCAGCTTTCCTGTGGTTCTGGGTGATAGACATTTTGTCTTTTAGTTGTAGTTTTGAAATTGTTGTGGAAGGCAGCAGTTTAGGTGTGTTTACCTAAGCTGCCATCTTGGATCTCTCTCTTTCTCTTCTTAAAAAATACCCTTCAACATGACATGTAATATTAGTTTGGTGGTGATGAACTCCTTTAGCTTTTTCTTGTCTGTGAAGCTCTTCATCTGACCTTCAATTCTGAATGATAGCTTTACTTGGTAGAGTAATGTTGGTTGTATGTCCTTGAAACTCATCAATTTGAATATTTCTTGCCACTCCCTTCTGGCCTGCAAAGTTTCTGTTGAGAAATCAGATAACAGTTGTATGGGTGCTCCCTTGTAGGTAACTAACTGCTTTTCTCTTGCTGCTTTTCAGATTTTCTCTTTGTCTTTAACTCTTGGCATTTTAATTATGATATGTTTTGGTGTGTGCTTCTTTAGGTTCCTCTTGTTTGGGACTCTCTGTGATTTGCAGACTTGTATTTCTTTCACCAGGTAGGATAAGTTTTCTGTCATTGTTTCTTCAAATAGGTTTTCAATAGCTTGCTCTCTCTCTTCTCTTTCTGGCATTACCATATGTGAATGTTGGTGCAAATAAAGTTGTCCCAGAGGCTCCTTACACTATCTTCATATTTTTGGATTATTTTCTTTTTTCTCTTCTGATTGGGAATTTTTTTCTTCCTCATAGTACAAGTCATTGATTTGAGTCTCTGACCCCTCTACTCTACTATTGAATTCCTGTAAATTATTCTTTATTTCAGTTAGTGTATGCTTAATTTCTCTTACCTGGATAAAAGGTCTTTTTTCTGTCTTTGACATTCTCACAAGTCCCTTGAAACTGTCCTGAAGATCCTTGAGTAATCTTATAACCATGGTTTTGAACAATTCTGTATTCAGTAATTTGCTTGCTTTCATTTCTTTTATTGTGATATGTTTTTCTATCTCTAAATATTGGCTGCTTCCTTGTGTTTGTTTCCATGTATTAGGAAGAGCTGCTTTGTCTCCTGGAGTTGGTAGAGTGGCCTTGTGTAGTAGGTGTCCTGTAGGACACAGTGGCTGAGCCTCCCCAGTCACCTGAGCTGGGCACTCTAGATGCACCCCTGTGTGGTCTGTGTGTAGTCTTGTTGTGGTTGAGCTGTGATTATTGTTGGCATCACTGGGAAAAATTTCCCTCTAGGTCAATTGGCTGTGAGAACCAATTATGACTACAGGGGAAGGACTGCTGTGCAGGAGACACCCTTATGGAGCAGGACTTGCTTCAGTGGGGCTTTGGTGCTCACTGAGTCTGCCCCTTGAATGTATCACTTTTGGATGTGTAATCTGTTGTGGTCTGAAGCTGTCCACTGGGTGCACTGGCTTTAGGGCCTCTAGAGAAGTGCAAAGTGAACTACTGCCTGGTGCCACCTGGAAGCAGCTGCAGATGGCTGCTACTTGGCTTGGAAGTGCCCAAGTGTGAAGCAAGTCAGGTTGCTGCTAGTGCCAGGTTTGGGGCCTTTTATTAATGTGTATGGGCCAGGCTGACAGCAGCTGCAGCTTGTCTGAGAGATTTTAGCAAAGGCAAACCTGATCCAGGTCAGGGCAGCCATAAGGAAAAACTGCTATAAACAGCTTGGGTGGGACTGCAAATTGGATGGGGCAGTGTCTTAGGGAATCACCAGGGCAGAACGAACAGTGTGGGCCAGACTGATGGAAACTCAGATATGGCTGCCAGTCAGCCCTGCAACAGGGGAGGTCCCAGCACAGGAACAATGACCCCTGGGAACACCCTTCTCTGGGAGAAGGCTGCCCCCAAGATCCAGCCCGGATGCAAGACAGTCCAGTTCTGTCCCATATGTGTCTGGGTCCCTCAATGCTGGAGCTCAAAGCAATAGAGTCCAAGTAAGGTTGTTCATCATCTCTTTAAAAACAACCCCTGTGCCGAAACCGGTTTGGCTCAGTGGTGGAGCGTCGGTCTGTGGACTGAAGGGTCCCAGGTTCGATTCCGGTCAGGGGCATGTACATTGGTTGCGGGCACATCCCTGATGGGGGGTGTGTAGGAGGCAGCTGGTCAATATTTTTCATTCATCGATGTTTCTAGCTCTCTATCTCTCTCCCTTCCTCTCTGTGGAAAATCAATAAAATATATTATTAAAAAAAAAAAACAAAAAAAAAACCTGGGTCCCCAACAGCCTTTGTGTCCCTCAGTCACAATCTCTGCTGTTTTTTATGGCCCATAGTTATGGGGCCTTCTCTTCCCTGCTCTGGAGCCTTGGGCAGGGGGGCACTGGTGTGGGACTGGGAACCCTCACTCCTCACAGGCAGCCTCCACAGAGACTCTCCCTCCTGATTTAAAAAAAAAAAAAAAAAAGGGGGCGACAGCCCTAGCTGGTTTGGCTCAGTGGATAGAGTGTTGGCCTGTGGACTGAAGGGTCCCAGGTTCGGTTCCAGTCAAGGGCATATGCCTGTTGCTGGCTCAATCCAGGATATAGCCAATCAATGATTCTCTCTCATCATTGATGTTTCTATATTTCTTCCCTCTCCCTTTCTCTCTGAAATAAATAAAAATATGCTTTAAAAAAAAAAGTGGCAGCTCGTTCCTGGTCTCTGCCCCTCCGACCAGTCTTGATGTATTTTCCTCTTTACTTCTCTAGTCATATAACTTCCATTCAGCCAGCTCTCAGGTGGTCCTGAATGATGGTTGCTCTGTGTTTTAGTTGTAATTTTGATGTGGTTGTGGGCTTTGGCAAGTACAGGGGTTTTCATAAACCACCTTCTTTCAGTTCTGACGGCCGTGAGCTTTTAATTAATTAAATTTAAAAAGATACAGTAGAGCCCTAACGGGTTTGGCTCAGTGGATGGAGTATTGGCCTGCAGACTGAGGGGTCCCAAGGTTCAGTTTCGGTCAGGGAATGTCCTTAGTTGTGGGCATATCCCCTGTGGGGGGTATGTAGGAGACGGCTGATTGATGTTTTTCTCTCATCGATGTTTCTGGCTCTCTATACCTCTCCCTTCCTCTCTGAGGAAAATCAACTCTCTCTCTCCCCCCCCCCCCCCTCTCTCTCTCTCTCTCTCTCTCTCTCTCTCTATATATATATATATATATATATATATATATATATATTTCGATATATATATATAATTTTTTTTAAAAGACACAGTGGACAGAGTAGCTTCAAGCACAGTGAGATGTGAGAGTTTGGAAGAAGAGGGGCTATGAGACACTGCTGAGGAATTATTAATTGGAATCTCTTTAATGTTTATAATTTGTTTTTATATTATTTTCTTTTGTAGATTACTTTTGGCTTTGTACTGTGCTTCATCAAGCAGTTCTCTCTAGGCGAGCAGGCCAGGTCAGCCCAGGATCTATAAGGCTGCAGCCCCCTGAGGGCGCCAGCCTTCTCTGGACTCTGGTTCTATGGCACATGTGGCTTCCAGTCCCCAGGAACCAAGCCTCCAACTTCTGCGCCTGCGCAGGATGGAGGCCTGCTGCCCTCACATTTGCAAAGTCCAAGGCAATATGGCTCCATATTTACACATAAAGCCAAAAAAAGAAAAATGTATAATCTGGATTCCATCCTCTTACCTGGATAAAAGGCCTTCAATTTTCCCACTTCTCAGAGTTCCGTGCCAGGAATGGCGGCACTGAGAGCTCTGGTCCCAGTTCACCTCCTCCCCATCCTGCTTCCCCTTCCCTGTGATGGGCATCATGATCATATGCATGAACACACCAGGGCTTCTCCGAGCTCTGCTCTCCTAATACCTCTACAGATTGCTTGATCTGTTTGAGCAAGAAATCCCAGGATTCTTGGTACTCGGGCAAGGTGGGGGGAGGGCATTCAGGCTCCTAGTGGATGTGACCTCTTGGTGTCACACACTCCTTATCCCTCACCCTCAGCCTGTGGGGCTGGAGGAGCCAGAGGGAGTGAAGGGGGCTATTGCTTGAAGGGGAAAGTAAATAATTCAAAACCACCTTTTCAAAGCCCGAGAAAAATTCTACAGATAAATACTATGACTTTTATTTTTATTTTTATTTTTTTTTACTGTTGTTTTTTTTTTTTTACAGAGAGGAAGGAGAGAGATAGAAAGTTAGAAGCATCAATCAGCTGACTCTTGCACACCCCCTACTGGGGATGTGCCCACAACCAACGTACGTGCCCTTGACCGGAGATGCTCTATCCACTGAGCCAAACCAGTTTCAGCAATACTATGACTTTTACTCCTTTTTCCCCTTTTCCCTACGTGTCCACAGATTTCCCACCTCTTTATCCATTGTTCTCTACACTCTGTGGACATATTTCATTGGAGCAGCCAAGTTCAGTGTTTCTCCTCCACAGCAGGTGGGAGTAGGGACATTTGGATGGAGGAAGGCGTCAGAGGACGTAGTTCACCAAGGCATCACACAGCCCCAAAGAGACAGTGCAGGGGGGCTAAGGCCCTTCCTGTTCGCTGGGCTGTTTCAGAGCCTGTGCACACCGTGACCTTTGCCCCTTATTTGTCACACTGAAGTATTCAGTGCACGTGTTTGGAAATCACCCTTCCAGTGTGGCCTTCCTTAACCACCCCGTGAACTCAACCGCACCCTTCACTTACTAAACCTACTGTTCCAGTTCTCCCTTTGGAGTTTATCACCGTCTGACATGCCACATATTTTCTTCTTTGTTTGTTTTAGTCTGGCTTCCTCACCAGGAAGGAACCTCTACAAGGTGGGGTGGTTTTTGTAGTAACTCCAGTGTTGAGTGTCACTGTGAGCGTGGGTACATTTGCCTACCGGTGGCAAATAGCCAGCCAGTTTTCTGTCTTTTTTTTAAGTCTCCTGGGAGATTAAAATGAGTGACCTGGAGGAGAAAGAAGTGGGTGAATTCACCTCCAATGGCTTTAAGTGCCCGACCTGCTTTGCGGTGATGGGAAGGAAGTGCGACAGTAAGCTCAAGTGGTGCGCAACAGACAAACTGAAGTGCGTTGAATTCTCTGGCATCGTCAACACAGGTACTTTGAAGGATGCAGTATTCTGTAGACACAGCACTCTCACCAACTTAGGGGCACGCATCCTAGAGGTGAGGTTGAGGAAAACCAGCTTTTGTCCTCCTAGGAACAAGGGTACTGCAGTGTTCTGAGTCTGAAAATATGTCTAATTGACTTTTTCATACTCATTCAGCCATTTATGAATTTTTGTACTTCTTTTCTTATTTTGAATTTTTGTACTTTATCAACAAACCATTGGCTAACGTTGAGGAAGCTGGTTCTCAGCGCACTGAATGAAACTTTATCCTCTGCAAACTTTGCTTAGTTTTTTTTTTAGCACAAGAATAATTTATGGCCGAAACCGGTTTGGCTCAATGGATAGAGCGTCAGCTTGGGGACTGAGAGGTCCCGGGTTCAATTCCGGTCAAGGGCATGTACCTTGGTTGCGGGCATATCCCCGGTGGGGGGTGTGCAAGAGGCAGTGATCAATGACTCTCTCTCATCGATGTTTCTAGCTCTCTATCTCTCCCTTCCTCTCTGTACAAAAATCAATATATATATATAAAAGAATAATTTATGCCCTACCTCGGGGAGGTTTAATTTTCAAAGTAAAAGCTTTGGAGAAAGATAATGATTAACCTTTTTTCAAAAATATCACAAAACATAGTTTACAGTGCTTGCTTTGAGAAAACCCAACACAGAGTTCTAATTAACTGAAGACACGTTAGAGATAAACTGGGAGCGCAGAGGGCTCCTAGAGCAGAGCTCCCGAGGACCAGGCTGTCCTCGTAGCTCCACTGAGCCAAACCGGGTTCGGCCCTCATAGCTTTTCTTTCCTTCTCCCTTTCTCTCGCTGAGGAACTCAGCCTTCTTCTTTTCTTTTTTTAACATTTTTTAAAATAAACTTTTATTGATTTCAGAGAGGAAGGGAGAGGGAGAGAGAGAGAGAAATATCAATGATGGGAGAGATAGTCATTGATCGGCTGCCTTCTGCATGCCGCCTACTGGGGATCAAGCCCACAACCAAGGCATGTGCCCTTGATGGGAATCGGATCTGGGATCCTTCAGTCCACAAATGTATGCTCTATCCACCGAGCCAAACCAGCCAGGGCAGCTCAGCATTCTTGAAGCCTATTATTAGTGAGAGAATTTATCAAGGGCTGGTCATGTCCATTGGTATCTTGGATTCTTAGTTTGTACATTAAAACAGCAGTCACTGTACATGGCACCCAGAGGAGGCAGAGAAATCCCCAAGGGCACAGAACACTCTGTGTGAAATGGTGTATCTGGAGGCGCTTTGAAAGACAGGGAACAATCAAAACATTTGCTTTTGTATGGCTGTCGTTTCTTAAAAGGTAATGTGAGCCAAGAATAAAAGGGAATTAGATTTCAGTCCTTAAAGTCAGGAAGGGTGTACATAGCGGACACAGATGCACCAAGTCCTGAGGCTGGCCGTGCAGAGTTCTCCGATGAAGTCACTGAGAACTCGGAGAAGAAACAAGTGCTTACTGCCCCCTGCATAAAATGTCTGTGGAAAAACGATGCTAGATCTGCAGGTGGTAATATGGGTTGGAAAAAAATGTACTTAAAGCAAGTTTAGAAAATGCATGAGTATTTGATTAAGACAGGTTGTGAAGGTTTTGCAAGCCACATGTACGGGGCATGCCATGACAGCTGATTGCCTCAGCTGTGCAGAGTGACTCACATGCAGGGTGGCCTGGTGGATGTTGTACTACAGCCCAGTAAGGGGAGTGGGGGTGGGGGAGGGGTGAAAGATGGAATAAAGGGAGAAGAACGGAAGTGTCATTCATGGTTTCTCACAGGTCTTAAAGACATCGCTGTTGAAATGAAGAAATGCATACGAGCAGACCTTTGTAAAGAGACGATAACTTACATGGGTTTTCCAA
The DNA here is from genome assembly GCA_963693515.1 of Pipistrellus nathusii. Lineage (NCBI taxonomy): Eukaryota > Metazoa > Chordata > Mammalia > Chiroptera > Vespertilionidae > Pipistrellus > Pipistrellus nathusii. The sequence goes on along the minus strand of OY882862.1, from coordinate 5,516,375 downwards.
TTACTAACGGGAGTAAAAATTGCAGATCAGCCATCAGAAATGGGGCATGGATCAGACCCCCAACTCCCATCTTCTTTGTTTTATCTCTGGAGAAGCTGCTTCATTGAGCTACAAGGGCCCAGTCATCTCTCTTTCTGAATTAAACGTGTATTTTGGGGGGCTTACATGTTCTTTCATGTTGTTACTTTCACAATACTTACATTCAGCTGTGCATCTACTGACATTCAGCAAGGCTTACGTGTATGCCCAGCCTCACACAAAGTGGGTCAGGACCAAAGTCAATCCCTGCCTCTGAGAAGATCCCAGGGCATTTCCAGGAGTACATGCGCAATGAAATGCTTAGAAAGCAAGACAACAAGGAAGAATAAGAGTGGCACCTCTGCTCAGGTAGCCCAAGGTGATTGCTTTAGACACAAAGTAGAAATGGCAGGGGGTGGGTTTCGTTAGGGAAGGTGAAGATTTCAGATGTACTTTGACTAGATCTGTGTCCTTTTATAGCAGGGGTGGTACGCAGGTATGCATGGGGCTTGGAGTTGGGGCAGTAACTAGAGGCTAACTAAGGTCAGTAGCAGAGGTCATTGATGGGGGCATAGAGGCAAACACGGACCTGGCTAGAAGCCTCTCTGTGAGTGATGGAGGCGCCACCAGCGGGTGAACTCAGGGCACCCACTGCACTGAGAATAGCCTGCTCCCTTCATGTGGGAAAGCCACTCCCAGCACCTGGAGAAATGGTCCCAAGTCAGAGGCCTTCTTGTGGTTCTCACCCCTGAATGCCCGTGAGGACCCTCTGGTAGCTTAGCTGGCCACCCTGGAAATTGGAATTGAGGCAATCTGTGTGAATCCTGGCTCCTGCCTCCATGGTTTTTGTCCTCAGTCGGTTTAGTTTTTTTCTCCTGTCCCCACTCTCCCTGCCCCCTCCCCTGAGGTCTGAGGAAAAGAGTAAAACTCTTTACACAAAATGAAAGATTTCAGTTAGGACAATCAACAAATGCAGGTAAACACAAACACTTTCTAAGGATATAAAATGTCAATTGATGCAAAGTTTGAAAATTGCAAGTATTCTTCTTTAGCTTTAAATGACCCATGCAGTATAAGAACACTGACCAAATTAACACGTCTTATCTCAAAGGACTTCCAAATATATAAAGAAAAGTCAACTCAACTCAAAAGCTAAATTCATGCCATTAGTATCCCTCAAATAAATAGGCTAAATATAATCCAATAATTTTTGTCATAGTTAATGGTACTCAAACAATAGTAGGTCAAATAGAAGGATTTATTGGCATTTTAAAACAAGAGGCAGATGTTTTTCTTATTCCACTGAAAGTATTTTTGCTTGGTTTTCTGAAGAAGCCCCTCTCCTGTGAAAAGTATAGCAGATAGTCTTTAAAATCACTGAATGTGCCGAAGCCGGTTTGGCTCAATGGTAGAGCGTCGGTCTGCGGACTGAAAGGTCCCAGGTTCGATTCTGGTCAAGGGCATGTACATTGGTTGCAGGCACATCCCTGGTAGGGGGTGTGCAAGAGGCAGCTGGTCGATGTTTCTCTCTCATCGACGTTTCTGACTCTCTATCTCTCTCCCTTCCTCCTCTCTGTGAAATATCAATAAAATATATATATTTTTAAAAATCACTGAATGTATACATGAAAATGTCCTGAATTATCACTAGTTTACAGAGATTCAGTTACCCTGTGTCCTTTGCCAACACTTGCTAGGTGAATCCTGGGTTTTACAAACTTTACCATACTGTGACCTCCAATTCAATAATTCCTTAAAATAAAAGAATACTTAAGGGAGAATCAAGATTGTGTGTACACATAAGGAACTATCTGGCATTGAAATTGGGATGCAAAAGAATTGTTGTCCCAGAAAGAAAAGAAAGAAAAAGAAAAAAAAAAGATTGTGTGTACAGCCTTGTAGTTAAGTCTTGATTGTTGTTGGTATCACTGGGAGGAATTGACCTCCAGACCAAATGGCTGTGAGGATCAGCTGTGTCTGTGCCAGGATACCTTCTTTTTGGAGACAGCCTATGGGACCAGACTTGCAAAATTGCAAAAGCCTTTGTGCTCAGGTTGGATGGGGCAGAGTCTCAGGGCATCTTGGCTTCCTGTCAGCCCTGCCCTTGCACACGAGCCTCCAGACCTCTGCCTTCCACGGATCCCCTGAGTTTCTGCCTAACAGTCCGGATTCTCCCTGTAAGTGTGGGCCTCCCAGGGGCTCACCCTAGAACTGGGTTTCAGTGCAGCAAGAGGTGGGATTCAGTGCAGTCAGGATTTGCCAACTCCTTCCACTATGGAAAGCCTGCGGCAACCTCTTTGCATGCACTCCACTGCAGCTCTCCTGAGTCTCCGAGTCTCAGAGTCTCTGTGTGCCTTTCTCTACAGTCCAGACTCCCCCTGTATGAGCCTGGGTACACAGGATTTTGGCTGGAGCTGGAGTTTAGTGCAGTTAGAAGTGGAGTTCAGTGCAGTTGGGGGCTTCCTTTCCCCTCCTGACAGCCAGGCACTCAGCTGCCCTTCCTCTCTGTGCATGCATCTCCGTACTCAGCGCTTTGTGGCTCCTCTGATCTGTGAGCTTTTCTCTTTCTAGTTGTAGAATTTCCACTCAGCCAGCTTTTCTGTGGTTTTGGATGATGTCCGTTCTGTCTTTTAGTTGTTTTGAAATTGTTATGGAAGGCAGCAGTTTAGGTGCTTACCTAGGCCACCATCTTGGTTTCTCCCAGGATTTTTTTTTTTAATATATTTTATTGATTTTGTACAGAGAGGAAGGAAGAGAGATAGAGAGTTAGAAACATCGATGAGAGAAAATCATCGATCAACTGCCTCTTGCACAACCCCTACTGGGGATATGCCCACAACCAAGGTACATGCCCTTGACAGGAATCGAACCCGGGACCTTTTAGTCCCCAAGCCAATGCTCTATCCATTGAGCCAAACCGGTCTTGGCACTCTCCCAGGATTTATTATTATTATTATTACTGGTTCTATTTACTCAGTTGTTATTGGCCTATTCAGGCTTTCTGATTCTTCCTAATTTATTTTTGGGATATTGTATTTTTCTAGAAATATGTCCATTTCCTCCACTTTGTCCCACTTGTTGTTATAGAGTTGTGCATAGTATTTTCTTGCAATTTTTTGCATTTCTGTGGTATCAGTTGTTACTTCACCACTTTCATTTCTGATTTTATTTGTGTCCTCTCTCTTTTTTCTTGATGAGTCTGGCTAAAAGTTCATTAATCTTGTTTATATTTTCAAAGAACCAGATCTTGGTTTCATTGACTTTTGTATTGCTTTTTTAGCCTCTATGTAATTCATTTCTGCTCTAATCTTTATTGTTTCCTTCCTTCTACTTACTCTGGGCTTTTCTTGTTGTTTTCTTTCTAATTCTTTAAGTAGTAGGGTTAAATAGTCTATTGTTAATTTTTCTTGTTTTTTGAGGTAGGCCTGAAGTGCTATGAACTTCCCTCCCAGAAATTTCAGGTTGTTGTGTATCCATTTTCATTTGTTTCCAGAAAGTTTTTATTTGTTTCTTGATCTCATTGGTAACTTTCATTGTTCAATAGCATGCTATTTAAACTCCATGTGTTTGAATTTTTTTAGTATTTTTACTGTAGTTAATTTCTAATGTCATTCCATTGTGGTCTGAGAAGAAACTTGGTATGATTTCAATGTTCTTGAACTTGTAGAGACTTCTTTTGTGTCCTAACCCATGTCCATTTGAGAAGAATGTATATTCTGCAGCTATGGGATGAGATGTTCTCTAAATGTCAATTAAATCCATCTCATTCAGTTTGTCATTTAGAGTCACTATTTCCTTATTGATTTTTTGTCAGGAAGATCTATCCAATGAAACCAGCAGGATCCTAAAGTCCTCTACTATGAGAATATTGCTGTCAATCTCTTTCTCTTAAAGTCCTTTAGAAATTTTAAAATATATACTTAGGGGTTCCTATATTGGGTGCATATGTTTACCAGACTCATATCCCTTTGTTGTATCGACCCCTTTAGTATTGTGAAGTGGCCTTTACTGTCTCTTGTGATGGCCTTCATTTTTTTCTACCCTGTCTTCTAATTCACTAATCCAATCATCATATTCCCCTAATCTACTGTGTATTCCTTCCAATGTGTTCTTTATTAGTGCTGTGTCATTTTGTCAGTTATGAGTATTGCTTTTTTTTTTTTTCATTTCTATTTGTCGGGGGGGAAAAATTCCATCATTTCACTCTCATCTTATGTGAGGCTTTTGTCCTAAGGTGGACATCTTGTAGATGGCATAAAATCGGGTCATGTGTTTGTATCCATTCAGATACCCTATGTCTTTTAATTGGAGCATTTAATCCATTTATATTTAAGGTTATTATTGATAGATACTTATTTATTGCTATTTTAATTCTATATGCCTAGGTACTTTCTATTTCTTCTCATTACAGCAGTCCCTTTAGCATTTTTTGCAGTGCCGGTGATAAACTCCTTTAGCCTTTTTATCTCTGGGAGACTCTTTATTTCACCATCTATTTTGTTTGTTTCTTTATTTTATTTTTAAATAAATCTTTATTGCCCAGATTATTACAATTGTTTCTCCTTTTTCTCCCCATAACTCACTTCCACCTGGTTCCTGCCCCACCTTCTACCCTTACCTCCCCCCCGCCATTGTTCTCATCCATAAGTGTACGATTTTAATCCAGTCTCTTTCTGCACCCCCCACACCACTTACCCCCTGAAAATTATCAATCCACTCCCTTTCTTTGCCCCTGATTCTATTATATTCACGAGTTTATTCTGTTCCTTGATTTTTAATTTGCTTGATTTTTAAATTAACTTATTGATATATATGTATTTGTTGATCATAATTTTTATCTTTTTTCTTCTTCCTCTTTTTAAAAAATATATTTTATTGATTTTTTACAGAGAGGAAGAGAGGGATAGAGAGTTAGAAACATCGATGAGGGAGAAACTTCGACCAGCTGCCTCCTGCACACCCCCTACTGTGGATGTGCCCACAACCAAGGTACATGCCCTTGACCAGAATCGAACCTGGGACCCTTCAGTCCGCAGGCCAATGCTCTATCTGCTGAGCCAAACTGGTTTCGGCTTCTTCCTCTTCTTGAAGAATATCTTTCAGCATTTCATATAATACTGGTTTGGTGGTGATGAACGCCTTTAGCTTTTTCTTATCTGTGAAGCTCTTTACCTGCCCTTCAATTCTGAATGATAACTTTGCTGGATACAGTAATCTTGGTTGTAGGTTCTCACTATTCATCACTTTGAATATTTCTTGCCACTCCCTGCTGGCCTGCATAGTTTCTGTTGAGAAATCAGCTGACAGTCGTATGGGTGCTCCCTTATAGGTAACCAACTGGTTTTCTCTTGCTGCTTTCAAGATTCTCTGTCTTTTGCCCTTGGCATTTTAATTATGATGTATCTTGGTGTGGTCCTCTTTGGATTCCTTTTGTTTGGGGTTCTGTGTGCTTCCTGGACTTGTAAGTCTATTTCTTTCACCAGGTGAGGGAAGTTTTCTGACATTATTTCTTCAAATATGTTTTCAGTATCTTGCACTCTCTCTTCTTCTGGCACCCCCATAATTCTGATGTTGGTATGCTTGAAGTTGTTCCAGAGGCTCCTTATACTATCTTCAACTTTCTGGATTCTCTTTTCTTCTTGCTTCTCCAGAGGAGTGTCCTTTGCCTCTTTGTATTCCAAATATTTGACTTGATTCTTGTGTTCCTCCAGTCTGCTGTTGGATCCTTGTATAATATTTTTTTTTAATTTCAGTCAGTGTATGTTTAATTGCTAGTTGGATCTCATTAAATTTGTCAGCCTTTTCTAGGAAATTCTTGAAAAACCTTATAACCGTGGTTTTGAACTCTATATACAGTCTTTTGTTCTCTTCCATCTCTTTTGTTTGAGATCTATTTCCTTGTCTCGGCATTTTCGCTGCTTCCCAGAGTTGGTAGGATGGCTTTGTGTGTTTGGTGTCCTATATGGCCCAGTGGGTCAGCCTCCCCAGTTACCTGAGGTGGACACTCTTGGTGCTCCCCTTTGTGGACTGTGTGTACAGCCTTGTTGTATTTAAGACTTGATTATTGTTGGTATCACTGGGAGGAATTGACCTCCAGGCCCATTGGATGTGAGTATCAGCTGTGTCTACTCCGGGATATCTTCTGTATTGGAGACAGTCTTATAGGATCAGATTTGCAAAATTGCAAAAGCCTCTGTGCTCAGGTTGGATGAGGCAGAGTCTCAGGGCTGAGCTGACAGTCTTGGCTTCTCGTCAGCCCTGCCCCTTGTGCGCAAGCCTCAGACCTCTGCCTTCCATGGTTTCCATGAGTTTCTGCCTGACTGTCCAGATTCCCCATGCAAGAGCATGGGTGTCTCAGGGGCTCATCCGGAATTGGGATGGGTCTCTAGTCTGGAGCTTCTGACTCCTTCTGCTATGGAGAGGCTGTGGCAACCTCCACCGTCAGACTTCTCTGTGCGCACTCACTCGCGCATAACTGTAGACCTTGCCCGCTGCGGCTCCCGGCTCCCCCAGTCTCCCAGTCTCCCAATCTCCAGGTGCCTTTCTCTACAGTCCGGACTCCACCCATATGAGCCTGGGTCCACGGGGTTTCGGCCGGGGTTGGGGTTCAGTGCAGTCGGAAAGTGTTCAGTGCAATCGGGGACTTCCTTTCCCCTCCCGCCAGCCAGGCACTCGGCCGCCCTTCCTCTCTGAGCACGAGCGTCTCCCTACCTCAGCGCTTTGCAGCTCCCAATCCGATCTGTAAGCCTCTCTTCTTCTTTCTAGTTGTAGAATTCCCACTCCGCCAGCTTTTCTGTGGCTTTGGATGATGTCCGTTCTGTCTTTTAGCTGTTGTTTTGAAATTGTTGTGCAAGGCGGCAGCTTTGGTGCTTACCTAGGCCGCCGTCTTGGTTTCTCCCTCACCATCTATTTTGAATGATAGTCTTGCTGGATATAATAATCTGGGTTTCAGGTCCTTGCTGTTTATTACCTTGAATACTTCATGTCATTCCCTTCTGGCCTGTAGAGTTTCTGATGATAAATAAGCTGACAGCCTTATGGGAGCTCCTTCATAAGTAAAATATTGCTATTCTCTTGCTGCCTCGAAGAGTCTAATTTTTGGCATTTTAATTATGATGTGTCTGGGAATGGGCCTCTTTGGATTCTTCTTTTTAAAAAAATATATTTTATTGATTTTTTTTAACAGAGAGAAAGGGAGAGAGATAGTTAGAAACATTGATGAGTGAGAGTCATTGATCAGCTGCCCCTTGCATGCCTCCTACTGGGGATATGCCCGCAACCAAGGTACATGCCCTTGACCAGAATCAAACCGGGGACCTTTCAGTGCACAGAGCGTCAGCCAAACCAGTTTCAGTTGGATTCTTCTTGATTGGGACTTTCTGTGTTCCTGAACTTGTGACTTTTTCCTTCACCAGATTATGGAATTTTTCTGCCATTATTTCTTCAAACACATTTTCTATCCCTTGCTACCTTCCTTGCTCTTCTGCTCCACCTATTATGCAAAAATTGTTATATTTCCTCTTGTCTGTCCTCCTGTTTTTGAATTGTTTTTCCTTTTTGGCTCTCTGATTTTTTTATACCCTGTCTTCTCATTCACTAATCCAATCCTCAGCTTTCCTTAATCTGCTGTGTATTCCTTCCAATGTGTTCTTTATTAGTGCTGTGTCATTCTTTATTTCCAACTAGTCTTTTTTCATAGTTACTATCTTGTTTCATGCTTTCATGCTGTTGAGCATCTTTACCACCATTATTCTGAACTTTATATCTGATAAATTTCATATCTCCATTTCACTTATCTCTTCTTCTGGAGAATTCTTCTTTCATTTGGGGGATTTTTTTGTTTGTTTCCCCATTTTGGCTGCCTGTTTGGGTTATCAGCCTTGATTGGCCTTATGCTATTGACCATAGTGTGGGCCAAGAGTTCTTCTAACAAGATGTGGTGACTACCCCCCCCCCCCAGGTCGCAACCACCTGGGTAACAAAGGTCTATATGAGAAAGATTTCCTCTGTAACCTAAGGCAAAGTCTCAGCACAGGAAATGGGCTTAGCTGCCCTCCAAGCTCCAAACCCATGGTGATCTTTTGAACGTATTGCTGGATCCAACTTGCCAATATTTTGTTGAGAATTTCTGTATCTATATTCACCAAGAATATTGGCCTATATTTTTTTCCTTGGCAGTGTCTCTATCTGGTTTTGGAATTACGATAGTGCTGGCTTCATAAAAGAACCTTGGAAGTCTTCCATACACGCACACCCTTGAAATTTTTGGAATAGTTTGAGGAGGAACTAGTCTTCTTTGAATGTTTGATAAAACTAGCTCATAAATCCATCCAGTTTAGAATTTTTGTTTGCTGGGAGGTTTATTATTATTATTATTGCTTCAATTTCATTATTTATTATCAGCCTATTCAGGCTTTCCAATTCCTCCTGATGGAGTTTTGGAAGATTGTATGTTTTTAGGAATTTTCCATTCACCCATGTTGTCTATATAGAAGTTCATCAAGTTTTTTTTACAATCCTTTGTATTTTTGTGTGTCAGTTTTTACTTCCCCTCTTACATTTCTGATTTTATTTGTTGGGGTCCTCTCTCTTTGTTTTTTGGTGAGTCTGGCTAAAGGTTAATCAATCTTGTTTATCTTTTTGAAAACCCAGCTCTTGGTCCCATTGATCATTTGTATTGTTATTTCAGTCTCTGTGTCATTTATTTCCACTCTGATTTTTACTATTTCTTTCTTCTACTTCCTCTGGGCTTTTTTTTATTTTTAAAAAATATATTTTTGCTGATTTCAGAGAAGGGAGAGGGAGATAGAAATAGCAATGATGAGAATCATTGATTGGCTGTCTCCTCCACTCCCCCTAGTGGGGATTGAGCCCACAACCTGGGCATGTGCCCTGACCAGGAATCAAACCATGATCTCCTAGTTCATAGGTCAACACTCAACCACTGAGCCATACTGACTGGGCTCTTTCTAATTATTTTTTTTTAATTATTTAGTTGTAAGGTTAGATTTCCTTATTCTTTTTTATTTTCCCTGCTCTGTGTGATTTTTTTTTTTCTCTACCTTATCTTCCAAATCATTGATTTGATCCTCTGCTTCGTCAAGCCTGTTTATTCCTCCCAGTGTATTTTTCAAAACTTCAACTATGGTAGTATTTATTGCCACTTGATTATTTTTCATGTTTTCTATGTGTTTGTGGGTTGTTTTTTCCCATGCTGTTGAGCATCTTTATAGCCATTACTTTGAGCTCTGTTTCTGATAAATCCTTGCCTCCTTTTCATTTAGCTCTTTTTACAGATATTCCTCCTGTGCTTTTTATTATTATTTGGGGCCTGTTCATTTGTCTTCTGATATTGGCTGTCTTTTGTTGACTGTTTCTATGTATTAGATAGAGCTGCTATCACTCAGTCTTACTTATGTGCCTTCTGTAGTAGGTGTCCTGTGGGACCCAGTGGTGCAATCTCCTTGATCTCCTAAGCTGGGTGCTCTAGTAATGTTTCAACAAATAAAAAAGAATAAGGAAATCTAACCTTACAACTAAATAATTAGAAAGAGCCCAGTCAGTATGGCTCAGTGGTTGAGTGTTGACCTATGAACTAGGAGATCATGGTTTGATTCCTGGTCAGGGCACATGTTTTTGGGCCTCCCTGTTTTATCAGGGTCTTAATGCTGTTGACCTGTTCATGAGTGGGATAAACCCTCAGGCTGGCTCTCTCAACCACACCCACAGCATGCAATTTTGCATGCTGTCCACTCTTTGTGTCATCTACTGGACCTGGTTTTGCATGGGAGGGGTCAATCTGTGTAGACAGGTCAGCTTCCTGGAGCTCTGATATAGTGGAAGATCAATAAAAGACTATGAGCTCAACATCCACATGTCAGGTACTCAACTCACCCTCTGTGTTGCTTGGACTCCCTCCACTCTTATGCAGGAAAGCTGTTGAGTAGGCCCAATCAGGCCACACCACACTAACCCTTCCACAGGGTGAAAGCTCAGTAAATTGGGGCAACCAGTTTGGGCAGATAGGGCTAGTGGGTTCGCTAGTTTGGGGCAGCTTAGTTTGACATTCAAATGAGGAGATGGCCCTACTACAGAGCCATCATTCAGACTCTGCCAGTCTCCAACTCCGGCTCTCCCAGGAGTGCACCACAGGTTCATGCTGGGTGTAGCCAGCTGTCCTCACTGAAGGAGCAAGCTCAGCAGGACAGGATGGGAATCACAGGGACTTGGGCAAACAGATCAAGAAAGCCTTCTTTTGTGAATGTCACCAACTGTACCACAGGAAGGGTCAAGCTGCATTCCTCCTTTTAGGTCTGTAGCCACTCTTGCTCAAGCCCTGGACTGGAACCTGTGAGATAGATGCACTCTGAATGTCCTGGCTCAGCAAAGCCTCCTTCCCCCTCAAAACTGAGCCTAGCAGCACGGGGCCAACAGAGCTCATGAAAACTGATCAAAGCAGTCTTCCTGCAGTGGTGGTGCCAGTCCCGGTGAGGAGAGAGAGCTGTACATCTCCTCTCCCTAGCTCCACAGCTCCCCTATCAGCGATCCCAAGAGCCACATTCCAAGGCTGCAGCTCCAAGCTACGCCCCTGCTCCCTTACCACAGCAGGACTTGGAGGAACAGATCAAAGCAGCCCTCTGATGGGTATGGCACTGCCCTCAGCTCCTAAGAGGGGGGTGAGCTCCTAGTCTCCCCCTCGTGCACCACCAGAGACCCCAACAGGAGGCTCCCAGAGGTCACACCAATGACCCAGTTCAGAGTTGTGCTCCCTCTCCGCTATGAGGCTGCACCAGTAGTACAGTGCCAGCAGGGCTTGGAGAAACAAATCCAGGCACCCCAGCCAGTTTGGCTCAGTGGACAGAGCGTCAGCCTGCTGACTGAAGGGTCCCGGGTTCTATTCTGGTCAAGGGCGCATGCCTGGATCACAGGCTCAATCTCCACTAGGGGGCGTGCAGGAGGCGGCTGATCCATTCTACCTCTCCCTTCCTCTCTGAAATCAATAAAAATGTATTTTTTAAAAAAAAATAGATCAAGGCCACCCTCTCTTGGGTGGCATCAAAACTTGGGAGGGTGGAGACTGTCACCCTTCCCGTAGCTCCACTGCACATTGCCAGAGACTCTGAAGGAGGGTCCCTCAGGGGCTGTGAAATGTCCCAGTTCAGAGTTGTGTCCTCTTCCCTCTCCCCCCCCCCACCCCCCCCCCACCCCCAGATCAGGGCTTAGCAGAATGTGGCCAGCAGGCTTTAGAAATGCAAATCAAGGCAACCCTCCATTGGGAGTGGCACCGAGCTGTGGGAGGAGTGCTGGTGCACACCTTCCCCTAGCTCAGCAGCTCCCGCTGAGAACCTGACAAAGAAGTCTTCCTTTGGGGTGACACCTGCCTAACCCATGAGTTCAGGAAAATTGGCCCTGGTTCCAAAATTACTCAGTTCAGTGGTCGTCTGTTTATACCTTCTCCAGAAAAAGAGCCCATCTCAGGTTTCTATTGGGTACAGCCAACAGCACTTTCTCCTGGGCTCAATCTTGGCAGGGTGGTGTCACCAGTATTGGGAGGACAGGATTAGCACTCCTTCTCCAGCTGAAGCTTAAAGGATAGAAATGCTGGACCCTGGCAGGTGTCCAAGGGCCGTGTGGGATGTTGACTCAGGACCGGAACTTCAGTAACCTATCATCCAGATCTCTGGAGCCATGCCACCAGCTCCTCTCTTTATGGCTTCCATATGCCAGGCTCTTTCCCTCTACCAGAGCCTCAGATGAGTGCCCTAAGCCCTTGTGTGTTGGCCCTTAAGCACCTGGGACTCTCGACTCCCTCCTCTTTCCAGCAAAGTCCTCACTTATTTTTGCTGCCAGATGCTGTGCGGGCTCCTCTTCCCAGCCCTGTGCTCTGGTCTGGCGGTCCCAGTGTGGGCTGACCCCACTTTCCTCAGGAGGGGGAACCACACTGTCCCTTTGGATTCTCAGCTGCTGCACCTGGTGCAGGGGCTCCCCTCTCCGCATCTCCACCTTCTTACCAGTCTTTGTGCAGCTTCCTTTCCCATCCTCCTGTTTGGGTGTTCTTCGGCTGTTTTTTTCAGGTTGATTGCTCTAAATTTTAGCTGTAAATCCAGGTTGGCACCAGGAGGTATTGCTTTCACCTATTCCACAGTGATCTTGAAACTCCCTGGCAGAGGCACATTTGGGTCTGGGATGGAATGGAGGCCAGGGTGGCAGAGTTTGGCAAAAGAAGACAAACTCCTTTTTTCTCAGCTGCTGCTTCATTACACATGCCCTTGGCCACCCCGTCCCCATTCTCTCTCCTCAGGGTCCTCTGCACTCCACATGCAGCAGAAGAGCATGTCGGCCATGTTGGCCTGCGCTTCTCCAGAGGCGAGGCAGGAGTTCTCACGGGTTGAGGCTGGGGGAGAGGGAGGGTAGTGGAAGCTGCTGGTGTGGAGGGCTTTCTGGCGGGGGCTCCTGGGACTGGGTGGGCACCCAGGAGCTGCCACTGTTGAGGGGAAGGCGAGAGGCCCTCGCTTTACGGCCCCTCCCTTTTGCTAACAGTGTTGCTGCTGTGGTTTCAGTCTCCCACTCCCCTTGGGGAGAGGCCAGGCGTGTGCAGCCCCTGCTCTCCTATTGGGCTTTCTTCCAGCTGCCCTCAACTCTGCTTCCGCTTTGGACAGGATGTGTGAAGTCTGATCACAGAACTTTCCTCCTCCCTCCAACAGTTGTATTTAGCAGAAGGGACTGTGGTGACCAAGTTGGAAGGAACCCGTCAATGACAAGAAAGGGCACAGGCCTTACAGTGGTCTCTTGGAGGGAAGCTATGTCTTCATGGCACCAACAAAAACAAACTCAAGATTTTGTTTTGTTTTTTAAATGCAGCCAGCTATTTAGCTTACTTGCCACCTTGGATATGCTGTTTATCTTTTTCTGAATTAAATTGAATATATCAAAAACACATCCAGGGAAAATGTGAGGCGAACGTGATAACTACACTACAGAAATGCGGTACATCCAGGGAAAATGTGAAAGGCCAGCAAATTGGTATGGAAGCATAAATGGAGGGGAGAGGAAATACTGTGCAAGCAGAGAAATTAGTACGAAAGTGGAGAGGCGCGGTGAAGACAGGGGCACTCAGCTGCAGCGGGGGCCTCAGAGGCGAAGCAGTATGCCCAGGTGACTCAGCCAGTGGTAGAACGGGGCTCAGAGGTGCCTGGACACTCCTGAGCCCAGGTCAGATTTATAATCCTTATCCTGACCTAGCTCAAGGTGCTAGGGCATGGGCCCTTTCTGGAGCTGTCTGCATTTGCGACCATCTGCCAGCTAGAAGTTTATGGCTCTGATGCCAGGAAGATCGCTGATAAGTCTTGTTTCAAACATGCTCCAACCCCAGCTGGCCCTACCAGAGTTTAATATCCTGTAATTGGAAGCCAGGTACGAGTGAATGCAATATGCAGGCAAGACCATTGGAGACTTGGGGGAAGAATTAAACTTCCTCCAGGAAGTAGCCATCCTATGAGAACTGTGCTCAGGATGTGCCCCAGGCCTTCTGGGCAGCTCTGCACCATTATTCTCTGAGGATCTGTGTGCCTGGAACCCAGCTGACACTGATGGTGCTAGTCTAAAGAAAACAGTGATGTTTTCTTGAGGACTGTGTGGTCAATGCCTGCTGGCCACAGGGAGGAGAGGCCACCCAAGCACTCCGCCCTCCCCGGACAGCAGGGCCTGGTGCAGTGGACAGTCATCCCTCACACCCAAAGCAGCTTCCACTGCCTCTGGCTGGTCCCCGTCAACCCCGGACTGGGGAGTTCTCATGCTGTCCCCAAGACCTCTGCAGACACATCCCCCTCTCGCATCCCCCACTAATGCTCTCAGGCCCAAACTCTAGTTCTTTACAGAACCTGAGAGGTCGTCTGCCCGGCGGCGCACTTGCAGACTGGGACACGCAGGCCCAGGGGAGCTGAGCCTGGGTGCACACAGCCCCTCGCGGCATAGGCAGACCAAGGACAGCCCTCCTGGACAGTGTGCTCAGTGCTTCTCACTCCTGGGTCACGTCTGCCCCCTTTTACACTCAAGTGTACCAGTGTAGACCACACATGGCACATGGTCACTCTGCCATGTCTATTGTAGCATGCTAAATGTTGAGCAAGATGGAGTCAAAAGAGCCCTGGGGGACTTGGAGAGGGTGGGGGGTTAACTCGGAGCTGCCCGGAGAGCTGGGAAGCAGAAAGGTCTTTCTTTGATGACAAGTCCCCCTGAGCTGGGTCTCAAATCCAGGCAGAAGTCCAGCAGGTTAAGCAGGGGGGAACATGCCAAGAGTAACACAAGTATCAGCAAGCTAGTGGGCAGATCCTGATGGACGTGCCATGTGCCAGACCTGAGAACACAAGCCCCAGCTGGAGGGCTCAGGCCGATTTCAGGAGAGAGGCGCAGGGTCAGGAAGCCCTGAAGGCGGGGCCCTCCTGCCAGCTCCTGTCCAGCTCGCGCCGTGGCTGGGTCAGAGCTTCAAAGCAACGAGTGCCCCCCTCAAAGCGCCCCCTTTCCTCATCTCCCAGATCCCTGCTTGACTGCAGCCCTCTCTAGTCATGTGGTTACTGCCCTGCATCACCTGTTACCAGCATGCACCTGTGTTCATCTGGGCACCCAGCCACTTCACGGTGTTTCTAACAAGTCCTACCAGTGTTTGTTCTCAGAAAGATCCTGGCAAATACTGCTTAATGAACTGAACCATTCAGCCCTGGAGGGTATATTCAGTGGTTAGAGCATCAGCCCACTCACCAAAGGGTCACAGGTTCAATTCCCGGTCAAGGGCAGGTACCTGGGTTGCAGGTTCTACCCCCAGTCCCGGTGGGAGTGCATGCGGGAGGCAACCAACCAATGTCTCTCTCTCACATCATGTTTCTGTGCCTCTCTCTCTCACCTACCCCTCCCTCCCTTTCTAAAAATTAATGAAAACAATATCCTCTGTTGAGGATAACAAAAAAAAACAAAACAACGTGCACACATCCATTTGCCAGCCAGTGGATTGTTCCTGTTTCCATCGGTCTCAGGATGGCCAGTGGGTTGGGGGAAGGGGTGGAGATATGATTACTCAGGCATGGAATGTGGAGAGAAGTTAAGGAATGAACAGGGACAGGGCCTAGGGAGGAAAGAAATGTGGGCGGAGCAAGAAGACAGGGCTCAACAGGCACAGAACATCTGGTCCCAAATGGCAAGCCATTCTGCAGATCTGGGCCAGCTCACTCTCACACCAGCTCAGAGAGGCGGGAGTGCAGGAGGCCCGAGGAGTGGGGACAGATGGGGCTCAAGTGGTGTGCCCACCACATTGGCCCAGCACTCACCCAGGTGCCCAGATGCCCACCAAAACTCCTGAATGGAAGACAGATGTGAACATGTGCTTCTGCTGTCCCCTGCTGACAGCACAGGGTGACATCCTGGGAGCCCATCCCTCTCCAATCACACCTTGAGGGAGACCAACCTTAGTGGGGACTTATAAAGAGCCTCCTTGTTCGGCACTCGATGGGACCAGCCCCCCCTGCGCAGGTTCATTGTTGACACGGAGTGACTGGCATCCACTGATCTGCACCAGGCTGATCCACCTGCCCTTCTCCATGTGCAATTGATAAAGAACAGAGACGCAGGAGAACCACCCCACCGCCCCCAATGGACGAGGATATAGAACTCACCCTCTAACCGAGTGATCTGGTGTACATCAGACTGGGGGCGTGTAGGAAACAAAAAAGCACGGCCACTTGAGGGCCCATTAGGCACCAGGTGTGTGCTGGGCGCTGGGAAGCCGAGGCCCAGCTGCTCACTTGAGGCCATGGTTCAGCAGAAAAACAACGTGCTACCACTCACTGTTTCATGTGACATGGTACAGGTATGGGGAGGGACGAGGCCCACATTCCCCACAACCTGGCCATCTCTTGCTCACAAAACTTTTAACAAAATCCCTTTGACCATGCTGATACTTCATAAAACTTCCTGAGAAGTGACTACACCCACTGCCTCTACTGTCACTCTGGTTCCCATGAGTTTGGACTCTTTAAGAATCCAGCTGCCGTCCTGGACAGGTGGCTCAGTTGTTGGAGCATCGTCCCTTAAACCAAAAGGTTGCAGATTCAATTCCTGGTCACAGCACACACTAGTACCTGGGTTGCAGGTTCGATCTCTGGTCAGAGCACATACAGGAGGCAACCAATTTATGTTTTTCTCTCACTTTGATGTTTCTTTCTTCTTCCCTCTCTCTCTCAAATCAATAAAAACACAGCCTCGTGTGAGGATTAAAAAAAAAAAAATCCCAACTCCCTCCATTTCCTTCCATGAAGCTGGAGCAGAGGGGGCACTTCCCCTGCACCTGTTGTCTCATCTGGGAAAAGGCAGCTTGGTTCTACACCCCCTCCCCCCCGTGGGAGGAAAGTGGGTCAATGCATATGCCTCACAGACATGCCTGGTGGTGCTGCCACTGTTGTCAGGACCAGGCTGTGGCCGTTTTATTCCCTGGAGGAAGCATTGTCAACTTTAACCCTCCTGGTCTCTCCTCACTCCTACCTTACCTGATGGGTGATTCTGCAAGGAACGGGGTGGGCCCAGCCAGCCCTTCCCCGGGCTCCTTCACACCAGATGAGACTTATAGGTCCACACTGCCAGGGGCTGGGGAGGGGAAGATGACCTGGTGTCATCTCAGAAAGCTCACCTGCCCAAGGACAGAGGCCATACACTCACAGCAGCTTTTCTAGTGACAAAGGAAACAGCGTGGCACCCATCTGCCTTATACTTTACTTCTCAATAAAAACAAGCCAAGCCAAAACCGGTTTGGCTCAGTGGATAGAGCGTCGGCCTGCGGATTGAAGGGTCCCAGGTTTGATTCGTCAAGGGCATGTACCTTGGTTGCAGACTCATCCCCAGTGGGGGGTGTGCAGGAGGCAGCTGGTCGATGATTCTCATTTATGTTTCTAACTCTCTATCGCTCCTTTCCTCTCTCTAAAAAATCAATTTAAAAAATATATTTTAAAAATAATAAAATAAAAAAATAAAAACAAGCCAGGTCAGAAAAGGCAGTCTCACCCTGGACAGTACCTGTCAAAGGGCACCAGTGCATTCCTATACACAGTGGCTCCTGGTGTCCCATCTGAGGTCACCAGTTACTACTCTGCCCCCCTGTCCCTCCAGCTCCTGGCCTTGGCCCAGCTCCTTGAGTATTTAGACTTCAGCCCTAACCAGTCTGGCTCAGTGGATAAAGCATCAGCCTGTGGACTGAAGGGTCCCAGGTTCAATTCTGGTTAAGGGCATGCACCTTGGTTTCAGGCACGTCCCCAGTAGGGAGTGTGCAAGAGGCAGCTGATCGGTGTTTCTCTCATTGATGTTTCTCTCTCCCCCTCTTCCTTCCTCTGTAAAAAATGAATATATTTTTTAAAAGTGTTTAGATCTCACTTCTCACCAGCTTTCCAGGGTCTCTAACCCTCCCAGCAGTACCTTCTTCATCCCTTCGGCTGACCCCTCTTCACCTGGATGTAAACACAGGTGCATCCCTGACTGGACTCAGCCCAAAGCCTTTGTCTGCATCACGCTCCTGAAGTTCTCAGCCCTTCTCCACCTGGTGCCACATGTTCACAGGCTAGGTCCACAGGAGGGCCTGGACCACAAGTCAAACCTTGATTTGGGGTCTCCTTTTGTGTTAAACTTTCAGTTTCAGGTAGACCACAAATAACTACGTTATGACCTAAACATTGGGGCAAAAGCACTCACTATCTGAAATCCAGTCTAATTAGGCAACCTGCGTATTTGCTAAATCCTGCAACCCTTCCTTCATGCTCACTCCAATCCAGGAGTGGCACTCCTATGGACCCCAAAGTAGCTGGGAAATCACCCCAGGAATGGGTGTGTGTGTGGGGGGGTGGGGGGGTGACTGTACCTGTTGTCTCATCTGGAAAAGGCAGCTGTGGTGCTACCCCCTCTGACCTGCACCCAGGTGGGATGGGGAACCGCCCTGTGCACTTACCCAGCCACGTTGCTCTCAGCCTTCCCTCCGCTCTTGGCCTGGTTAAATCTCAGATCCAACTCTTCTTCACCTCCCAGGGGCTTCCCTGACCATCCCATCGAAAGAGGCCCCCATCATCCTGCTCAACACCCCCGCTTCTCCCTTCCACACAGGGGTAGTAACCATTACTGTTACATAAACTATTTTATTTAAATAAAGTCAGGGCAGATCCTTCCCCCCACGCACACCAGCTCATGCACACACACGGCCACATCTTCCCTTTCTCCCTTCACCATGGCCACCTCAAACCCAGAGGTTCTCATTGTGACCACGCCGTCCGGTGAAGGCCCACTGCTCCAGTCAATGGCAAGAGCGCACAGGCCAGGTGCAGCCCTGCTACCCAGTCCAGCTCTCAGCCCTCCTAGGGTGGGACAGGAAAGACCAGTCTTCCCAAGGCACCCAACCTGGCGAGGCTTCCCCACCTCCCCCGCCACGCACACTCAGCTTGGCAGCACCACTGAACACCTAACGCTGCTCCTGTGGAGGGGAGTCCCCTCCCCACACCGAAGGCAGCCACACTTCCGCATTCCCCACGGGACCCTGGAGCAGGCATGGCACTGCTGGGGAAAGAGCACCAAATTCCCCAACTCCATCCTGCAGGAATAGGCCGAGATCCAGCTCAAAATCCTCTAAAAAGTAAACCTCACTCCGCAACAGGGATGGCAAAGGCCTTCACATCAGGACCTCGTGACATCTCTACTCCCAACATGGACCCCATCAGAGGCCCATAGCACCTTGGCAATGCTCAGGCCCAGCTCTTCTGGGGAAACGCATGCACTGGGGGGCCCGTGTGGAGTTGGCAATGCCCCTGTGCAGACAGCAGGGTTGGTTCCGCCTTCCTGACACCAGCACCCTCGAGTCCTGCTCTGGGACACCCAGAGCAGAGCGGCTCAGGCCATGAGGAGGGAGTGAGTGCCGAAGGGACGGGGATGTGTCTCTGAGGTGCACAGCCCCCCGTGCATCTTCCAGGTGACACACAGGCAGGCTGGCAGAGCATGGGGCCAGCTGCCAGGAGGGCTCCTCCACACCCCTCTGGCCCCTCATCAGAAGGGAAATGGGAGGAACACCTGTCCACTCACTCAGGCTGGGGGCCCGATATGCTAGATTCAGGTCCACATCCATCTTGTGTGATGGGCTTCCCTGTGCTTCCCAGACCAAGTCCCTGAGGGAAAAGCCAGGCAGAGGAAAGAAGTTAGAAAGAGGCCAGCAGAGAGAATGGACAGACCGTGAGAGCCGGAGGTAAGCCTTCTGGGGAGTAAGGCAAAGAGCTGTCACCTGTAACTCTGGGGATGGGGGGGAGAACGACAAATGACAGAATCAGACACAGCCAACCCGACCTCCAGGGGAAGCAAGGGCCCCAGGACGGAGCTAGCAGGGTAAGGGCCACGCCAGACCCTAAGCCGGGCTACAGACTGATGCTGCGCTGGTGGCGGCCCCCACGGCCCCCGCTCCAGGTGCCCAGCTCCTGGCCGTCCAGACTGGCGTGGTCCGAGAGGCCCCGCAGGTGTTCCACGGAGTCACACTTCTGCAGGTCTGAGGCCACGGTGCGCAGGCTCAGCAGGCTCGCTGTGTCCCCATCAGGAGCAGGACCAAGCCCCAGGCTGCAGCCCTCTTCTGGGGCCTCGCCCTCAGCCCCCTCAATGATCCCACTGTCTCCGTCCTCCTCCTCCTCCTGGGGCCTGGCCTCAGCGCCCACAGGGGAGGAGCGCCGAGGGCCAGGTGGGTGAGGGGGCAGGCCCCTGCGGCGCGCGTGGATCTGCTCACTGATCTGCTCCAGGTTGCGCAGGGCCACTGAGTAGCGAGTCTTGGCCTGAGCAACCTGCTGCTCCAGCTCTGTCACCTTGGCCTTGTGCTCCTGAGGGAGGAAGGGACAGAGGGCATAACCCAGTTGGCAACTCTACACACCTGGAGCTCCCAGTCCCCTTAGGTCCCGCTGGGCAGCCCCATCCTGCCCCAAACCCACCCGATCCTCCTCTCCTGATTCTCACTTTTTGTTTATCTCCCTACAACTCCAGACCTGCCAGCACCCACCCCCAACTCACCTCCCACTTCCTGGAGGTCATTCTGAGCCAGGCACCACCCCGTCCCACCTAGTTGATCCCACACTGTCTCCTTGCTCTCACTTGCCATGCCCACCCTCTCCCATCTCCCCCCTCCCCGCAGCTACCTCCAGGATCTGGCTGAACTGGGCCTTGAGCTCAAAGTAGGGGCGGCTCTTGCCAATGGCCCGCCGGAGGGTCTTCTGCAGGGCCTGCACCCGAGCTTCAGCCTGCTGGCACAGCCGCGTTACCCGTTGGTGCTCCCGCTCGCCACGAAGCCGTTCCTCCTCTGCCTCGTTCACCTGGCCCATATAGTGCAGATGACAGACATCACTAAGCTGGGGGACATGCTCCGACCCCTGCCGTTCACCCCAGGCTGGCACTCCAAATGTCACCCTGGGGGAACCCCACTGTCTGAGGGGTCTGGAGAGAGAGGGATTTCCTGAGACACAAAGGAGAGCAGTGGGTCCTTGCACCTGCCTACTGCTGCTTGCACTACTGCCACTCAGGTTTGCTGCTGCTGGGAGGGTGCCAGAGTCCTAAGGACAACCTGTGAGCCTGCCAAGAATGCCTGTCGGGCACATCTTCTACAGCCATCGTCCACAGGGAGCCCTCAGTGCTGGGGTGGGAGCTGGAGGACCAGAGGAGCCCCATTGAGGGCAGCCAAGCTCTGCACTGGGTTCTCTACATTCTCACGCCCCAAAAGGGAGTAGGCAAAGGCTCCTTCAGCATGTGCACCAAGGCCAGGGCCAACCTTGCCCCACACTGGGCAGGTGCACAGTGGGCTGTCATGCCCTGTCACTCAAAGCTCCACAGCCCTCCGCATGCCACTCTCCTGTGGGAGCTCCGGCTGTGCAGGGCGGTGGCCTGGCCTCGGCGTCCTCAAAGGACCTGAGGCATGAGCACCCCTCAGGAGCTCACACCTGCTGCTCGAGATAAATGTTTGTGACCCCCCAAAGTTCACATGCTGAATCCTCACCACTACCCTGAAGGTTTGGGAGGCAGCCCTGCGAGGCGAGAGCATCCTGGGTGGGATTGGTGCCCTTACAAAGGGCTCTGGAGAGCTCCCTCGCCCCTTGTGCCGTGTGAGGACAGTGAAAGAGGGCGGACTAGGAACTGGAAGGGGCCCTCACCAACACCAGG
Source organism: Pipistrellus nathusii (assembly GCA_963693515.1). NCBI lineage: Eukaryota > Metazoa > Chordata > Mammalia > Chiroptera > Vespertilionidae > Pipistrellus > Pipistrellus nathusii. Next base: position 5,495,156 of record OY882862.1, on the reverse strand, counting down.
TCTGCCTGTGCCTCGATGCTGGACTTGCCAAACTCCAGAGCTGGGAGAAATTCTGCTGTCCAGGCCTCAGTGTGTGTTATTTGTTACAGTGGCCTGAGTGGCTGAGACACTGCTCTTTACACGGTGAAGGTGGCTGATGCCAGCGGACCTCCCTCTCCTCAGTCCCCTTCCAGTAGCTTGGAAATGATACACAAATTCCATTTTAAATATCAAAGTACAGTGGCGGAGCTTAAAGCAAGAAAGAATATTCTGAAAGCAGAAAGGGTCACAGCTAAACATAATGAAATGTGGGGGTTGAATCGAGAGTATCCAGTAGGGATAAACTGTTTGGGTTAGTGCCAAACCTGGAGGCAAAGGACCAAACAATCTGCTTCCAGAGGAGATGGATATAAAAAGCACTGAGGCCAAACAGGGCAGGGCAAGAAACAGGTTTGTCTGAAACAGTTAAGCTGAGGGAAGGCTGCAGTGGAAGAGAGAGGGGTGAGGAGGTGATGGGATAGACAGCAAAGAAAGCAAGGGAACCGAGGGAGGGGCCCTGCGAGAACCGCCCGGCTCACCTTGCAGGTGGCGTGGTTGAGCATCTCCTGCCATGTAGGGTCCAGCCGGTTCTTGTCAGCCATGACGCCCTGCTCAGCCACAAACACCATCTCCCGGGCAGCGTTGTGCATGCTCACAGCCCGCTCGTATCGTAAGGCTGCCTTCTGCGTCTCCTGCTGGGCCTGCGGGGAGAAGGCCATCAGTCCACCGTGGAGACATATCCCGGGTGCGGACAAGAGGAGGACAGCCCACTGCAACGCCTCACTCTCACACTGCGCTAAGGATAAATGCAACATTCTACAAAGAGTGTTTTGTAAGGCTATGGCCTGAGAGAAGATGGGAAAGCATGATGCTGCCAGTGGAGGGTGAGCTGAGACCGACCCAGCAGTTTGAGAGCCCATTGGCCTTCTGCCCTACAGAGAACAGAGAGAAGTCCACCCTTGGTAGTTGCAAGGGAGTGAGCGACGTGGATCAGTCTCACAGAAAGAAAGCCCACCCAAGACCATCACATCAACTCAGCCCAGCAGGGAAGGTGAAGGAAATAATCTGACAAGAGCTGAGAAACAGTCATCACAGTCATGCTGACCAAACAAAACACTAGAAACAAACCTAGGTTTTCAGTTCCAGGGGACTGTGAAGTGAATACAGTGTGTCTCATATAGGGAATATTCAGCAGCCCTTAAAAATGATGGCATGGATGTATATTTATTGACATGGAACTATGTCATAATGTAAGTAAAAGAAATAAAGACAGCATATATATATATATATATATATATATATATATATATATATATATATATCCTAAGCGACCATTACTATGATGCGCACTGTGGTCAGCTGCCCCCTGGTGGTCAGTGTGCTCCCATAGTCAACCGCCCATGATCCTTTCCCCCAGGAAAGGTGGCCCAATCAGCCCTGATCAGGACTGGACAAGACAGCCCAGATTGGTCCTGGTTGCCGGCCAGACAGAGGGACCCACCTGTGCATGAATTCATGCACTAGGCCTCTAGTATTTTATAATACATTTGGCACAAGGTATACAAAAAGTTAACCGCATTTTTTATTGCCTATATTTTATGATGCTTTGACATCCCGGGATCCTTACTAGCCCTCCCAAAGCTAATTAATTCCTGAATAGTAAACTCCCTTGTGAGCACACCTTTCACGTGCAAACCAGCCAACCCAACACCCACCACCTCCTGTAACTGACTCTTCCACATTCATACCAGCCAATATTGCCTCTGCCCTAAGTTACCCAGGACCAAGTACCAGACAACTAGGTCCCACCACAGAGCACAGAGCACAGAGCACAGAGCTCTCCCCTATACTCACACCATCCTCCCACCCTGAGTTTAGCCAGAGCTGCCTACCCAGCCTCATTCCTTACCACAAAAAACAGCAGAAAGGCCGTGGGCCAAGTTTTCTTCTGCCCTCAGCCTCCTGACCAACCCAGGTACTTCTCATGTAACCCTGCATGCCATGCCCGCCTCTTGGACACTGCCATTGTCTCTGCCATCTCACCATACTTGACCAAAGCAAATCAAGTAGGATTTAGAGCAATTTTTGTTTTCTTTTTCTTGTTTTACTGTTACATTATAGTTTTCTAATAGTGAACCCACATTATCTGCATAAAGAAAAGGGAGGAAGAAGGGTAAAAAAGTGGAGGGTAAGCAAAAAAAGAGAGGCATGAACCAGAAGGAAGAGAAAAGGTGACCTGTCTCCCACCATACACAGAGGAAGCAGCCTGGGCCAGGATCGGTGCACGGCCCTCCCAGATGGAGGGTCAGGGGCTGTACCTCTTTAGCTTGCCGCCGAGCCTCATAGTAGGGCCGGGCCTTCTCGATGCAGCTCCCCAAGTGGGAGCCCTGAGTGTTAAGCTTCCTCGCCGACTCCTGCAGGATCCTCCGATAGGTGGTTCTGGCCTCCTGGCAAAGGGACAGGGTATGTGGGCAAACGAATAATTGTGTGTGGGTCCCAGTCCCTCTTGTTTCCTGGGTCGCCCTTCCCCTGCCACTGTGGAGACACCCGGGGCAGGTACTCACGTCCAGCTGTAGCTCCACCTGGTTGATCTCCTCACTGGCCTGGTTCAGGTGCTCCAGCTCCTCCTGCCGCGGACAGGGGCAGAGTTAGACAGGGGAAAGGAGGGGCCTCCGTGGCTGGGTGGGCAGGAGTGCATGCTGGGATGAAAACCCATCAAACCAGGGGAGGAAAGAAGTGCAGGGAGGCACTGCTCCTCCTTAACAGAGACCTAATCCACAATCTACTATTATCTCACACTTACCTGTGTCAGGGAGTAAGCCTCACTTTAAAGTTTGGAGATGAACACTCATGCACACAGGGAAGTGGCAGCAGCCTGGGCGCTCTCTCAGTCTGTACCAACTCCTCCTCAAACCCCAGCCAGGAGTCTCCTCCTCCCTGAGTCACTCGCTCAGCACATTTACCGCACACTTATCCCAGCTTAGCACACGAGGCCCAAGAATTCAGGACTCAGAAAGGTGGCAGCTTATGGCCCAGCAAGTAAGCAACAGGCCCCCATGGTGTGAGGAGCATGGGAGGGGTGGGGCAGCAGAGTCACCTATCTAGGCAGCACGAGGCTGGGGCAGGATGCCCTGAACACCTGATCCAGTCACAAGACTGGGCCTTGATTGATGCACAGAAAGCACCAGTGACAGGCAGGTGCCCAGGAGGCAATGCTCAATTGAGAAGCCAGTGAGGTCAGGGCAGAGGGGAGGTCGGGGCTCAGAGCCTGGCACTAGCTGGCTGTGGTTGGGAAGGCCTGAGCCACATGAGAAACGAGTGGGGAGCCCAGGCAGACCGTGGTGGAAGCAGTCTGCAGTAATCCGGCTGGGGAGGAAGGGACGGGGCCAGGGGAATGCAGGCTGCAGTTATGAAGGCCTGATGGACAAATGAGGCCAAAGAGGGAAGAACACAGGGTTCAAGAGGCCACGAGCCAGCTTGGGAGCAGAGTGACAGTGACCCCAAGTCCCCACGCAGTAGATCCTGTGGGAGAAAGGAAGAGCCGCGGGGAGAAGTCACCAGACACACTGGACCCGGGACCACCTGGGAGAGAGAGCAGGGAGGAGCGCTGCCTCCAGTTTCCACCTGCCCTTTCTGGGCCAAGTCCCTACGGCCCAACAAGTCAAGGACTCTCCTGAGGGGCAGCAGTGCCCGGAAGACGCCTGCACTCAGCTAAGGGACTCACTCCAGGAGCCTGCGGCAGCCAGCTGGACTCACCGTCTGCCTGCTGCCCGTGCCCAGACCTGGCCTAACCTGGCCAGAGGCCACTGCCGCCTCACACTCGCCTCAGTCAGCCCTTTTGACAGTTCAGTGTATGATCCCCGTGGCCCTTTTATCTCTACACACCTCCTCACGCCCTGAGATCTGAGTCTGCAAGTAAGAACCCAGGAAACCAAGTTACATGCCGTATTACAGTAAAGGAAGACACACAGAACCAAGAACAAAGATATTAAAGCAGTTTCCCTGCCTCTAAGAGGGCCTGAAACCTGACTCTGAACTGGACTGAACAAAGCTGTCCAACAGAAGCAAATGTGTGTCTCACATATCTAGGAGCCACATTTTAGAAAAAGCAAAACTGGACAGATGAAACTGTAACTTTTATAATTTCAATTATGTTATCAACATAAAGTATTTACAACACTTTTAGACTTTGGACGATGCCTGTGAAATACTCACATTCATTCAATCCTCAGGCACATCTCGGCCTGGCCAGTAGCACTTGGCCCCCGTACTGGGCAGTGTGGGTCTAGAAACTGGTGCACATGGGCCACCTGGTTAGTCACAACCCAGTGTCCATAAGACAAGACAGTCTGGAACCACAGACAGCCGACTCAGGGACCCAGGGAGCCGAAGGAAGCACACAGTTGTGTTTCACTGCCTTCCCAACAAGGACTTCACCTGCAAAAGGGAGCACCCCAACGTACCTCAGAAGAGGTCATTCCTGCAGGATGAGAGGCCACCTCTCCCATGGGCCCAGCTCCTGTGTGTGACCCAACCCACGATGGCTTCAGGCTCTGAGACAAGAACAATGAGGTGGGGCCCTGGCCAATGTTGCTCAATGGTTTGAACCTCGGCTCTTGTACCCAAGGTTCACGGGTTTAATTCCCAGTCAAGGGCACATAACTGGGTTGCAGGTTCCATTCCTGGTCCCTAGTCAGGGCAGATGGGGCATGTGCAGGAGGCAACCAATCAATATGGCTCTCTCATATCTGTCTGTCTGTCTGCCTCTCTCTCTCCCCCCTGCTTCAACTCTCTCTAAAAATCAATGGGGAGCCGAGACCGGTTTGGCTTAATGGATAGAGTGTTTGGCTTGGGGACTGAAGGGTCCAGGGTTCGATTCCGGTCAAGGGCATGTACCTTGGTTGCAGGCATATCCCCAGTAGGCAAGAGGCAGCTGATCGATGACTCTCTCTCATCGACGTTTATAGCTCTCTATCTCTCTCCCTTCCTCTCTGTACAAAATCAATAAAATATATTTTTTAAAAAAGAGAAAAGAATCAATGGTTTAAAAAAAAAATCAATGGGGAAGAAAATATACTCAAGTGAGGACTAACAAAAAGAAAAGAAAAAGAGGAAACAGTGAGATGTGCATCTGGCCGTAAATGACAGAGCTGGGGCCGCATCCTGGACCCACCCTGTGATCTGGCTGTCCCGCTACTGTTACGACCCTCACACTAAGGATGTGCCTGGACGGGAACCTCAGAGGAGACAGGAACAGCAGCACCTTAGAAAGCCACGGCCCTGGTGGGCAAAGGACAGGCCTCAGGAGAGCAGCAAGTGCTGATTTGGGGGAAGGAGAGTCAGGCCACCTGCATTGCTCCCGTGGGCAACCCAAGAGCCAGACTGCCTGCTACTCGGTTCACAGCCCACAGTGCTCCCAGCCAGACAAGGTGATCAGAGTAGAGGGTTCTATGGAAGTCATACCCATTGGAAAAGGGACAGGCAGGGTTTGGTATTGGCGAGATTAAAAGGTAGGAATCTGCATCAGCACAGCAGCTCCAGCAATTAAGTCTTCTGTAGGATGAGGTCTGCCTCTCATCACAAAGCTCTTCCTAACAGGCTGGAGGGCAGGGTGGGCAAGCAGGTGGGGCAGCCAGGCCGGAATGGAAGCTGAGGAACACGGAGCAGTGGGGACAGCTGGCAACACTTTCCATGTGGCCTGCCCCACTGGGGCCTCCTGGAGGCTGCTGACACAGAACTCCAGGAAGATGAGGTCTGAGTCAGCGAACACTGCCCATCAGTGAGCCTGCAGCCAGAAGGCAGGGTGACCTTCCTGGACACAGTGCATTCCCAGGATGCCAGGCCACTGTGGCAGAGGCCTGACTGCTCAGGCTGCCAACATGCCTGTCCGCCTGTGCCGGCTATTAAAATACTAAGCCAGATCAACGGGTGGGGCCAGGGTGATGCACGGCCCAGGTCTCAGAAATAAGGGAATTAAAGCTGTCTGCAAGCCAAACCACATTTCAGATGAAGAGGCAGTGGCTGCAAAGTCACCCGAGAGTCTGAGTGAATGTATCCACTCGCCCCAGGAAAGATGTGCCCAACAAAGAGGCTAAGAAAGTCACCAGGGAGGAGACCAGGCCCGGAGGAGACCAGTTTGGAGAACTACACTGAGGTCAAGACACGGATACGGACAGCGGCCTTCCCAGGAGAACAGCATACTTCCTGCAGGCCTGAAGCTGGCTTCCGTCCAACTCCCAGGCGATCCCACCAACCACAGGGTCACGGGCATGCTGCCTGCCTGCCAAGAAACCCCAGTCCCGACATCGCAAAGAGCCTCACCCAAAGACCCAGAAAACACTAGAACAGGGTCCCTGCCTATCTTCGAATATCCTGGCCCAGTGGGCCCGTTAGAACCACTTCTCACCCCCACAGGCCAGGAGGATGCGCGTGTGTGCGCACAGCTCCGATGGCGGCTCTCACAGCTCCCTGGAGGCCTCTGATGGATCTGTGGTACAGACCCGCTGAGTACTAACAATCCATTTGTAACGCTGACGCACACCGTAAGGAGAACAGACTGTGCACTGTCAACATTGAAGGGCCCCAGAAAGGCACTCGCCCCTCTCATCTGCACACAGAAGAGCCCACGGTCCACAGGCTGAATGCCGCTGCTGCTCCAAGGCGTCCCTCCCAACAGCCTGCCTCCCACACGACAAGGGCTGAATCCCCATGAGGCCAGGACACTGGCCCGGCTTGGGGCCAACCTGAGCAAGGAGACTTTTCCTTCTCACATAACCCACAACGCAACTCCGGCTTTGGCGAGTCACGGTGGGCCCACGGGAGACCAGGGGGTATCACACGTGCCCAGTGTCCTCAAACCATCACATCTGTCCCGTCCAATGGAACTGCCCCTGACAGAACGTCCTAGTTCTGCACTGCCAATAGCGCCTGAGGAACTGTACCTTCCATTTTTACTTCATTATAACTGATCTAAGCAGGCTATGTGAATGGACATGAAGCATGGGAGTGGCTGTGGGGACACCGGGCAATGCAGGAGCAGAGGGACTGCAGGAGAAACTGCTGGATTCTCTTCGGAAGCAGGGCCGGGAACGCTGCAGCACATCCCGTGGCCTTCCTGCCCAGTGTGCACAGGGATCTTTCCCAAAGCACCACTCACACTCACCAACAGACTAAAGACTCTGTGAAAGAACAGATTCACAGGACTCGGTCAGCGCAGGCAGCCTTCACTTTACAGATGAAGAATGTGAGGCTTGCAGAGGTTACATAAGTCGCATGAAAATCACAAATCATCAGTCAGAAGGAAGGCTGCTTGCACCTCAGTGCGAAATGCTTTTCACTACAACTTGTTTCCTCAGTGGAGGACAAACCTAAATTAACCACAGAATTTGAGCTGATTTCAGTGCAATCCCCGTGCACCAGCAGGAATGTCTGACACACCACTGCTTCACTGTGAGCAGCGACACCACCAGGGAACCCCACCCAGAGGGCAGGGAGGCTCCTGGGACCAGCACGGATTTCCTGTGGACTCGCCAGAGTGACTACTGAAGGTTTGTTGACAGAGAAGCCCAGGAAGCTCACCTACACAGACGTGAGTCACCAGCACACCAGAACCTGGAAGATGCTATGAACTGAAGGGCAGACTCAGCCTCAAACACAGAAACGTGCTGACTCTCCCCTGCCCAAGCAGCTTTCCCAGTCAGTCCCTCCCACCGCTGCCTGGAGTCACCGCCATCCAGCCTCGGACGGCCAAGCATCTCCTCCACCGGCCCCTGCCCTCCCCACCGCTGCCCGCCCCTGCCCTCCCCACGGCTGCAGGCCTCCTCCACGAAGAGCCTGCACGGGCTCCATGGGGACAAATCAGCTCCCTACTCACTCGATAGCCATGGCAACCTTAAGCTGGGCATCTGTATCACTGAGGGTTGGCCACGACCAACACATATCAGACGTCCTCAGAGGCCTAAACCGGACGCCACCTCTGTAACACACGAAAGGGCTCACCCTTTACAGAAGTGGACATCCCTGGGAGGCACTGATGAGAAGGTGAGACTGCCTCAATCTCAGTCCCCGCCACACCAATCTCAGCTCACGGCCCTGCTGCTTATCTGGAAAGAACAGCTCTGCTGGACACTGACCGGAAGTGTGCCTCCGACATGTCCCTCCCCCTCTCCAATGAGGCTTCAGCAACCACCCCAGGCATTCGGCGGCCTTTCTGGGCACTCCCGTCACAAGCTCACCTTTCAGCTCCTCTCAGCTTGTTGCACTGTTTTGTTGACAAGCTTGCTTTCCTTCCCTGCCCCCGTGCCCCCATCTGCCAGCTCTTCGGGAAGGCTGGCCCTCTCACCTGTATTCTGGGATCCAGCTCTTCCTCCTCCCCTGGAAACAACTTGGCTTCGCTGCTGTTACTCCCATCGCCGCGGGGCTCCTCCGCGACTGGGCTCCGAGGGACTTCATCCTCCACCAGCTCCGGCCGCAGCTCCCCCTGAGGGGTCTCCCGCCCGCCCGGAACCTGCCTGAGCTCAGCCATGCTGACAGGGAGCGGGCACAGCCCTATACACAGGAGAGGGCTGACATGCTGGGACCAGGGCCCCAGCTTGAGGCTTCCTGGGCTCCGGGTGGCAAGAGGGGTCTCTTCTCAGAGGCCGGCGAAGGGGGCGCAGGAAGGCCGCGCACTGGGTCGGAGGCGGAGATTCCAGCCGTCAGCGGGGCTCCCGCAGCCACAGCCCAGGCCGCACAGTTCTCCCCTCCGGGCCACGGGGCGCGGCTGCTCCGGGGCAGGGGGCAGAGGGGGCCTGGATCCTGGGCCGAGGCCTGCGAGGAGGCACAGCATTCGGGAGGGCGGAGGCAGGCGCCACCGGGCCGGGGTGGCAGCTGGGGGCAGACGGCTTGGCCCGAGCGGAGGCTGCGGCTAAGTCTCTGGGGACCTGCAAGGGAAACAAAGGCCAAGGACATGCTCCCACCAGAACGCCGGCCGCAAGGCCCCGCTCTCGGTCCTCCCACAGCCGCGACCTCCGCCCGGCCGGCCACCTCAACTCCTCAGGCCTCCAGGGCCTGGGGGCCGACCCCCCCGCGACTCAGCCGCTCCTGCCAGCCCCCCAGCCACCCCCGGGCTCGCCCCCGCGCCACCCCCAACTCCCAACCCCGCCCTACCTTCTCGTCCTCCTCCAGCCTGCGAACGCTCCGAGGCCGTCCCCAGATCTCCGGCACAGGCGGGCGCAGAGGTCCCCCACGCACAGCTCTGCCTCAGTTTACCTCACCGTGCGCGAAGCTCCAAACAACCTTCCCCCGCCCTCCCCACAACAAGCCGCGCCAACCTAATAGGACCGGGCCGGGAGGAAGCGGAAATACATGACGGACAGCAACGCCCTCCGCCACCCCCCAGTCCGCCCTCTCTCCCTCCCACGATCTCCGGCCGGCGGCCCGCTCTGGGTTCCCGGCCGCTCGCCCCGCCCAACCGGCCAGCAGTTTCCGTACAAGATGGCGTCCACAGCGCTCAGGTCGCCTCACGTAGCCTTCGGCCAGTACTCGGCCACAGGTGAATGAGATTGGAATATGAGAGAGCTTTACTGAGACAAACCAGGGCAGAAGATGGAAACAGAGAGGTCCTGGTAGGTAGAGAAGCGCTACAAATAGGATGAAGACTGACGGAGCACTTCGGAGCGAGCGCTGCCATCTTGCTTTACGGCCCTGCGGATCTGAGCGCTTGGAAGCCACTTCCGGCCTCGCCCAGGAAGCTGGAAGCGCGCCGGAAGTGGGCTGATGGGCTTCCGGCGCGGCTGGCTGGGTGGGTGCTCGCGTCCAGCAGTGTTTGTCCTCTCTACGGTGGAGTCGGCGGTGCCCTACGGGTCTAACCAACGGCTCCGAGGGCTAAACTCTCCTCCGGCGCCCGGGAAGCTGGCACCTGCGAGCGCCGGCCTGAAACCACTCGGGGACTCGGCGCTCCATGGCCGCCGCGAGGAGGAGCTTGCGGCCGGGCCTGTGCGGCCGGGAAGGGACCTGAGCGAAGCAGCCTGGTCATGGCTCGCAGGTGCCGCCCGGCCAGGCCGAGGGGTCCTGGTGTTGCGGCCAAGGCCAGACCGGACAAGTAATTTTATCTTGACAAGTCCCAAAACTGTTGGCCTGAGAGCCGGCCAGCGCCCGCCCTGGTTGTGGAAGGCTGCGTTACCGAGGGCCTTTCCCTCCTCCCTCCCCTCTTCATCTCCACCGAGAAAAAGTTGTTTTAATCAGCAGTGCCAGATGATGCTTGAGAAGTGATTGCAAACAGATTTTTTCCCCCACAAAATTAGAAATTTTATTTTTAAAATCCCAGGTACCCTGAGTGTCTCAGTGAACAGACCTGCTGCATAATAAGTGCTTCAGTCGTCATGTTCCTTTTTATTATTGAGGTGCTGTACAAAAACCATGTAAGGTACATATGGGGATCAGTTTATTTGTTCTTTAATGTTGTAAAACTGATGATTGCATTTTACCCACCTTCTGTGTACACAGGCCCGAATCCGCCCCAATACAAGGTTACGGGTTCAGTTCCTGGTCAGGGCACATACTAGAGTCAACCAGCCCTAACCGGTTTGGCTCAATGGATAGAGCATCAGCCTGCAGACTTAAGGGTCCTGGGTTCAATTCCAGTCAAGGGCATGTATTTTGGTTGTGGACACACCCCCAGTAGAGGGTGTGCAAGAGGCAGCTCATCAGTATTTATAATTCTCCCTTTCCCTTCTCTATAAAAAAAAAAAAATCACTTTTTAAAAAGTCAACCAAAGAAGTGAAAGCCAGTCCACAAATAAGTGAAACAACAAAATTGATGTTCCTTCCTCTCTAAAATCAATAAAATTTTTTAAAAATATCTCCTTAACTGTTCAATAGAACTTTCAGCAATGTTGGGAATCTCAGTATTTGCACTATTTTGAACTTAAAATGTAGCTAGTAATCTCTTCTCAGCCTCTTGCCTAAGATCAAGTTTAGTATCTGTTCTTAACAGTTTAATATCTGATATATTCTCTATCCAAGGACAGTTACTAAATGGATTTTTGGAGTTAGGAGATGGAATAGGAGCTTGCTCTATCCATTCCACACATTGGCCTGGTATTGCAGTATCTCTAGGAACGGTGCATCAAAATGTGTGTGTGTGTGTGTGTGTGTGTGTGTGTGTGTGTATATATATATATATATATATATATATATATATATATATATATATATATATAAAAGTATAAATGATGGTTAGGACTGGTAGACCAATGACTGATCAACTGGTCGCTATGATACACACTGACCATCGGGGCAGACTGTCAATGCAGGAGCTGCCCCCTGGTGGTTAATGCGCTCCCACAGCCAACCTCCCATGGCCGGCCAATCTCCAGCTGTTCCTCCCCTAGGCCTGCTGGCCCCAATCAGCCCTGATCGCCAGGCGGAGAAACTCCACGTGTGCACGAATTCGTGAACCAGGCCTCTAGTAATAATAATAAATGAGATAAGATGTAGCTCGTGAAACTGTAGAACTAAAGTTTTAATTGTGGTTTGAATATCCACATGGAGCTAGTGACAAAGGGACAGCACAAGTCTATATGATATCTCCACCACATTTACTCTTCCAGGTACAAATAACCAACCGACCCCTGTTGACTAAGCTAATGAGTGAAATATAAAAATATGAAAGCCATATACAGATGTTAGTAATGCCATTAATTCTAGGTGGTATCACAGTCAACTATTTCTCAGTGAAAATATTCTCATAAGTTTTTATTTTTTAATTCATCCAAATTTCCTTCGTTTTGGTTTTTATTTTTTTTTTCTACTATTAGAAACTTTTTTCCTTTTATTGAATTTATTGAGGTGATACTGGTAAACAAAAATACAGTTTCGGGTGCACCATTCTACAACACATCATCTGTACTATGATAGTACACTATTGTGTGTTCACCCCACCTCAGGTTTGTCCGTCACAATTTATCCCCCCTGTATTCTCCTCCTCCGCCTCCCTCTCAGCAATCACCATAGTGATGTTTGTGTCCATGAGTGTTTTCTCTTTTTTATTCAGTCCCTTCATTACAGGCACCCCAAAAACACCAAAAAAGTTGTCACAGGACATCCCCTGAGTTAAGGGAGAAGGCTGTTCCTCAGTTCTTTCAGTCTCATAGGGAGGAATTCAAACAAGGGATTTGGAATGATTGCTTTATAGTAAAGCCAAGTTATTAAAAAGCAAAGCAAGTAAATTAAAGAAGCAAGGCAAGCCTGGCCAGTGTGGCTCTTCAGGTGAATGTCATCCCCTGCACCGTCAGTTCGCTGGTTCGATTCCTCGTCAGAGCACACCCCCAGGTTATGGTTCTGATCCCTGGTTGGGATGCTTTGGGCAGCAGGTGATTGATGTTCTGCTCTCACACAGATGTTTTTCTCACCCTCTTTTTTCCTCTCTCAAATCAATAAATATATATAATTTCATTTAATTTTTTGTTAATCATCACCTGAAGTTATTTTTCCCATTTATTTTTTAGAGAGAGTGGAAGAGAGGTGGAGAGACAGAGAGAAAGAAACATCAATGTGAGACACATAGATTGGTTGCCTCCCATATGCACCCCAAACTGGGCTGGAATTGAGCTTGCAACTGAGGTACATTCCCTTGATGGGAATCGAACCTGGGACCCTTCTGAGCCAAACTGGCCAGGGAAATAAAATTAAAAAAAATTATTTTCAAACGGAGCAAGGCAAACAAGTCTATTTAAACTATAACTGGTGTAGAGTGCACATGGCTTCTCGGCTAGCCTGAAAGGCATGGTCTGTCTGGTGGGGATTCAGTATTTTATACTTTCTGTCTATATGTTTTAAAATTCCTCTGCTGGATATCTTGAGACAGATTAACTCTTAAGGTCTCTCCTTTTATTTTGTTATGGCTTTCCTAGAATTTATGAGAAGTACCAGGTGATTTTATCTTTTTTTTCTAAGATATTAGTTTTTTAAAAATATGTTTTTATTGATTTCAGAGAGGAAGAGAGAGATAGAAACATCAATGAGGAGAGAATCATTAATTGGCTGCCTCCTGCATGCCCTCCACTGGGGATCGAGCCCACAACCTGGGAATTGAACTGTGACCTTCTAGTTCATAGATAAATGCTCAACCACTGAGCCACACCAGCCAGGCCCAGTAATTTTATCTTGACAAGTCCCAAAACTGTTGGCCTCCCTGTTTAAACAATGAGATGAAAAACTGCACCTTTTTCATTCTTCCTTCCCAACTGCTGCCTTAGCAGTTCAGGGTGATTTATGCTATGCATTCTCTGGTTAGCTATAAAGGGCGTTAAGATTCCTCCTCTCCGCTGAAACCAGTTTGGCTCAGTGGATAGAGTGTCCCTGGATTGATTCCACTCAAGGGCATGGTTGCGGGCACATCCCCAGTAGGGGGTGTGCAAGAAGCAGCTGATTGGTCATTCTCTCTCATCGATGTTTTTAATTCTCTATCCCTCTCCCTTCCTCTCTGTAAAAAATCAATAAAATATATAAATATATATATATATATATATTTTTTTAAATTCCTCCTCCCCTTCTCCTGCCCTTCCCTCTGCTTTCCTGCACTCTTTAATTGGTAAGGAGAGGTTTTAAGCCTTTGTTCTCAAGATAAGGTCCTGCTGCAAACTAGCTGTAAACTGTTTGGCTTTGTTTAATTTTCTACTTTCAGTTTCCCTATTCCACTTGCTCAGGAACTTTCCTAGCTTTTCATTACTGTAACACCCCCACCCCACCCTAGCTGCCAGCTCTCTGTCTATGAGTCTGTCTCTATTTTGCTTGTTAGCTCATTTTGTTCATTAGATTCCATGTGAGTGGCATCATGTGGTACTTGTCTTTCTCTGACTGGCTTTTTCACTTAGTATAAAACTCTCCAGTATAATGTTGTCACAAAGGGTAAGATTTTCTTTTTTATGGCTGAATAGTGTTCCCTCGTGTGAATGTACCACAGCTTTTTTATCCTCTCATCTGCTGATGGACACTTGGGCTGCTTCCAGATCTTGGCTATTGTAAATAATGCTGCAATGAACATAGGGATGCAAATATTCTTTCAAATTAACATAAACTATATTTTTATATGCTTGCATTTTTTTCTATCATCATTCAAATATTTAATAAATATCACCATCAATTGCTAATTAAACATATTAGTTGATTAATGTATGATGACAGGAAGCAGATCAATGTTTGCCTAGGGGAAAGGTGGGAGGGATTGCAAAATGGCACATAGAAACTTAAGGGTAGTGGATGTGTTCTCCATCTTGATTAAAGTGAGAATTTGATTTGTGTATACAGATGTCAGAACTTTTGAAATTGTACATTTCAGTATGTGAGATTCTGTATGTCCATTATACCTCAATAAAGCTGTTTTTAAAATGTTTGAAAATTTGCTCCCAGTAATACATACTATTAAATCTGCTAATAAATATTAATAAAAGGAACAGCCTGTATTACTAAAATCCCTGAATTATTTCTACCCTTGTAAAATCTGGAAGTACATTATTTTTCCAAATTGCTCATCTCATTTAGTAATAAAAACAGCAAACCACTTGCCCTTGCTGGTTTGGCTCAGTGAATAGAGTGCCAGCCTGCAGACCAAAGGGTCCTGGGTTTGATTCTGGTCAGGGCGGGTGCAGGATGCAACCAATTACATTGATGTTTCTCTCTGTCTTTCCCTTTCACCCAAAATCAAAAGAAAAATATCCTCAGGTAAGGATTAACAAAAAACAGCAAACACTCAAGGCAGTGTTTATCTTTGCAGGAACAGTTCTGAATGGTTTATTTTTATCCATTTAATCCTCCAACAACCAATGGAGGTAATATTGTACCTCCAGTTTACAATTGAGGAAATAGAGGAACATACTCTTGGTAAAGGGTGACACCAGTCTTTGAACTCAATACACACCTTTAGCCACAATAACACACTGCATCAATTAAGCTTTATTAAAAAAGTATTTAAGATTATTTTTCCTCCAGCAGAATTTTGTGCTTCTTAGTGATGAAAGAGGGGAATCCTTGAATGACTGGGGAGATACAGAAGGGACCCCCAAATCCATATGGGGTGCTGGGGACCCCAAAACCTAGTGGAAGGCACATCAGGCACAAATTCCTTAGTGGTTCTAAGTGGAATCCTGGCTACTGTTGTGGGGTCGAACCCTGGGTTCAAAATAAGACCACTGGAGGCTGATGATTGATTAAAAAAGCAGGCAAGGGTTTATTGAAAAACTGGCCAGGATGGCCGCAAGAGCACCACACGCAGGTGGAATCCACATAACTGCACCGTTCCAGGTGTAGGCAGTCCTTTTAAAGGTCTAAACCACAAGAATTTTTCTTTGTTCTAAATTCTAAATTCTAAAGGCTGGGAACAGCTCACAGGGTTGTTTCCAGTCACATCCTGCTGGACATCGGAATGTGGCCCTATCTTGCGATAGCAGATAATACAGAAGTAGAGCACAGCAGTTAATCTCTAAAGGTTATCTACAGTTTCTACCCCTAAAGTTACTGAGTCAGTGGGAATCAATCTCCTATAGTTCTGGTCCCAGGCACAGGAAAATTGCCTTAGCCTCCAGGTCTCCACCTGGAAGCTGAGATAACTACCCTATGTTTAAGCAGGTGCAGAAGCCAGAATGGCAGGGTTAAAATTCAAACAGCAGTTTTTACCCAAGTATGGTTGCTACCGTATTTCACTACAAACCCCAGCCATTGGAGATGGAGGAGCTCCCAAATTTAGAAGTATCCCCAAAGTCAAGAGAAAGCCAAATTATGGATGAGGTTGTGGTCTCAGTTTTTTGGGGTCCCCCAATTCCAGAGAAATAAGAAAAGCACATGGGGATCTCCTCATCTCCCAAAGCAGAAATGAAGTTTCCTGAGGGGCAGAGATGGAACATTGATTGATCTGTGGGAGGGCTCCTTGGTGTAGAAGGCAGAGATTGGTGGCTGGGGGTGGGGCCTAAGGCACAAGGTGGGTTGTGCTAAGTAGGCAGGCGGACAGCTCAGTCTGGGTGCCATGCAGGAGGTTTGGAGGCACTGTCTTTCACCCTTTGATGAGCCAGTAGACCACACAGCAATCCTAATTGAGACCCTGCACCCTGAGAGCCTTGTCTAGAACATTGTAAACATCCATGCCATCCTGGACAGTCACCTTGTGCATTGCTTGTTGGGCAGGTACACTTTGACAGTGCCCACTGACCAGGACGGCTCAGCCCCATCAGCAGGGGGGGCTCCATGGTGGCTCCATGGAGACTAGGATTTTGTCCAGATGGACTGAGGCAGGGCCTGGCAGGTGCCATGGGGCTTCTGTCAGGCTGCAGTGGCTGCCGCCACCTCCATCTTGAACCTGTCTGCTTGTTTCCAGTATTTAGGATTATGTAAAATATTTTTTAACAATGCAGTATATGTTAAGTTTAAATGTATCTACTTACATTTTAAATGCTCCAATCTGTGAAGATAACCAAAATAAAAATATTTTCTAAAGATGCTACAAATTTGCATGAGATACTAGTATGATTTATACTACTGCTCTTAGTCTTTGGTTTCAATCATAAAAACTGATTTTTATCCTTACCTTGTATTTTTGAAACTGATTTCCCCCTGAAGGTTCTGTTTCATAATTTTAAGCTCATTGTGAACCACTGATTCCTAGATGTGATTTGGAACATAATTTTTATCTAATGTAGCTTTCTTCTTTTTAAATCCTCACCTATGTTTTTATTGATTTTTATTTTTAAAAAATATATTTTATTGAGTTTTTTACTGAGTTTTTTACAGAGAGGAAGAGAGAGGGATAGAAAGCTGGAAACATCGATGAGAGAGAAACATCGATCAGCTGCCTCCTGCATACCTCCTACCATGGATGTACACGCAACCAAGGTACATGCCCTTGACCAGAATTGAACCTGGTATCTTTCAGTCCGCAGGCTGATGCTCTATCCACTGAGCCAAACCGGTTTCGGCTGTTTTTATTGATATTTAGAAAGAGAGAGGGAGATAGAAACATGGACAAGAGAGAGGAAAAAACAATCAGTTGCCTCCAGTACCTGCCCCTACCGGGACTGAACTCAAAACCTGTGTGTGTGCCCTGATTGGGAATCAAACCTTTTAGTAGGAAGGGATGACCTCCAATCAAATAAGCCACCTGGCCAGTGCTAAGGTAGCTTCTTTATTTAAGTTATTAAGGACTAAAACTTCATCATTTAGGACTAGGAAGATGATTTTTTTGTGTTGTCATATATATATATTAAACAACATATAGTTGATAGTATTATAGATGTCTCCCACTTCACCTCATTCAGCCCCCCCCCCCCACCCACATCCCCCAGATCGCAGATCTTCACCACCCTATTGCCCTTGTCTATGGGCTATGCATATAAGTATGTAAGTTCTTTGGTTTATCTCTTCTCGTAAGAAGCTTCTGTTTTAGCCCTAACCAGTTTGGCTCAGTGGATAGAGCATCGGCCTGTGGACTGAAAGGTTCCAGGTCTGATTCTGGTCAAGGTCATGTACCTTGGTTGCGGGCCCACCCCCAGTGCAGGAGGCAGCTGATCGATGCTTCTCTCTCTGTGGTCATGGGCAGCGTGGGAAGCGGCCGCTTATGGTGCGGGCACTGCAGTGGACCGCTAACACATGAGAACACCAGGCAACCGCACAGACGTGAGGATAGGAATCACCGGCTGTGAGCTGCCTTCCTGCCGGGCGTTTGGGTGGTGGGGGCACCGGGAGGCTGCGCGTGCCCCCGGAGGACCGGGCGGCGCACCCACTCCGCCGCGGCCGCGGAAGGTCGCTTGGTCTGCGCCGTCCCCAGCAGGAGCAGCGATTGGCTTCGCGGAGGAAGGCGGGCCTCTGGCCGGAGCAGCGATTGGCTGCCGGGAGGAAGGCGGCCTTACTGAGCCGTCCAGCAGCCTCGGGGAGCCTCCTGGTCTCCGGCAGGCGGCGGCCCGGCCGCTGAGGCCACGGCGGGGAGCGGAGTTGAAGCGGGACCCCCAACTCAGAGGCACCTCCCTGCTCCCCAATTGGGCGGCTGCGCTCGGGAGCCCCATCCCTCAGTCCGCGAGGGATTCCGGGGACCGGCTGACCGGTGCCGCGCTGTCCGGATGGGAAGAGCCGGCTGGCTACCCTGAGGGCCGCTGGCAGAGGGCGAGGTCAGCGCCCGCACCATATAACGGCCGCTCCCCACGCAGCGCCAGTGACGCCCCAGAGGTCAGCGGACACGGATTCCCAGCAGCCAAAGAACCAGGCAGAGTGAAAGCTGACAACCCGGGATCAGGCCAGGAAGGAATGCATACATTCGTGGAATCCTGACCTCAGCACTGCCCCAGCTCCTCTGTGGGCTCGCGTCTGCATTCATAGCGCATGTGCCCCCGAGGGAGGGGGGGGGGGGGAGGCGCGCCCCGGGACCCCCGGCTGGCGCTGCGCCGAGAAGCACCTGCGTGACTACGTGCCGAGGGCGGCTAGTGCTCCAGCCGCAGCCGCTCGCGTCAGCGCCAGCTGGCCCATAACCATGCTGGTGCCACTTCCACCCCCACAGCAGCCGCCCTCATCCATGCTGGGCAGGCACGACAGCAAAAGCAGCGACTTCTTGTGCCCCAGCTAAGAGGCACCCCTGGAGGCTGCTATGCAGACGCCAATATAGTCGCAGGGACTTCGGGCCAACTCACCAGGTGGGGCCTTTACTACCTGGCCCCCAGCCGAGCCCCACACCTACTCCCTTGCCAGTCCTCCTGTTCCTCTGTGGGAGGGGGGCGGCGGTTAGGACAGGCCCCGGATGCTGGGAGAGCCTGGGGACTGGGGTGCCTCACAGCCGCTGTGCTCTCCGGTGTTTTCTGTCCTCCCACCTGAGCTGTTTTCTCTGTCCCATCTGCTTCCCCAGCCTGAGTGTCCTCTGCCTCGCCTGCCAGGGTACTTTCGATGTCCTGCCTCTTCAGGTAATGCTCACAGATGTGGCCACTGTCACATCCCACCTGCCCCTCCTGCCTCATGGTTCTCCTTAGCTACTAGCCTCCTTGGCCTTCTGACAGATGGGAAGTTTGCAGGCAGAAATGGCAGCGAAGCGAGCTTTCTTGAAAGACATCTGTACATCAGAAGCGCAGCTGCTGCCTGAGTGATGGCCTCGGCCTGGCTGCCCTGTCCCAGATCCGGTGCCTCAGGGCAGCATTCTCCAGCCAGGTGGGCAGCATTAGCCCTGGGGCCTAGGCTAAGGCCACATGGTTCCCAAAGTCTGGCACAGCCAAGTGGCACTCGTGAATCAAGCTCGGACTCCAGAGGCAACAGGGCAGGGTGGACATTCCCTGGCCAGCCGCTCTCTGCTATGACTGGTGAAGTAAGAGGTATGTGTGTGTCTGGGTTCCGAATGCCAAGAGCCTCCTTATCATCCCGAGGCCACTGCCTCTGCAGACCTGAGAAGTGACCTGAGAGTCAGGCCCATTCCAAGTCCCAAGGCAGCTCAGCAATGCTGCATGCACAGCCCTCTTGATCTTGTGCTAGACGGCAAGATTCTTCGGGCCTGGTTAACGGACAGAACATGGGCCAGGGTCACGTACTGTATGCCTGCTGGTCCAGACCTCCAGAATGACCAGACTCTCCCTGCGGTCACACCTGCTCTGCTCCAGTGAGAGGGGGTGTGACAGTCCACAGGAAAGGGCTGCAAAGTGCCCAAGCAAACGGGGAAATCTGGGTCCTTAATGGGGGCTGCAGAGAGGCACGAGGCTGGTGCCTGGGCTGCAGCGGCAGAATGCCTACAAAGGAATCAGGATTCCTGCCCCTCCGGTGCAAAATCACTCACTCTGCCCACACGCCCACGTAAAATACTGAATTTATTCTGCCCTGTAGGAAGAACACTACTTCCTTGGAGGCCAGGCTTGCCTGTGCCCTGCCTCTCCCTCAGCCTAGTTCCCAGGGACCAGGCGCTGGCCTTTCTCCTCCAGTCCCATGGCCGCTGCTTAGGAAGCAGGGTCAGAACCTGAGGAACCCGAGGGCCGGCCGCAGTCACTGGCCCCCAGGGGCGCAGTGGGGGACCCCGGGGCGGGGCTCCGCTGGCTGAGCTGCTCTGAGGGGGCCGGGAGCGGCGCTGGGTGGCTCTTGCTGCAGTGAGCGGCCACGCTATCCGGCTTCTCAAAGCACTTGCCGCAGAGCTGGCAGGGGAAGCGCAGGGTGGCCGCGGTCTCCGCGTGCTTGCGCCGGTGCCAGTTCAGGGAGGCCTTCTGGCGGCAGGTGAACCCGCAGATCTCACACCTGTGCAGGGCCAGCAGAGGGGAGTCAGGGCCTCGGCCCAGCGGCCTGAGTGTCCGGCCGGCCCCGCCCCCAACACCCACACTCACTGCAGCGGCTTCTCTCCAGTGTGGATGCGTCGGTGGATGACCAGGTTGCTGCTGGTGCGGAAAGACCGGGCGCAGAATTCACAGATGTAGTCCCGGGTGTCTGCGGGGGCATGGGGACACCCCAGCATCCATCTCCAGGCTGTGGCCCTCCTCAGCCCCTCCACCAGCCCCACAGGAGTACTGTCCCCACTCAGCCTACACAGCCTGGTCCCCAACAACGGCCTGTGGCTGTCAGCAATCCCCTCTCTGGTTTTTTTCTGGAACCTGCCCTTCCTGCCAGCTCCAAGCTTCTCAAGGGCCCTTTGGACCTGCTGCAGCACCGCGTATACCCTGCCATCAGACCACACGCTGGCAGCCTTCGGCTCCGTTACTCCCCTGGGCGCCATGCAATACTGGTTCCAGGCCTCTCTCCAGTATCCTAGCGTCAGTTCGCTTCCCACTTGGCCAGCACTCACGTCTGTTCCGTGACGTGACCTTCACTGACCTAGCAGCCCACCTTCTCAACCACCACTCCCAAGACATACCCCATCACTACAGTTCCAACCATCGAGTTCCAGCCACGGCCTGCCTGCAACACCTGCCTTGTCACTGTGATAATCCAGTGACTCCAGGCTGCCAGTCCAGGGCCCAACGCCGCCCCCAGTCCCGCCTTGCCCAGCGCGGTTTCTAGGACAACGTGTAGCCTTCCGACACTCACACCAATTCACCTGTCCCTCTCCCTCAGCTGTGGCTGCTGGGTTAAAACCAGTGCAGCATAAACACAACCCTTGGCCTGCCCTCGTATACTGAGGGGGCAGAAACCCTCCCTCAGCCTCGTTCCTCCACCACAGCTCTCCAAGGCCACCCACGCCTCCGCACTGCCTGGTCAGCTCGCTCGGCCCTTTGGAGACCAGAGGCATGTTCACACCGCCTCCTCTCAGCAGCTCCATGCAGCACTGAGCTTGAAGCCATCAATAAGAGTCAAGCCCAGACAGGATGCTCACATCCTGCCCCCAGATCACCAGCCAGAATGCTCTGTGCCCACATACTACCGCCTGCTCCTCTGCGGCCACCTTCCAACTGACCAGAGGTTGTCCCCCCGCCGCCTAATCAGTAAGTCTTTCCTCTCTGAGGAATGGGTCCCGTCGTGAGTCCCAAGCTCTTAGCTAAGACCCCAATTCTCTGCTTGTTTTCTCAGCAATTCCCCGAGTTGTTCATATTCACCGTCTCCACTTCCTTAGCTTCTTCCTGCCTGAAACTCCCTCCGTTCGGGCTGTCATTCCCCTTGTCATCGCCATCTAGTCCAGGACGGCTTCCCACTATGGCTGTGACCTGCCCTCGCCCTCCTCCTCAGCCGTGTGCACCGCACAGCGCCGCTCCCCAGGCTTTGCTTGGCCCTTCAATGCCAGTTGCCTCGCCTGCCTCGCTGGCTCCTCTGCAGCTGCCTTATCCTACCTGCCCGCTCGAGCCTCTTCACCGGCTCAGTCCTTCCGTGTGGGGTCATGCCACCCCCAGCTCCAAAACCACCCACGTGCTTATGACAAACCCACCCCCCAAACTCCGGATTCACATGCTAATAGGTACCCCAACCTTCTGGGGTACCTATCAGTATGCCCAAATAAAATGTCCCTTTCCTGCAGCCTGTGTCTGTTTCAGGAAGCCAATTACCTGCTGCCCCACTGCTCAGGCTGGAATCCTCCGAGTCACCGACTCCTCTCGCCCACCCATCCTGTGCTAATGTGTCCGTCCCACGGCAGCCCCCCGGATCCACCCCATCAGCGTCCAGACCACATCCCTGCGCCCTGCACACCCTGCCTCCACTCCACATGGCAGCCACAGCTATTTGTTTTTTTAATTCCTCACCCAAGGATATTTTTTCCATTGATTTTTAGGCAGAGTGGAAGGAAAAGGGAGAGGCAGAGAGAAACACTGAGGTGACAGAGGCACATCGCTGAGTTGCCTCCCGCATGCCCCCGACCAGGGCCTGGTGCCTGCAACCAAGATGTGTGCCCTTAACTGGAATCGAACCCGGGACCCTTCAGTCCGCAGGCCGAGGCTCTATCCACTGAGCCAAACTGACTAGGGCCACAGCTCTCCTTTTCAAGTCAGCTGTGTCCCTTCCCTGCTCCAGACCCTGAGGTGCAATCCATCTCATCTGCCCAGGAGCCAAGCCACCCTCATGGTAGTCTGGGGGCCCCACCACCTGTCTGTCTGCTCATCCTTCCTCGGCTGCTCGCAGAGATGGACGCGTCTCCATTTCTCCTTTCTCCGAGGCCTTTGCTCAAAGCACTTTCCCTTTCTACACGAGCAACTCCCCCACGCACGCCTCACTCCCAGGCCTTCACTTGGGCCGTGTTCCGGGTCACGGGAGCGGACAGCGTAGTGAGGCCTGCCTGCTTTCTCACTGAGGCTTCCCAGCACCCACAACAGCTACGTGCTCAACACACAGGAGCTCTGCATGACGAGTGTGCGAGTCACCGAGCGTGACAGGGACTGCGGACGCCGGGGGGCCCACAGGGGGGCGAGGGACTCCCAGGCGGGAAGGTGAAGAACCCCAAGGGGAGGTGGACGGCCCCCAGGAGGACATGACAGACCCTCAGTGGAGGGAAGGGGGCCACAGAGGGAGATGAGGGGTCCCCAGGGGGTGCTGAAAGGACCCACAGGGGAAAGAGGAGGCGCTCCCCTCACTGACCACTGTGCAGCTTCACGTGCTCCTTCAGGTGCTTCTTGAAGTTGAAGGACTTCCCGCAGGCGGGCTCCGGGCAGGAGAAAGACTTCTGGTGGATGTGCTGGTACTTCTTGTGGTGCTAAGGAAGGGAATGGGCCCCTCAGGGAGACCAGAGCCGGCCCACGGCTCACATCCCCTGCTGTGAGGGCCCCTCCCATCCCATCCCATCCCCACCACAGAGTGCCCTCATCTTGTTGTCGCCTGGACTTCTATGACCTCACCTCCTTGCCACAACTTCCCCCTGTAATGCCCAGCTCCCCAACTGTGCTGTGCTGTCTGCGGGGGGCGGACAGATCGCAGGGGCACGACTGCCCTCTTCACTGTCAATATTCAAGCACAGCATCACCCGACGGCCTACTTCTCAGCAGAAGATCGCCACGGACATATGCTATCCGGTTTTCTCTGACATGCTTTGGACACACATACTCTCAACTCGGAACATTCTTAAGGGTAGTGTGGTCTGCGACCTTGACTTCCAGGTACTTCTGGAATACACTTCTCTTTTCATGGGACCCAGGTCCACACCCGCTGCATTAAATCCCAGGGGCTTCCCCCTCCAAGATCCCACGTTCTTTCCTTTTTTCTGATTGCATTTTATTTATTTTTTCCATCACTATTTGTCCCCTCTATGCCCTCTTACGCCTCCATCCACCCTCCTCCATACCCTCAGTCACCCACTGCTGTCCAGTAATGAGCTCTGAGTAAGCTGCCGCTGGGGCTGTTTCCGTCTCCTCGAACAGGCTGTGTGTCTGCCAGCCCTGCTCAATGTCCACAGCCCAGAGCTTCGCTTCCCCTGGAGGACTCTCCCTCTCCTTGCTCCTGGGACACCCCCCTCACAGCCCTGTGTGAGCTCTCCTCAGACCCCAGACCCTGCCGGAGGGCTCAGGCTGAGTGTAGGGGTGGGCCCTGCCCTCTCTGTGCCTCAAACTTCTGACTATGGGGCCATTACACACTCGCCGAGGAGCTGGGACAGCGTTTCACCGTGTGTACCCTGGCTTCCTGGTTTGCAAAGCGGGAGCAGTACCAGCATCTACTCCCTAAGGACGATTCGAAGGTCAAAAGACCAAGTGCTGTAACAGTCACTCTCCCCCAGAGGACCTGAGGATGACCGTCACTCCTGTGGTCGCTGGAGGCCGTGCAACCGGCAGCAGTGGGCAGTGGCCATGGCCACGGCTGGGCTTTCTGCCTTCCCTGTCAGGCACCTGGCTTAGTGATTAGCAACTGCGGGTGAGCTCTGCAAGTCCACCCCAGCCCTTCTTTCCGTGACTTCCGGTCCCCGCTCCCCAGGTTCCTTCTCCCCGAGGCCCAGGAACCCAGCCTGTGCCCTTCACAGCCTCACGTTCAGATACTGCCGGCTGGAGAAGATCCTCCCGCAGCCGGGGTAGTCACAGGGCAACAGCTCCTTTCTGGCAGCTTTCCTGGGGGGCAAAGGGAGGAGCTGAGGACTCCCGCGGGCTCTCCTCTCAGCCCCCCTCCTCTCAGACCCCCCCTCCTCTCAGACCCCTCCCTCCTCTCAGCACCCCTCCTCTCAGTCCCCCCTCCTCTCAGCCCCCCTCTTCTCAGACCCCCTCTCCTCTCAGCCCCCCCCTCCTCTCAGACCCCCCTCCTCTCAGTCCCCCCTCCTCTCAGCCCCCCTCTTCTCAGACCCCCTCTCCTCTCAGCCCCCCCCTCCTCTCAGACCCCCCCTCTTCTCAGACCCCCTCTCCTCTCAGTCCCCCCTCCTCTCAGCTCCCTCCCTCCTCTCAGCCCCCCTCCTCTCAACCCCCCCTCCTCTCAGCCCCCCTCCTCTCAGTCCCCTCCCTCCTCTCAGCCTCCCCACCTCTCAGCCCCCTCCCTCCTCTCAGACCCCCTCTCCTCTCAGTCCCCTCCCTCCTCTCAGCCCCCCCTCCTCTCAGTCCCCCTCTCCTCTCAGCCCCCCCCTCCTCTCAGTCCCCCTCTTCTCAGAACCCCTCTCCTCTCAGCCCCCCCTCCTCTCAGCCCCCCCTCTTCTCAGACCCCCTCTCCTCTCAGTCCCCTCCCTCCTCTCAGCCCTCTCCCTCCTCTCAGACCCCCTCCTCTCAGTCCCCTCCCTCCTCTCAGCCCCCCTCCCTCCTCTCAGCTCCCTCCCTCCTCTCAGCCCCCTTCCTCCTATCAGCCCTCCCTCCTCTCAACCCCCTCCCTCCCCTCAGCCCTCTCCCTCCTCTCAGCCCCCCCTCCTCTCAGGCCCCTCCCTCCTCTCAGCCCCCCTTCTCTCAGCCCCCCTCCCTCTCAGCCCGCTCCCCGAGCCTTACCTAATTCTCTTGGGGCCAATCTGTGCACTGTCCTCATCCCAGGCTCCCGCCGGAGCAGACTGGACCTGACTCCCAGGGCTACGAGCAGCAAAGAGGGAGGAGAGGCCTCAGGAAGGGCCACGTCCCAGGACCCCCCTGCCTCTGCCTCAGCCAAGAGGTTACCTGGCCGGGGGCTCGGTGTGCGGGGCCACGTGAGGGGTCTGATCGAGCTCCGGTTCCCCCTCATCTCCCACAGACAGAGGGGCTCCAGACCCCAGTGAGGATGCTGATGAGGGCGGCACAGCAGGCGAAGTGGGGGCAGCTTCAGGGGCTAGAGGTGTCTCTCCCTCCGTAAGTGCCTGGGTGACAGGGGACGGGTGTGGTCCGGGGGCATCTGGCTCACAACTGAAAGGAGGAGGAGGAGGACGTTAACTCCCTGGGCCCTCAGCCAGCCACAGCCCCACCCCAGCCCCTAAAGTGAGCCGATCCCAAACTCAGAACAACTCCACCCAGGCTTCTCCTCACATCTGCATTTGGCCTTCATTCTCCTGTGAAGCCTAACTGAACCCCTTTCCACCCAACCCCAAGCCTCCATTCTCTCTGCCTTTCCCACCAAGTCAGCTGCCCCGCCTCCTGCTCTGCTCAGAGTCCCTCAGCCCCAACTTGCTTGTCTGAGGAGGAGCTGTAGGTCCATGGGCTGGCATCACTGAGCACCTCCTCTTCGCTCTCATCTTCATCCTCCCCCTTGCCTTCTCCTGGAGGCGGGAAGGACTCGGGTGGGGGTCCCATTTCCCTGCAGGGACAATGAAGGCAAGCCTGAGATTCTGACCATCACCCCTACTGCCCACCCATCCAGCTTGTCCCTCCTTCACCCAGCCTCACCTGGGCAGCCTCGCCTCCTGAGTCCTCTCCTCATGTTCAGAATCCAAACCTGTTGGCACAGGTGGGGTTAAGGGGTGAGCAACTCTGGCTGGAGGGATGAGGGCAGGTGGACTCTAAGGTCTGAATTCACGGGAGGACTCTTAGGAAGGGGCAGAGGCTACTATAGTGGGAAAAGGTATTTTATTTTAAAGATGACACATTCACATGGTTAAGAAAAGCACACACAAGTATAAAAAGGTACACGATGAAAAGTCTCCTTTCCAGTACTGCCCCCTGGTGGCCTAACTCTCCCCACAGGCAATCTGGTTTCCACTGGCCTTCCCAGAGAGATCTCTTTCTTTTAAAAGTGCTTTCTCCCCTTATTTCCCCACCAAAACACATGCTGAATATCCTATGATGTACTTTCCTTTTTACGCCTAAAATTTATGAAGGACATATTTCCTGACACATGGTTTTCCCATTGAGAACAGATCGTTTTTAGAGCCGAAGGTCATGAGCTCCAGAGACGGACACCCCTTCCCCTTCCTACTCTCCACAGCTCTCCTTTCCCGCCTACCTGCGGGCTCCTGCCCACCCCTGGCCTCTGCGCGCCAGCTCCTCTGGGCAGCACTCGGAGGGAGGGCTGGCGTGGGCTCCGCTGGAGGCCTGGGGCCTGCGGAGGGGCCCCAGGAGAAGGTGTGGCCCGCTGAGCACTCCCACACAAGCCCACCATCGCGGCCCTCGGGCCCCCGCAGCCCGGGCGCCAGGCTGCACGCCTGGCTGTGGGCGTGAGAGAGGAGCACCAGGCACTGCAGGCCCTGGGGGGGCAAAGGCTCAGGACCTAAAGGGGTGAAGGGGACAGTCAGAGCAAGCTGGGCCGCCCCCTGTCTCACCCTTCTGAGAGCCCTGCCCGGGAACACCCCTGGGCAGCCCTGGTCCCTGGTCCCGTCACCGTTCTTTGAGCCCAGGCAGCACGGTCCTGAGAAGCGGCTCCCTTCCCCGCGTCTGCTCTCCCCTAACTGCCCTGGCTCCCCGCCGCCTAGCTCTTCCCACACTCCCGCGGGGCTCCCTCCGACCCAGGCCCTCAGGGAGAGGATCCTGGGTCCCCCTATGGCACCTGAGCCCCTGCCCCCAGCCGCTGCCTACCCACCTGCACAGAGCACACAGCCCGGAGAGGTGTACCTGCCAGGGGGACAAGAGGCAGGTCAGGTCGGGCCCCAGCAGACAAGTGTCGGCATCACACACTTAGGAGGTAGCTCTAAGGTTCCCCTAGGCGATGGGGGCGAAGGAGGCGGGACAGGACGCTGGGAGGCCACCCATCCCTCAGGCCATACCACACCGCTGAGTGAGCGATGGGCCAGCACTGGGGTGAGGATGGGGGACTCTGCGTGCCCCCTCATCCCCCCTCCATCCCCGTGCAGCCCTAACCGGTCCAGCAGGAACTTGGCGAGCTGCGAGTGCAGGGAGAAGCCCAGCTGCTCCTTGAGGAGGCACCACTGCTCCATGTGGCCGCCCAGGCGGATGCGACACTTGCTGCGGCGCGCGTCCAGCTGCCGCCGCTTCTCCCGCCGCCTGCGGGAGGCGTCGGCCTCCGCCGGGGAGGCGGCCATGGGCCCGGGCCCTGCAAGGCGGAGGGCGCGCGTGGGCCGGCCGCCCCCGCCCCGCGCCCGCCGGCCTCCGCGGCCTCGGCGGGGGGCGGGCAGGCCCAAACCGCGGCCATAGCGCCCGCTGCAGCCGGCGGGAGGGCGGGGACCCGGGGGCAGGAGCGGCGGGCGGGACGTGCTTCTCCCACGGGGAGCTCCTCCGGAGGGGGGCCGGGTGGGAAGCAGCTTCAACGGCAGGGGCGCGTCCTGGGGGCGGGGGGCCGGGGGCCCGCCCCTCCCGGCCCCGGGCCGCCGCACCGAGCACGGACAGCGAGCGGACCGGGCCCTGCACAGGCCATCCCGGGCCGCCTCGAGCGCCCGCCCGGCCCGGCCTTACCAGCTTCCACGGCGCCTGCGCCGCCGCCGAGCGCGGGCGGGACCGCGGTGGGAGGACGGGGCCCACCTTCCGCGCCCGTCGCCGTTTCTCCTTTAAGAGCAGCCCGGCTGCTGGCTCCTGAGTGGCCCCCGCGGGACGGGGCGGCCGCGGAGGAAGGGCGGGCCCGATGCGCGCCTGCGCACTGCCGCCCGCCAGCCGCCCGCGGCCCAGCGCGCACGCGCGGAGTGCGGGGCGGGGCGGGGCGGGGCGGGGCGGGGCGGGGCGGGGCCGGCGGAGGTTGCAGGTCTGTCTCTTCGTGGCGCGCACCTGCAGTGGGTTTCCAGAGGTTTGGGGAAACGTGCTCGGACCCAGCCCTCCAGCCTGCACCCTTCCCTCCCCCCCCCATTATTCCTAGTTTGTCCTTCCGCTTCAGTCCCGCCTTCCTATTGCCACCAGCAAACGCGACCGTTCTTCCTACAATGGCCCGCGGAACTTTCCTGGCCGCGAAGCCACTGGCACGCGCTTCTCAAGGCCACTGGCGGTGGCCACGTGGGATCAGCTCTCTGACACGCCGTCCCTGGAGCAGCATCTGACGGCGTAGACCACCACCCCCTGGGCTGCTGCGCCTGCACACGCTCCTGCGTTCTTCCGCTCTGGCGCCTTGCCTTGGTTGCACCCTCTGCTGTCCCACCGAAACACAGACACACAGACACACAGATCGTGTCCCCCGCCTCAGGCCCTGGACCAAGTTTTCTCTCTTCTTGGGCTATCAAAGTGCTCCCATGGCTTTAAGTAAACACAACGGATGGCTCCCAGATTTATATTTCCAACCTGGCCTTCTTTTGGCTCCAGACTCTTCATGGATAAGTGAGTTGTGAACTTAGCATGATACATACTATTTGATTTTCTCTTACAGACGACTCTGGCCAACACATAACACCTAATCATTCTTGCCCGCCCCCCACCCCCTTTCCTGTCTCCGCCACCCACTTGCACAGAACAAAAACCTAGAGCATGGGCCTGAACTGGGTCACCTCACACACGATCTGGTCCAAGAGGACTCTTTGCCCCGTGAGCACCTAAAACACAAAGCTATCTCATGACTAGGTCTCAGTTGGCACCCCTGCTGTCAGATTTCCGAGGGCTGAATCTAACTCCTGCCTTCCTTCTAGTCATTCTTGCCCCCTCTCCCAAGCTGCGCTTCTGGCCCCGGTGTCCCTGGGCACAGGTGTACATAGGATACCTGCTTGTGGACTTACTGAGGCAGGATAGTGAGCAGCTAGGAAAGTTCCTGGGCATGGAGGATGGGGAAACTGTGACAAGATAATTCAACAAGGCCTAACAGTTTGATTTACAGCCAGCCAGTGGATCATAAGAACTTACCTTCCCTAAACAAGGATACTTGAGAACAAATGGTTAATACCTCTCCTTCTTGCTCAGAGAATAAATAGCTTAAGTCACGCTGGTAAGGGAGATTCAGATAATGCCATTTGTGCCAGCCAAACCCAAGGACGGATGAAGTCAAGGGAACAAATAGCAAAAACCAGATAAGAGCCAGACAGACCCATGGTAAAAGTAAAACAGTAAACCCCACCAAAGAATAATCCAAAACTCCCTGTTGTGGGGTCAAACCCTGGGTTCAAAATAAGACCACCAGAGGCTGATGATTGATTAAAAAAGCAGGCAAGGATTTATTGAAAAACTGGCCAGGACGGCCACAAGAGCACCACACGCAGGTGGACTCCACATGACCGCACCGTTTCAGGGGTAGGCAATCCCTTTTAAAGGTTCAAACCACAGGAATTTTCCTTTGTTCTAAATTCTAAATCCTAAAGACTACATTCTAAAGACTGGGGTCAGCCCTCAGGATCGTTCCCAGTCACATCCTGCTGGACATTGGAATGTGACCCTATCTTGCGATAGCCAATAACACAGAAGCAGAGCTCAGAGGTTATCTACAGTTTCTGTCTCTGAAGGTTATCTACAGTTTCTATCTCTGAAGGTTACTGAGTCAGTGGGAATTAATCTCCTGTGGTCCTGGTCCCAGGCAAGGGAAAATTGCCTTAGCCTCCAGGTCTCCACCTGGAAGCTAAAGTAAAAATTCTGTTTAATCAGGTGCAGGAGCCAGACTTAGCAGGGTTAAAATTCAAACAGCAGTTTTTACCTGAGATGTATATTCTTTTAAAAAATATAAAAAATATATATTTTTTAATGATTTTTTTACAGAGAGGAAGGGAGAGAGAGAGAGATACATCAATGAGAGAGAAACATAGACCAGCTGCCTCTTGCACCGGGGGTGTGCCTGCAACCAAGGTACATGCCCTTGACCAGAATCGAACCTGGGACCTTTCAGTCCGCAGACTGACGCTCTATCCACTGAGCCAAACCAGTTTTGGCAGATGTATATTCTTAATGTCTTATTTCACTCCCCTGTATACTCCTGATGCAGCAGCAGCAGCAGCATTAAAAAATGTGCTTGAGGCCCTGACTGCTGTGGCTCAGTGGATGGAGTGTTGGCCTGAGGACTGAAGGGTCTCAGGTTTGATTCCAGCCAAGGGCACATGCCCAGTTGCGGGCTTGATCTCCATCAGGGGGTGTGCAGGAGGCAGCCGATCAATGATTCTCTCTCATCATTGATATCTCTGTCTTTCTCCCTCTCCCTTCCTCTCTGAAATTAATAAATATATATATTTTAAAAATGCACTTGAGAAGCTGGTGAGTGTTCTGTTGGGGACCCTCCACCTAAGAGAGAAATGCTCAAGACAAAGCATACCAGCATGGGCTCTCTCGGGGGCACGCCCATGCCCTGCTCAGGCATGACTTTTTACTTTCTTTCTCCTAAACTCTAGGGTCCCTAAGGGACTTGCAACCAGGGGAGCAAAGGGCAGCAGCAGGACATCCCAGGCTCACCCCTGGTCCTGTCTCCAAGGTCCTCCTTTTCTCTGACTTCCCAGTGAGCTAATGCAGCCCTACCCAAGCTCACTCTGTCTCTGTGACCTTCCCTTCCCTGTGAGCTCACAGCAGCCCTGCCCAGGCCACTTCTTCCTGTAACATTCCCAGGGAGCCAAGCAGAGCCCACCTACGCTCTCTCCTGCTGCTGCTGCTGCTGCTGTCCTACGTCCTTCCTTTGGCTCACTGTCCCCAGTACATTTAATAAACGTGCTCTCAGCCGAGACTGGTTTGGCTCAATGGATAGACCGTTGGCTTGGGGACTGAAGGGTCCCGGGTTCGATTCCGGTCAAGGGCATGTACCTTGGTTGCGGGCATATCCCAGTGGGGGGTGTGCAGGAGGCAGCTGATCAATGACTCTCTCCCATCGATGTTTCTAACTATCTCTCTCCCTTCCTCTCTGTACAAAATCAATAAAATATATAAAATAATAATAATAATAATAATAAACGTGCTCTCAGAATCACCTGGACTCCTGCTGTGCAATCTTTCCTGCACAAAGTCAAGAACCACACACTATGGGCCGGCTTGAGGCAGATCCTGTCTGGTAAGATTACAGTGTCAGTCAGTTATCACCCAGGCTGTGGCAGAGGTCCTGGGGTGTGTTGCAGAAAAGGTAAAGGTATTTCCAGAATAAATGTCCAGGAAGAAAAACAAAACAAAACATGGGGTCGGGCACTTAGAATCCAAGTTCCTGGACCACTCCTTATGGCTCCACCTCTGATGAGGACGAAAGTGAAGAGAAACCTGTTTTTTTGTGGCTGGATGGGTGAGGAGAGCTCAAAGATGGGGTTCCTCTAGTAAAGGGAGTGCCTCTCTTTACCCTTTGCCTTCCCCAACCCCTTCCCCAGTTCAGTATTTCTCCGCATAGTCATTTCACCCCGGGCCAGGCCTCTGTGCTGTGGCACCTCTGTGCATTCACAGGAAGAGATGGAAGACTAGAAGCCAGACTGGCAAGGAGGTGGTCTTGACAAACACTAAGTCAGGCCTACTGCGCCCTCTACCTTTCTTCGGCTACATGTTGGCGGGCTAGGACTCCAGCTGGAATCCCTAAGCTTGCCTCTCATTTTGCTCCACTTCCTGTGTTCATTCTTTCCCTCTCATCTCTATTCTTCATCCCTGTTCTCTCCACTTACTGTCATTTGGCATCTAACATACCCATGTCCTTCCTTTCTGGCCCTCATTGTACATTCTTGGTTCCTTTTTCTTTCCTTCCTTGTGTCTTCCCTTCTCCTCGCTCCATTCTTCCAGCTTTCTTCTTCTGTACCTACAAAGTTTTCCATTGCAGCCAAAAAGGGATCCAACCTATCTTCCGCCATCTTTCAGCATCAGGCTTTTAATACAGAACTTGTGAGCCATCAACATTTTAAGTTCTTCCTCCTGATTCTGTTCCTGTTGCACCCCCCTCCTTGCTCACTCAGGCCGTCCAGCCCACCTTATCAGGTGGTTCCCCAAATGGCCATCTCTCCTTGCTTTCCCCTCTCAGGGCCTGGTGAGCCTTAGCCTCCCCAGACCGCAGTCCAGCTGGTGGGAACTGAAACCCCTCTGCCATTGTGTTCTGGGAAACAGGCTGTAATGTCCTGGCCGTCAGTCTTCAGTTTACTCTTTCTAGGATCACTCACACCAGCGTGTAGCGAAGCTTCCTGTTCGGAGCCCTGAGCAGAGACTGCGGTCTGCTGGATCGGAGTGGTGGGTTTCACTAGCCTTCACACCCTTCAGGCTTTCTCCTAAACTCATGGAGGCTAACATCCCATCCTCTGCTCCTAGATCAAATTTTAATGAAAGATGCTCCTCCAGATAGACCCAAGTGGGCTATCACAGAGCATCTCTAACAGTCCCAGAAGCGCGCCATAGTTGTGTGTAAAAACGGTCCCCATCAGTGAGTGTCCCTCCCATAGCCCTACTTGGAATGCCTGGAAAAGGGCATAACATGTTAACAGCCCCAACTGTAAAATGAAGTGAGGAAGTGTTTAGTGGAAATGTAATTGGGAAGGACTTCTGTTGTAAGGGCCACTCCTGATTATAGTCTCTCTCTCTCTCTCTCTCTCTCTCTCTCTCTCTCTCTCTCTCTCTCTCTCTCTCTCTCCCCCTCGGTTTTGAAGACACCCAGCATGATGCCCAAAGACAAATGCCTGTCCCTCTGCCTTCCCCACCAGGAAAATCCAAGTCTGGCGACTGCACATATTGAGGTGACTACAGTTTCAAGTTTATTAACGGAAGTCTTAATATTCTGAGGGCAATAATTTTAGCCTATAGCAGAACTGAGATCTGGATGAACACTGGGAGCAGGTGGGTTCTGAAAGCTGCTTAGTGGCAAGAAGTGGTGTTAAAGCGAGGTGGTTCCTATTTCCACTGAGACTTAAGAATAAGGCTGTGCTTCCTTGGAGAGCTTGACTAGAATGAGCAATGATGTGGGAGTGGTCATGGGGAATGAAACCCTCTCTCCTGCCACATGCCCTAATGCAATCCACTATGGCGGGGGGGATGGCAAAGCCCTAGGGGAGGCACTTTGGGCCATTATAAGACCCTCATTTTGTAATCTGAGCATTTAAACTTCTTGAGTCTCCCACTCCCCTAGGAATGCCATACACTGGGGCCTAGCAGGTGGCAGGTGTGATATTGTGTGAGTATGTCCAGGACCACCACTAGTTGAGGGTGTGGGCTTTGCTGACCTATCAAAGTTCAGTTTATCTTGGGGGATTTTTGTCTTGGGGGAGGGCAGAACCTGGGAGAGGGAAGGTCAAAGAAGAGCAGAGAAACAACTAGGATACTTGAGAGAAGGAGCATGAGGCACTAAGGAGACATGAGGCAAAGGTTTGAAAGCACAAAGAAAGGACCACTTCTAAGTCCAAATCAGATGGCCAAGTTCAAACTCTTTCTCTTTACAATCATTTCATCCTCAACAACTCTTACCCTGCCTGCACCACCTCTTCAGCCACCCCTACTTCTTGCCCGCCCATCCTCTCTCCTCAACCCATTCCTTACAAGGTAAAAAGACCCCTTGACATAAATCTATGGGCATTGTTATCTCATATATGTGCAGCTACTCCCAGGAAGTGAAACTGCAAGAAAGCAGCCCAACAGACTAGAACCAGAGCCAGGGCCAGAGCCTGAAAAGCATCTAAATCTATATATATAAAAGGCTAAACTATCCTTCCACTGTTACACTGGTAGCTATGACATGCACTGACCACCAGGGGGCAGATGCTCTGACTGGTATGTTAGCTTGCTGCTGGGTCATACAATGGGGACTAGGCAAGATGGGTGGATACGCCCTGGAGCCCTCCCGTGGTCCCTCCCTGGCTAGCCAACCTCATGTGTCCTTCCTGGGCCCTGACCGTGCACCACTGGGGTCTGTTGTATAAAAATAAAACCAAACACCATTGGCCAGTTTGGCTTAGTTGCTTGGGCATTGTCCCATGGATCAAACCAAAAGGTTGCCCATTTGATTCCTGGTCAGGGTACTTACCCAGGTTGTGGGTTTGATTCTGGTTGGGATGCGCACAGGGGGCAATCCATCTCTCTCTCGTACCCTCTCCTTTTCTCTCTCTCAAGTCAATAAAAACATTAAAAATAAATAAAACCAAACAATTCAGTGTGTGTTTTATTACCACCAGTACCTGTCAATTGTAAACAATGTCAGTGTTAAAACACTCCTCCCAGGTAAAACCATCCAGTAGTCTAAGTTCTAAATAATTGTAGAAATAACGGTTTAGGTTGTCTATCCCAAGATCCTTATACTTCAGCTAGCACATTATCATTTATCCTTTAATAAGCATATTCTAATGGAAGTTTATTTGGAGAATTCCCATTATTGAGCCAGCTCTGGACACAGGCCCACTTAGCTACACATGTTCACTTCCAAAGCAAGTTTCTAAGAGTTTGGTTTGGAACCACTTGAGCTCATTTTGGCACAGACTGAGGGTACTATGTACATCTGAGTGGATTTGAAAGCAGCCACAGCACAGTGCTGAGAAGACAGAAGATCAGCTTGGGTTAAACAATGTTGTCATTCTCCATAGCCACTCGCTAGGAAGCCAAACAGTGAAACGAAGTGTGAACTGCCCAGTGCAATGTATTTGTGAGTAGACATTTTAGTTTATACACAAAATGTTTTATTGAATTTGAACATTTTTAACAGTGAAAATCCAGAGCTAATGAATCTAGGGAATAAAGCACTTCATCAGTATGTAATTTTGTCCAATGTCATCTGTTAAAGCTTTCCAAGCCTGCAGAGGCAGTCCTAAAGGCTGTGTCCTCTTGCTACCAGACAACATTTCAAAAGCATCCTGTTCTCTGACATCACCTGCCTTTGTAGTGCTCTTTTCTGGTCCGCTCTTGATCCCACTGGCACTCCATCCGCTGACCCACGCCGTCTCTGTCCTCCCTCCCCCGCTTGCCTTCCAGTCCAGGTTCTGCCACAGCCCTGGCACACACCTCTTCGCTTGGCAGGAAGCCTCTGCTACTGTCCTTATAGCTCTCACATGGCCAACTGTGTACTGGGCACAGCGGCATGCATGCTCCCTACCATGTCCGTCTTTTAAATATATATATATATAATATATATATATAATATGTATATATAATATGTATATATACATATATATGTATATATACGTATGTATATATATGTATATATGTATGTATATATGATATATACGTATATATGTATATATACATATGTATATATGTATGTATATATGTATGGATATATATGTATATATGTATGTATATATATAATATGTATATATGTATATATATGTATAATATATATTATATATAATATGTATATATATATACATTTTATTGATTTTTTACAGAGAGAAAGAGAGAGGGATAGAGAGTTAGAAACACGATGAGAGAGAGAGAAATATCCATTAGCTGCCTCCTGCACAACCCCTACTGGGGATGCACCCACAACCAAGGTACACACTTCTGAACAGAATCGAACCCAGGACCCGTCAGTCCACAAGCTGAGGCTCTACCCATTGAGCCAAACCAATCAGGGCCAGGTCCAGCTTTTCTATCACCAATTTTCTCTTGACCTCAGGGGTTTTATCCTGGGATCCCAGTGGCTAGAACTCAGAGTCCCATGAATTTGGATGGAAACAATTTACGTCTTTATCTTCTCTAACCTCTAGCTGAGTATCTAACAATGGAGATAGCAAACCACAGTAGTATTCTTCTTCTTCGTTTAATATATTTGATTGAGGAAGGGAGAGAGTAGAGAGTTCACACCCCCTACTGGGGATATGCCTGCAACCAAGGTACATGCCCTTGACTGGAATCGAACCCAGGACCCTTCAGTCCCCAAGCCGACGCTCTATCCACTGAGCCAAACCGACAGGATGTCATTTATTCTTAACACTAATTCAAATGGTACTAGCTTATTTAATGTGTTAATAAGTATACATGTTACAATATCACAACTTAATTTTAAATTTTTTGGTAACAGAATTTCAACATACTAAGGCATTTAGTTTCCTCTGTAATCCTATATGTTTTATCTTATGCATTTAAAGACACTGAGGGACTCTGAAGGGCATGTATGAAAAACACAGAGCTATGATCAGAATCAATGGGGAAAGACTAAAAAGGTTCCCTTTAGGATCAGAAACAAGTCAAAGAGGTCCACTCTCGCCACTGTTAGTCAATATTGCACTAAGAAGTTCCAGCCAAAGAAATTAGGCAAGAAAAAGATAGAAGTTATCCAAATTGCAAAGAAAGGAATAAGACTTTCTCTCGTCACAGATGACAAAATCATTCTGTATATAAAAGTACCAGAGAATAATAATAAGAAAAAGCTATTAGAGATAATACCTAAGTTTAGCAAAGTAGCAGATCATGAGATCAAACAAAAAATTCAGTACAGTTTTTATACGCCAGCAATTCCATTTATAATAGTCCCCAAAATAATAAACTACATGCCCATAAATTTAATCTAGAAGGTGAAACACTTTTATGTTGAAAACTATAAAATATTGTTGAAATAAAGGAAAAACCTAAATAAATGGACTGGAACACAATATTGTTAAGAGTCAATACCACCCACAGGGATGGGCAGACTCATGCAATCTCTAACAAAATGCCAAGGAATTTTCTCTCAGATGTGGAAGAGTTAATTTTCAAATGCATCTGGAAATGCAAGGGCCTTCAAGCAGCCAAAACATTCTTGAAGGGAGAAAAAAAAGTTGGAGGATTCACACTACTTGATTTCCGAACTTACTATAAAGCTACGACAAAATTAATTAAAACAGCG
Organism: Pipistrellus nathusii; assembly: GCA_963693515.1. Taxonomy (NCBI): domain Eukaryota; kingdom Metazoa; phylum Chordata; class Mammalia; order Chiroptera; family Vespertilionidae; genus Pipistrellus; species Pipistrellus nathusii. The sequence continues at coordinate 5,457,848 of OY882862.1, read as the reverse complement.
TGGTGCTGGCACAATGATGAACACAGAGCCCACTGGGACAGAACTGAGAGCCCAGAAATAAGCCCATGTATTTGGAACATTGGAGGAAAAAAGTTTCACAAATGGTGTTGGCACAACTGGAAAAGAATGCCAAGAATGAAACTGTACTCCTAACTCATATACAAAAATTAACTCAAAATGGACAGGTGACTTAAACATGAGAGCTAAAATGATACAGTTAATAGAAAAAAAAAAAAAAAAAAGGGTAAATCTTCACGACCTTGAATTTGGCCATGGATTCTTAGATAAATCAAAAGTCTGAGCAGTACAAAGGAAAGCAGATGAATTGTACTTAATCAAAATTAAAAAAACTTTTGAGCATCAAGGACATTATAAAGAAAGCGAGAAGACAACGTACAGAATGGGAAAAGCATTTGCAAATCATATAACGGGTACAGGTCTAGCACCGGGAATATGTAAAGAACAAAAAGGCAGACAACCCCATCTGAAAAATGGACAAATAGAGGAAATAAAAGGCACCCACATTGAAATGGAAGAAGTATAAGTTTTGTTTTTTTCAGGCCCAAAATCCTCGAGTTATGGAGCCAAAATCCTGTTGGCTCCACTTTCAAAATTGACTCTGTCACCACCAGGTCCGCTGCCCTCCGGCCCAGCGAGGGCTGCAGCGGCCTCGGCCCCGCACCCAGGCCGGCCCCGCACCCAGACCGGCCCCGCACGGGACGCCTCTGCCTCGGGGATCGGCTCCCGGACCCCGTTCCCCGCTGCGCTGCAAAGGCGCGGGGCGGGGCTGGGGCCGCCGGCACCCCGGACCCTCCTTCCCTGCGTCCCCGCCGCGCTCCTCGGGACCCCGGGCTCCCGGCCGACCTCGCCCCCCTCCCTCCGGGTGCGGCGCGGCCGGGGCGGCGCCTGGCCAAGTCCTGGGGCCAGAGAGCCCAGCCGGCGGACCGCACTGCTCTCCCGGGGCCTGAGCTCCCGCAGCCGGAGGGCCCAGCCGCTGGACGCGGAGGGTCCGCACTGGGCGCCCGGCGCCCCGCCGGCTTCGGCTGCTGGAAGTCGCCGGCCAGGGCTGGGCCCCTGCGAGCTGCCCCGGCCCTCGGCTTTCCGTGGTCTGGATGGGAGACACCCTCTCCCTCCGCTCCCCCGTCCCCGACCGTGCGCATACAGCTAATAGGCTACGTGGGGAGGAAGTGGCAGAGGTGTCAGGATGGCCGAGTGGTCTAAGGCGCCAGACTCAAGGGGCTCCCTTACCTACGGGTGTTCTGGTCTCCGCATGGAGGCGTGGGTTCGAATCCCACTTCTGACACATGACTTTTTTTGCCCCCTCATTCCCAGTCCTTCCCCCTCAGAAACCAGTGTTTTCTATTGTTCTCTGCTTGTGTCTCCGGGGCTGCGGTGGCTGGGAGGCGACCAGGGAAGGAGAAGGAGGCGGCTAAAACTTCTGAGATCCACCCAATCACAATCACACCTACAACTTACGTCACACATCAGGAACTTAGTGTATTTGAGAGAGCAATGTTACTATCTCCCTGGTGGTCTAGTGGTTAGGATTCGGCGCTCTCACCGCCGCGGCCCGGGTTCGATTCCCGGTCAGGGAAGAATTCTTTTCTTTTTTTAACTTGAAAGTATAAAATATATTTGATAACTTTCTCTTTTGGAAGAAAGTTATTATCAGAGCTTAGCGTTACTGTGGTTAATGAACTTCCACTACGTGTTAGGTGTTGTTCTATTTCTACAATGTCTTAACTAGGATGAGTTTTCACCGTGTTTCCTTCTCTGATTTTTTTCCAAAAGTTTGACATGGGTTGGCATTACTTTAAATGTTTGGTAAAATTTTCTAGTGAATCTACATGATCCTGTGTTTTCTCTCCGGTCCCCCCCCCCCCCCCCCCCCCCCACACACACACACACACTCATTGGGAAATTTTTTATTAGTGATTGAATCTCTGTGCCAGTGATCGGACCATTCAAACTTTCCATTCCTTTTGATTCAGTCTTGGCAGGTTGTATGTTTCTAAGAATTTACCCATTTCTTCTAGTTTTTCCAGTTTGTTGGCATATTGTTCATAGTAGCTTCTATGATTCTTTGTGTTTCTGTGGTGTCATTACAGTATAATGTATCTTCTTTCCTTTGTCATTCTGTTGATTTGGGTCTTCTCCCTTTTTCTCTTGAATAGTCTAGCTAGAGGCTGGGCAGTTTTCATCTTGACAAAGAACCAATTCTTAGTATTTTAGTTCTTTCCTATTGTTTTTCTGTTTTCAGTTTCATTTATTTTTGCTGTGATATTTTAGTTCTGTCCTTCTGCTGACTTTGGGCTTCTGCTTCCCCCTCCCACACCCCCCAGTTCCTTGATATATGAAGTTAGTATTTTTATTTAAATTTTTAAATTGGTCTTGTATTTTCTTTTAACATGTTTTTATTGATTTCAGAGAGAGAGGAAGGGAGAGGGATAGAAAGATAGAAACATCGATGAGAGAGATGGATCGAGCCCCAACCAGTGCGTATGCCCTGAACGGGAATGGAACCGGAACATCTTGGTTCATGAGTCTATGCTCAACCTCAGAGCCACACCAGCCAGGATGTTTTGTACTTTTTATTTCTATGTTATTATTTTAAATTTTATTAGGCCATTGTTTTGCTTATTTTTCTCTTATTTGTTTGCTGTTATTTACTAGGTATTTAGGTAATTTGTAGTTTTTTTTTTTCTGCTTTCTTATTAGGTCTCTTTATTTTCCTCAGTGTTTTTAAAATTTTTATTTTTCAATTATGGTTAACATTCAATATTATTTTGTATCAGTTTCAGGTGCAGTAACTATGTTTTACAAAGTACTCTCGCTAATATTTTCAGTACCTGACTATTTATAGTTATTATATAGTATTATTGACTACATTCCCTATGCTGTTTTTATTTATTTTTATTTTTATTATTTTTTACATATGTCCCCCTTTTTCCCCATTGACCCTCTCCAGCCCGTCCCCCACCCCCTGCCCAGGCCTTCAACACCCTATTGACTGTGTCCATGGGTCATGCATATATGTACTCATATATGCATGACCCATGGACACATGTATCTTCCTTTTGGTTGATTACCTCCCACCCACTACCCTCCCCCCTTCCCTCTGAGATTCTGCACTCTGCTCCATGCTTCCATGTCTCTGAACCAATTCCATTCATCAGGTTACTTTGTTAATTAGATTTCACATCTGAGTTTGATCATATGATACTTGTCTTTGACTGAATCCTGTCACTTATGATGTTCTCCAGGTCCATCCATGCTGTCTCAAAGGGCAAGAGATCCTTTTTTATGGCTGCATAGTATTCCATGGTGTAAATGTACCACAGTGTTTTTATCCATTCAGCTACTGATGGCACTTGGGCTGTTTCTAGATCTTAGCTATTGTAAATTGTGTCGCTATGAAAATATGGGTGAATACATTCTTTGTGATTGTGTTTTGGGTTCCTTAGTATATATTCTTAGAAGTGGGATCACTGGGTCAAATGGTAGTTCCATATTTAATTTTTTTGAGGAAACTCCATACTGTTTTCCATGATGCTTGCACCAGTTTGCATTCCCACCAGCAATGTTCTAGGGTTCCCTTTTTAAAAAATGTATTTTTATGGATTTCAGAGGAAGAAAGAAGGAGGAAGAAAGAGAGCGAGAGATAGAAACATCAATGATGGAGAGAATCATTGATTGGCTGCCTAATGCACGCTCCCTACTGGGGTTTGAGTCTGCAACCCAGACATGTGCCCTTGACCAGAATCGAACCGTTCGCAGGCCGATGCTCTACCCACTGAGCAAGCCTGGGTAGACCTTGGGTTTCCTTTCCTTCACATCCTGGCTAGCACTTGTAATTTGTTGGTGGTTCCCTGTGCTGTTTTTATATCCCATGACTATTTTGTAACTACCAATCTGTACTTATTAATTCTTTCACCTTTTTCACCCAGTTGCCCAGCCCCCCTTACTTCTGGCAACTATTTGTTCTCTGTATCTATGAGTCTGTTTCAGTTTTCTTTGTTCATTTATTTTGTTCTTTAGATTCCACATACAAGTGAAATCATATGGTATTTGTCTTTCTCTAACTGACTTATTTCACTTATAAAATCCTTTGGGTCCACTCATGCTGTTACAAATGGTAAGATTTTATTTCTTTTTATGACAGAGTAATATTCCATTTTATACACTGAGTGGCCGGATTATTATGATCTCTGAACGCATAATAATATGGCCACTCAGTGTATATCCTATATAATAAGAGGCTAATATGCAAATTGTCCTCTCGACCAGGAGTTTGACCAGCAGGAAGGCTGGCCTATGGCCCATATCCCTCCCCCTGGCCAGACTGGCTGGACTCCACCCAATTTGGATGCCTTTTATTTCTTTCTCTTGCCATCTCATGCACTGGGCCTCTAATATATATACATTGAGTGGCTAGACTATTATGCTTTCAGAGATCATAATAATCTGGCCACTCATTGTATATGTATCATAACATTTCTATCCAGTCATCTTTTTTATTTATTCTATTTATTGGGAGACTTTGGTTGATAACATTAGATAGGTTTCAAATGTACAATACTATCAAGATCAAATCTTCTTCCATCACCATATATTTCAATCCCTATACCCTCTCCCTCCTGCTTCTGATAACCTCCATGTCATCTGTGTCTATTAATTAATTAAAAGCTAGTGAAGATGGTGAAGTTGAGCGTCTTTTCACAGATCTGTTGGCAATTTGTTTATCTTCTTGCGAAAGTGTCTGTTCAGGTCCTCTGCTCTTTTCACATTGAGTTGATTATTGGGCGTTGAGTAGTGCGGGTTTTTATATGTTTTGGATATTAACTTCTTGTCAGAGCTGTTTGCAAACATCTCTCCCATTTGGTTGGTTGCACTTTTTTGTGTGGCTATTTCTTTGTCATGCAAATTTTATTTTTTAAAGTATATTTTATTGATTTTTTTACAGAGAGGAAGGGAGAGGGATAAAGAGTTAGAAATATTGACCAGCTGCCTCCTGCATGCCCCCTACTGGGGATGTACCCATAACCAAAGTACATGCCCTTGACTTGAATCAAACCTGGGACCCTTCAGTCTGCAGGCTGACGCTCTATCCACTGGGCTAAGCCGGCCCGGCCACGCAGAAGCTTTTTATTAATAGTTTGATATAATTTCCCTTTATTTATTTTTGCCTGTACTCCCCTTGAGTTTGGGATCAAATTCATAAAATCTTCTCTAACACCAAGGCCCATAAGTTTTTTGCCAATAAGTGGATGTTGTATTTTACCACATGCTGTTTCTGCATCCGTTTCAATTATTGTCGCTTTGTAGTATACTTTGAAGTCAGAGAATGTGATATCTTTGGCTTGTTTTATTTTCTCAAGATTGCTTTGGCTCTTTGGGATCTTTTGTGGTTCCATATTAATCTGATAATTTTTTTTGTTCTATTTCCTTTAAAAATGTCATTGGAATTTTGAAGGAGGATTATATTAAATCTGTGTATTGACTTGGGTAACATAGGCATTTAAATTATGTTGATTCTTCCAGTCCATGAACATGGAAGACTTTTTGATTTCATTGCTATTTTTTCTCTTTAAAAATGCTTTGTAGTATATATATATATATATATATATATATATATATATATATATATATATACTTTTTTCCTTAGTGAGTCTAATTTATTAAGTTTTTCAAAGAACTAGATCTTCGTTGTACTAATTTTTTGTAAAATCTTTTCATTCTCTATTCTATTCTATTCTATTCTATTCTATTCTAGTTTTTATTATTTCCTTTCTTCTTCTGACTTTCAGTTGCTTTTGTACTTCTTTTCCTAGTTCATCAGGAAATGGTAAGGTTTCATCAAGATGTAATATTAGGTTGTTTACTTGGGATTTCTCTTGTTTATTGAGATAGGCCTTTAATGATATAAACTTCCCTCTTATTACTGCTTTCACTGCATCTCACAAGTTTAATATGTGATATCGTCATCCTCATTTGGCTCTGTATATCTTTATATCTCACCTTTTATTTCTTTTTTGACCTAGTTATTTTTCAGTAGTATGTTGTTTAATCTCCACATGTGTGTGTGTGTGTTACTTTATTTGCAGTTGATTTATAATTTCAAAGCATTGTGGTCAGAGAATATGCTTGGTATAATGCCAATCATCTTAAATTTGTTAAGGCTACTTTGTGACCCAACAAAGTTCTATTTTTGAGAATGTGCACTGATGTTCTAGGATGACAGGCTCTGCAAATGTCAATCATGTCCATTTGGTCTGATTGTTGTTTAAGGCCAATATTTCTTTACTAATTTTCTGTTTGGATGATCTGTCTAGCATTGTCACTGGAGTATTAAGGTCCCCAATTATGACTGTATTGTTTTTTTTTTTTTCTCCTTTTACTTCTGTTAGTGGTTGCTGTGTATGTTTCGGTGCTCCCTGATGGCTGCAAATAGATTAAGAAGTGTTATGTCTTCCTGATGTAGTGTCCCCTTTATCATTATGACATATCTATCTTTGTCTCTTGTTACCTTTGCTATATTGAAGTCTATTTTGTTAGATGTAAGTATGACTACATCCACTTTTCTGTTGATATTTATTTGGAGAATCATTTTTCACCCTTTCACTTTGAGTCTGTGTTGTCAGTTTAAATGTGTCTTTTGTAGGAAGCATGTTTTTTGATCCAATCTGCCACCCTGTGCCTCTTTAGTGAATTCAGTCTTGTTGCACTAAGTGTAATTATTGATGTAGGAGGATTTTTATAGCCATTTTATCTGTTTTCTGATAGCTCTGTGCCTTCATTGGTTACTTTTCTGTGTGTGTGTGTGTGTGTGTGTGTATGTGTGTGTGAGAGAGTGTGTGTGTGTGTGTGTGTGGTTATCAATAGGTTTACGAAAAAGAAAGTTTCATATATACAGTAATTTTTCCCTTTTAAATGCACCTGATCTCCATCCTCCTTTGCAAAATCAGGCCTTTATCGCCTCTTCTTTTATATGTTTGTTGTCACAGATAATCTCTGTTTATGCTGTGAATTTGTTGGTGCTCTTACTCATAGTTTTGTGACCTTTCATCTTTTGTTTCAGGTAGAACAGCCCCCTGGAATATTTCCCTCAGCAGCTTCAATATATCTGAAAAGTCTTTTTTCCCCCTCTTCATATTTAAAGGATACCTTTGCTGGTAATTTTTCTCTTTCAGTAGTTTGAATATTTGGTTTTACTTTCTTCTGGATAGTCAAGTTCCCACTGAGATGTCTGATGATAACCAAACGGGCTTTCCTTTATAGGGTACTGCCTGGAAAAATTCTTTGTTTTGGTCATTAATTTTTGCCAGTTTTGATATGGTGTGCCTTGGAGAAGGCCTCTTTGGAAGGAGATAACTAGGTGTTTGTCTGCTTGGATTTAAACATCTAGCTCTTTCTATAGGTTTGGGAAGTTCTCATCAACTATTTGTTTGAACAGGCCCTTTGTTTTTTTCTTTCTCTCCTTCTGCTATGCCTATTATTCACCTTTTATTTTATTTTATTTTATTTTATTTTATTTTATTTTATTTTATTTTATTTTATTTTTTGTGTGTGACACTTGAAACTAATATAATATTGAATGCCAACTGGGATTGAAACTTTTTAAGTAAATAAACAAACTAGAAAAAAATAAAACAGCAAACATGAGTTAACCATAGAAGAAAACTCGCTCTGAATGTTTAGGTGAAGTTTCAGCATTTCCACAAAGCAGCGGAGGCACCCGGAGACGGTGCCACATGACCGCGCTGCCCATGCGCAGAGACCCAGGCAGTCTGGGCGGGCCGGGGGCGTCTCCCCGCCAAGGCCTGCCGCCCGCCCTCTCTGTCAGATCATCACATCCCCCCACAGGCCGGGAGGAAATGTTTGTTCCATAACCCTTCGAGGGCAGCCGCATGGCTTCCAGGTGTCCAGAGGCTCCTTACACTATCCTCACACTTTTGGATTCTTCTTTTTTAAAAAAAATATATTTTATTGATATTTTACAGAGAGAAAGAGAGAGGGATAGAGAGTTAGAAACATCGATGAGAGAGAATCATCGATTAGCTGCCTCTTGCACACCCCCTACACCCCCTACCGGGGATGTGCCCGCAACCAAGGTACATGCCCTTGACCGGAATTGAACCTGGGACCCTTCAGTCCACAGACCGATGCTCTATCCACTGAGCCACACCGGTTTAGGCCAGAGTCAGATAGTTTTGTAGAGTTTATTTTTATTTTTTATATTTTATTGATTTTTAAAAAAATATACATTTTATTGATTTTTTTACAGAGAGGAAGAGAGAGGGATAGAGAGTTAGAAACATCGATGAGAGAGAATCATCGATCAGCTGCCTCTTGCACACCCCCCACTGGGGATGTGCCCGCAACCAAGGTACATGCCCTTGACCAGAATCAAACCTGGGGCCCTTCAGACCTGTGCTCTATCCACTGAGCCAAACCGGTTTCGGCAAGTTTATTTTTCAAATATATATTTTTATTGGAAGGGAAAGGGAGAGAGAGAAACATCAATGATGAGAAAGAATCATTGACCGGCTGCCTCCTGCACACCCCCTACTGGGATAGAGCCCACAACCCGGGCATGTGCCCTTGACTGGAATCCAACCTGCGACCCCTCAGCCTGCAGGCTGCCGCTCTATCTACTGAGCCACACCAGCTAGGGCTTTTCTTGCATCTTGGAGTATTTTCAAAATGGCACTCTTGAATTCTCTGTCATATATATCAGTGGCTGCCAACCTTTCGGACCTCATGGACCACTAAATTCATAATTTTAAATCCTGCAGACCACTAATATGATTTTTGTTAAAAAAAAAAAAAAAGATAAATACATTTGTAAATTAATGATCAGAGAACTTCCATCTTATCAATATGAAATGCATCTATTTAATATAACACTACCAATACTTAGTTAGTCATAACAAAACCTTCAAAGGTTGTTTAATTGTAACAAATTAAAGTAAGTTTATTTAAGTATTACACATGTTTAGAGTGTGACATTTGCTTCTGTTCGCTTGAAATAAGTTTATGGATTTTTGGCTCCCATGACATTACCGAAAGATGAGACCGGGACTGAGTTTTAATTGCTGTGACGGATGAAAATGGGTTTTCGCACAAATATGTTGTTGAAAATAGAATCAAAATTTTCGTTGCTTCTTCGCTCAGCAGTGGGCACTCGCTGTTAATGGAGATCCAAAAAGGAGGTCTTGGGAAGGATGGCTGGAGTTTAGCTGTGAGAGCGTGGTTGGAGGACAGATCGGTGGGGCCTTCTTTTTCATTAGTGCTTACACTGCCATCCTCAGTGTTTGCTGCAAATGGATCTGTTATCAGCGTACTGCCAGGCCTGGGGTCTTCCCTCTTTGGGTAACAGCGACCAGGAGGCTCTGTGAGTGACTGCAGGTGCTGTGGGCAATGGTTGCCCCTGCCGGCTGACGCCCTTCTCTCTCACACATTCACCAAAGCCTGGAAACATTTGCAGATCTTCCCCAGCCAACCGCATTGCCGCAGTAATATTTCCTTTCGAAAAGCATCATTTTACCTCACAGTGTGAACCCGCACCCAAGTGTCCTTGCAAGGATATGCTTAGCTCATTTAATAGCGAAAAAATACCTGCCAGGCACTCAAGCGGGGCCACCCTCTCATCGTCGGAGCAGAGTTCTTGTCATCCGGGGTGTTTTGGCTGGAAAAGCACCTTGGCTTCTCCGCGCAGGTGCGCAGCCCGGTGAGGATCTTGCCCCTGGACAGCCTCTCACCTCCTCGGGGAGAAGAAGGTGAGTGTCCTGGAACCCATTTCTTCCCCAAGGGCCTCAAGTATTCGAGAACCGAGCGTTTTGTGTGCAATTTCATTAATAATTTTAATAACAGCTGGTAATGCTTTGTGTAGTTCTGGGGACTTCTTTTCGCCGCAAGTTGCTCAGGATGGATAATGCGACCAACATTTTCCACCTTTGCAACAGCTCCTGGATGTCAGGCATGTGTGCGGCTCCGTCTGTCCATCTCCCAACACATCTCCCACTCAGTCCCGTGTTCCAGGGAGTAACGGTGAAGAGCTTCAAACCCAGCACGCGGAGCGGACAGCGCGGCTCTTCCTGCAGCTCCCGCACCCTCAGCCCGCAGGGAGCACAGAAGAGCCTGCCACATCCCTCCGTTGATTCCTCAAGTCGAATTGGGTTAAAATAGTGAGTTTCCCACCCTTTTTATAACTTGATTTTCACTACTTCAGCCATGTCTTCACCTCTGCATTTGACGGTGCCAGCGGGCACAGGATTGCGCTCAGTGTCCGGGCTGCCTGCTTCCCCAGCCTCTTCTTGGCCTGTAACACCCAGGCTTAATTCATTCTCCTCCCCTCGCCTGCGGCTTTTCATTGTTCTCCATCTGAAGTGCTATCAGATGAGAAGCCTGGAATAAGGATTCATCTCCAGCAGTCATTTTTATTAGAGCAATTACTTGCTTTTGCATGTGTTCACGCATGCTTTGAAAATATTCCAGTGGTGTTTTAACTAAATCCGGGTGTTTTGATGGCAAGTGACTTCACGTTCCGAAGGTTTCAGGGCGTCATTGGATAAACGCTCAGCACACAGCACACAGCGCCGTGGATCCAGCTCAGGACCGGGCTCTTGAACAAATCCAAATTCCAAGTAGTTGGGATCATGTTTTCGGGGTACGTTGAGTTTTTTCTTCTCTCCGCCTCTGCTTCGAATGTTCTTCCCAGTGGTGCCTGACCAGGCCTGTGGAGAATGACTCGCTGACAGCTCAAGGTTAAGTGAAGTACAATATTACTGTTGTTACTATTGTCGTTAGTTACATTTCTTTTGTATTACTATAGAAATGCAAAACATTCCTTTGCTTCCCTCCTCCCTTCATTATGGGTTTATTTCATTCGAATCTAAAACCAAACAAGAAATGATAGTTATATTTTTAAAAAATATATTTTATTGATTTTTTTACAGGGAGAAAGGGAGAGGGATAGAGAGTTAGAAACATCGATCAGCTGCCTCCTGCACACCTCCTACCAGGGATGTGCCCACAACCAAGGTACATGCCCTTGACCGGAATGGAACCTGGGACTTTCAATCTTTCAGTCTGCAGGCCGACGCTCTATCCACTGAACCAAACTGGCTAGGGCAAAAATGATAGTTTAATTAAAGTCAAAGTATTTGATGCCACTAAATATAACAGTTGAAGAAAATACACAGTTACACACAATACACAAATAAAATAACACACCCGGACGAGAATCAGTAATGGCGGAGCAGATGACTGCTGTAGTGGTGACACAATACACCTTGCACCTCTCTCGTTTCCTCCTCTTTAGTTACTAAAGGGGAATTTGTGAGAGGTACTAGGCTCTAGCACACTTTGTGATGTTAGTGCAATGTAAAATTTAGTGCAAGGCGAAAATTGCCATTCAGTCAGAATATAAGAATTTCTTAGAACATATTAGGATTAATAAAACATTAAAAAATGCAAATAATATTCAAATTTTTCTACAGACCACCAAAATTTTCTCACAGACCACCGGTTATCACCTGTTTCCGTGTCTTGAAGTATGCCTTGTAGAGATTTTTCATTTCTGTGCTGCCTGCTGCCTTGTTTATCCATTACATTTGATGAGTTCCTTCTCTGTCTAGCCATCTATTATATATCAGTTGCACTTGTCCTGCAAATTAATGTGAAGAATTTTTTCTCTTATTCTCCAGTAGGTGGCGCTTAATCACAACTTTTTTAGCCCTGGGATGGTCCAGTGCTGCCCTCGCGCTTGTCAGTTTGCTCTCCCGGAAATGGCGATGTCAGACTCTACGGGGTCCTCTTTGCACCCCAACCCTGGTACCAATCCCAGAGCGCACGCTTTGCTCAGGGAAGGAAGAGATTCTTTAGTGACACTTCTCAGTTTGCAGGTGATGTGCTCGGCACCCCCACACCAAGAGCAAAGGAGGGCGGCTCTGGGGGGCCCTGGCCAGCCGGCTCCCCGCTTTGTCTCTGCCCGAAGCCTCCTGCGCAGCGGCGCCCCCTGGCGGTGTGCTCCCGGGTCTCCGGGCTCCGAGGCAGCGAAGCTCCTTGCCTTGGCAGGAGTGACCCCTGTTTGGACTGGAGGCAATACCACCCTGAACAGCCATTTGTAAGCCTGCGGCCACAGGAGAACAAAAGACCGGGAAACACTGGCTGGGCGCCGGGAGGGGGTCGGACAGCACAGGGAATGAAACCTGCCCTGAAGGCCCTGATCACACACACACCTGCATCCGTCCCCATCACCAGCCCGCCAGCGCCCCCCCAGGCCCTCCTCTCACTAGCCTCAGAGTTAAAATCTGTTCCGTCTGATACAAGTATCACTTCCCCAGCTTGCTTTTTTTTAATTGCCATTTGCATGAAATGTCTTTCCCCATCATCTTACTTTCAGTCCGCTTGCGTCTTTCATCTCAGGTCAGTCTTGTAGGCAGCATAGAAATCAGTCTTTTTTTTTTTTTTTTTTTTTTTAACTATTCTGCACCCCATGTCTTTTGTTTGGAGCATTGAAAGTGATTATTGAAGGTACATATTTATTGTCATTCTATTGTTTATACCTATTCTTTTCCTTTCGTCTTCTTAAAGAAGCCCTTTTACCATTTCATCTGAAACTGGTTTGGTATCACATTGAACTCCTTTGACTGTTTCTTTTTTGGGAAGCTCGTTATTTCTCCCTCAATTTTTTTTTTTTTTTTTTGTAAAATATGTTTTATTGTTTTCTTACAGAGAGGAAGGGAGAGGGATAGAGAGTCATAAACATCAATAAGAGAGAAACACCAATCAGCTGCCTCCTGCACATCCCCCATTGGGAATGTGCCTGCAACCAAAGCACATGCCCTTGACCAGAATCGAACCTGGGACCCTTCCATCTGAAGGCTGACGCTCTATCCACTGAGCCAAACCAGTTAGGGCATCTCCCTCAATTTTAAGTGAAAACTTTACTGGGTAGATTAGTCTTGGTTGTAATTTGTTGCTTTATATCTATTTGAATATTTTTCATACCTAGCCCTTCTGTCCTAAAATGTCTCTGTTGAGAAATCAGCTGTCTCATGGGAACTTGCTTAGAGGTAACTAACTGTCTTTCTCTAGCTGCTTTAACATTCTCTTTTTGGGTTGTACCTTTGCCATTTTAATTATGACATGTTTTGGCGTGGGCCTCTTTGGGTTCTACTTGTTTGAGACTCTAGTTCCTGGATTTGTGTGTCATTTGTCTTCAATAGGTTAGAGAAGTTTTCACTCTTTATCTCTTTTTTAAAAAAAATATATATTTTTTATTGACTTTTTACAGAGAGGAAGAGAGAGGGATAGAGAGAGGAGGAGGAGGTAGAAATATCAATGAGAGAGAAACATCGATCAGCTGCCTCCTGCACACTCCCCACTGGGGATGTGCCCACAACCAAGGTACATGCCCTTGACTAGAATCAAACCCGGGACCCTTCAGTCCACAGGCCGACGCTCTATCCACTGAGCCAAACCGGTTTTGGCCACTCTTTATTTCTTTAAAAAAAAAAAAAAAATATATATATATATATATATATTGATTTCAGAGAAAAAGGGAGAGATAGAAACATCAATTATGAGAGAGAATCATTGATCGGCTGCCTCCTGCACACCCCCTACTGGGGATCGAGCCTACAACCTGGGCATATGCCCTTGACCAGAATAGAACCCAGGACCCTTTAGTCCACAGGCTGACGCTTTAATCACTGAGCAAAACCAGCTAGGACTTCACACTTTCTTTATTTTTTTGTTATGTTTTCAATATATTAAAAGTAACAGTATAAAAATGCTATAGTTATTAAAAAGGATCCAAATATATCAAGGAGTGATTTTGTATAAACAAGTTCTACAATTAAAGGGAAACATCTTAATACATAATTTAAATTTTCTTAAATCAGAAAGTGTGTAAGACTTAACTCTTTCAATTCAAACAAAAAGACAACATGTACAATCCCTATAATAAAATGTGTCCTTGCACACATACATTTATAATTTTTAAAGTTTGTGTAATAGAGGCAGCACTTAAAGGCTTTCTGAACCTTTTCCCCATAAGCATACTTTCAATAAATCATTATATCTGCATTTGCATTTATTGTTCTTCCTCAAAAGGAGAATTTACACTAACACTGAATTTTTTTTGTTGGAATTTTTACTGTAAATATATATTTTTTAAAATTATTATCTATGTACATATTTTAACATTGCCTCCCCCTTCCCATACATACCCTCCCTCCCCAGAGTTTTGTGTCCATTGGTTGTACTTATATGCATGTATACAAGTCCTTCGGTTGATCTATTATCTCCCCCAGATCTCCCTACCCTACCTGCTGTAATTTGACAGTCTGCTTGTTGCTTTACTGTCTCTATATCTATCTTTTGGTTCATCAGTTTATAATGTTCTTTATTATCCATAAATGAGTGAGGTCATGTGGTGTTTCTCTTTCATTGATTGGCTTATTTCACTCAGCACTAACACTGAATTTTTAATAAAAAAAATACATTTAGAGATATTTAACTTCCTGAGTGACTTCAGTTATTCAGTCAAACATGATTTAATGAGAAAATTTTAATATTTTAGAATGAAATAAGAAGTATAGATTTACAGTTGGTATCCAATTAGGGAAAAACTCAAAGACCATGTCACAGAACTTACACTTAAGTTCTCCATGAAGTTAAACGATCTAATGATACCCAAACTTTACCAATAATCTTTCTCAAATGTTAGTAAAACGAATAATTGAAATTCCATTTTCTCATTTGTTAACAAAATACTATTGTATTTTAGACTACCAACTTGAATCTTTTTTTTTTTTAAATATATTTTATTGATTTTTGTACAGAGAGGAAGGGAGAGAGATAGAGAGCTAGAAACATCAATGAGAGAGAGTCATCGATCTGCTGCCTCTTGCACACCCCCTACTGGGGATATGCCCGCAACCAAGGTACATGCCCTTGACCAGAATCGAACCCGGGGCCCTTCAGTCCCCAAGCCAACGTTCTATCCATTGAGCCAAACCAGTCCCGGCATTGAATGTTTTCTATTATATAAACAAAATGTGATTCCTAATAAGCAGGTTCTTGCAATACAATAGATAATAGATCACTAAAATATTTGATTTATGATTCAATCAATATATATAACACATGCCTTCCTCAATTTATAAAACAACTAGGAATTGTGGGACTTTCTTTTGCATAAAACCCTTTCCTCTTCATGAAATCCTGAGGTGAAAGGCTAAGATGTAAAAACTGTAATCACATGTCTTCTCATTTCTGTGTTAGACTATAGTTATATGTTTAAAAAACTTTATAAAGAAATGTGGCAACTTATACAACTGCACTGTACAGTTTTAAGAAAACATTCCCAGGCCAACTTAGTCCAAAGGGCCTGGGATGACACTGTGAAAACAATGTCCTTTGGACACTTGTTAGTTCCGAGATGAATGCCATTTCCCAGCTCTATTGCTGTCTCTTCTGCTATCATGGTCCTGGCTCCAGCCATCGAGATTCCTGTCTGCATAGAAGTCATCACCTCCGAGTCCTCTGTAATGCTGCTCAGGCTGTAGTGTCTGTCTCTAGGGAGGGATGAGGACTCTGCCTGGCTTTACACAGTGATGATGGCGTATCTTGACGCCATTGGGAGCTTGGAGAGTCGTTATAACAATGATTATGTGACTGAACTGATGGGGAAGATCCTGATCGAGCAAAATGTGGAGAACCCAATTTCCTGCCATATGACCTCTGTCTCAAAATGCTGCTCATCCCTGCTTGTTTCTGACAATTTTCTGGAGAAGATAGATATGTATTTGTTGCCTCTATATTGTTCATATTTTTATTTCTTTCTTTTTCTTCTTCCTTTTGTTAAAGAATACCCTTCAATATTTCATATAATACTGGTTTGGTGGTGATGCACTCCTTTAGCTTTTTCTTGTCTGTGAAGCTCTTTATCTGACCTTCAATTCTGAATGTTAGCTTTGCTGGGTAGAGTAATCTTGGTTGTAGGTCTTTACTATTCATCACTTTGAATATTTCTTGCCGCTCCCCTATGGCTTGCAAAGTTTCTGAAATCAACTGACAGTCATATGGGTGCTCCTTTGTAAGTAACTAACTGCTTTTCTCTTGCTGCTTGTAAGATTCTCTCTTTCTCTTTAGCCCTTGGTATTTTATTATTATTATTTTTAAATATATTTTATTGATTTTTCACAGAGAGGAAGGGAGAGAGATAGAGAGCTAGAAACATCGATGAGAGAGAAACATCAACCAGCTGCCTCCTGCAGACTTCCCACCAAGGATGTGCCCGCAATCAATGTACATGCCCTTGACCGGAATCGAACCCGGGACCCTTTATTCCACAGACCGATGCTCTATCTACTGAGCCAAACCGGTTTTGGCAATCCTTGGCATTTTAATTATGATGTGTGTTGTTGTGGGCCTCTTTAGGTTCCTCTTGTTTGGGACTCTTCATATTTTTTGAACTTGAGTGATTTTTTTTTTTTTTTCCTTAACCAGGGTTGGGAAGTTTTCTGTCATTTCTTCAAATAGGTTCTCTATTCCTTGCTCATATTCTTCTCCTTCTTCTTCTGGGACTCCTATTATATGGATGCTGTTATATTTCATGTTGTTCCAAAGCTCGTTTAAACTCTCCTGCTTTTTATTTATTTTTTCAATTGCTGCTCTAATGGGTGTTTTTCCTACCTTGTCTTCTAATTCCTGATTTGGCCCCTGCTTCTCTGAATTGACTGTTGATTCCTTCCAGGGTATTTTTATTTTAGCTATGTAATTGCTTATTTCCACTTGATTCTTATTCATGGTTTCTATCTCCTTTTTTATGTTGATGTAGTTCTCATTAAGTTACATAAACTTCTCATTAAGATGCTTATAGTTTTAAGGTTTTTGAACACCCTTATAACCATTACTATGAATTCTTTCTCTGACGTTTGCTTGCCTCCGCTTCATTTAGTCCCTTTTCTTGTGATTCCTCCTTTTCTCTCACTTTTTTTTGTCTCCCTATTTTTGCTGCCCCATTTATATATGTTTCTTGTATTAGAGCAAACTGCTATCCATCCCAGACTTTGTGGGGTGGCCTTATGTAGTAGGTGTTTTGTGGGACCCAGTGGTACAGTCTCTTAGATTTCCTGAGCTGGGTGCTCTAGGAATGCCCCTTGTTTGTGTTATTGTGTTCTCCTGTGGTAATTGCATCTTGAATATCATCCCATTTGTGGATAGATTCTCCTCTCAGGCTGGTTGACTATGAGACTCACCCCAGACAATATCATGTGAGCTATTGTGGAGCTGCTGACAGAACAGAACAGAATTCAACAACAACAAAACCACAATAAACAAAAACATACACAAGGCTCCTACTACACCAAAAGCAACCACAAAAGAAGAGATAATTATGAAAGAGAATGGACAGCAAGAATGATAGAAAAAAGAAAAAAATACAAGGAGAAAAAAAAGGGGGAACTAAAAGGAATATGAAGGGAAAGAGATGTAATATAAAAATAAGAATAAAGGATGGGGGAAGGAAAATAGAATAAAAGGAAAGAGGAAAAAAATAATTTGAAAAGGAAATTAGAACAAAGTTGGATAGAACAAAATAAGAAAAGAAAAAAGATGAGAAAGCAGGAGAAAAAGGAAAAAATAGAGTAGGAAACTGAAGAGAAAAATTAGATATACAAAGGAAACAATAGAGACTAAAATAATAACAAATCAGTAAGGCATTAAGGATTAAAAAGAAGAAGAAGAAGAAGAAGAAGAAGAAGAAGAAGAAGAAGAAGAAGAAGAAGAAGAAGAAAGACAAAAAGGTGTCATGGCATTCATCTCAGCAGAGTGTAGTGCCCCCTGGAAGCTCTCTTTGGATCTTGCTCCTCTGATAACTGTGGCTGACCCGTCTGCCAATTCTGGGCTTCCCGGGAGGTACTTACTAGTAGGTGCTAACTGTCCTCCTTTGGTGTTCAGCAATCTGTTTGAAGCTCCAAGCATTCCACAGTTCTATCCATCTCCACAGGAGTTGGCTGTGCAGGGAGGGGCCAAGCTGCCCCCTAAGGCTGGGCCAACAGCTAGGTCAGAAAACTTCCCCAGGTTCCCCAGGCTCCACCTCTGCCGGCCTTCACCTGCCAGCCAGCTGATAATCTTAATTGCTCCCATCTGACTCTGAAAGAGCTTTAGGCAGAATTCCAGTGTAAACCTTTGGCATTCCTGTGAGGGGGAGGGGCTGTTCAGATTTCAGGGGAAGTGGTGGGTGTGTTTCCCCATCCTGCAGCTGCTCCTCTGAGAGTGTCCGAGACTATTGCCCTGCCCTTGGCTGGGCAGGTCCTCGTATGCAATCCAGAGGGGTCAGCTGGAGACCAGTAGTTTCTATCAGCTCTCCCGTGGGGGAAGCACCAGTCAGGTCCTGGGGTAGGGGGGTAGAGGGTTTCACTCCCAACCCAGTCACTGATGCTTCCTAAGACTGTTCAAACCTACACGCGTGGCCTCTGCTGCTGTCTCCTCTGCCAAGGTCAAGATGCAGGGTATGGCAGTGAGGGTTCCGGAGGGTGTGGTGGGCTGCATCGCCCTTTGTCTGAGCCATGGCTTCTTTGAGGGGCTAGTGCCTCTCAGGAAAATGGCCCTTTTGGATTGGGGGGAGTGGGACATGACTGAATGCAGGACTCTGGGTTACTGCTTTTCCCCATATCCCACCCCCAACAATGCTTCCCACCCCAGCTGCTCCTTAGGCACCGGGAGCCGGCCACCCCTCTCTGGATCACAGCCTTGAGTGGGGCCTGCTAACACAGATCCTGTGCTCTGGACCTACAGCTCCTCTCCCAGACAGCCAGCAGCCCTGCTGCCTTTCACGGCTGGATGTGATGTGGGTCCTGGTCTCAGCTCTGTGCTCTGGCCCTCAGTCTTCTCAGGAAGATGACCTTCCCACGTTGGGAGCCATCAGAGTTGAGACAAGCAACTCCGCCTTAAGAAATTACAGCTCCATCTTAGAATTAAGTTCCTTCTAGCAGAAGTTATGCGGTGCCCTGAGGGTTTGGCTAGAAGCTAAAGATTAATTTGCCGCTTAGCATCTCTGCAACTTCCCCTTCCTGATCCTCCCCCTTAGCTAGCCCAGCCTTTGAATGTTACACCTTGGAATGTTATGCCGCCCTGGCAGTTAGCCAATCCTGTGTTGCCAGATACCTTACCACCTGCCACTCAGTGCCTAAACCAAT
This sequence comes from Pipistrellus nathusii, assembly GCA_963693515.1. Classification (NCBI taxonomy): domain Eukaryota; kingdom Metazoa; phylum Chordata; class Mammalia; order Chiroptera; family Vespertilionidae; genus Pipistrellus; species Pipistrellus nathusii. The sequence continues at coordinate 5,438,634 of OY882862.1, read as the reverse complement.
TATGCACTGCCAAAGACCCCTCTGCGTAGGCAACCCTGCCCCCCTTTGTTCCTGCTGTATATATACTGCCATTTCAAAAAATAAAGTTTGAGGCTTGATCGGAACTTTATATTGCCTCCATTTCTTCGCGTCTCTGTCCTCTATCATTCCTTTCTAGGTGCCTCCTCGCCCCCACGTTGATCTCCCGCTGGTCGGGGCATTCCCACAGTCGAGAGATCCCTCCTCACACTCGGCCTGCCGCCCATGGGAGCTGGCAGCCTTTCCAGCGGCTTCGCCCTCCCGACCAGCCTCAGGCATTGTCTCTGCCTCTGGGTGTGCCTCCAGCAGCTGGCCTCAGCTGGACCTCAGTTGGTAATTACGGGGGACTGTTCCTCAAATTAGTTTAAAAAACAAAACAAAACATTTTATTGATTTTTTTACAGAGAGGAAGGGAGAGGGATAGAGAGTTAGAAACATCCATCAGCTGCCTCCTGCACACCCCCTACTGGGGATGTGCCCGCAACTAAGGTACATGCCCTTGACTGGAATCGAACCTGGGACTCTTGAGTCTGCAGGCTGATGCTCTATTCACTGAGCCAAACCGGTTAGGGCCTCAATTTAGTTTTATTTCTAGTTTGGCTCTGGGAGGAGGTAAAAGGTCTGTCTATTCGGCTGCCATCCTCTCTTCTCTCCTTAACCCGTTTTAAAAGCTCAAACCCTCACCTCAGCGTTAGTTCTCACCATAACACCGAACCAAAGAATAATTCTAAACTCAATAAAAAAATTACTCTAACCATAACCTCAACCATCATGCTTAAGCTACTCATTATGCCAATTTAGTGAAGCTTGAACACACTTGTAAATAATACAGACCAAATGGAAGTTTTGAAACTTTTAACATAGTGTACATTCAGTGACCAAAACCTGTGCTCATTAGGTAATAATTATAGTTAAGTGTATGCTCTCAGAGGTAATAAAAACCCATTAACTAAAAAGGCACTTGCAATGTGTTCAACACAGCGATTTCCGATGAATGGGACTTAGTAATGAACGCAGTAAATGGTTTTGATGAGTTGTTAGAGTGACAGCGCTAAGATGATAGTAGTGCTGGAGCACAGTCTTTCAGCATAGGATTTCTCAGTCAACGCCACGCCTGCATCCTGTAATATAGGTAGCGTGTCGCCTACTAGTTACGTAACTGCTCTACTGCCTGCCACCACGGAAACCAAGCTTGCAGGACAGATGGTGGTGAGAAAGGAAAGAGCCGGCATCTTGGGAACATGGGGGATGCTTGTCCAAAGCCCGTCTTGGCATCTCCGTGCTGTCAGGGGTTTGCAAAGGGAAGGAGAGGGGAAGCAGCACAACGCGGTCAGCGGGAGGACTGTGAGGGGCAGGCAGTGTCCTTGCTGGACCCGATGTGCATTGTAGCGTCAGCATCCTGGAGCTGGTCAATGTGAGCTGGATGCCTGGAGTCAGGCAGCTGTGTCAACCAAAGTCGTGTCTGTTGTACCAGCGGTAACTGGAACTGCGGACGCCTGCGATATGCTTGTAAGGAAACTGTCAGTATGTGAGTGCCTTTTATCCGTGTTTTTTGTTTGTTTGTTTTTAGTCAGAGAAGTATAAAGTTTTTATTCCCTGTTACGGTTATAAATATAGCTTTGACCCCCCTGTTGCCGCACTGATTTCAATAGTGTGTTCTCTCAGTAAAAGGAAACACAGGACATTTCGTGCTGAAACGGGGAAACTGTTGCAATCAGTGCGGCGTGACGTGTAGTAATGGAACGACTGAAACAGCTCTGTGCTGAACAGTTTGTCCGGAGGTTGGTTGTTTGTTTTTTAATCCTCACCCGTGGGCACTTTCCCATTGATTTTTAGAGAGAGTGGGAGGGAGAGGGAAGACAGAGAGAAACATGGATGTGAAAGAAACACACTGACCGGTTGCCTCTTGCAGAAGCCCTGACCAGGGCACAGGCCAGGGGGGAACCTGCAACCAAGGTACATGCCCTTGACTGGCATCGAACCCAGGACCTTCAGTTCGCAGGCAGAGACTCTATCCGCGGAGCCACACCGGCCAGCATCCATAGTTTGTCTTTAAAATGCACTGATTATGTCTTACCATGTAACTAGTGAGCCAGCATGCTGGTAGCTTCTTTTCAACACATTACTACACCACAGTTCCATGTAACGAGTACACACTGGGAAAGGTACGAGTCGCAAGTAACTGTTTAGAAAGGATTCATGGGAACTCAGACCATCCTATATAATAAAGAGCCAATATGTTAATTAGACTGAACAGCCGAACAACCTTCTGGATGTCCTTCCAGACACCCTTCTAGAGGAAGCCGGGACTGTGAGGGCCGGCCGAGGCAGCCAGAGCTGCGAGGGCTGAGTCCCTTGCATGAATCTTGTGCATCAGGCCTCTAGTATGTTAATACATGCACTCACTGAACAAGCACAGTGCCACATAACCTGTGCCAGTAACAGCTTAAAAACAAATTAATTACCAGTCACGCCAAACACTTTACTATGACCTGTACAGACTACATAGTAAGTATTCATTATAAATGTTGGCTAACAAATGTGTAGAAAGCTTTCTCATTAAAATATTGGTTTGAGTTCAATTTGCTAAAAGAACACAATTACAAGTGCTAGAAGCTTCTGGAAAAACTATTTTACAAGTCTGTATAAACACATTGCTACATATGTTCTGGAATGTGTATGACTTGCATTCACTGAAAGCACACATTGTGTGTTTTATTTACTAAAACATCACTCTCCTGAATGGAGTTTGCACGTAGCTTTTAAAAACCAAGTCTTGCAAAATGTCTTACTACAGTTATTACAGCATATGTAGTATTACTTGCAGGTAGCATGTAGTGGGCTGAATATCTTCCAAGTATCTTGTTAAACACAGAAATTACAAATCATTTTGAAACACAATACTACATGCATTTCAGATTTGGCTTTAGTACAATTCACTAAGATAAATACCTAATGTAGTGTGCCATTGTTCTGCTAGGCAAGTATCAATGATGGTTACGCCAGAAAAGGCTAAAACTATTATGTTAGGAATTATTTCAATTTTTAAACACATTTTACTACATGCTTTGAAATGTGTTTTAATTCAACTACAAAGGAGACAACATGCTGAGATACGATTTGCTAGGTTTTGTTAAAATGACATTTATTACAAGTTCTGTGTAACACTATACTACATACTTATTGCTAAAAACATTTTTTTTACAATCTCTGCCAAACATTTCAGTACTAGTTTATGCCCCAAAGAAACACTACCCGGACAAGCCATTTTCAAGAATTTTGTGAAAACTCACTTAATGGGGTTGGTTCTACACTTCTGCACATGTGTTTAAAAATAGGTATTAAATGTATCCTTTAAAATAACAATAATACCACATTCGCTATCCTGTTAGAAACATTTTTAGAAACCTTAAAAAATTTTTTTTCCTTCCTTCATTACAGACCCTGTATGCATCCCATTCACAGAGAGAACACTATGAGAATGTTTTGAGTGTCTTGTTAAATTTACCTTCATTACAAGCCTTGTGAAACATTTCCGTGCATGTACCTTTAAATGGGAACGTAAGTTCCATTCATGGAAAGGACACTATGTGAAAAACAAACAAAAAAACACCTGCTTTAAAGTATCTTGTTTCAACTTTATGTAGTAAAAGCCTCGTGTATGGGTTCAATTAATTTGAGAGTATACTGTGTTTTGTGCTCTGCCTTCCCCCTTCCCCCCTAACCTCTGGCTTTTTGTAAGAGAGATATATATATATATATATATATATATATATATATATATATATATATATATATATATATTTTTTTTTTTTTTTAAATATATATTTTATTGATTTTACACAGAGAGGAATTGAGAGGGATAGAGAGTTAGAAACGTCGATGAGAGAGAAACATCGACCAGCTGCCTCTTGCACACCCCCTACTGGGAATGTGCTCGCAACCAAGGTACGTGTCCTTGACCTGAATCGAACCCGGGACCTTTCAGTCTGCAGGCCAACGCTCTATCCACTGGACCAAACCGGTTTCGGCTATAAGATATATTTTATTGATTTTTTTTACAGAGAGGAAGGGAGATGGATAGAGAGTTAGAAACATTGATGAGAGAGAAACATCAATCAGCTGCCTCCTGCACACTCCCTACTGGGGATGTGCCTGCAACCAAGGTACTGGCATCGAACCACATAACCCACACAAGGGACTTTGCTGGAGAACTCAGCTCAGGTGGTCAAGGGGATTGCGCCACTGAGTACCATAGGATAGCCCTTCAGTTCACAGGCTGATGCTTTATCCACTGAGTCACACCAATTAGGGTGCGTATACTGTATTTTAACACAATTTTTAATTTCTTCTTATAACAGTTTTCTCATAAACTGTTCAACACACTGTTCTTTTAGTGAACAAAATGCTATTCATTCTGTGATGCACGTAGAGAAGTGTTTTTAGAAGATTTTGGGTTCTAAATACTAGCAGCAAGTTCTGTTCTGCACCGTGTTGTTTTATCAATTGGAACTCATCAGGGTGCTGTTAATGAGTGAGACTTACACATTTGAAAATATGTGTGGAGGGGGATCCAAGATGGCAGCAGAGTAGGTAGATGTTCCACTCACCTCCTCACGGGACCAAACTGGAATTATAATTAATAGAGAGAGCAATCAGCCTGAATAACTAGCTGAAGACTAGCTGAGCGGAAGTCTTGTAACCAAGGATTTACAGAAGAAGCCACATCAAAACTGGTAGGAAGGGCAGAGACATGAAAGAGTTGGTCCTGCTCCCTCATGCTTCCCCCCTGCAAAGCTTGGAGTTTCAACCTCACACCAGTTCCCCAGCCTGAGAGCACCAGACCTGGTAAATACATAACATCTAGCTGTGAAAATTAGTGGGGATCCTGTCTACCAGCGAGAGACAGGAGACTGCTAGATAGGCAAATACCCTCGTAAAGGGCCGATGCACAAAACCTCATTTGTAGCTACTCACCTTGGGCTCTGGTGGAGGGAGGGCAGAGAAAACCAGGGGTTGTGTGAAGAGAAACTACGGTTTGTAGCTTGGAAGAGAGCTGAATATACGGCCACCAGGATTCATCTCCCACACTGCATACACCTTCTTTCTTGGGTGGAGCATGCCCCTCCATATGGCCAAAGCCTGGGGAAAGTTGTCCCACCCTCTGGAGTTCCTCCCACCCAAGCGGAGAGTGGGCCCTGCTGGAGAGTCAGCTGCCTGGGTCGGGGTGTAGAGTTCCAGCCAGACACCGGGGGTGTGAGTGATTGAATTATGTGGCTTTCGGGCACAGGCCACTCCTCCCACTCTTCAGTGAACCTGACCAGTGGCACCTCCCCTGAATGGGAGGTCCACGAGGCCCTCCCTCTCAACTCCCGGTGGCCCCATCCTGCTGAGGTCAGGGCAGGATCTGGGACAAACTGAGTTGTGTGGCTCTTGAGTTGGGGCCACTCTCCCAACCTTTCCTGAAGCCTGACTAACACACCTCCCTCTCTCTAATACCCAGCATCCTCACCCTGCTGAGATTGGCTCCTGGAAGAATCTGGAACAGACTGAGTTTTCCCCTTGCACACCCACATTTTCCCCTTGCACACCCAACCAGAGAAGACCTTTCCCTTCATATACCTAAATCTTGGTCTGTCTGGGCCCAATAAACTCTGTTGACCTAATCCCAATGACTCCCTGAGACCTTGCCCAACCACAAATGTGTGCAAGCACCCAGGGTAGCAGGTGGACTTGGTATACCCTGGGATATTTGCTGAGTGGCTCCAGACTCAGCACTGCCACCAAGTTTTAACCTGTATAGATCTTGTAAACACTGTTTGCCTTTACCTGATGACTAATTGAGAGTATACCTCATGCAATTTGAGTACTGCCAGAGGGTCTTCCACTGAATAAGCCTAGCAGGCAGCCAGGAGGAGGATGCAGACAAAAGTGGATCTTGTGGTTCCTTGGAAATTCTGCTGATCTGTTCTGGGGCCCAGAGCTGGGATAGGCCAGTCTTCGTGTGCAGCTTGACCTCCCGCCACACACCCAGGTCCAGCAGAGGCAGCCACGAACTGTGGATCACTTTTCAGCTCCAAAACAGGTTGCAAAAGACCACGCACAGCAGCACAGGACGTTGGCTTGAAACAGAGTCCCTCTCAAGAGGCCCCAGAACCAAAACACCCCGTCAGCTTCAGACCTCAGAGCAGAAGCCAGTCCCTTTATTTATTTTTATTTTTTTAAATTGACCAGCTATTTATTTTGCTTCAGCTCACCTGATTTGCATCCATGAATCTGTCACATGACCACACTGCTTTTATTTTAATTTTTAAATCTTTATTGTTGAGAGTATTATGGATGTCCCTGCTTTGTCCACACTGCTTTTTTTTTTAAATTAAATTATTATCTGTGTACATATTTTAACATTACCCCCTCCCATCCCATACATACTCTCCCTCCCCAGAGTTTTGTGTCCATTGGTTGTACTTATATGCATGTATACAAGTCCTTCGGTTGATCTCTTATCTCCCCCAGATCTCCCTACCCTCCCCGCTGTAATTTGACAGTCTGCTTGTTGCTTTACTGTCTTTATATCTGTCTTTTGGCTCATCAGTTTATAATGTTCTTTAATATCCATAAATGAGTGAGGTCATGTGGTATTTCTCTTTTATTGGAAGCCAGTCACTTTAACAAGTGGCACATCGAAAGAGAGGTCTCAGCAGGTGCCAGATTCCATGTAGTCAGTACCTGCACAGCAGGTCATACACTGTGGTCATGGTTATACCTCAAATACAGGCAGACTGAGTGTGAACCTCACACATGATCAAGCCAATTGCAAACAAGACTCAACTGGAAGAGGGGGCCTACATAACCCACACAAGGGACTTTGCTGGAGAATTCAGCTCAGGAGGTCAAGGGGATTGCACCACTGAATACCATAGGACACCTATTACATAAGGCCACCCTACCAAGACTGGGAGTCATAGCAGATAGATCTACCTAATACATAGAAATTAACATAAAGAGGTAGCCAAAATGGGGAGACAAAGAAACATGTCCCAAATGAAAGAACAAGAGAAATCTACAGAAAAGGAGCTAAGTAAAATGGAGGCAAGCATTTTACCAGATATAAAGTTCAAAAGGAAATTAGTGAGAACTATACCAGTATAAAAAGAAAATACAAAACATAAAAACAACCAGTTAGAAATGAAGAACACACTAGAAGGAATAAAAATAGGTTGGATGAATCAGAGAATCAAATCAGCAATTTTGAAGACAAGGTAGAAAAAAAAATCTAATTAAAGCAGCTAAAATAATTTTTTTAAATTGAGGATAGTTTAAGGAACCTTTAGGACAATATGAAGTATAACAACTTTCATACCACAGGAGTACCAGGAGGAGAAAAGAGCAAACTAACAAACAAAAAAACCAACTTGAAAAAATAGTAAATGAAACTTCCCTAACCTGATGAAGGAAAACAACATACAAGGACAAGAAGTGCAGAGTCCCAAACAAGATGAACCCACAGAGTTGCACACCAAGACACATCATAATTAAAACAACAAAGTTAAAGACAAAGACAGCATGGTAAACACTTTAAGAGAAAGACGCTTAGTCACATACAAGGGAGCACTCCTAACTGTCAGCTAATTTCTCAACAGAAATATTTGATGCCAGAGGGATTGTCATGAAAATCAAGGTGCTACAACCAAGACTACTTTACACAGCAAAGTCATCATTGAAAATTAAAGTAGAGCCCAGCTGGTGTGGCTCAGTGATTGAGCATTGACTTATGAACCAGGAGTTAATGGTTCAATTCCCAGTCAGGGAACACGCCCAAGTTGTGAGCTCAATGCCGAGGAGGCAGCCAATCAATGATTCTCTCTCATCATTGGTGTTTATCTCTCTCTCTCCCTCTCTGAAATCAATAAACATTTTAAAAACAATTTGAAGTAGAAATAAAGAGCTTCCCAGACAAGAAAGTCAGCCTGAGCAGGACTCTGATTTTTCCACCTGGCTGGTCTAAGCAAAGTGGGCCAGATCTCTCTTGCATGGGCTGGAATTTTTGTACTATATTCCCAGAGAGGCTTCCATGGAAGACAGAGAGTGAGCTCTGTGACAGCGTTGTGCTGAGGCTGATCTGAGCTTCCTGTGAGTTCAGATAGGCAGCCCCCGGGAAGGAAAGGTGGAGCCTCTCTCCCCATCTTGCAGGCTGCAAACACCACCCCCAAAAGGAGACTGTTTGGTTCAGCTCTGTGAAGTCCCAGATACCCCTGCTGGGCACAGTTCTGTGATTACTGTAGAAGAGCTCAGAGTGGGATAATCTCAGGGTGAGACCCTCAAAAGCTATTGTCTGGGACCTGCAGGAAGTGCTTAGTGCCCTCCTGCAGGCTGGTCTGGCAACATTCTCAACCAGAATATCTTCGATCAACTCCTGAGCCCAGGCCCGATGAAACTGTTCCTTCACAGAAGATTGAAAACTCTATTCAGCCTGAACTTGCAGCAAGCCCCCTTAGGGAAAACTAGATTCGGAGGAGTTTGCCTCTAGCAGAGAGTAATTTTTTCTCATTGAGTACCTGACTGCATAATGTCTAAGCAGGGGGCCCACTAGCCCTAACTAGGCTAGTCTAGGTTCAACCTAAACACGCTTTCTGGAAGGCACTGGAGGAAGACCAGGCAACCTTGGTGTGTGTGTATTGGGGGAAGGAGGGGAGCTGAGTAGCTGACAGGTGGAGGAGGACCTCAGGGAGCCTCAGTCCAACCACTGATCTACCCCCATCTCTAAGATAAGAGAAGCCAATCCATTTACACAAATTGGTCCCTCCCATGAACACAGATGACACAAACAGTGAATGGAGTGGTGGCTACTCACAGTCATCCCAAGGCCAGTTACACATAATGTCTGACAGTGACCTGCATCTGAAACTCACCCAAAAGAACCCTAAGGACCCAGAACCATCACAACAAATGTTAGGCTTCAGACCACACCAGAGCTCGATCCAACTACACAAACAGCATACACCAAGGTGAATCCTGGCAGGCCCCAAACCAGCTGGGAACAACCCCACCTTGCTGGGGCAGGGAAGGTGTGGGGAGAGGGGGCCCCTGCACAGTGTCTCATACATGGTGTTAAAAGTTTACCTCTACAGAAACATAGCCTGAAAGGATAAGGAGAGTACCATTGAGCTCATCAAGACACCTCAAGATTGCACCTGCATAGCAGTTCGTATACCATGGTTAGGACTGAGCCTCATAGTCAGCCAACCTGAGGGTCAATCCCAACCTTGGAAGGGCCATCAGCAATCAAGATCCAATTACAACAGGAGGATCCAAACAACTCACATAAGAGACACTCCGAGAGCTCCCAGCTCAGGAGTTCAAGGAGACTGCACCCCTGGGAGCCTACACAGGCCATCAGCAATAAAGGCCCCCCTGCCAAGACTGGGAGGCATGGCAGTCCTAGCTAAAACATAGGAACAAACACAAAGAGACTGCCAAAATGGGGAGACAAAGAAAAGGGCCCCCAATGAAAGAACAGAAGGAAATTCCAGAAAAAGAGCTACATGACTTTATTTAGAGACAAGCAATTTATCAGAGAATTAAAAGCAATGGTTATAAGGATGCTCAAAGAACTTAGTGAGAACAATCAAAGCATCAAAAATAATCAGTTGGAAATGAAGAATGCCATATCTGAAATAGAGAATACGCTGGAAGGAATTGCTAGTTGCTGGACAAAATAAAGGATTGAATTAGTGAATTAGAGTACAAAATAGAAAATAAAGCATTCAATCTGAACAGATTAAAAAAATAATTAAAAAGCAGGAGGATAGTTTAAGGGAGCTTTGGGACAACATGAAATATAACAACTTCCACATCATAGGGATACCAGAAGGAGAAAAAAGCAAGCAAGGCATCGAGAACCTGTTTGAAGAAATAATGACAGAAGACTTACCTGGGAAAGGAAAATGTCTCACAACATCAGGAAGCACAAGATAAGTACAAAGAGACCCACACCAACACACATCATAAGTAAAATGTCCAAGATAAAACACAACGATAGAATCTAAAAGGTAGCAAGAGAGAAACATTCAGTTACCTACAAGGAAGTTCCCATAAGGTTGTCAGCATATTTCCCAACAGAAACACTTCAGGTCAGATGGGATTGGAATGAAGTAGTCAAAGTAATGAAAAGCAAAGCACTGCAAACAAGACTGTTTTATCCAGCAAGGCTAGCACGTAACACTGAAGGCGAGATAGAAAACTTCCCAGACAAAAGAAAACTAAAGGAGTTTGTTACCACTAAATCTGCATTCTAAGAAATACTGAAGAGACTGATTTAAGAAGAATAAGATAAAATGGCAATACATAAGTGCTATCAATAATAACCTTAAATGTGAATGGATTAAATATTCTGATCAAAAGACATTGGATAGCGAAATAGATAAGAAAACATGGCCTATATATACACGCTGTTTACAAGAGACCTGCCTCAGAACAAAAGGTACACATAGGCTTAAAGTGAAGGAATGGAAAAAATATTCCATGGAAATGGAAAAAAAAAACACTGGGGTAGCAATAATTATATCTGACAAAATAGACTTTGAAACAAAGGCCATAACAAGAGACAAATAAGGTCACCACATAATAATAAAGGGAGCAATACAACATGAGTGTCTAACCCTTATAAACACACACACACACACACACACACACACGTGTAAATATATAAACACTCACACACACACACATACACACAGTATAGGAGCACCAAAATATATATATAAAAAAACGCTTTTGGCGAACTTTAAGGGAGAGATTGATAGCAATACAGTCACAGTAGGGGACTTTAAAACCCCACTGCCATCAATGAATAGATTATCCAGCAAAAAATCAGCAAGGAAACATTGACCTTAAATGACACAATTGGTCAGATGAATATTGCTGATATTTCATTTAGTTGATGGATTTAGAACATTTCATCCCAAAGCAGAATATACATTTTTCTCCCCAAATCTATGAGACACATTGAAAGCTGTCCCAAGAGGGAGGTTCACAGCATTACAGGACTACCTGATGAAGCAAGAAAAACCTCTAGTAAATGATCGATACCTACATCTAATAGAATTGGAAAAAGAACAGGGAAAACCTAGAGTAAGTAGGAGAAGGGAATAATAAAGACCAGAGCAAAAATAAATGACATAGAAACTAAAAAAAAACCCCAACAATATAAAAGATCAATGAAACCACAGGTCCCCAATTATAAATATTGGAGTAGGTTATGGTCTTATTGATATGATGAAAAAAGAATAATTTTAAAGGTTTTTCAGAGGAGTACAAACACCTACAAGACATGAAGTGAACGTTTGTTCAACACAGGTTCCTCCTGCAAAACAAAAGCCAGAGATGTTTAGAACATACCCAAATATTTTCACCGCATCTGAAAGGAATACGTTTTCCATAACATGGGGTTAGACACAAAGTAATGAAGAGAATGTAAGTCACTGTTTTTGGAAGGTGATTTTCAGGTCTTCTAGCGGTTCATTGACCTTCCGGTGCTTTTCTTACTCTGGGGTGATGATCCAAAGTTCTATTCCTGTCAGTTTCACTGCAGCTGGAATAGTGAGGAGAATGCTCCAAAGCCCCGCCCACTGTTCTGGTTGGCTTTCTGGGGTCCTGTCTTCTGGGGGCCAGGACCTTATCTCCACGCTCAAAGGAACTTAGTGAGCTTGAAGGAGAGGTCTCTACTACAAGCCAGGTCGTTAGTTACAGCTAAGGTCTTACTTAAATGTTGTGCCTAGTTTTTTTACCTTCACTTAAAAAATATATATATTTTATTGATTTTTTTTTTTTTACAGAGAGGAAGAGAGAGGGATAGAGGGTTAGAAACATGGATGAGAGAGAATCATCGATCAGCTGCCTCTTGCACACACCTTACTGGGGATGTGCCTGCAACCAAGGTACATGCCCTTGACCGGAATTGAACCCGGGACCTATCAGTCCGCAGGCTGACTCTCTATCCACTGAGCCAAACCGGTTTCGACTACCTTCACTTTTGTTGTTAATCCTCATCCAAAGATATTTTTTGCCATTGATTTTTAGAGAAAGTGGAAGGGAGGAAGGGAAGAGGAGAGAGAGAGAGTGAGGGAGAGAGAGAGAAACATCAATGTGAGAGAAACACATTGATTGGTTGCCCCCCACTGCACCCTAATCAGAGCTGAATATTGAATTGCAACCAGGTACTAGTATATGCCCTTGACTGGGAATTGAACCTGTGACCCTTCAGTGTCCTGGCAGACACTCTAACCATCAAGCAACATCAGCCAGGGCTACCTTCACTTTTTGTAAAAAATATATATTTTTATTGATTTCAGAGAGGAAGGAAGGAGAGATAGAAAGATCAATGATGAGAGAATCATTGATAGGCTGCCTCCTGCACATCCCACCCTGGGGGTTGAGCCTGTAACCTGGACTTGGGCCCTGACCTGGAATCGAACTGTGTCTTCTTGGTTCATAGGTCAACATGCAACCAACCACTGCACCACACTGGTCAGGCTACTTTCACTTCTTCTTTTTTCTTTTCTTCTATATTTTATTGATTTTTATTTTTTATTTTTTTTTACAGAGAGGAAGAGAGAGGGATAGAGAGTTAGAAACATCGATGAGAGAGAATCATCGATCGGCTGCCTCTTGCACACCTCCTACTGGGGATGTGTCCGCAACCAAGGTACATGCCCTTGACCGGAATCGAACCTGGGACCTTTCAGTCCACAGGTCAATGCTCTATCCACTGAGCCAAACCTGTTTCGGCTACCCTCACTTCTTGTTCTACATACATATCTCCCATTCCAATCACAGCCTGAAATGGATGCCCGTAGGCAATTTCAAAAAGTCTCAATTGTATCCCACTTCAAGGAGCCACCCCCTTCTGAACAGGGCAACAGGTAAAACTTGATTCCAATGGAGATGAGTTTCCTGACACAGTTTAGCTATATTTTCTTCAAGGTGTGATTCATCCTCTATGCCTTCCAGGAAGCCTGCGGTCTCCGTGCAGTGTGGAGTCTCCAATTGATTCTTGAAAATTGACTAACCTTCTGTGTAATTTCTGACACAAGAGCAGGTCCATTATCACTCTGGATGCTTCTGGGTAGGTCAAAGCGATGAATTATCTCCGTCAGTAAGGCCTTCACTGCCTCTGAGGATGTCTCAGTTCTAGTAGGATAGCCTCTACCCATCCTGAAAGAGAATCAAGAGAGACTAACAAATACTTCCACCCTCAGGCCCTTGGCATCTGGGTAAATCTATTTGCCAGTCCTCAAACGGGCATGGTCCTTGGCATTGTTTTCATTCTTTTCTTTTCTTTTCTTTTCTTTTCTTTTCTTTTCTTTTCTTTTCTTTTCTTTTCTTTTCTTTTCTTTTTAAAAAATATATATTTATTGATTTTTTACAGAGAGGAAGAGAGAGAGAGAGATAGAGAGTTAAACATCAATGAGAGAGAATCATCGATCAGCTGCATCATGCACAACCCCTACTGGGGATGTGCCCGCAACCAAGGTACATGCCCTTGACTGGAATCGAACCTGGGACCTTTGAGTCCGCAGGCTGATGCTCTATCCACTGAGCCAAACCGCTTTCGACTCCCTTCTTTCTTTTCATGGGGACCTGTGTTGGGGTTGTTCTGGCACACAACACACCTGGGTATTACTCTTCACCTGACTGTGAGCCATGGTTTAATAGAAGTGGTTAACGAATGCCTTGCCTGGGGGATGTTCTCATGAAAATGCTTATGACTGGCCCTCCTAACAGTTCAGGAGGCAGTATAACTCCTTCCTTATTCTTCCCCTATCTCCTATCAGGATCGTCTTCATCAGAACCGCAACATGTAGCTTTCTCTAAGCCTGCAATTGAATATTCAGGGTCAAACTGGGACAAGTCTAGCCCGGGCACCAAAGACATTATATTATACCCGTTCCGTTAGCAGCCTCCTTCGCTGCTGCATCAGCCAAGCTGTTTCCTTTAGCCAGCTCAGTGTCTGCTCCGATGCCCGGGGCGGTGACAGCTGCCACCTGTCAAGGTGCCTGGACAGCTTGTAATGTTAACGTGTCTGCTGATGCCTCTTCTCCTCTGTATTGCAGTTAAGTGTCCTATTTCCTCCCAGACAGAACCATGTGTATGCAAAACTGGGAAAGCGCACATTTACCCTCTCTCTGTGCGACAATTCTAACGCTCTCGTCAATGCAGTGGGTTCAGCTTTCTGAGCGGAGGTTCCCAGCGGAAGGCCTTGGCCTCTGCTGTTCCTTCAAGAGTCACAACTACATCGCCGGCCTTGCTGTGTCCTTCGTCCATTTAACTGCTCCCACCTGCAAATACGGTTCAGTCTGCCTCTTCTAGAGGAGGGTCCTGTGTATCGGTTCTGTGAGAGCAAACTCTGCCTTAGTGCAGCCACGCCAGGCTCCGGGAGACGGCAGGCAGGAGTCAGCTCCTTTCCAGTTTTGAGGGAGACTCTGGGATTATTCAGAATTGCGTAGCACCTGCCTGTTCTTCCAGCAGCGACCCACAGATTTCCTTTCTGCTCTCACAGGCCCAGCACGTGGTGGGCTGCATAACTGAGGATAGGCTTCCCCAAAGAGAACTTCTCAGCTTCCGGGGAAAGCATGCAGGTGGCTGTCACAGCTCTCAAGCAGGCTGGCCACCCCGGGACAGTGCGATCTCGTTTCTTCTGACAAGGATGGGATGGGTCCTGTCCCGTCACTGAGCGCTGGGGTGAGGACTCCCAGGGCCTGCCCTGTCTTTCATGAACCTGCCATGGAAAGGGCTTTTTGGGTTTGGAAGCCCCGAGGCTGGTGCCGAAGCCAGGGGTGCCTTCAGGGACCCAGAGGCCAGAGTGCCCTCCTTCATCTGTTCTAAAGGGCCACGTCCTGGTCCACCCAGAGCTTCATACAATGGTTTAGCAATGAGCCCAATGTTTGGAATCAAATGTGGCTGGAGCCAACCATTCCCTGAATCCTCCTAGCTGTTTCCTGGCCACGGGAATTTCCCTTTGAATTACGGGTTCTTTTCTGTTTCCAATAAGACTTTTTTTTGCCAGGTTCGAGCAGGAACCTAAGAAAAACCTGCTTGTTGGCAAATCCCGGCCTTCTGTGCTGAAACTTTGCAGCCACAGGATGCCAGGTGGGCCAAGGTAACAATGGGGTTAAGCCTCGCTGAAAGGACTTCCAGCAATGGAGAGGCCCCCTCCACAATCAGTCCCTCCTTCTAGGTTTCGGTCCTTTAAGTCCTTGGCTCAGGGCCCCCTCAAAAACCGTGGGGCAGCTCCTGAACCCTTGTGGCAAGACTGCACAGCAGCACGGAGTCTTGACCCGAGATTCCAGGTCCTGCCATTCAAAGCAAACACTGGTGGAGAGTCCTGTTCAACCAGATGCAAAAGAAGGTTTCTTATCAGTCCAGCACTGAACGCCAGAGGCTGTCCCTGGGTACGCTGTTCACTGAAGTGTAAGGATGCAGGGTGGTGGGGTGAGTGTCCTGTCCAATGTCATTTATGGTCCTAAGTCTTGTACGAATTGATACTCATTTGAGTGGGGTTTTCAATAGGCAATATGGGTGTGTTGTGTGGGGAGCGGCAGGGCCAAGGAAGTCCATATTCCTGAAACCTCTGAACTGTTATTGGGCATATCCTCTAGGCCTGTGGTTCTCAACCTTCCTAAGGCTGGGGCCCTTTAATACAGCTCCTCATGTGGTGGTGACCCCCAACCATAGAATTATTTTTGTTGCTACTTCCTAACTGTAATTTTGCTGCTGTTAATGAATCATAATGTGAATATCTGTGTTTCCTCATGGTCTTAGCAGCGGGTTGCCCACAAGTTGAGGACCACTAGCTGGGTCACGGCGTTAGACTCAGTTCCTCACGGTGTGGTGACCCCCAACCAAATATGAGGAACTGTGTTAAAGGGTCGCAGCATAGAAAGGTTGAGAACTGTAAGGTTTGAGGCGCAGGAAACTGACCACCAAGGAGTTTTATTTTTTAAAAAAATATATTTTATTGATATTTTACAGAGAGAAAGAGAGAGGGATAGAGAGTTAGGAACATCGATGAGAGAGAATCATCAATTAGTTGCCTCTTGCACACCCTCTACCGGGGATGTGCCCGCAACCAAGGTACATGCCCTTGACAGGAACTAAACCCGGGACCTTTCAGTCCGCAGGCCAACGCTCTATCCACTGAGCCAAACCGGTCTCAGTCCACCAAGGAGATTTAAAGTAAAGTTTATTTCCCAGTAATGAGCGGGACTCATTACGGAGGTAGAGAAATCAGAATTGAAGGAGTTGGGAGGGGGGATGGACCCAGCCGGGATGCCACCTGGACATGGAGGATCAGCAGCACATGGCTGGTCTGGGGGTCTTTTTAAGGGGAGGAACAGGAGAGGGTTGGACCCAGGGCAGAACAGGAAGGGGTGGGCTCCAGGACACTTTGGCAGGCACTGATTGATGGCTCAATGTCTTGGAGATGTCTCTGTGACAGGTGCCAGTAATGTCATAACTCCGCCCACCAGTTGGGAGGAGGGAGAACCTTATAAGAACCACCGTTCTAGGCTCTCTTCCTTCAAGGGCTACTGCCTCTTACTGGGAGCCCCGTCCTTGGCTTGAGGTCAATTTCCACAGGCCTGTGTGCACGCCTTACACAAACAGACTGATTTATCTCCCACAACAGGCCCAAAAAGCAGGGATCCTTACAGACGAGGAACTGGGACACAGGGGATCCTTATGGTCCTCGTGGTGGAGACTCAAAGCCAGGCCGAGGGCTTCGGAAAGGGTGCCCGGAGCCCTGAGACAGATACCGTTTCCAGGTGGCAGGCAGGCAAAGGCAGAAGCTGAGCCAGCCAGGTCGCTGGGGGAGGCGAGGCAGGGCCAGGCCTTGCCCGTAGGTGCTCTGTGGCTGGGTGTGGCCTAGGGTACCTGTCTTGTCAACAGGTTGAGAGGCTGACACGCAGCCCCTCTGAGATCCAAGGCCCAGGAGGAAGCTTCAGGACCCCATGGACAGAGAGACACCTGCCACTCCAGCCAGGGCCCCAGGGACCCTGCTAAGCTGCACCTACGTCACTTGACCAGGAGTTTGAGGAGCCTGCATGGCCCCTCTGGTCAGACAGACCATCCACCACCTGCTCACCCTGAGACTCGAGAATCCCTTGAGACTGCTTCCTGGGGAGAAAAACATCTTCATTTTCCAAGACACTCCCATTGCATTTCCCCCACCCGGGGAGGCATAGTTGAGGCTACCGCCACTTCCAATTGCAGTTAGAGAACAGGAAGCACAGAGAGGTCTGGGGCGAGGGAAGGACACCCTGGGAGGGGCATGAGAATAAGCCTTCCCTCAGGTGAACTTCACTGCTGTCAGATGGAGCCGGGCCACCACCTCCAACCCCAGATGGATAAAGTGAGTTCCGGTGACTGTCGCAGGATTGACTCCGGGTTGACTCACACCTTCCTGTATCCGACCCTCCTGCGGCCCCGCCCCATTGCCATCCCATGTGGGCTCGGGACAGTAGCAACCACCACACAAGCTAAACCGTGGAAAGCGCTCGCATGTCTGGGGCTTGCTCTCCTCCAGGGATACACTGCAACCCCCGGCCTTGTGGACAACCCCCTGCTAGCTTCCTGGAATCTGAGCCATCCCACTGCCCCAGGAGAGGCCTCGGACACAGCAGTGAGTCTGTGCTGAGGGCTGCCTCGCTAGCACGCAGAACTGAGAAATAAATGTGGTGTTTTAAGCCACTAAGTTCCGGGACTGACGTAACGTGGCTTGTTCAGACTCACCAGGTTGGTGAAGGCAGGGAGT
This sequence comes from Pipistrellus nathusii, assembly GCA_963693515.1. NCBI lineage: Eukaryota > Metazoa > Chordata > Mammalia > Chiroptera > Vespertilionidae > Pipistrellus > Pipistrellus nathusii. Next base: position 5,420,804 of record OY882862.1, on the reverse strand, counting down.
CGGTCCCCTGGCCCACAGCACTCTGCGTTCGGCTCAGGAAAGGCTGTGAACCTGCAGTGCCACCCTGGCCACCCGCCCTGGGGACAGGCCATGTTCCCGGAGTGACATTTAAACTATTCAGCATGTAAGTGTCTAGCATGTTGAAATGGAGCAAGATCCTGGGGCCCCCTGGCATCCCCCTAGAAGGAATCCCTTAGTGCTGCCATCGTGGCAGGCCCAGGGTCAGTGCGGAAGCAGCTATGGGAAGAGCTCATGACTTAAGCCACCAATCCAGCTGCGGGAACCAGTGCCTCGTCAGGCCTGCGGGCGACAACACTTCACCTCCTGCTTCCTCGCTTTGAAGACCCCGGGGCTCTGCCCCACGGCTTCCCCTAACACGGCCCACCCCACAGCCACAGCACCACACCGCTCAGAGGTCCCTGCGTGGACACCACACAAACCCAGAGGGCTGTTTCCAGATAATTTATTCAGAATTTTCATATAAACAGGTAATTACCCCACGTCTTACATGCAGAGCGATCTCACCCCCCCACCCCCACCCCCAAAGGCATAGTCTATACATGGCGTTACTTGGCTCTTATAGAAAACATTGAAAATAACAACAGTTGAGCTATTTGGTGTGTTTTGTGTTTCCGAGCCTTTTTCCACGTAAGCCGAGGCACACTGATCCGGTGAGGCCGAGGGTGGACCGAGGCGTCTGGTGCTGGCGGACGGCCGAGGCCAACCTCCCCAGACACACGAAGTGGGAACACAAGAGCCACTGCCACACACTCCTCTTGGGGCTCCTCCTTCCTCCTCGACGGACGGAGAGCCTCGGACCCACCATCTGTTTTGACAGGACGGACAGGGCGCTTGCCCACACGGAAGTCTGGCTGGGCCGGCTCCGGAGTCAGGTGACCGAGAGGACACGGCCATCGCTGTCCCTTGTGGGGCGACCGGAAGGCAGCACTTGCCTCCCGCTGCCACCCCTGCAGCTGCTTTTACGTGTTTGACGCGCACACATGCCAACCCCCTTTCCACTCCAGCGAGTATTCTGGGAAACGTCCCGGAGGGTTTGCTCGAAGGACACCCTTCTGCATGCACCTTATATACAACCAGGCTCTCCTCTCCCGCCTCCAGCACCACCATCACCTCTGAGGAGCCTGGGGCGTCGAGGACTCGCTTAAAAAAGCATCCAGAAGGTTTGAACACCAAACGTCCACCAAAGCAAAATGATTGTCGCAGAGACCGCAGCCCGTCCACGTCCAGGGGCCGTGCCGCTGGCCAGTGTGACCGGCTGCGCGCCCACACCCTCCGCCGGGCGGGCAGGTCCCAGGTGGACGGTCCGCGCCGGCGGCGGCTGTGTGGCCGGGGTGGCGGGCCCAGGCCCTGTTTCCGAGTTTCCTCTCAGCAGCCACGGCCCCTCCGGAGAGGGGGAGCAGCAGCCTTCCCCCTGGCTACCGGCGGACAGAACGGAGCCCCCGGGCCTCCCCCGGCGGGCTGGCCTCACCGGGCCAGGGAGGAGCAATAGGCGTTCTCTTTCCAAAGAAACGACGTGGCTCTCTCCACGTGACCGACACGTTTTCCGAATAGGGAGGCGTCTTTAAACCAAACACACAGTGTCAGCCGTCCGACAGCCCTCGGGACCACGTGCCCTCCTCCCAGGACCGAGGAGAAGGTCTGCTGTCGGGGGTAACCGGTGCGGGGACCCCACAGCTGCGCACACAGCTCACCGCAGCAGCAGAGACAGAGACCGCCCGCCACAGCCCAGGGCATCGCTGCCCCGCGCTCTGCCCGCCTCTCCGGGCAGCGGGACAGCGAGCCCCAGGGGCGTGACAGGGCAGCGAGGCTGGGTGACTGTGCGGGCAGTCCTCTGGCCCCGTCCGGACGGCCACACGGTTCCCAAAGCCCCACCGGTCCAACAGCATCGTTTGAAATCAAACTACAACAGGGGGCACAAGGCTTTGCTGCTAAAAACGTATCCCGTGTGCTGGTGGCTTTGGGGTTGAGGTTTCTCCAGTGCCGCCCAGGAGGCAGTGCATCGCAGGTTCCCATGTGCGGTGCCCATGAGTGTGACCGGGTCCACCCTCAAGTAGCATCTCAGCCCGAACGGGGTGGGGACAGGCCCTGGAGCACGTTGGTGCTCACTTCCGGGAGATGCCCGCTGGGCAACAAAGCCTGCTCTCCCCTGGGGGAGAGGGGCACCCGCTCCCCCCACAGGCGGGCAGCTCAGGCCTGGGCACCCCGCACACCAGATACGTAACCACCACCTCACACTTGGTTCCTGTTTGGGAAGCATGGTGTCCATTGAGATTAAGAAAACAAAACAAAAAGGAAAACTAACATCAGAGAAGATGGTTACCTGTTAGAAAGAAGGATCTGTGCTCACAAAAGGCCACACTTTGTCCCAAGCCCCTCCCTCAAATTTCTGACTGGTCCCTGGCATCTGGAATCAGCCGATACAGATTTTCCCTGATTCGGATTGGATCCCGGCAGAAATCTGAAGTCTCGAAAATGTCCATTCTTGAACCTCATCCCAACAATGCTGAGGTAGACTGTGCTGGAAAAGAATCATTGCCCCACATTCACCTGTTTATTTTTCTTTGATAAAAATTTATGTGCCCTCCATTTTTTTTTTTTAATTTTTTTTTAAGGAAAGTGAATTTTTTTTTTTTTACAGTGATTTTATATATTAAAATAAATTATTTCCCCCTTAATGTAAGAAAACCTTTCTGGATTAGAAAAATGTGAAAATAGCTGCAAGTATCGCCTACAGCCACTATTAGTTCACTACAAAAGAACTAAGTACCTAGGCCTACGTGTTTGTTTAATAAACGCACGTCCAGGCCCTCTTCGATGCACAGCGTGAGTCTGGTGACAAGAATTCCTGCACTCCTGCTCCTGTACCGATCACGGAGGCTCCCAGAAAGACTTCGCCTGCTCTAATTCCGCGAGCCGGACGGACGAGAGCAGAGGGCCGTGGGGAGCCGCCTGTGCTGTGACCAGGAGAGAAGCTCAGCGTGGCCGCTGCACCTCTCTCTGTCGCTGAGCTCACCTTCCAGAGGAGGGGCAGCCCCCGGGCCTGGTGAGGAAATGCTCGCAGGGGAGCGGGGCGCTGAGCCCGTGGGGCCCAGGGCCGGGGTCACCGCGCTTGCTGGAGCAGCTGTGGCTCTTCTCCCCGGAGGCAGGAGCTGGCCTCTCCCGGGCTGCGGCTCTGGGGAGCGTGAGGGTCCTTAGCGGTTCCTCCCCGCGGCTCTGCTTTCTGCAACACCGAAGGCACCTCGGGGTTCTGCTCAGGCCCCACCCTGGCCCGGCCCACCGAGGCCACAGCCCGGAGCAGCGTCAGGGCGGTGGGTTCTGAGGACAGCTGGATGCCCTGAGGGGGGGAACGGGCCGCCAGGGGCCTCTGGCTTCGTACTTAGTGTTCTCTAACCCCGCTGTGCCTCACGCGCTGGGACCTGACCTGTCGTGTCTGCGGAAGCTGGAGGACGCGCACACCCAGGGAGGGAGGACGGGAGGGGCACGGGAAGCAGGAGGCCCACGAGCCACCAGTGTGTTCGAAGGCAGGGCTCAGCGCCAGGTGGCTTCCGGCTTCCCCGAGCAGAAGGCAAACCATTCAGCAAACCCATCTGCCCACCCCCTCGGCCTGGCCTGACAACACCCCGAAGGGCTAGCAGCGAGTGTGGCTGTGCCTCGAAGACCCAGCAAGGAGGTGCCTGGCGCTCCGGTCCCCAGCCCCAGGCAGACGACCCCCCCGCCTCCCAACCAAGGAAACAGTCAATAACTTATGAGGCTGATTGGAGATTGATAAAAAATTAAATATTACAAATATATTCTCAAAACTCTTTATCATCTCGGGAGTTTTTTTTTTTTTTTTTTTTTCCTTTTCCTTTGTTTTGTCATGTCCTGGCTTGGTTTGAAAAGATCCGTTTTCACCCTAAACCACTCCGCTGCTCCTGGAGAAACATTTTCCCCAAAGCTCAGGGAGAGAAGACTCCCGAGTGAGATGAGGGCACACGAGGGCACAGTCTCCCAGTGAGGAAGGAGGAAGGAGGGGACCACGATGCCCACACACACACGGAAAAGTGGAACCTTCATGAGCCAATCCCCAAACTTCATCTCAGCATGAGTGCTTTGCACGCGCACACGCGCACACACACACACCAGCCGTGTCTACTCTGAACACACATGCACACACACCTGGGACTGCAGAATCTTATCAAAAGTACAAAAGCAGCAGCTATTGGTCAATCTGAGGAACTACTTTTGTGAAGGGGAAAAAAAAAAGTTCAGCCTGGAAGAGAAAAACCTTCCTAAAATCCACTCCATAAAGCTTCAAATTCTACTCGCACAGGGTTTGGATGTTTCTGTCTTTCTTTCAAACCTTTGTTCCACAAACAAGTTTTATGTTTTATACTGTAGCTCATACACCAGCCCCTGTCCACGAAAAAAAAGAAAAGAGAAAAATAAAAAGAAAAGAAAGCCTTTGTAGAAACAGGCGCTTTCTTTTGGTGACCGGGAAAAGGAGGAGCCCCCTGCCTGAGCCCGCCGCGGCTGGAAGGACCCCTTCTCTCTTCGTTCACGGCCACCTTCTCCGATCACTGGTCAGGCTGGCGACCAAACAGGCGTGTTTTAGGTTGTACCATAAACAGGAATGGAGAGCAATGATCTCAGCTCCACTGGACACTGGCAGAGTTGTGGGAAAATCCTGAGTTTTCTGGAGACCGTCAAGCTAGAGGAGAGTGAAGTCGGGACCCCCTCCCGGGCGGGTGCCGTTAGGAAGGGCTGGACCGAGGCAGAGTCAGGACGCGCCCGTTTTTCTTGCCCCCGTTCATGTGGGCGTAGGACAGCGGCTCCTCGTAACTCCGCTTCCGGGCCAGCGGGCACCCCCCGTCCTCCTCCCGCTGGCAGTGCGCGGACCGGTCCAGGGGCACGCTCTCCATGTCCTCAAACTCCATCTCCAGCTCCTCGTGCTCGGGGGCCTTGTTCTCATCGCTGTAGAAGAAGGAGACTTCCGGAAAGCTGGGGTGCAGGTTGTCCTTCAGCTGGTCAACGACCTCCAGGAAGGTCGGTCTCATCTTGGGATTGAAATGCCAGCACATGCTCATCAACTCGCTGCTGTGGGACAGAGACACGTGTGGGGTGAGTCCAGGGGTCCAGCCAAGCAGCCCCGCCACCCCCCGTGGCTCACGCCCACAGACAGCCTGTTCACTGCAGACAGTGGCTACGTGTGCAGGTAACCATCAGGCGGAAGCAAGCAATTCTATTGGTGCTGAAACGGGGTTTTAAAAAGAGGGCCCAAGAGGCTGCCTTATTCCGGAACCATTTCAAGAAGGGCCTCTCCAGCATGGCCAGCATGGCTCAGAGGTTGAGCCTCAACCTAAGAGCCAGGAGGTCAAGGTTTGATTCCCACTCAGGGCACATGCCTAGGTTTTGGGCTTGATCCCCAGTGTGTGTGTGTGGGGAGAGGGCGTGTAGGAGGCAGCCGATGAATGATTCTCTCTCCTCCCTATCTCTCTGAAATCAGTAAAAAATACATTTTTTTAAAAAAAAATAAAAGAAGGGCCTCTCCTGATGTTGCCACATGTCGAAGACCACAGTTCCTCCTGTGATGTATCCTCACACCTGGCAGCTGCCGCTCGGTGGAGCGAAGCTGGAGGGCCGTCCTGCAGGCCCAGATGGCACACTTTCGAGGATGGCCAGAAAGCATCACAACTACTCAGCCAACAGTGAACAGGACAGGGACGGAGGGCCGAGGATTTCCATTTTCCTCTCCCTTTCCGCACTTCTCGGGCAGGGCTGGCAAACTTTGACCCCTGAACCAAACCTGGCTCCCCGAGTGTTTTTGGGAATAAACTTTTCTTAGCACACAACCACATAACTATGGCTGCCTTCCCGTTACAGGGGCAGCGTTGAGGAGTTACAACCGAGAGCAGCTCGGAACACAGAGCGAAGACGCTTACAAAAAAGTGTGCAGCGCCTGCCGTGGCCTCCTGAATCTCCCTGGTCCCGGAACCACAGCTGGCCTGACCAGCAAGTGATCTTCATGAGGCAATGTTTCAAAACACTTTGCTCAGAGACTAAAGGACTCTGCATCATACTTTTCCCCATACGAGGTCTCTTCAAACTAGATTTTTTAAGTTGATGTCTTTTTCTATTGGGATGAAGCAAAGAAATGGCCTCTCCCCATAAATTTTCAGGTCAAGTTTTTTTCTTAAGAAACAATAACAAACTTTATATGTAATAAATGCTCATTCTAGAAAGTTAAAAAACACCCCGAAATATAGGGAAAATGCAGCTCACACACAATTCTCCTTCAGATATAAGTTCTTGTCTTTCCTACCTGGACATATTTGGAAATGTAATATACACACACTTTTTTCACTTAATGTATTAATAGGTTTATCCACTGAGTTATAAAACTTTTTTTTTTTTTTTAATATATCTTATTGATTTCAGAGAGAACGGGAGAGGGAGAGAGAGATAGAAACATCAATGATGAGAGAGAATCATGGATCGGCTGCCTCCTGCATGCCCCCCACTGGGGATGGAGCCCACAACCCAGGCATGTGCCCTGACTGGGAATCAAACCATGACCTCCTGGTTTAGGTCGACCATCAACCAACTGAGCTACTCCAACCTAGCTTTAAAATATGTTATAAGCATAATTTGAAATTTCAACTGCTGTGACATCATATTAATGTACAATTTACTTGGCAATTTTCATTTTGTTGAATTTTTAGATCATTTCAATTTTTTGAAACTTTAAATTGCTCCGAGTAGCTCTTACAGTGGGGCAGTAAGAATGGTTACCTAGCCATGCCATTGCTAATCCTGAGTATTAAGATTCACCCGGCTTTCCTTCCTCTCTCTCCATTCCGTCCTTCCTTTCTTTATTTGCAAATTAAGGAAAAAAGTATTTCCTTTATTTTATTTTATACTCGTTGGCCTATTAGTGGGGCTGAATAGGTTTCCAAGTGTTTAATGGTATGTGTTGAACATTTGGTCTCATAATAAACATTTAAAACAAAATATTTCTTAATGCTTATGCTTACTGACTTATTTTTTCAAGTATTATTGGGATATAGTTGAGTATGACATTGTATTACATACATGACAGAGTTTTAAGTGTGTAAAGAATAGAGAGTTAAACATAAGTCTCCCCCCAGCTCCCCAGTTCTCTTCCAAAGATATGATATGTAAACACAAGAATCATACAAAAATAAAATATGCAGCTCACACATAACACTTCTTCACAAGCATTCATATAGACATACAATATATCATCACAAGCAGGCATGTGAACACATGAGATGCAAAACACAACACACATTACATATATGATGTGCAAACACAAGCATGGATGTATACACGTTATTACAAACACCAGCACTCATCCATGTAAACATGATATGCAAAAACAAGCACACAGGCAGACATGATATACAAACATAAGAATGCATGTAGAATAAGATACACAAACACAAACATTCATGTAGACATGACATACAAAACAAACATGTGTGCAAAATGCAATGCCTTTTAAATGCACACCCATTTCTAGACTTACAGTTTCTCTGGACAGTTTTCAGGGATATCCAGATACCCTCCATCCATGACAAATTTCAACACCTGCTCATTGGAGAGGCCTTGGTAAGGCTGTTCCGCCAAGCTGGTGATTTCCCAGAGGACCACACCGAAGGACCTGCCGACAATAATCGAGAGGAATAACAAGGAGCCGTTAAAACACACACAATCATCTTGGTTTACTAGGAACTGTCTGGCCAGTTAACTAAATAATTCAGATTCACTTCCTATCAAGATGGAGTAGGTAAACTCTGCTCATTTCTCCCATGACCATATGAAAATTACAACTGAACTGCAGAACAATCAACCTGAAGACTAACTGAACAGAATTATAACTAAGGCTATAAAGAAGCCATGTTGCGACTGGAAGGAGGGGCAGAGATGCAGAACAGGCTGATCCCACACCCTGTGTGGGGGTTGAGAATCAGAGGGATATCTCAGCTACAGAGGTCTCCCCAAGAAGCCAGGAGTCCTAGGCCTACACTAGACTCCCAAGACTGGAGCATCAGTGCTGGGAAGAGAAGCCCACAAAACATCTGGAATTAGAAGACAAAGCAAGAAAAAAATCAATCAGAGCAGCACAAATAATAATTAAAAAGCATGAAGATAGTTTAAGGGAACTTTGGGACAACATGAAACATAACAATATCTCAGCATCATAGGGGTTTGACAGGGAGAAGAAAGTGACCAAGGGGAGAGAACCTGTTTGAAGTAACAACGACAAAAATCTTCCCTAATCTGGGGAAGGAAAAAGTCACACAAGTTCCGGGCTCACAGAGTCACAATCAAGACGAACTCAAAGAGAACCACACCAAGGCACATCATAATTAAAATGCAAACAAAGAGAGAATCCTACGGACAACAAGAGAGAGACAGGTTACCTGCAAGGGAGTTCCAATAAGGTTGTCAATTGATTTCTCAAAACGAACACTATAGGCAGATGGGAGTTGTGTAGGTATTCAAAGTTATGAAACACAAAGATCTGAAACCAAGACTACTCTATGCAACATGGCTATCATTGTAAATTTAAAGTGAAATAAAGTGCTTACCAGACCAGGGTGGTGGTTGGGGGGGGGGGGGGGGGAAGGAGAAGGCAAAAGGAGTTTATTACCACTAAATTAGCAAGAAATGGTAAAGTGAGTGCTGTAGAAGAAGAAATAGAGAGAGGAACAGAGGCATAAATAATAAAAATGGTGATAAGTACCTATCAATAACAATCTTACATATAGATGGATTAAATGCTCCCATCAACAGACATAGGGTAGCCGAATGTATAAGCAAACATGACCCACATGTTTGCTATAAGAGACCCATCTCAGAACAAAGACTCACACTGGATGAAAGTGAGAGGGTGGAAACAATTTTCCATGAAACAAAAAACAAGCTGGGATAGGCTTCAAAACACAGACCATGACAAGAGCCAGTGAAGGTCACTACATGATACTAAAGGGATCGGTCCAACAAGAGGATATAACCCTGGTAAACAAACAGGCTCACAATATAGGAGCACCTAAGTATATAAAAAAACCAAAAACCTCTTGGAGGACTTTAAGGGAGAGATCAACAGCCATACAATCATAATACATGATGGTAACACCAAGTGGCATCACTGGATAGATCTTCCAGAGAAAAGAGCAACAGGAAAACAGCAACCTTAAACAATAAACTGAATCAGATGGATTTAATTAATATTTACAGAACATTTCAATCCAAAGCCGCAGAATATACATTCTTCTCAAATGTATATGGAACATTCTCAAAGACAGATGAAATGTTAGAAAACAAAATGAGTCTTAACGAACTCAAGAAAACTGAAACCATATCAAGCATCTTCTCAAATCTAATGACATGAAACTAGAAATGAACTACAATAAAAAACCTTAAAAACATTTAAACATGTGGAGGTTAAACAGCATGTTATTAAATAATGAATATGTTGCCAATGAGATCACGGAAGGAATAAACTATTTCTTGGAAACAAATAAAAAGGAACACACAACAATCCTGAATCTATGGTACACAGAGAAAGCAATCCTGAGAAGGAAGTTCAGGGCATTACAGGCCAACCTCAAGAAACAAGAAAAAGCTCAAATAAACAATCTAACTGCACAGCTAAAAGAACTAGAAAGAGAACAACAAGAAAATTTCAGAGTAAGTAGAAGGGAAAAAAAAAATCAGAGCAGGAACAAACAAACAAAAAAAAAAAACCACAAAAAAACAAAAGATCAATGAAGCCAACAGCTGATTCTTTGAAAAGATAAAAAATTGATGAATGTTTAGCCAGATTCATCAAGAAAAAAAGACAGGGCCCAAATAAGTAAAATTATAAATGAAAGAGGTGAAGCAACAACTGACATCACAAAAATACAATGGATTAAGAAAAATATATGCCAACAAGTTGGATAAGCTGAGTGAAATGAACAAAATCCTAAAAACTCAACCAACAAGAATCAGAAAACCCAAAAAGACCGATTAAAAATAATGAAATTGAAGCAGCAATAAAAAGAAAACTTCTAGCAAACAAAAGTCCTTATCCACATTTCACAGGCAAATTTTACCACACATTCAAAGAACTAACATCTACCATCCTCAAACTATTAAAAAAATTTAAGAGAAGGGAAGATTTCCAAGCTCTTTTTTCAAGGCAGCATTACCCTAATTCACCAACCAGTTAAAGATACAACAAAGAAAGAAAATAATAAGCCAATATCTCTGCTGAACATAGATTCTGAAATCCTCAACAAAATAGTAGCAAATAGAATCCAGCAAGACATTAAAAAGATCATACACCGAATGGGATTTATTCCAGGGATGCAAGGTGGCTGCAATATTTGTAAATCAATAAATATGATATATCACATAAACAAAATCAAGGATAAAAACTACGTCATATCAATAGACACAGTAAAAGAATTTGATAAAATCCAGCACCCATTTATAATCTCTCATAAACCTCTCAGCCAAGTGGAAATAAAGGAATCATATATCAACATAATAAAGGCCATATACAAAACACCTACAGACAACATCATACCTCATGGGCAAAAACTCAGAGAGTTTCCCTTAAGATAAGGAACAAGACAGCAATGTCTACTCCCATCACCCTTTTCCATCATGGTAATAGAAGTCCTAGCCATAGCAATAGGAAAAGAAGAAAAAATAAAAGATATTGATTTGGAAAGAAGAAAATAAAACTGTCATTATATATATTTGCATCTGACATGATATTGTACACAGAAAACCCTAAAGACCCCACCAAAAAAACCTACTGAATTTAATAAATTAACTCAGTAAAGTAGCAGGATACAAAATTAACATCCAGAAATTGATTATATTTTTATACACAAAAAATAAACTCTCAGAAAGAAAAAGAAAAATCCCATTTACCACTGCAATAACCAAGGTACCTAGAAATAAATTTAACTAAGGAGGTAAAAGACCAATACTCGAAAACTATAGCATAGTGAAAAAAAGAGAGGAAGTTACAAAATCCCCACTAATAGACAACTGGATAAAGAGGATGTGGTACATATTTACAACGGAATATTATTCAGCCATCAAAAAGAACAAAATCTTACCCTTTGCAACAACACGGATGGACTTAGTGGGTATTATGCCACGTGAAATAAGGCAGACAGAGAAAGACAAATACAGTGTGATCTTACTTACATGTGAAATCTAAGAAAACAAAATAAGCTAACAATCTAAACAAAAACAAATTCTAGATACAGAGAACCAACTGAGAGTTAACCTGGGAGGGGGACGGGAGATTTGGATGGAAAGGTAAAGGAATTCAGAGGTGCAGAGGGGCAGCTACACAGTCCCAGCACCGCATAGGGCCTGCAGCTCATGATGCTGTGTAAGTATGTGCGATGCACTAGACGTATCGGGGGGATTGCTTCGTGAATATTACAGATGTCTAACCACTAGGCTGCCCACCTGAAACTAACATAATACTGAATGTGAACTGAAATGGAAAAACAAACAAGTAAGCGAAAACGAAGAGAAGATTTGTGTCGCATCCAGAAATGCCTATAAAACAGGTCTCACTGGAACATGGCAGGCGCTGGTCAGACTGGACCTTCCCTTCTGTGACGCCCCTTTCCTCCCCCCGACAGGCGCGTCCGGGCGCTCAGCCCCGCGCTGCCAGCCGGCCCGCTGCACTCACCACATGTCGGAAAAGGCGGTGAAGACGCCGTCCTTCAAGGACTCCGGGGCCATCCACCGCACGGGGAGCAGCCCTTTGCCGCCTTTCCGGTAGTAGTCCGTCTCGTAGATGTCTCTGGTCATCCCAAAGTCTGACAACACACAGTTCACAGACTCTTACCCTTCGCCCTGAGCTCAGGCGCCCACCCTCTCCGCAGCCCCAGCCCCGGCGGAGCCCTCGACGGGCTCACCATGGCCACCAGCTCCCCGGAGGACGGACTCGGGTGCCCGTGGGATGTGGAGGAAGAGGGGCCACCACTTAAAGCAGCAAAAAAGCGATGTTCTGGCCGGAGCTTGGGAATCCCATCCTCAGAAACTCTTCCCGCTCACCCATGTCTCACACGCAACCCAAATCCAACTACTAACCCTGCGGCCAGCCTTCTGCCCCCCACCGGCCACGGCCCCACCGAACAGCCAGCTGCCCGGCCAGAAACCCGGAGTGGGGTCCTCTTTTGACCACCCCCTTCCTCCCCATGTGACACAGCGAGGAGTCCTACCCACTCCCATTCCACACCCTCTCGAGCGATCTATTTCTCTCCGCTGTCCTGACACCCTCTCTCACCTAGGACCCTCTCCACCCTGCCTGCCAGCCGCCGCCCAAGAGAAGCTACAGGAACAGAATGGCATAAAGAGAATCACATCACTTCCTGCTTTGTGCTGACGGCCTAGGACCGTGGTTGGCAAACTGCGGCTCCCGAGCCACATGCGGCTCTTTGGCTCCTGAGCGTGGCTCTTCCACAAAATACCACGGCTTGGGTGAGTCTATTTTGAAGAAATTTAAGTTTAAAAAATTTGGCTCTCAAAAGAAATTTCAATCGTTGTACTGTTGATAGTTGGCTCTGTTGACTAATGAGTTTGCCGACCGCTGGCCGAGGATAATGTCTAGGTGACTTGCCTTGACTTGCAAGACCCTCTGGGCCTGGCTCCTGCCTCTCTCCCTACCCGCTATGTCCTGCTGCTCTGGCCCCTCCCCGCCCAACCATCCCCCTGGCCCGTGGCCTCTGCAGGCGCTGTAACCGCCCGATACTGTCACTCCGTCAATGTCTAATCCTCTGCTATTGGAATGGCCTCTCAGAGAGGAAGTCCGTTCCTTCAGCTCCTCTCCCACCTGTTCTGCGTGTCTGAGTGTGAGCTCTCCGTGCTCACTGGCAGCTCTGCCCAGAGCGCCCGGGGATGAACACGCCTGTACCTCACTGTCCGTACGGCGGCCACGGGCTCCTGCGAGGTGGCCCGGCCACCAGCAGCCGCTTTAATGCTACTCAGTGCGAGCCGACTCAGAGGAGGGCGGCCCACACGGCAGGGCCACGCGAGGGGCGGGGCGGTGAGACCGCAGGCTCAGGAGGGGGGAAACCAGGGCCGTACTCAGTGGCTTGCACGTCCAGGGCACACTCATGTTACTTAAAAAGTGGATGAGTAAGTTAGGCAACAAATCAATTAAGTCACAGGGTGGGACTCTGTAAAGTTTATGATCGTCAAAACGAACATGAGTGTAAAATGAATTAAAACATAAAAAATTTTAAAATTTAAAGAAGAAGAACTTTTGAAAAAAAAACACAAACCTACAGTGTGGGGATCAGGGGCCCATGCCAAACCTGGGCCCTTTCCGCTGGGAAAGCTTTAACCCATGACAGACAGCGCCTTCTAACCTGAACGTGGCCGGGCCTGCGTTCCCGAGCAGAAAGCCAGACTAACCTCCGATTTTGACGGTAAAGTCGTGGGCGACCATGCAGTTCCGAGCTGCGAGGTCCCGGTGCACAAACTTCTTGGCGTTCAGGTAGGCCATGCCGTCGGCGATCTCCGCCGCCATCTGGAACATCTCTTGCAGGGTCGGGGGAGGGCGGCCGGGGTTGTTCTAAAGCCAAAACAGGAGCTGTGCTCAGTGGCCGGGCCGGGCCGGGCCGGAGGCGGCCGGCGGGGCTGGGCAGCTCACCTCGGCATCAGGCCGCAGCGACCGCAGGTGGCTCTTGAGGTCTCCGTGCGTCATCAGCTCCATCACCACCAGCGTGGGCTGGCCTTTGGACACCACCCCGAGGAGGCGCACCTGCCGGGCAAGCACGGGGGGTCAGGGAGGCCTCGGGTGAGAGAGTTCAACCCACAGAGGCCTCGCGTCGGGTCACAGCAGCACCTGCTCCTGGGAAAACCCTAGCCTGTCCGGGTCAAACGCCAGGGCCGGCGCCCTGGGAGGAGAACAGGAAGGAGAAGTCAGACTCCCATCTGGTGCGGGGAGCAGACAGCACCCGTGGGCAGTTCCTGGTGCATCTGGCCCACAAGGCGCATTCCCACCGTCAGACCTCTGCATAGCTGTCCCTGTGCCTGATGCTGTGCCCCCGCATGTCCACAAAGCCGTCCCTACGTCCTTTCTGCCTTTGCTCAAATACACCTTCCCCACTCCCAAAACCCCCCACCCCCAACCTGCTCTCGTTTGTGCCACAGCGGCACCTCCTGACAGCGGCCCGTGGGGCTGGAGCACCACAAGGCAGAAATGGACTCAGCGCAGATGGGGGAGCAGGGCTTGGCACAGGCAGGAGCCCTGCAGGGACGCGTGGGGTAAAGACGAAGGGACAGCAGGTTCAGGGAGAAACGAGGCGACGTGAAGCAGCAGGCAGGCAGTGTGCATGCCGACTCCTGGGCAGGTGCACCCTGCGTGTTTGAGGGTTAAAGAGGTGCTGAGAAGACCATGGGGTGGAAGATTCCAGAAAGCACTCGGGCAACAAGAGTCTGGGTCCAGGTGAGGTGGGACTGGAGGGGGACTGGGGCGGGACAGGGGTCCGCACGCACTGTCCTCACGCTCTGCTCTGTGCACGGGAGGGAGCAGCAGTGCCGGGCGGGGAAGGGAACCAGCTCGAAAGTGAAGATGGAGAAAAGCGGGAGGAAGGAGCGTCCCGGGAGAGGCGCTAAGAGCTGCGAGGCTCCGCGGGAAGCGGTGTTTCTGCCATCGCAGGCCTGTTCCTGGAGCTGCTGCTGACCCAGCGCGAGGCCGAGCGGGGCATCCTGGGACACGGCTGCTCCGCCCTCCCCGGCTCTGCCCTGGCACCGACAGCCTGTGCCCGGGCAGGCTCACCGGTTCTGCCTTCCCTCAGCCCCTCTTCCTCCTCCGGAGCCAGTGCCGCCCCTGCCTTCGGGCTCCGGGGTTACAACTCTGCTCAGACACACGCCCTCTGTCTAAGGTGACCAGACGTCCCGATTAAAGAAAAAAAAAAAAAAAAAAATATATATATATATATATATATATGTGTATATATAATATATATATATATATATATATATATATATATATATATATTTATTTATTTTTTTTTTTACAGAGAGGAAGAGAGAGGGATAGAGAGCTAGAAACATCGATGAGAGAGGATCATTGATCAGCTGCCTCCTGCACACCCCCCACTGGGGATGTGCCCGCAACCAAGGCACATGCCCTTGACCGGAATCGAACCTGGGACCTTTCAGTCCGCAGGCTGACGCTCTATCCACTGAGCCAAACCGGTTTCAGCCAGACGTCCTGATTTTTAACAATTCGTCCCGCGTCCCGCCGCGTTCTTAAAAATTGGGACTGTCCCGCCGAAAGCGGCACGCCCGGTCCCCTTCCCTCTGTCCTGTGACGGGGAGCCTCCCCGCGCGGCGGCCGGCGGCACTCACCACGTGGTGGCAGGCGAAGCCCTTCATGACGGAGGCCTCGTTGAGGAACTCGATGCGCTCCCGCACGGTGGCCGCCTCGTTGACCGTCTTCACCGCCACCAGGGTCTCCGCCTCGCCCTTGATGATGTCCTTGGCCTTGCCCTCGTACACCATGCCGAAGGAGCCCTGGCCCAGCTCCCGCAGGAGCGTGATCTTCTCCCGCGGCACCTCCCACTCGTCCGGCACATACACGGAACAGGGGAACACTGCTCCTCACTTATCCACACGGCGTCCTCGGGGGCCCCGCCTCCGCCCACCCGGCCTCCCGCCAATGTTCCTCGAGGGACTTCTGTGACCCAGGACCCATGCCAAGAGCGGGACATGGCCTCGCGTGGGTCCCTGCCCTTGTGGGGGGCGTGGCCGAGACGCAGAAGGAAGCCAGCCAGCCCAGGCTCCTTCCCGTGTGGCGAGCTGAGCCCGCACCCGTCCCATCTGCCTGGTGCAGAGACCCCCGCCCAGGGATGCTCCTTCCCACCGAGGCTGCTGTTTCTGCAAAGAGCCCGGGGGCGGGACCAGAACTGCCCCGCTGAGCACAGCGCCAGGAGCAGACCCATCAAATGGGGAACTGACGCATGGTGGGTGAAGCCACTGTTTTTTTTTGTTTTTTTTTTGGGGGGGGGTCATCACACAGCAAATGAACGCAGACAAAGCACGAAGGCCTGTCTTCCCCTGTGCCGTCACTGTGATGGGCTGACGGGCGTCCCTCCCCAAATTCCTATGAACCCCTAACGCTGGGACTGAGAACGTGCCTGTACGTGGAAATGAGGTGTTTAAAGAGAAAACCAAGGTAGCCCGGTCACCAGGGTGGGCCTTCGCCCAACGTGACTGGTGTCCTTGTAAGAAGGGGAGATGAGGCGCAGACACTAATGTGTGGACACCCACACCTGCCTCCAGCCCCCCTCTCTGTCCCTGCTTCTGTCCGCCTCTCCCCATCCACAATCTCCCATCTTGGCTTCCAATTCCCACCTCCCAGCTTAGGCACCAGGTCAGACACAGCGTGCTGGTTCTGACCACGAGCAGCTCTGGCTCAGTCCCCAAGCTCCACCCGCACAGCTGGGTGCCGGGTTCTCGGCCTCCCGGCCCGGCCCCGGGTCCCCGAGGGCTCCCCGTGCTGTGTCTGCAGCCAAGGGCCGGGTCTCCACTCCAGGGAACAGGGCTCTCTCAGCCTGTTGGGGGCCAGCCCTTGACTTCCCCTGACAGTGATGGAAAGGAAACGGGCAGCGGGACTCTGGCCACCACAGGGAACAGGGTGGTACTCACCATCGCTGGCACTGAGGTACTCAGGGTTTGAAGAAGCGTAGAGTGGTCCCACCGGCCCGTCTGCCTGCCTGGAGGAGGAAGAGGGAGGCATTCCAGTGTGAGGCTCTCACGGGACTTCACAGGTCATGCAGGCTGCAGGCCTCCCCAGTGTAAGCAGCACCTTTGTCAGCAGCATCTACCCACTCGTGCTGCTCTGCAGCCATCTCATCCCAGCTCACAAAAAACAAATATTAGTAAGTGCTGGCGGGTTTCTCAGTGGTTAGAGCATCGACCGGCACACCGAAGGGTCATGGGTTCGATTCCTGATCAAGGGCATGTACCTGGCTGCAGGTTCGATGTCCAGTACTAGTTGGGGCTCATGCAGAAGGCAACCAATCAATGCGTCTCTCTCACATCCACGTGTCTCTTACATCGATGTTTCTCTCTCTCCCCTTCTCCCTGCCTCCTTTGTACTCTCTTTGAAAAATCAATGGGAAAAATATCCTTGAGTGAGGATTAACTAATTAACTAAACAAACAAATAAAACAGGCTTACAATTAAATAAATTATATTAAAAGCAAAGGTTATATTCAGAATTCACCACATCCTCATTATCATACTATATCTTATTATGATCAGTGATCTTTTTAAAAAATATATTTTTATTGATTTCAGAGAGGAAGGGAGAGATAGAAACATCAAGGATGAGAGAGAATCACTGATTGGCCACCTCTTGTACAGGCTCTAACAGACATGTGCCCTTGACTGGAATCAAACCTGGGACCCTTCAGTCTGCAGCTCAATGCTCTACCCACTGAGGCACATGGCTAGGGCTGATCAGTGCTCTTAAGGCCATTTATGTACATTATTCTATGTGTATGGCAGAGATACTATACAATAGTGAGCAACAGCACATCCCTTCCCAATTCTGCCCTCAGTGATGTCATGTCTGTAGCTTGAGATTGGGAAAGTGACAGGAAAATGTTAATAATGCAGATTAAACCTAAACCTGTCACCTGCAGCCATGATGCTGTAAATGGCACACAATAAGGAGAAAATATTATTTAAAAATTATTATCTGATTCTGCAAAGTCACTCCTGTGATTGATAAACATATGTTTTATTTCAATTTTATCCTACTCTTTAACATAAACAAAATATTAATTAACATTCATGAACACTTGTTTATCAATTGCAACCATGGCTATAGATAAAAGGTTCTGAAAAAAATGATCCACGAAAGCATTTGGTGAGGGAATTTACGATAACCCCACATTGTATACTGTATTACAACCATCACCTGTAAATTGCATACTACACATCCTTGAGCTCATAAAATTTGCAACATGCTCAGATACAGCTGTATCTATCTTAACTTTCCTGGGAAGCCGGCTGCTAGCTTCCCCCACGCACTCACCTCTTCCGCAGGAACAGGTAAATACTTCCAATCACAACACTGAAGAGGAAGGCAAAGATGAGGGGGCCGATGATAATTTTTGCAATACTGGGTGGGACGTCCACTAAAACAGAATAAGAAAACACATGTTTCGTATCAAAATGTGTTCACATCACAAACCATAATCACACACATTAACAGTGGGCCACACACACGTGCCCCCATCTTTTTCTTGTCCCTGAGCCTCTCTCTGCTGGTTTCCCAGTCCCGAAACCCCACTTGGCTCCTTGGGGCTTGGCAGCGGGCTCAGAGGGCCGCAATCTGGAAGCACACCCTGCCCCCACCCCCCTACCCCCCTTCCGCCGCCCACCGCCGGCTCATCCTTCCGCCCACCGCCAGCTTCCTCGCCGTGCAGCCCAGGCACCACCCAGGCCCACACTCAGAAGGGCCACGCTCTGGGTTTGATATTCCATGGTCACCACCTTTAAAGTCTGAATTTGTAAACAAGGGCCCTGCATTTTCGTTTTGCATGGAGCCTGTCCTGATTCCAAACAGCAGCTCTGGCCGATGGCAAACCCACCAGGACGTGCTGTCTGTGTGCCCGAGGGTCCAGCCCCTTCTCCCTCAGCGGCGGCCCACGGGCCTTGGTGGGTGACCTTGTTGCCGGGAGGAGTAACGAGGTTTAAAGAACCTCGTTAAAGCCAGCTGAAGAAATGCTGTGTGGCCTTTATTTTTCAAATTGGCATGTAAGGCCGTGTCAGAACTTGTAAACAGGCCCATTTATTCAGTCTCTTCCAAGCCCCGGAGAAAATGGGTTGGGAGAAGTCAGAGGAGGAACCTGGCCATTTGGGTCCTTTACCAACAGCAGCTCACCAGACACCTCCCAAAGGCCAGGCACCTCATCTAACCGTCCCACACGAGGGGGCGGAGGCATGCTGACCAACGCCAGCTCACAGGCTGGGAACAGGCTCAGGACAGCACGCGTCTGACCCAGGCCATCGGAGTAAGCTCCGACCGCGTCCCCCTGCCTCTGGTGGCCAGCTCCACCCTGACAGAGCGCCCTCCGCACTCCGTTGCCGACAGCCTGCTTTGCCCAAACCTGTATATTCTCCCAGGTCTCGGCCAAGATGTCACCGCCTCCAGGAAGCACCCCCTGACCAGCTCACCCTCCTGTCCACAGGGCACCCAGCTGGCTCAGTGGCAGCACTTGCTGCCTGGACGTCGAGAGCACACCCTCCGCTGAGCAGGGACGCTCTCAGCTGCTCCCCTGGAGGACATGGCCCATCTCCTAACGAAGACAGAAACACTAGCTCCCAGGAGCTGGTGTGCTTATCAGACTTGCCCTGTGCCAGCCACCTGACCTCCTGCCACCGAAACTTCCCTTCAGCTGCAGGGGCGGTCCTGTGATCATCCCCACGGACAGATGAGGAAGGCCAAGCTCAGAGAGGGCAGGCACCTCGCCCCGGTCCAGGGCCAGCAGGCACAGCCTCCCCCTCCCCCAAGATCCCCAGAAACGTTCTGCTGTCCCCAACAGTCCAAGTGGCCGTGCAGACTCACAGTAGTTTGTCACATAGAAATAGGTGGGCTCTGTCCAGGAACCATTGCCCGCCAGGGAGGTGGCCCGAATCCTCACGCTGTAGTTCCCGGGGGACAGCCCGCGCAGCCGGCAGCCCCGCTCCAGGGCGTAGAGCCTGCGGGACACGCACAGGTGCAGTTCCTGGAAGACAGGAGACAGGGTGCGGGGCTGAGCTTGGTACGGGCGCGCAGGCCCGGGCGGGGACGTCGTGGACAGGATCTGCTCAGAAAGGACACAGGAGTTAAGGCGCGATCGGTGCCACATGCAGGAAACGGAGACTCCTGGGACTTTAGGGCCTCAGCTCTACCGACCAGGAGACAGAAACACAGGTTATCGTGGTTGGTAACAGCCGCTCTTCCGAAACCGCAGCTAAAGCTCTGACCCGGATCGTTCCATTAATTCTTACAACCACCCCATGACTTAGCTCCCCTCAGAGACGAGGGAAGCGAGGCTCAGGGGAAGTCGGAACTTTTGCTGTAAAGGGCCAGAGAGTAAATCTTCTCAGCTTCAGCGGGCGGGAGGTCACTGCCACCAACTCAGCCAGAGCAGCCAGAGACAACCCCGACCTGCAGCATCTGCGACCAGACAGAGGGAGGCGCCGTGTGGCACTCTTCCCCTTCCCACTTGTTACAGCCTTTAAGACGTGGAAGCAGTTCTCAGCCACACGTTGTGCAAAACCAGGCGTGTGTGAATAGTTGGCCCGCCCCGACTGCGGATGTGAAAGGTCAGTCCGAGAGCTCACAGCTGGTGAGTGGCAGCCTAGCCCTTCAACCCCAAACATCTCGGCTCCAAAACTTCTTTTTTCCCTCTGTCGGATATTTTCCTTTTGAGAAAATGCAGACTATAAAACCTTTACTGCTTAACTGAAATGTTAATTCTCGGTTACAGCTATTCATACAACTGCTCCATGTAGGAATCACAGTAGTCAACATTCAGCACAACTTTATTATTCTGCTAGAGGCCCAGAGCACGGAATTCCTGCACTGGAGGGGTGTTCCTCCTCAGCCCAGCCTGTGCCCTCTCGAAATCCTGCACCCCTCGTTCCTCACCACCCCGCCTGCTCGCTGCTCCTTACTGCTCGGCATGCTGCTCCTTAGCTGCTCTTTAGCATTGCCACAGAGGCGGGGCAGGCTCCTGCGCTCACCAGCCGTGAGCCCAGCTACTGGCTGACGGGGCTCCTGCATGGAGCATCTGACCCCTGGTGGTCAGTATGTGTCATAGCGACTGGTCATTCCACCGGTCATTCCTCCATTCAGTCGATATGCATATTAGGCTTTTATTACATAGGGCATTTTTTATTTATTTATTTTTTTTTAGTAAAGGCAGAATGAATAAAAACCTTTCCACCATGAAAACCTATTTGCTGGATGGATGGGTGGGTGGAACATAGGACATTTCTTAAGATAAGATCATTCATGGCACACTGCCCCTTAATCCCTAAATATGCAGTTGAAGTGTTTTCAGAAGTGACTATGAAACGGATAAGAAAGCTAAAATAATGTCTAAAGTCCAAAAGCTATGAGAGCACCTTCATTTCTCATCTTCTATCAACACTCTCACAAGTCATTTGGCAAACAAGTCATTTGACACCTTTCCTGCCTGTTCTTGAAGGTGATCTCTCCTAAGAAATGATCGAACAGCGCCTGTCTTTGAAGATGGCAGGAAGGCCTGACCCTGAGACTCCAGCTCTGGCTCTGGATCAGTTTTCTGGTTGGTCTGGTCAGGAGTCACTTCCCTCAGCTTCTTCATCAGGGAGCTTGAGTGAGTGCGCTAACAGTGTCTCCTCGTTTAGCATTCCATTTGTCACTGGAAAGGCAGGAGTGACCTTTCAGTGCTGCCAGGCAGCACGGTTAGAATGCAGATGGAAACCAGTGGGAACCCCCCGGAACTACAAACAAAGGGCTGTAATGCCGCCTGAGAGCAAACCTTCAGTGCCGACAAGGACAGGAGTTTCCAAAACAACGTTGTTTGTAACCCGGATAAGACTACGCCCCGAGGGCCCAGAGGGTCCAGGCGAGGGCCCCGAGCACAGCGTGGCATCGAGCACACCAGACAGTGTGCCCAGCCCCACGGAGTCAGCGGCGAGGACCCCTCCCCACCTGCGTGTCCACTCCGGGAAGTGGCAGAGGGGATCCGTCAATGTCGGAGTGCCTGGTCTCCCCAGGCCTCCCCCCCCCCCCCCCCCCCCCCCCGCAGGGCAGGAAGGAGGAGCCCTGTCCCAAACCACATTTCAGCCTCCCCCGGCCTCCTGGCCTCGGCCTCACCGGAACCTCCCTTCCTGACCTCCGTTACCTTCCTTCCACCTCATTAAAAAAGACGGGGATCTACCTAAATGTCTGAGAAGCGAGAGGAGATAAGTGTGTGCACCCCAGTGATAAACAATCAACTAGAGATAAACCCAGAGTGTGTGTATTGGGAAAGGCGCGAGGCTCCCAGGGCCAGGTTTTGAAAACTTTCCCAACAACTCCGAGCTCCTGGTGAGGGAGGGAGAGAGCCCCAGGAGCTCTGTGAAGCCGGGAGCGAGAGGACGGAGAGCTACCACGTGACAACAGCAACCAGAAAACAGGCCGGCTGCGGGCGAGGCTGGCGCTCTGGTCCAAAGGTCCCTACAAGGATGAGTCACCACGTAGAAAGGACAAACCAGTAAACACCGAAGCCAAAGGCAGCAGCTATCCAGGACAAGGGGCCATGCAACCTCCTACCTCAGCCATTTGCCCCAGATGCCTCAGCCTGGGGCCTGAGAAGGGAGCAGGATGGAAGGAACTAGAACTCAATAGTCTCCCCACAGACACCAAAATAAATAGACATAAAAAATAAAAAGAAGGCGGTGAGAGTATTGTAAAGCTGGCAAAGCCACAGTGGTGCAGAACATTTTTAACTTCTATCAAAGTAATGCCAGACAAAAACTAAGGTAGAGGTTGGGGGGAAACCTGGGGGAGCGACGAAAGGAGGTCCCGGAGGCCCGCACATTTCACGCACAAAACGGACAGTTGGCTGTGCCGCGGGATTGCCCTAGTGGGAGGGAGACAAAAGCCCAGACTGCTCTGAACCCCACTTCCAATCCCACTTTCAACTGAACTGAACCCGTTCCGGGCTCATTGGGGGAGAGCCTAGACTTTTTGGCAGCAGGCGAAACTCGAGGGCACCTTTCTCTCAGAGGCGCTTGAAGCGAGTACCAAAGGACCCTGAGGAACACTGAGACTCTGGGGCAGCATAGGGCAGGGCTGACGGAAGCCAAGGCTGTAGGCTCCACCCTGAAACCCTGCCCCATCCAAGCTGAACACAGAGACTTTTAAGGCTACCAACTCAGGAAAGCTGCGAAAATGCCGAGACAAGGAAACAGATCACAAACGAAAGAAATGGAGGACAAAAAGCAACTGGATATAGAGTTCAAAAACCACACTTAATAAGGTTTTTCAAGAATTTCCTAGAAAAGTTTGATAAGACCTATGAGGATATGAAAAGGGATCAATAAGAAATAATAAGGGATCAAAAAGAAATAAAGAATACATTGTCTGAAATAAAAAATATTATACAGGGTCCTAAAAACAGAATGGAAGATCGCAAGAATCAAGTCAAAGATTTGGAACATAAAGAGCCAGAAGACACTCCTCCGCAGAAGCAAGAAGGCAAGAGAATCCAGAAAGTTGAAGATAATGTAAGAATCCTCTGGGACAACTTCAAGCGAACCAACATCAGAATTATGGGGGGTCCCAGAAGATGAGAGAGAGTAAGATATCGCAAACATACTGAAAGAAATAGTGACAGAAAACTTCCCCCACCTGGTGAAAGAATTAGACTTACAAGTCCAGGAAGTATACAGAACTCCAAACAAAAGGAATCCAAAGAAGACCACACCAAGACACATCATAATTAAAATTCCAAGAGCAAAAGACAAAGAGAGAATATTAAAAGCAGCAAGAGCAAAGAAGGTAGTTATCTATAAAGGAGCACCTATACGATTGTCAGCTGATTTCTCAACAGAAACCATGCAGGCCAGACGGGAATGACAAGAAATACTCAAGGTGATGAATAGCAAGAACCTATAGCCAAAAATACTCTACCCAGCAAAGCTATCATTCAGAATCGAAGGCCAGATAAAGAGCTTCACTAATAAAAAAAAACTAAAGGAGTTCATCACCACCAAACCAGAATTATATGAATTGCTGAAGGGGGTTCTTTCGGAAGAGAAAGTAAATAAAGATGAAAACTATGAACAACAAATATGTAACTCTCAACAAGTGAATCTAAAAACCAAGGGAATTAAAAAAAATCTGATGAACAATATTAACTGTTGAATATAATAGAATCAGAGATATGGAAGGGGAGTGAACTGACGATTCTCGGGGAAAAGGGGAGAGGGGGATGTGGGAAGAGACTGAACATAAACTGTGCACCTATGGATGAGGACAATGGGGCATGGGGAAAGGGCAGAGGGTGGGGTGGGAACCTGGTGGAGCGGAGCAATGGGGGGGGGGGGAAATGAGGAACATTTGTAATAATATGAACAATAAAGATTTATAATAAATAAATAAATAAATAAATAAATAAATAAATAAATAAATAAATTAAAAAAGACCACAGTGAGGTGCTGCTTCTCGCCCGCTAGCATGCTATAATAGGCAGACAGACCGGGCAGGGTGGCAAGGATGCACGGAGTCAGAGCCCTCGTACCCGGCTGGAGGGCATCGGAGAGGGTGCAGCTGCTATGGGAGGGAGCCTGGCATTTCCTTCCAAGTTAAATGTCGAGTTACCATGTAACCCAGGAATTCCACTCTGAGGCAGGCATCCAAGCGAATGGAAACATATGCCCACACAAAAACGTGTACATGTGTGTTCACAGCAGCATGACTCCTAACAGCCAAATGTCAACAGATGACTGGATAAGCACAACGAGGCCTCTCTATACAGTGGAATAGTGTTTAGTCATAACAAGGAAGGAATCGCTGATATAAGCTACAAGGTAGATGAACTTTGAAGACATTATGCTAATGAAAAGGCCAGAGACAAAAGGCTCCGTATTACACGATCCATTCACATGACATGTCCAGATCAGCCAGAGCCAGAGGCAGTGAGTGGCTGCCAGGAGCTGGTGCGAGAGGAGGTGGAGAAGGTTGGGGGTGAGGCTGAGGGGGTGAGGTTTCGTTTGGAGCTTATGAAGATGTTCTGAGGCCAACTGTGGTAACAGTTGTACAAGTCTGTAAACGTACTGAAAACCATTAACTGTACATGTTAAATGGGTATTTCAGGGTGTGTGAATGTGTGTGTGTGTGTGTGTGTGTGTGTGTGTGTGTGTGTATAATTTCAGACAGGTAGAAAGAGGGAGAGATAGAAACATCAATGATGAGAGGGAATCATTGATTGGCTGCATCCTGTACATCCCCTTCTGGGGACTGAGCCTGCAACCGGGCACGTGTCCTTGGCTGGAATTGAACCTGGGACCCTTCATTCCACAGGCCAACACTCCATCCACTGAGCCAAACCAGCTAGAGCTGAATGTATCTTAATAAGCCTGTTACTGAAAAACCCTCATGACCTGGCCCCAGTGGGTGGCTTGGTTGGAGCATTGTCCTGCCCACCAATTCCCTCTATGTGCACCAAGGCTGCAGGTTCAATTCGAAGTTGGGAAGCATACAGGAGGTAATCTCTCTCACTCCCTCTCCTCCTTTCTCTCTCTAAAAAAAAAATAAAAAAATTTAAATCAATAAACAGCTCCTCAGGTGAGGATTAAAAATAATCCTCATCCCCATCAGCACACAGCACTCCCCTGGTCCTGTGACTGTCCCTGGGTGTCACGTGGCTCAGCCTGGATGGGCATGCTGGGACACCAATGCTCTCTCTGCTGGTAGGCTTGGCGCAGAGAGGATATGAGACTTGATACCACAGAAACCAAAGCAGGACAGCTAAGAGCTGCTGGGCTCACTGCAAGGACACTTACAATGCAACTGGCACAAAGGAATTTAGCTTCCCTTCTGCCATAAGCTAGTTCTTAGCGCTGGTGGAAGATGAGGACCTAACACCCAGAGCCTCTACATTATACTGAACAAAGTTCTTCCCAACACCCGTGTAAAAGGACGCACATCCGCCCATCTTATGGATATACCCTTGTTTACGTGTCCATTTCCAACCACATCCCTGCACTTTTTGATGGTGATGAAATATTATGAATAAAGTTCACACACTCCCCTCCAATTCCGAATTATTTCCTTAGGATGTATGGGGTTAGTGTATACAGAATGAGAGAGTTGATAAATCTTACATAACGGCCCTCTATGAGTCACGCCTCCTTTTATGCAGCCCTGAGAGGTCCCTCCTGTCCTGAGGCTGGGCTGGCCATTGAACTCAGCAGATGCACAATTCTTTGTTGCTTTTTATAACTCCCTGCAGCCATAACAACAGGCCTTGGGCCAGACTGGGACCACAGGCATAGTTTGCTGATTTCAGTTTCAAATCATCATCAAAGTTGAATATCTGGGCACCAATAGATGTGGTGGGGCCGCCTGGGGAGGCCACCTGACCTCTCTGGCTCGGGGAAGCCATGCTGTGCCTGCCTGGCACAGGATCATCAAAGTTCCAAGAAATCGGACAGTTGTGTTATAACCTCTGTAAGGTGCTGGCAAACTGTGGCCCACAGGCTAAACCAGGCCCACTGCTTGTTTTTGTAAATAAAGTTTTATTGGCACACACAACACCCACTCATTTGCATATCATGCATATGGTGGCTTTCAAGCTACAAAGGCAGAGCTGAATATTTGCAACAGAGACTGTCTGGCCACAAAGCCAAACACACTGACCATCTGGCCCCTCACAGAAAAAAGCTGCCAACCCCTGGATTAGAACGCCAGATAGGCTTGAGTTTGAATCCTGACTCTATTCCTATGACCTTGGACACAGCTTAAATTCTGGAAGCTTCCCGCACCAGCTCATTTAGTTACTGAGGAGTTACAGCACTTCACCGAACCCAAGAGGCATCTCATCTTCACTTCGGACGTTTCTGAGCCTGGAACGCACCCTGGAGACCGCAGCTGGGGGTGGCTGGGTTTTTCTGCCTCTAAGCAGCTCATAAAAATAACTGGGCTCATGGCATCTTCGATGCAATAAAACAATAAATGTGATACTGTAGGCAAAGAGCTTAACATGCACAGGGCACAGCATGAGCCCTGGGATAGCTTAGTGGCTTTTTGGTTCTTAGCTCCCATGTCTTGTGCATCTTGGTGCTCACCCATCACCCATCATCCTGCAGAGCATCTCGTAGTAAAGACAGGAGCCCAACAAAAAGTCACTTATTAAAGCTTTACGTTATTTGTTCCCAGAACCAGATAGCTCTCGCTAAAGTGGGATGAGTCTCCTGCCATGGCAGGAGAGACACAAACGCAGGCAGCCGCCATCCAACTTGTAGGCAGAGCTAAAAGGCAACAAGAGACACTGCTGAACGCGGTCTGTGGGCAGCATTCCTGACCCGGCTGCCGGGAAAGGTAGGCAAAGGCTTTGATTCCAGTGATGGAGCATCTGCTGAGAGCAGCGTTGGGCCGGAATCTAAGAGCAGGAAGGAGGCGGCACCGACAGCCTCCCGGCTCCGCCCAGGCGCCCGGCCTTACCTCGTCTCCGGCCCGGCGGTAACTCACTTCGTACAGCACAATCAGACCGTTCGGCTGCTTCGGCTCCTGCCACGTCACGTGCACGATGTTTTTCTCAATGATTTCATGGGTCACAGGGCCAACAATGTCATCTGCCTTGGCTGTAAGGGGCAGTGGTTAGAGGCAGGGACCTGATCCCCGGATCGAATCCCACCTCCACCACGTAGCAGCTGTTGATTTCGAGCTGGTTACCTAATTTTCCTATGTTCCATCGCCCTCGCTGGAGAACGAACATGTAAAACTCCCCTCAAAGAGCTGTCCACATGTCTGTCTGTCTGTCATTGGTTCTGTTATTCAGAGAACCCAGACTAATTCTAGAAGCCTCAAGACCATATGTGTGTGTGTGTGTGTGTGTGTGTGTGTGTGTGTGTGTGTTGGTGTTCCTTAATGTTTTTTCTTATGGCTTGCATTTTCTAATGTTGATATGATGGCTCTGCATGACTAGTGTAACTGAAAATAAGAAAGGCAACATGGATGGAGCTTGCGGGCAGTAGGTAAGAAGTAGGTCGGACAGAGAGACAGTCCTGCATGACTGAAGAGGCAGAGCTCCCAGAAGCAGGGAGTGGTCTGGTGGCTACCCGGGCCGGGGGAGGGGAAGGGGGAGATGCTGGTCAAAGGGAACAAACTTCCAGCTGTAAGAGGAGTAATTCCCGGGTGTCTGATGTGCAGCACGGTGACTACAGTCAAACACACTGTACCGTGTGCTTGAAAGTTGCTGAGAGAGAACGTAAATGTTCACCACAAAAAAGACCTGGAGATCGTGGGACGTGATGAGGTGTCAGCTGATGTGGTGGGGGTCCAGGCAGTGCAATCACAGTGCACAGAGCACGGGACCCGATCACCACCCTGCCTACTGTGCCACAGGGACTCACACGGGGTTACATGTCAGGCGTTTCTCCGTGACGCCGGGAAAGGCGAAACCAAATAAAAAGCCGTACGGGCGGGTCCGTCAGAGGCGGGGCCCCTCCCGGGCCCGCGAGGGGCCTCCCACCTTCGGGCATGGTCCTGGCGCTGATGTAGGCCGCCACGCTGCACCGCTCCTCGGGGGAGTCCTGGTTGCAGGCCTGCAGCTCGATGCGGTAGCCGGTGAAGTGGCGCAGGCCCGAGAGGACCAGAGTCTCCTTGTTCACCACCTTCTCGAAGGGCCGCTGCTCCTCGGTGCTGGTGGGCACGGCGGTGGAGGCCGCGTCGGGGAGACCCGGGCCGGTGGGCACAGCCATCGTCACGTTCCCCTTGTCGGCAAGGGCCCTCCGTCTTCTCGACGGCCTGCTGCGACATCAGACACACCGGGTCATGCGATCGCCGCCTTTACATAAACGCTGCTGGGGACTAAGACGCTTAACATAAAAGCCTGCAGCAGGGGGGACGCGAGGGAGCAGGTGGGTTAAAATGCAAATTGCCAGGAATTACTACTCAGAGCCGCTCTCATGATGCCCTTCGGAGCCTCAGAAGGATGGGGACAGGCCCAGGGAAGGGGAGGGGGAGCTGAGGGAGGGCGGGGGAAGGGAGGAAGGGGCAGGGCCATCGCTGTAGACGCACCACGATGTTGACCTCAACCTGCTCGGTTTCAGGTTTTCATCTTGCAGAGGAACAGACCACCCAGGGTCAGTGTTAAAAAATCAGAGGCCAGCCCTGACCGGTGTGGCTCAGTGGATCGAGCGTCGGCCTGTGGACTGAAGGGTCCCGGGTTCGATTCCGATCAAGGGCATGTACCTTGGTTGCGGGCACATCCCCAGTAGAGGGGTGCAGGAAGCAGCTGATCGATGTTTCTCTCTCATCGATGTTTCTGGCTCTCTCTCCCTCTCCCTTCCTCTCTGTAAAAAGACCAATAAAAAATATATATATATATATATAAAAAAAAAGACGCCAAAAGCCTGTAAGAACCAAGCTTTTCAGAAAGCCCTGCTGAATGGCATCTGCCCAGTAGCCCGAGCTACTGGTCGACACCATTTGTTTAAAAAGGAGAAACAGGTCTTCTGATTTATATTACTCAAGCCGAGTTTGACATGCTTGGGACCTGCATAATTTGAGTGATTCAACTTCAAATATTGGTAAAAGAATCCTGTGCCATTCAGGCTGGTACAGATAACAAAACAAAACAAAACAAACAAAAAAAGCAAAAAACCAAAAAACAAAAAGCCTATGCAACTGACACACTTTTCCTCCTTAAAAAGAAATTCAAATTATTCATCATTCCACTGCCTATTGCTTCCTGTGGGCAATGTTTTCTCCTAGAAATAGTATGTATGTCTATGATGAGGCTCAAGCTAGTTTTATAATCCTCTTCACTTGTATTAGAAGCATTTATCAAATATTTTTCTTACGCCTGGCAGGCTTGGCTCAGTGGTTGAGCATTGACCTAGGAACCAAGAGGTCATGGTTTGACTCCTGGTCCAGGGCACATGTCCGGGTTGTGGGCTGAATCCTCAGTGCGGGGTATGCAGGAGGCAGCCGATCCACGATCTCTCTCATCATGGATGTTTCCATTTCTCTCCCTCTCCCTTCCTGTCTGAAATCAATAAATATATATATTTTAAAAATAACATACTAAGTAGAGCCCTAGCCAGTTTGGCTCAGTGGATAGAGCATCGACCTGCAGACTGAAGGGTCCCAGGTTCGATTCTGGTCAAGGACACATGCTCAGGTTGTGAGCTTGATCCCCAGTAGGGGGCATGCAGGAGGCAGCCAATCAGTAATTCATTAGTGAATGGAGACCAGGGCGGTCCCTATAACTGAGAACCATCTGGCCCCAAATGCCAACAGAGCTGCGACTCAGAAACCCTGGTCTGGCCCAAGGCCTCACAATTCTAGACCTTTCTTTTCTGTAAGATTATATTCCAAGTTGCCACTAGAGGGAAGCTTGGGGCCACACAGATGCCTGAACACACACACACACACACATACACACACACCCTCTGCTTAAAGAATAAAATCACCAGGGTGAGTGAACAGGATCCAAAGGTACAGACTTCCAGTTATAAAGTAAATACTGCCTGGGTGTAAAGGTACAAAATGGTGACCATCATTAAGAATGCTGTATTGCATGCATACTTGGAAGTTAAGAGAGTAGATCTTAAAAGTTCTTATCAGCCCTAGCCGGTTTGGCTCAGTGGCTAGAGCATAGGCCTGTGGACTGAAGGGCCCCGGGTTCGATGTTGGCCAAGGGCATATGCCTGGGTTGCAGGCTCCATCCCCATACAGGGCGTGCAGAAGGCAGCCGATCAACGATTCTCTCTCATCATTGATGTTTCTGACTCTTTCTCCCTCTCTAAAATCAATAAAATACATTAAAAATAAAGTTCTCATCATAAGAACTTTTGTGACTGTGAACTTTTTGTGACTAAAGAAATGTATGACTACGTGAGATGTTCAATAGACTTATTATGATCACCATTTTGCAATAGTTATAAATAGCAAATCATCACGCTGTACACCTGAACTAACAGAACGTTGTGTGTCAGTTATACCCAATAAAATAAAATTAAAATCCCGCCGCATGGCCCCACCCTGCCTTCTTCAGTCTGCCTCCCATTCCTCCCAAGAGCCCTTCATCCATCCCGCCAGCGTGCCTGCCGCTCCTGCTCTGTCTGCCCACCTCACCTGGGACAACGCCTCATTTAAAAGAACAAAGAAGTTCGCTGAAAGGGAGCGTGCCCTCCCGTCCTCAGGGGACTTCAGTGACACAGCACACCTGGCTGCACCTCGCACCTCACACCTGTCTCCCCCAATAAAAATGTTCTGTTTTCAGCCCTCGCTATGTGGCTCAGTGGGTAGCGCGTCAGCCCGTAGACGGAAGGTCCCGGGTTCGAGTCCCATTAAGGGCACGTACCTCGGGGGAAGGCTCGATCCCCAGCCTTGGTTGGGGGCTCACATGGGAGGCAACCAGTCGATGTCTCTCTCACATCGATGTTTCTCTCAGTCTCTTCCCCTCCCCTCCACTCTCTAAAAATCAATGGGAAGCCGAAACCGGTTTGGCTCAGTGGATAGAGCGTCGGCCTGCAGACTGAAAGGTCCCGGGTTCGATTCCGGTCAAGGGTATGTACCTTGGTTGCAGGCACATACCCAGTGGGGGGTGTGCAAGAGGCAGCTGGTCGATGTTTCTCTTTCATCGATGTTTCTATCTCTCTATCACTCTCTCTTCCTCTCTGTAAAAAATCAACAAAATATATTAAAAAAAAAAAAATCAATGGGAATATATCCTTAAATGGGTGAGGATTAAAGAAGTAATAAAAAGGTTCTGTTTCCAGGCCAGTCCTCCCGCCCCCTGCTGCATAGGTGTAGACTGGTCCCAGGCTCCGCTCTGCGCGCACAGAGGGTCAATGTTCGGGGAGCGGGTGCGGGGGAACACGTGGCGTCTGGAAGGTGCCTAGAGCGAGCCCCCTTGGTCCCAGGTTTTGGAAAGTGTGTTAGTAACGATTTCCCCACATTTGGGGTGAAGGCGTTTGAGGTGTGAGCTGGTGAGGTGCCAGCCTTGGCAGCGTGGCCCTTCGCGGCATCGGGCCCTGGAAGCCCGGGTCCGGGCGGCCCCGCACGCTCTGCTCCGCTCCCTCCGCGGCCGGCGCCCCCGTGTCCCCCGGTGAGCCGTACCTGCTGTCCTCAGCACCGGGGCCCGGGGAGGCTTTCCTGTGGAAACAAAACCAGCCTCTGTGAGTACAGACCTCCTGCTCTAACACCCTGGGAGCCACGTTCTGTTGGAGCGGCCCCAGCGCCTGCCCCAGGGCCCTTCCCATCACCTGAAGCACATCCTCCCGGAGACGTGAGAATCAGAACCAGGGGCACCCGGAGAAAAGCCGGCCCTGCCTCCTGAGGCTCCCTGGGGTGCCATTCCCGAGCCTGGCGGCGTCCCGTTCCCAGCAGGGGCAGCAGCCGCCTCAGTGCCGGGCGCCCTGTGGTCTCTGACTCAGGGGCACGGGAGGAAAAAGCAGGAAACAAAAGGAAGGAGTCCCGTGCCGATGGGTCTGAGGGGACATGGAGCTCCTGGATGCGCAGAGCCGGAGGGGCTCAGAGACACATTTAGAAGCTCGTTTTATCCCAGGAACGCCTTTTGGGTGTCGACCCCATGGCCTCAGCCATGCTGGGCAGCGGGCTGAAGCCTTTCGGGGTGAGAGGCGAGGTCGGGGGAAAGGCAGGAGGCTCACTGTACATCTGCCGGGGGACTTGGGGCAAGTCCTCGTCGGCTCAGAAACAGGCTTTGGAGCCCGTGGGGAGGGGCAGCGGCTTCCGCGGTGACTGTGGAGGCTGAGGAGCTGACAGGAGGCAGAGGGCGACAGGCCGCAGGGGGAGCGGCGGGGGGAGGGGAGGTGCTCACCACCCCACGCCGCACAGGGCGGCCCCCCACAAAGAAGGATCTGGTTCCGATGTCCACAGTGCCAAGAGGGAGACTCCTGTATGACTTGGGCGCCTCACCCCCTAAGAGATGGGAACTCCTATCTCCGTTCTAAAGGGGAGTGAGCTGGGCACCGAGAGGCCTGCTCGCAGAGAAGGACACCTCCCTCTCGGTAGATCGAATGTGCATGAGCGAGTCCCCCCGGGAACTAACGGAAAACAACACATTTCAGTGGAAGTCCCCGGGTCCGACGACGCTGGGCAGAGTGCCAGAGGATAAGCTGGCAGAACTGGAAGAGAGAGAATGCTCCGAGCTTGAGGCCTGGCTGGCGGGCATTTCTCAGGATTGGCATCAGTAACCTCACAAAGGCTGTCTCAGAGTCCGGTGGGCACCGGAGGCTGGTTAAGGCCCTGGAGATGCCGGAGGCTTTTTAACACCCCCCACCCCCTTTGATGAATATCTGCTCTTCTTAGTAAGCTCCTGTTGACACAAGGCCCCTCCCTCCGCCCGGGGAAGAGGCTCCGTGTGGATCTGCGTTCTCGGGGTCCCCTTCCTCTTATCCCCTGGCCACGACCCCTCGCCCGACCAGCGAAGCCGACCTGGGGACGAAGACCACGTTGTGCAGGTAGTCCTCGAACGTCTTCCGGAACGAGGACTCCTCCAGCTCCTTCAGGATCTGGGAGTCGGTCTTCGGGCAGGTGCAGCACTGGCCAGACGCCTCGTCCAGCGCGCTCTGGTTGTGCTTCAGGGCATCTTCCAACTCCGACGGCGGGGACCAGGCCCGGGTGGGCAGCTTCAGCCCTGCAGAGGGCAGAACAGGTGGACTCAGACACATGCACACACACGCACACACACACACACACGCACACGCACACACACATGCACGCGCACACATGCACACGCACACAAACACGCACACACATGCACACACACACACACACGCACACACACACACGCACACACATGCACACGCACCAAAGGGGACCTGCTCAGAGCGGCGGGGCACACAGGACAGAGCTCAGGGCTGGAGAGTCAGACCTTTCTCGGGGAGTGGGCGGGGGGGGGGGTAGCCAGTGCTGGCTGAGAGGATGTGTTCCAGACTCTGTTCAATACCAGTTCCTCACGGGACCGGGTACTGCCCGATAGCCAGGCCCGTCCCTGCCCCCCTGAAACTTCCAGAGGCTTCCTCGAAGGGTAGAAACACACAATAAACTAGTCAGTAAACCTGCCGAGGCTCAGATGGCAGCCTCCAAAGAGAGGCGTCTGGGGTGGCCCCAGAGACAGGGACTGCTGAGAAGTCCTGAATGAAGTACAGCAACGAGCCGTCCACAGATCCTGGTGCAAAGCAGCTCAGACGGAGCACAAAGCACGTGCAAAGGCCCCACAGCAGGAATGTCCTTGGCGTGCCCAAGGACACACACAATGTAGTGCGAAGATGAGGTGCAGAGAATGGTGGGAGGTAGGGTTGGAAAAGAACAGGGGAGCCAAGTCAGCATTGAATGAATGAATCAATCAAATAATCAATCAATCAATCAATCAATCAACCAACTGCATAACCAGATAGACCAGAGGGCAGAGCAGAATTCTACCAGGAATTCTGAGGGGTGTGGCTTAGAGACGCGATGTTTACACTGAGCCATCCCATTGTACAGCACAAACAGAATCCACAGCTCACTCAGGAATCAGGAATGGGCTGGCAGTGGCTCCCACCAGGGGGTGATGCTGTGTAACTGGGCACTGGGCAAGGTCAGGAGCATTTCCGGTTGTCAGGGCTGGTGGTGGGGGTAGGGGGTGCAGGCGAGGGGGAGGACTCCTGGCATGTAGAGGGCAGAGGGCAGGGACATCCTAGAGAATTAACCAGCCCTGAAAGTCAACACTGCTGAGGCAGAGAAGCCCTGGACTAAAAAATGAGGGTTAGGGTTAGGGTTAGGGTTAGGGTGAGATTGGAAAGGAAACTTTAAAGTGAGCTTAGAAAAGGGAATAAGAAAACAAAGCCACCTCTTGTCGGAGCAGTCTTAATAATACAAAGCTGCTTTCTGTGTCTGGACCCCGAGGCCCAATCGCACAGCGCCCTCTGGCACAACCTTGAGAATGCTCACTTCTCTTACGGGCCAAACTCAGGACGGCCCTTCGAGTCCCCTCTCCTGCCACCAGCCTCCCTGCCGTCTCAGAGCGAAGGAAGCTCCATCCTCTCCCGCTACCAGGACCGCAGACAGCGAGCCCTACGCACCTTCCTGCGAACGGCGTGTCCACTCGGAAGCCCGAGTGCTCACCTGCTTTAAAACCTCAGGGGACTCTTAAAAAACGCTTCTTACTACATTCATTAAGGCATGGAACAGCCTGGCTGGGAACGGTTAGCAGCTAGTCATGCGCTACGGGCTGAAAAGGACTGGATTTCCTTGGTGATGGGGGTGGGGTGGATTCCTGACAATTTTCTGGAGGGGAAGGGACTTTTTTTTTTTTTTTTTTTTTTTATCAGATGCAGGCCCACACCTGTTCCAGGTGGCGCCCATGGTTTCCTGTGACTGTGAAGCACAGTGACACACCGAGGGCCGTCGATGCATAGAGACGGAGAGGGAGGGTGGAAGCCAGGGCTGGGCAGGGCCTGAGGAGTCCGTGTTAAACGGAGACAGGGTCAGTTTGGGAAGGTGATGGCTGCCCAACAGCGTGAACGCAGTTACCGCCACTGAACTGACACTTACGTGGCTAAGAGAGTACATTTTACGTTATGTGATTTTGCCACAATAAAAAGCCACACGGTTGGTAACACTGTGCTGTATAATTTAAATATGCTAGGAGAGTTAACGTAGCTTCTAAATGTTCTCACCAAAAGGAAAAAAAAAAATATCACTGGGTGAGGTGATGGATGTTAACTAAGCAGATGGGAGGAGTCTTTACACAATGTATATATATAGTTATCACATCAGCACGATGTACACTTTAAGATCGTAATTTAACTGTCAATTATACCTCAAAAAGCTAAAAAAAAAAAAAACAACAAAAAAAAACCCACTACTGATACTAGTAGGAAGCCACTACTGGTTATGGTTAGTATAGCCTATATAATAAGAGTGTAATATGCAAATTGACGGAACCATGGAATGACCAGTCGACAGAGGGTGAGGTTGGTGGGGGGCGGGGCCAGTGAGCAGGCAGCACCAGGCCAGCCAGAGCGCGCGCCAGTGGGCAGAGGGAGGGGATGGGGATCGTGGGGCAGTGGTGATCAGTGGGGGAGGGGAGATGGGGCAATGGGGGGGCGACCAATGGAGGGGCAATGGCAAGCAGCTGGCGCCTCCCGCAGAGGGAGGCCAGGAGCGGGCCTAAGCTGTTGGTCAGACATCCCCTGAGGGCTCCTGGACTGCGAGAGGGCGCAGGCCGGGCTGAGTGACCCTCAACGCCGAGTGCATGAATTTTCGTGCACTGGGCCTCTAGTTATTTATATTGTGTTAGTAAGTTTATATATTTGTGCTTGCATTGGGCTTTTTAAATTATGGTAAAATACACACAAAAAAATCTTAATTGTTTTTAAGAGTAGAGGTCGGGGTCATTAAGTACATTCACATTATCACGTAATCATCACCAGCTTCCATCTCCAGAACTTTCTCACCTTCCCCAACGGAAACTGTTTCCATTAAACATGAGGCCCCTCCCTCCCCCGCGGCTCCCCGGCCCCTGGCTCCTGCACCTCCTCTGTCTCCATGGGTCTGACTCCTCAAGGGACCTCCTCGGAGTGCAATCGGACACTCTCTGTCCTTAGAAAGTTCCTTTTAATTATATAAACTTTGGGATCATTAGAAATCAAACCTCGTTTAAATAGTCACATTGTAATGATATATTTAGACTTCCAGAATAAAAAGTAAAATAAATTAATTAAAGTTGTTGTTTAAAAAAAAAAAAAAGAGAGAGAGAGCCTGGACTGCCCTGCTGCCGGTTCAGCTGCTCGAACGCAGGGCCAACAGCTCGCAGCTGAGCCCCCGGCTGCTCGCTCTCGAGTTATATAAAGCAGCCGGGGAGATAAAGAACGTTTGCAGCCCTTGGCTCCGGCGGGGAGTGAGGTCACAGGCATACATATAGCCCGTGGCCCTGCCGCGGGGACAGCTCCCTGAGATCATCTGGCCTCTGGCCCCTTCTCCCGGAGAGAAGGCAGCTGGTGGGAAGCTCAGGTCGGAGGTTGGCGAAGAGCCTACCACGAACCTGGCCTCAGCCACGCCTCACCAGCAGCCCCAGGTCAAAGGCTGAGATCACTATCCCCCCAAAACCTAAAGAAAAATAAACGCAAACACAACCCAATTAAAGAAAACCATGACCTGGTTCTCCGGTTTGATAGGGCCTTTTAAAACCCGTTTTAAAAATAACCTTAAACTAACTGATACTAACTGGTTTGAGGCACGCTCAGCTGCTTGTAGACCAGCAGGGTAGCTCCTGTGGGGAACAGCTGCTTCCCCATTGGGCCGGGGTGTGGGGAGGATGAGGAAGAGGGGAAGAAGATGAGGTGGGACAGAGAGGGGAGGAGGAGAGAATCCCACAGGGAAATGGTGCCAAGACATGGGAAATATCTGGTTTCCACAGGAGACTTCAGAGTGTGTGCTCATGTTGTGATGTTTAGAAATGAGTATGTGTGTTTCCGTATGAGGACAGAGTGTGTGTGCAAGTCTGCTCTTGTGTACACACTGGGAAATGGAGGAGGAGAGAGACTTCCCTAGACCTGGAAGGGATCAGACGCGTGTGAAACCCGCGCCACACTCACCTTTGAGGCAATAATCCAGCTCATACAGCTCCCTGTCTTCCGCCTGCCTCTCCCAGAAGACCAGGTAGTGTGTGATGTTGCCATTGGGGTCAGAGGGCGGCTTCCACTTTAAGATGATCTGGGACGAAGAGTTAGAAACGGAGATGGGATCCAAGGGGACGGAAGGATCTGGAAAGGCGAAAGGAAACAGGTCCACGGTGAAGAGGGTGCACACTGTCGGCTGGAGGTGAGGGGACCCACAGGCTAGATGGACCATGAAGGTGTTGGCTGCAGAGCCATTTAATGTCAGAGAAAGCTGGAGCCACGTGGCAGGCTCACCCAGGACAGGAGGTACATAACCACAGTCCATCGCTACCACCGATCATGCCCATCATGTGAGCCTTCGTCCATCCATTCACACAGACAACGTCGACATATCAGAGGCGAGACGCTGACCCCCACACATTCCCGCCACCTCATGTACTCACTGGTGGCGTTTGTCTGGATGTAGATGATGTCGCTCTTGGCCCCGTACGTGCGACGTTCTTCGGAAAAGGTGACCAGGGTCTTCACAAAGATGGCGTACTGAGTCCAGGGCTTGAGACCCCGCATCAGCCACCCAGGATGGCTCTGCGTCTTCGGGTCATTGGACCTCACAGGTGGGTCAATGTCCACCACCGTCCAGCTGTTGGATCCACACGCATCCTGCCCATCAAACTCCGTCACATTGCGATAAGGGCTTTCAAGGTGAAAGAGAAGATGGTTACCATTTTCAGTGATCACTCTGAGGACTACAGAGATGCAGCCAGGGGAAAATTACACCCTAAAGGGTTGCATCCTCTTTACCAACAACCTTATGCACAAGGAGAAATAACTGAACACCAAGTCGCTGACTACACACAGAAACAGCCTAAGAGAAAGGAGCCACAGCCCCTGATTTCTCAATAGTAATAATATTTAATATTTTATTTATTTAATATTATATGATTACACGATGTACTATATTTAACTATTATATAGTACTAGTAGCTCTGCACATGAATCTTGCACCCGTAGCTGCCCAGAGGCCCATCCGCGGCCGGGTCAGAATGCTTGCCTTGTTGCCGGGGTGACAACACAAGCGTTCTGTGCCCCAGCCTGCCAGAGGCCCATCCACAGTGGGCACGGAATGCTTGCCTTGTCACTGCTCATGCTGCCTGCTCTCATCAGCCGCACCTCTCAGGACTGGGGGACTCTGGCGGGGCTGAGAGGACTGGACGCCACCATTTTGTGCCTATGGGTGCTGCCATCTTTGTGATGGAGTGATAGTTAATTTACATATTACCCTTTTATTACATAGTATGTGTCATTTTACATATGCAATTATAATATTAAATAATGTTTGATAATATTTAATCAATAGTAATTAATAGTTTCCTAATAACAAATGTGATAATGATACTATCAGCAGTTACTTCATAAGATTATATAAGAGAATGTATGCAACTTCTCAGCTAACAAGATTATGCCACATAATCTTGAGAAATGAAGCTAGTATTGATATTAACACTAGCACCACTTCCACTATCTTCTTTTAAAATTTCAGCACAGTTGCATCTTTAAAATTAGGTATTGTTTACTGCAGATAGAATTTCAGTTTGAGAAGATAGAAAACTCTTGAGATGGATGGTTGCATAACATGACAAATGAACACAATGCCACTGAGCTGGATGCTTCAAATTAATTTATTATGTTATGTACTTTTCCCAATTTCCCCCCATCCCTCCTTCAATCTATATATATAAAAGCCTAATATGCAAATTGTCCCCTTGGCAGTTCGACTGGGAGACCAGGAGTATGATAGCTTGCTATGACATGTGCTGACCACCAGATGGCAGCACAAAATGAAGGCCCAGGCTGGCAGCAGGAAGGCCCTGATCAGCCCTGATAGGAGACCAGATCTAGGGACCCTATCCATGCATGATTTTGTGCACCAGGCCTCTAGAAGTTTTAATAAAGATCAAATGCTTACAATTCATTAACACCATGTAAAGACTGTCCTTCATTACCCACCCCCCCAATCTGTTCTCCTACCATGCCTCACTTTCAATCCCTTGCTCTCTTTATTCTCCTTCTGGTAGCCTTATGATGTGGATGTTGGTAGGCTTCATACTATCCCAAAGGTATCTAAATTATTTGCACTTTTTAAAATTCTTTTTTCATTTTGCCACTCTGGGTACTTTTTGCTACAGGGTAGCTGAAAACCAAGTCCCTTGATCCCCTTCTGCAACCTACTGTTTATTCCTTCTAATGTGTTCTTCATTTTGGGTACTGTATTCTTCATTTCTGACCAGATCTTTTTAATGGTTTCTATATTCCTTTGCTCTTATAATTCTAAGTTCCTTGAGTATCCTTATAACCATTCTTTGGAACTCTGTATGTCATGAATTGCTTGCCTCCACTTCATTTAGATCTTTTTCTGAAGATTTCTCATGTTCTTTCATTTGTTTCTTTGTCTTCCCATTTTAGCTGCCTCTTTCTATTGTTTCCATGTAGTAGGTAGATCTGCTACGACTCTCTGTCTTGGTAGGGTGGATGTATGCAGTGTATGTCCTGCAGGACTGCAATGTGCAGTCTCCTTGATCACCTGATCTGGGTGTTGCGAGAATGACTCTTGTGAGGGTTATGTGGGCCCTTCTCTTATAATGAGTCTTGATTGCTACTGGCCGTTCATAGGTGGGGTCAGTCCTCAGGCTGGCTGACTGTGAGGATCAATCTCAACCACAGTGAATAAGCTTTGTGTAGGTGCTGACTACACAGAGCTAAATTCTCCTCTGCAAGGTCTGGTGCCTGCCAAGATCTTCCTTTGGATATGCAACTTGTGCAGCTTACTGGGTCTTGCTCTGATGTTGTCTAAAGCTGGCTGTGGGTGTGTTGGTTCTGGGGCCTCTTGGGAGGAACTCTGGCACAGTCCAATGTCAGATGCTGCCTTTGACCATCCCTGGCCAACCTGTTTGAAGCTTTAAAGTGATCTGCAGTTGTGGCCGCCTCTGCTGGACCTGGCTGTGCACAGGTAGAAACAAGCTGTGCACGATGGCTGGCTTTAAAAGTTCCAGGCCCAAGAAAAGGTCCACAAAAGTCCCAACGCACCCTGAGATCCACCTCTGCCTGTCTGTTGCCTGTCAGGCTCAAACACTGAAAGAGCCTCTGGCAGAACTCCAGTTGGACAAGGCAGGTTCAATCATCAGGTAGGGGTGACTGATGTTTGCCAGATAGCTACAGGTTCAAACTCGGTGCCAATGTTGGGTCTGAGGCCACTCAGCATATGTCCAGGGTATAGAAAGTCTACCTGCCACCCACTGGGTTGCTCACACACATTTGTCATGGGCGTGGTCAAGGGAGTCATCAGAGTAAGGCCAGCAGAGTCTATCAGGTCCAAAAAGAGCAAGATTTGGCCCTGTGAAGGGAGGGCTTTGTACCAGTCGAGCATGTAAAGAAAAATGATCTCGCTACTAAAGCTACACAACTCAGTCTGTCCCAGAATCTGTCCGACCACAGCAGAAGGACAGGTCTAGTGGACCTCCCATGAGGAGGAGCTGTCAGTCTGGCTTGGGGGAAGGTGGCCCTCACTGCAAGGCCACACAACTCAATCTGTCCTTGTGCACCAGGAGTCAGGAGGGTGGGGCTAGTGGGTCTCCCCTGCAGGAGGGGTGCCTCCAGTCAGGTTCCCCAGAAAGTGGGCGGAATGGCCTCCACTCCAAAGCCACACGACACAGTCACTGAAAGCCATGAGTCTGCCTGGACTTCTACACCCAAGCCCAGGCAGCTGGCTCCTCAGCAGGACCCATGTACATAGGGTTGGACAACTGGGCGTCCGGAGGGTGGTCTTACTGCATTCCCCTGGGCTAATACCATGGAAGGGAATGTTCTCCCCAAGAAAGATGGCATCTGTGGTGTGGGAGATGGACTCAGCACAGGAATCCTGGCAGCTGTCCCTTCATCTCTCTCTCTCCAGAGCTACAACCCCCATTCTCTCCCTAGGAGATTCTAATCTGCTCCACCCTCCTTCCACTGGAGCACAGAGGGAGTGGCTGAGAACAAGATTTGTGCATTGGGCTTTTAAGAGGGTGCCTGTGTCTCCCCGGCAGGCAGATTTACTGCTGATTTTCACAGCCATATGTTATGCTATTGCCCTGGCCTGGAGAGCCCAGAGTGGGGTTGAGACCCCATGCTTTTCAGGAGGGACATTAGCAGCTGAGATTCCCTCCAAAATTTCAGCCACTGCCCCTGGGAGCAGGACCAGCCCTTTTGTATCTCTGCCCTTCCTATCATCCTGATGTGGCTTCTTCTAAAAATCCTTGGTTACAAGGCTTTCTTCAGCTAGACTTCAGTTGATTATTGAAGTTGATTGCTCTATATTTTAGTTGTAATTCTAGTTTTTAGTTCTGGGAGGAGGTAAATGTAACATCCACTTATTCCACTGCCGTCTTAGCTTTCCCTCCTACAACTTTTTAAATGATGGAGAAATACGAAATAGTTAAAAAATAAAATTTAAAAAACTATTGAGTACACCGAGTGACCTTTCGCTGAAGAAATCTGGTGAGATATACATATAAAGGGCAAAATAAAATAATTGCTATAAGAGACTGGCCCATGTGGACCCCAAATGAAACCTATCTGCTTCAATTTCTAGCTTCTCCCCAAGTTTATTCCACAAAGGGGAGGAAGACAGAGCAGCCTCCGAGGGGAACAATGAGCACACATGCAATATCCATAGCTTTTTACTTTATACTTACGCCTCTTTGTAGAAGAGCATGAACCCCAGGAGGTCTCGGAAGTCAGGGGGCCAGTACGGCTCCCATTTCAGTAAGATCTTGTCAAACGATGTCCGAATGTAAGAAAATTTAAGTAATTCATTTTCACCTAGAAAAGTGGTGTTTTTTTTTAAAACAAAACAAAACAAAACAAAACAAATACCAACAAACAGTATCAGTATTTTATCATTTATTTCAGCACAAAGCAGTGATCCTACACGCCCAGGAATGTCCATGAAAAGGAGGTGTCAGCCTGCTGTTCCAGGGAGCCTCCCAGTGAGTGAGGGCAGGAACTGGTCATAGCAGCTGGTCCATACTGCCAGCCAGTTACCTGGCCAGAGGCTCAACTAAAAAACAGCACTTGGCACCAATGTGAGGACAATAGGTAAGAGTCCTGACAGTTCTGACTGCACGTGGATTTTTAAGCCTGACATGTCCCAAGATGTAACTCCAGTGCCGATGAGCACGTGCCAAGTGAGTTTAGATCATTATACCTTGGGCAGACAATTTCTTGAGTCTCCATATCTTGGAGAGAATAATTTCCTTTCTGGGAATGCAAGTCTTCCCATAAGCTCCACCCACCCTCACTCTTCCTCCTCAGAATTCCCACAATGCGGACCACATCCTGCTGCAAAGAATCAATTCCGTGCGACAGTATGACGGAGGCCCTGGCAGCTCAATGCTCAAATACTCCTTCAAGAGGGAACCTATCCCAGGAGTGCAGTCAGCCGACCGTCTCCAGCTGCAGCAACGGCAGGGCCTGTAGTAACATCTGATCTAAGGCCATATATAAGGAGATATTATTCATTCATTCATTCATTCATTCAATGCTTATGTAACTTCCTCCAGTATCAGGCACCGTATCTGATACAGACACCACCTGTCCTCAGTACTTCAGAAAGCCTCTCACACATGGAGTTGTGTAAGCTCCCAGGGGAGGCAGAGCTATTCCTGGGGGCCGGTGTGGGAGGGAAAGGGAAGGGAAACAACACTACTTGGTCCACAGGCTGGAAGTACCGGGCCATCACCACTCACAGGATGCCTGGTCCCCGTTAGTCTTCAAGGCAATGTCGGTCCTCTCCTGGCGTCCCTTAGTTCCTGAAATTTCTTCCATCTTGTGAATTTCCGACAAGCACAGTTTGGGATTATAGTGGAAGAAGAGTTTCCCCTGAGTTATGGTGAGGTTGTGTTTGCTCCAGTCCCATAGCTGCCTTAGGTTCTGGTTGTCCAAGGCATAGAAAGAGTAGTTCCTATGGAAACACACACACCTAGTCATTCATTGGCTTGTACTCTCCAACTACAAGATGGTGGGGCCATGGCCGGCGTTGATCTTGCCAGCAGCACATACCCAGCCCTAACCATTTGCTTGGCATGTCCTTAGTAAGTACACAATGGGGGTGGGAGTGCCAAGGGAATTCATGGCCAGGAAGGTATCTGAACTCCATCTTGTGGGGAGGGGAGTATGACTACAGTGGATTGAAATACAGGTCTCACAGAGGGGAGAGACTGAACAGACAAAGGCACCTGAGCTGGGCCCAGGGAAGAGCAAAGTAGCCTGCTCTGCCTGAGAGGTGATAGGAAACAGACTGGAGAGCTGCAGTGGTCAAGTATTTTGGATACCAAACCCTCTAGTATTTTGGATACCAAACCAAGACTAAGACCATGTGACCTACTGGGTCGGCAGAGGGGAGCCACTGAAGGTTTTATAACAACGCAGTAACGTGATTAGACCTGTGCCCATGGGCCACCTGCACATAATAAATAGGAGAACGAAAGCATCTAGGTCTGTGTTGTACAATACAGAAGACACTAGCCACTCGGGCTACTGAGTGCCTGAAATGTGGCCATTCTGAACTGTACTGGACGTAAAACACAGATCTTGAAGACTTAGCATGCAAAATAGAAAAGTATGAAAGACCTCCCTTATAATATTTTATATTGGTTGCAAGTTGAAATGGCATTTTAGATGTAATTGGCTAAATAAAATACGTTGTTAAAGTTCATTT
Organism: Pipistrellus nathusii; assembly: GCA_963693515.1. Classification (NCBI taxonomy): domain Eukaryota; kingdom Metazoa; phylum Chordata; class Mammalia; order Chiroptera; family Vespertilionidae; genus Pipistrellus; species Pipistrellus nathusii. Next base: position 5,376,658 of record OY882862.1, on the reverse strand, counting down.
CACCTATTTCTTTTTAAAATGTGGCTACTATCGATAGAACACGTTAAGTCACACGTGACTTGCATTATATTTCCGTTGGACAGCACTGGTCTAGTTCTAGGATGCCTAGCTGAGGATCATTGGAATAATCAAAATCAAGTCTGAACTTCAACAAAAAAGCAGATGTATGGCAGAAAAATCAACAGGAGCTGGGGAGTGATTCAAGAACGTAGTCTAACCAATTCTATGGATTGGTTTCTTGAAGCCATCTACCCGCACGCCCCCCTCTTCCTTTCCCTTCCTCTACTATACTACCGGAAAAGGTAAATATCCCCTTTCTCACTCCCTTGCAGCTAGAAGGAGCCACATAACCAGATTCTGGCCAAGGAGATAGAAACAGAATTCAATGTTAGGGGTGAGAATGTGGGAGTTTCCAGACAATATTTTGAAAGAGACATTCTCAATTGTCACCTATCTTTGTCCCTTTCCCTTTTCCCTGTCAGTTCTACAGATGTAAGGCAGCCATTCTGTGACCACGGTCACATAAAGAGGGAAAAGGCTTGAGTCCTATCCTTGATGACATTGGCGGATGGCCTTCTTCTGACTTCTTGTTCATAAGTCCATCTCAATCTGCATGAAATGGAGCTGGTCTGGACTTCTATTATTTTACTAACTGAAATGGGGTCAGCACAAACTCAAGGGTAGGAGTCCAAGAAATAAGGAAGAGAATCCAGGAGGCCAGCAGAATGTCTTGGGGAGGTAGAATCCTATTGGCCAGAGGAGGTAAGATTTCATTAAGGAACAGGTGAAGTCAGTATGAATGGGACCAGGATGTGAAAAGGCGTTGGAGGCAGCAGTTAAAGGGTCCTGGTCACAGCGAAGCCCGGATGGCCAGACGCCATTTCAGTGCAGCCAGCGCCCTGGGAGGGCATAACGTGTGGCTGAACCCCGTGACTTCCAGGAATGGCTGCAGAATGGGCACCACTTTCCCTGCCTGGGCCTTCAGACATGTTTCCACACACATTGCTCTCTCTCACAGTTCTCCAGGCACTTTCTCCTAGTAGGTGCTTTCTTGGCTTTAAAAAATCCCCAAGTGACAGCAGAATGACTGTGGTTAGCAACATTGTATTGAATATTTGAAAGCTGCCAAGAGAACAGATCTTAAAGGTTCTCATCACAAAGAAAAACACTTCTTTGTAGCTACGTATGGGGATGGATGTGAAACAGACTTACTGTGGTGATCATTTCGGAATACACACAACTACTGAATCATTATGGTATATACCTGGAACTAATGTATACGTCATTAAGTGTTTCTATTCTTCCCCCAGCTTTACTGAGATATAACTGACATCGAACATCAGTTTTAGGTGCACAATATAATAATGTGACATTTATTGCAAATGATTATCACACTAAATTTGGTTAACATCCATCCCCTCACATAGTTAAGAAATACTTTTTTTCTTGTGATGAGAACTTTTGATATTCACTCTCTCAGCATCTTTCAAACATATGACACTGTACTGTGAACTGCAATCATCATGCTGTACATTCATACCCAGGACTAGAAGTTCGTATCGTTTGACCATCTTCATCTATTTTGCCCATCCTCTCCCCCACAGCCCCACCCCTGTCTCTGGCACCCACCAGTCTTGGGTTGATGTTGTTTTTTAAAGATTCTACATGTAAGTGAGATGACACAGTATCTATCTTTTTCTGTCTGCCTTACTTCCCTTAGCATAATGCTCTCTAGGTCCCTCCCTGTTGTCACAAACGGCGGCAGATCATTCTTTTTTATGAATAATACAACTGAGCAATACTCCCCGTATATATAAATGCTCATACCACATTTTCTTTATCTATTCATCTGCAGGTAGAAACTCAGGCTGTCTCCATGTCTTGGCAAAACCCCTAACTTTCTATAATTCACACAGACATAGAATCCGGCCCACATACCCGACTTCCAAGGTGTTCCCCTGAATCAGACGTAACTTCCGGAAGAAGGAAAGCGACACCAGCGCGTAGGAGCGGCGGATTTTCAGAAACCCTGAGATTTCTTCAATGAGGCCGAGGTTGGCCTCCAGCTCAGCTGCCAGGTTGTCTAAGGAAAAGAGAAAATACCCAGGGAGTTTTACAGAAATCTTTTAATCTTCCTATAATTTCCCGCAGTAAGGAGTGAAATTACAAGCTGAAGATGACTTTGACATATCCTGCTCAAAATGAGTCGCACTTAATTAAAATACAATCCAAAGTCCTTATTACGGGGTCAGCAAATCCCTAAGTAAGTGACTATTGCTTTTTGTCTCATCTCCTCCCTCGCTCCCTGACCCGGGGCCCCTGCACCAGCCCCTCAGCAGACGGTCCGTGCACACGCTGCCTCGGGGCCTCCACTGGCGCCTCTTTGCCCAGAGTGTCACTCTCCCATCTTTCAGCGTGGTTCGCCCTATTACCAACTCAAAGCATGGCTCCTCTGACCAGAAACTCTTCTAAATTGGTAACCTCTTATTCCGCTTCAGAGGTTTGCAAACTCCAGTCCACTGGCCAAACCCAGTCTGCTTTGTAAATAAAGTTTTATTGGCACAGAGCCACACCCATTTGTTCACATGTTCTCTGAAGGGCAGAGTTGGGGAACTGTAACAGGCACCCCCTGGCCTGCCAAGCGGAATAAATTTATTCCACGGTGTTTATAAGAGAAGGGTACCTATCCCACTACCACGTGGCCACACGGTGCTTCCCTTCACAGAGCTGATCTGCTTATTTGCAAGGTCCATCATGCACAGACTTGGCCTTGTTCATTGAATATTCCGCCAATGTTTGCTGAATACATAAGCAAAGGAATGCCTTTTTGCCTGGGACAGTATTTCTGGAAACACAGTCCTCAGACCGGCAATACGGAATGTTGCCGTTTGTTAAAAATGCAAATTCCCGATGCCCCAGCTACGAATGTGGAAAATGAGAACCTCAGCGGGGAGAGAGGGAGCAGAGGAGCTATGAATCACCGGTCTGGTGGGGGGGCTCCACTGACTAGGGAAACACTCAGAGAGTCTTACAATCGCCAAGGAAGCAGGAAGCAAAGACTAGCCCAGTGGTCGGCAAACTGTGGCTCTCTAGCCACATGCAGCTCTTTGGCCCCTTGCGTGTGGCTCTTCCACAAAATACCACGGCCTGGGCGAGTCTATTTTGAAGTTTAAGTTTAAAAAATGTGTCTCTCTCGGGAGGAGTGGACTGTGGCCCACGGGTGCTCCGCTGCTGCAGGACGGGTCTGGGGAGAGGGGCCGGCCTGCCCTCCCGCTGTCCTCAGGTGACCGCCCCCCACCCCATGCACACGCCTCCTCCCGGCGAGCTGGCCTGCAGGTGTCTGCAGTGTGGATACTGTGTCATGTCTGCGTGCAGATGCTGTGTCAAGTCACAGGGCGTCGGATAGTGAACGGAGCTGCTTCTGTGTAAATGCCATTTTAAACACTAAAAAGCATTTAATTAAAAAAAAAAAAAAGTGTCTCTCAAAAGAAATTTCGGTCGTGCTGTTGATGTTTGGCTCTGCTGACTGATGAGTTTGCCGACCATTCCCCTCTCCGCTCCCAGGGGCGCGGACCCCAGTGGGACCCCGACACTCACTGCCGCCGCGGATGTTGATGATGAGGCTCCCGTTGATGACGGTGCACCCTCGAAGCTCCTGGGCAGATGTCACTGAGTCGATGGTCTTCTCACCTTCCAGGATTTGACAGACCTTGGGGCACGGGCCCAGACACGGCACACACATCAAGCTGAGTGAAAAGCAAGGAAAGAGGGGTCAGGGGACACAGGACCCCTCTGCACGGCAGACCACACTGCACAGGGTCCCATGGTTAACGTCTGAGGCCCGAGAGCGCTCCACTGGGAGGGCTGTCCTGGGCACCGAGGGTGCTGGCAGCACCCCTCAGCTTCACCCTCTGACCCCCGACAGCACTCCCAGACGAGGACTGGAAGCCAAACACGTCTCCGTCACTGTCCCTGCAGGAAGAGCCGAAGGACCCAGGCAGGAACCGCCCCTGCAGCGGCAGGCTCACACCCTTCCTGCCGCCGCGGGTCCCAGCGCTCCCCGCCAGGGCAGGGCTCCCGCTGCGTCCAGGCCGAGAGGACGCACTGAGCCCCTCGGAGACAGGCTCTCCTTCTACCCCGTGGAGGCAGGACTCACGTTTACCCCGAATGCATGGGACTCCTGGAGTCTCCCGACCTCCCCCTGCCAGCACCCTGAACGGCAGGGCTGTGGCCGTGGTGCGTGCAGTGGGTGCCGCGTGCGCGCGTTAGGCTTTGACTGCTGAGGCTCCCTCGTCGGGGGCCGTCCATCTGGAATACACAGCGCCAGCCTCTGGTGCGGCGAGAGCAAACCCCCGGCGAGGCATCAGCTCCTCCCGCACTGAAGGCCCTTCTCGCAGAAAGCCCGGCCTCCCGGACACCCGACTGCTGGGCTGACCCTGCCTCCCCGTGCCTGGACCCCAATTCCTGGTCTCATGCTTTCAATTCGACAGTAAAGAACCAGGAAACAGCAGAGGCTTCACCCTCAGACTGATTCCAGGCAGAGCCCCAGGTCCCACCCTCTCGCTCCTCCTCTCTGCCACCCCGGGACCTAGTCCGTTAGCAAACCTGTTCCTCAAAGTCCCCTCGTGGCTTCATGTTGAAGTGTGTCCTGTGATCACAGTAAGAACCACGAGAGCCAGTCAAGCATCCGAGGGGCCCTGTGGGGAAGGTCCATGGAGCTCCCTCCGAGGATCAGGAGGCTCGGGACCCCAAAGTGTTACAGCTCTGTTTTAGTTCTGTGGGCTGTTACCGCCAATGACTGAACCTAAAGGGTTTGTGGGAACCCCCAGGTTTATAGCCGATCAATCAATCAGAAGTGTGGGTGGCCTAAGGACCCCGAGGTGTGCTGGTGTCAGAGCGAGGGCAGGCCTGTGAGAACAGAGTCCTCACCCCGTGGCTTAGTGCTGACGCCAGGGGCCCGGCCCGATGGCGGGCGTGCGCCCTGGGCACCACACGCTGCGGCGCACGCGGAACTGTGACCAGAAGTTTGGTTCTTTTGCTGGTCCCACACCTGCTCACTGAGCACTGTGACAGGGGACACTCTACGCTGGCTCCACCCACCACAACCACGCCCACGGCACCTGCTTTTAAAGACGCTCTGCACACCCACACCCGTGGTTATGGACCCTCCGTGGCTGTCCTCGCCGCAGGGCAGAGGAGCTGCCGCACAGGCCATACGGCCTTCAGACGGAAAAGATTTACACTCCGGCACAGGCACACAGGGAGCAAGACAGCTCTTCTGGGACATTGTCAACGGCCACGCGTTCTGCTCGCCTTCCCACAGTGGGGTCTGTGTCCTCCTCCGGTGAACAGGGCGTGGCATTAGCACATGCGGTTGCCCCGGCCAATGGGACATTAGCACATGCGACGTCAGTAGAGGCATGAAAAGCACTGGACATCGGAGCATGCCCTTCCTGGCTCCAGGACGGGAAGCCGCGCGGAGAGAGGCCCTGGCTGCCCATCTAAGAACAGGAGCGGCTGGCGATGCTAGGCCATCGGTCAGATGGCCCTGCCCACGTCAGACAAAGCTTCCGTCAACCACCAGCATCCTCAGTGAGGGGAGGCACCGAGTGCTGGGCTGCTCGCCCAGGCGCAGGAGCTAACTGGCACCCGGGGAGGCCATCGGTGGGTTTGAGGAAAATGAATAAACTGACAATGATGGTATCAGCCTGTGGTAGAGGCCATGAAAAGAGCGAGAACTGAGTGATGTGCCGAAAAGCAGCTGGACATCGAGTCCAGACAAAGTGGGCAGAAGGGGAAGGACGCTCAGAGGAGGTGACTGACAAGCTGTGACCGGGACAAGAAGCAGGCACCGCGCTGGGCAAAGATCCAGGGCAGAGCGTTCGATGGGGAGGGAACAGGGACACACGACCTTCACCCCAAACTCCGAGGCCTCCCCGTCTCGGGGAGCACACGCTGCTCTCAGCAGGCGTCTCCGAGTGACCACATGGCTCTGCCTGTGCCCCCAGACCTCTGCTCTGAAACACCAAGAAGCATTTCTGGATAAGCCGCCAGAATGGAAGAAAGCATAGCTGGTCCTATTTGATATCAAACCACATTAGAAAAATGTGGTAGGACTAACGTATTTCATAAGAACATCTTTTATTTTTAAAAGCTTCAGAAGAAAAAAAATACTTTTTTTCCCCAAAACTTCGAAGCAGATTGTGCCATAACGAGTCGTCATCAGCACCGCCCGCTTTGCCCTCTCTCACACGGTCACGAGCATCGGGGGACACAGCGTGGGCTCCAGGGGCCACCACGCCACCAGGAGAACATTCAGGAACATCCTGGGCTCCTCAGACAGAATGCCTTCTACTTAAAGCCAATGTCTTTTCAATAATCATCTTCCTAGAAGATTAATTTAAAAAACAAACAAAAAGGAATATGGTCATTTCCCCAACCTTACTAATGAACTGGCCCAAAAAAGAGAAAGAAAAGGGTCTTTCTGGCATGCAAAGTTACTTACAGTTGCCTATTTTTGGTCAACAAAGCAACATAACAGGTTTTTGTAAAACAAACAAACAAACACAAAACAAAACTAATAAAAGAAGACATGTACTTGCAGGTTTCACAAACGTCTGAAGAGAGCCTCCTGAGAACTGAAATAAGACTGTTTTTTCGGGAAATAAAACTTCCCGCCAGAACACTGGCTAATTCTCGAACCTGGACAGGGAGCTTTTGCAGGTGAGCAGGTCAGCTCACTGCCCCTCGGTGACGCCTGCTTCTGATCTGTTTTGTTTGTTTGTTTGCTTTGTGGTTTTTTTTTTTTCAAACTCGCAACACAAAATCCAGCAACCAGGTTTCTTAAGCTTGGTTACAGCCCCAAGAAACCAAAACAGCTCCTCTGAGAAGCTAACAGGATGAACCAAGAGTCTGTAGTGTGCGTGCACAGGACCCGGCTCACAACCGAGAGAAAGCAGCTTCCCAGCACGAGGGAGCCTGCGAATCACTGAGCATCACGCCACCTCCTTCTCGTCTCTGGGCTGAGCTCAACGCACCGCCCAGCTCCCGACCAGAAAAACACAGAAACCCGAGCTCCAATTGGGCGTACGAGCCGGAAGGCACGGCAGCGGGGACGGCCCGCAGGGAAGCCAAGGGCCGCTGTCCGCGTGCTTTCCGCTCCCGAAGCTGAGCACAGCGGCTTCAGCCACCGCGTCCAAGAGGCCCGAGCACTGACTCTGGCCCCTCACAGAGACCGCTTGTCGTCTCGGCTGCAAAGGCCAGGACCAGAACAGGAGGCGGCGTGGGTCCGAGGCCCCCAGCACACCTCTGGTCACCACAGCGCCCTTACCCACAGCAATGGGTTCTGGCTTTTCACACAGGCTTTTTTGTTTTGTTTATTAAACATTTTTAAAATATATTTTATTGATTTTGTACAGAGAGAAAGGAAGAGAGATAGAGAGCTAGAAACATTGATGAGAGAGAGTCATCGATCTGCTGCCTCTTGCACCCCCCCCAACGGGGATGTGCCCGCAACCAAGGTACATGCCCTTGACCGGAATCGAACCCGGGACCTTTCAGTCCCCAAGCCGACGCTCTATCCACTGAGCCAAACCGATCTCGGCTATTAAACATTTTTAATGACATTATTCCAAGAGTCCCCGTTTTCTGCCCCCTTTGCCAACCTTCACCCACTTCCTTCCCGCCTTCCCCTCCCCTGGCCTTCCCCACACTACTGTCCGTGTCCAGGGGGTGTGCACATATGTTCTCTAACTAACTCCTTCCCCTTCCTCAACCGTCACCCGCAGGCACCTGCCAGTCTGTTCCATGTATCCATGCTTCAGTCCCATTTTTCGTTAGTTAGTTTGTTTGTTTGTTTATTTATTTATTTCTAAAATATATTTTATTATTTTTTTACAGAGAGGAAGGGGGAGGGATAGAGAGTGAGAAACATCGGTCAGCTGCCCCTTGCACACCCCCTACTGGGGACGTGCCCGCAGCCAAGGTACTTGCCCTTGACCGGGAGGATTGATCCTGGGACCCTTCAGTCCTCAGGCCGACGCGCTGGCCACTGAGCCAAACCGGGCAGGGCCTGTTAGTTTGTTCTGTTCATTAGATTTTAACAGGTGACACCCCCTCCCCCGCCCCCACGTTCCCTCCTCTCCGGCCGAGAACCCGCGCCCGGGACTCACTTGCTGGAATTCATGGTGAACCCGGAGGGGCACTCGGGGATGCACTTGCCGTTGTGAATGACGTACTGGTGGCAGCCCTGCCGCCGCGAGTTCCTGCACTTGTTGTGCAGGCCCAGGCAGAAGCTGAAGTTCACGCAGCGCCAGTCCTGGAAGTGGTAGTACGGGGGCGGGCAGGTCTCCACGCACCGGCCGTCCAGGTAGAAGTGGCGGCAGGCCGCGCACCGGGTGGGGTCGTCGGGCTCCGAGCAGCCGCCCAGGCACTCGCCGTGGCAGCAGAGGCCCTCTGCGGTGCAGCCGTGCGACTTACAGCTGGCCGGGCAGACTGGGGGGAGAGAAACAGCCGTCAGTGGAGGCCCGGTTCCGTCGGCACCAACAGCGGGGCCGGGTTAGGGAGAGCAAGCGAAACCAAACAACATCAGCCTCACCTCTACAGCACACGCTGGGCCCCAGGCACAAAACGGTAACAAAAGCACAAACTCATGTAAGCCCCCAGACCATGGTGTGCCCTACACGTTTAACAGCCACTTCAGAGAGGGGAGAGGTAAGAGAGGATCTGCCCATTTCCCCGGTGTAAGTACCACCCACCTAAAGTTCCTGCCCACGGAGCTGGGAGATCCATGGTACTGCAGCACAAACAGTACTTCCACCACACAGACTGAACAGGAGCAAATAACCTCCAAAGCATAAACACAGCCGCCCTCCCTATCTATGGGGGATGCATTCCAAGACCGCCAGCGGATGCCTAGGTCTTGAATAGCACCCAACTCTCCAGACAGGACGTTTCTTCCTGTACACACACACCTAGGATAAAGTCTAACTTACAAAGTGGGCACAATAAGAGACTAAAAACAATCTATATATATAAAAGGCTAATATGCAAAGTGTCTCCTTGGGAGTTCGACCGGAGACCGGGAGTCATGATGTGTGCTGACCACCAGGGGGCAGCACAGAATGAAGGAAGGCCCGATCAGCCCTGCTCACCGTCCAGACCTAGGGACCCTACCCATGCACGAATTTCATGCACCAGGCCTCTCGCAACTAATAAAATAGAGTAATTATAACAATAGGCTGTAATCAAAGCTATGTGAATGTGGCATTATAAAGTAAACTAAGGTCACTTGCGCACAAGCACAGCGATACCACGACAGTCAATCTGATCATTGAGCCGCTACTAAATGACCAAGGGGCAGGGAGCATATAAAAGGTGGAGACACTGGCGTCACATCTCGGGAGGGTCTGAGTGGGACGACAGAGAGAGATTTCCTACTACCCAGAACAGTGCACAATTTAAAACTTATGAACTGCTTCTTCTGGAATTTTCCATAATATTTTCAGACCACAGATCACTGGAAATATGGAAAGAGAAACGGTGGATAAGAAGGGACTACTTATAGAAGACTGTAATGAGATCATCAGGATGCAGTGGATTCTGAGTATCTGTTACCTTTGATTTAACCTAATTTGTTTAATTGTAAGTTTACATTATTTAAATTGTAATTAATAGCTTAACAACCAGTTCCCAAATTTCCTGAAAATTAAACAGCTGGCTCCAGCAAACCAGGCCTAGCACACAATTGCAGAACTGGTATACACAGATATATGGTTGTCTCCATTTTGCAAAGAGGGAAACCGAGGCACAAGAAGATTAAGCAAACTGCACAACAGTCACACACTGCTTCACAGACGTGGGCGCACATTAATCCTGACACCGCAGCCACTGCAGGCCACAGCCCTGCCTTAGGGAGCACACTGTCTCATGGAGAAGGCATCCCAGTTACTCAGCCACACCAGCAGTCACTGGATAGGCGCCCGCACTGTGCCAGAGGTGACGAGAGGTAACATTCCTGCTGCGGCCTGAAGGAGGGGACGGATGGCAGGAGAGAGAAGGCCCTGGGGACAGGGCAGACGCTGTGCATGGATTTCGTGGCCGGAGACATGTTCTGGTTCAATGCAACTGAGAGTGTGCACAGCAGGCTGGGCTGGCCTGGCTTCCTCCAGCAGCTCGTCCGTTACACACCCTTTCCTCCCAGTGTCTCTCTCACTGCTTCCCAATTTCCCCTGGACTGCAGCCCCCGCACGGGCCTGGACCCTGATGGCCAGCCTCCCTTCCCAGACTGTCACAGTCTAAGGGCCTCCCTGTGGCCGGACAGCCCTGGGCGGCAGAGCCCGTGCTCAGAGGCGCTTGCTCCACTCACTCCCTGCACGTCTCAAGACGGGGCGTGGACCCCGAAGAGTGTCCTTCACTCCGAACCCTCCGGATGTTACCGCTGCAGCACGGCCTGAAGGGCCCGGAGCCAGGGAGTGGAGATGACCTCTGAACCCCCCCTACACACGAGTGGCACCGTCTGATGGAACATCCCGTGACGACAGAAATGGTCTCAATCTGTGTGCTGTCTGCTAACACGGCAGCCACTTCTCCCTGTGGCCGCCGGCCGTGGCTGATGCCACGAGAAACCACGTTTCTGGGGCTTCCCCCTTTCAGCATTGTCACTAACGCACTGTGAACACGGGTGGACAGCTACCTCTTCGAGATCACTTCCAATGCTTTTACGTTTATACCCCAAACTAGAATCGTTGGATCCTACGGTGATTTAATTTCTAAATTCCTGAGGAACCACCGCGCTGTTTTCCACAGTGGCTGTATCGTTTTACATTCCTGCCGAGAGTCCACACAGTTTCCAGTTTCTACTGAGAAAGCAAACTTTTAATTGTGTTTCCATTTTAATTTTTATGACCATTGGCTCTTGCATGGACAGCAGAGGCTTAGAGAATAAAAATAAACTCCTTGGCAAGGCCAAGCGGTCTCACGTGGTCTCCGTGCCTGCCGGCTGAGTCCTCCCAGCCCCAGGCTCCTTTAGCCCTCACATTCCCAGGCTCAGACCAACCGCAGGCCCTTTGCATGTGCTGGCTGAGCACCCTACTCGTTATCCTCCCACGACCGGCTCCTTCTCACCTGTCAGGCCTTAGAAAGACCTCCCCTGACCTCCCCCTCTTCCTTCTCAAACCACATCCCACATGTTATCTTGTGATGTTTTTCTCAGAGCGCTCACCACTCCTGACATGATCTGGGTGCCTGCTGAGTGACTGGAGAGGCTCAGGGGGCAGGGCCACGTGCGCACCGTTCACTGTGCTGCCCTCGCACCGGGCAGAAGCGCAGCAGACACATCGTCAGTTATGACAGAGAGGAGGCAGAAGGAAGGCCTTGGGGCAGTTCCCAGTCCCGTTTCTAGCTGATGGCTCCAGAACTCCGATTGCAGGAGCTCCAGACACCCTGAGAACCATGCAAACTACGGAAAACCTATGCGCATGTGCATGCTCTGATTTCCTCCGTGGACCCGAGAAGAAGTGGGAAGTTGTAACGGGAGCAGGATGGGGGTTAACCCACCACCATCTGTGTCGTGCTTTTAGGGTTCACGTATGACCCCCCAGAGGCTCTTTACTTAATTCTAACAGAGACCCCAGCAGGGAGGGGATGAATAATATTGTGTCCATTTTAGATACAGTAGGGCCCAAACTGGAGCCTCACTCTGTTGGCTCTGCCTCTGACATTCCTGCGTCAAAAAATGGCAAAGTCAACCCCAGGGTCCATGCAGCCCTGAGGGAAGAGTGATGAGATTTCGCGTCAGTGATGGAGCACCTGCTGCCTCACAGGACCACCATGAAGGTGTCTTTAGAGAACCCACAGCAGCCTTGGCTTTGTGTGTAACAGCCCCTCCGCTCCTCCTGTAACTAAGTGCGATGATGTGGGTAAAGCGCTGGCTTCTTGGACAGACACGGTAAAGGTGTGACATCAGTTAGCTATTGTGGGTACTACTGTTGTCGTCATCCTCTTCCTCCTCCTCCTTAGTGATCTGTCTTGTCTGCAAGGACACAGGGCTGATACTCAACGGCAGGAGGCAATAATAGAAGGCAGATGATGATCTAGGGCAGCGGTCGCCAACCTTTTCGGCCAGCAGACCAAAAGGTTCTGGGTTTGATTTCAGTCAAGGGCATGTATCCTGGTTGCAGGCTCCTCTCCAGCCCTGGCCCCGGCCCTGGTGGGGCTAGAAACATGGGGAGAGGAAGTCAGCCTGCCTTAAATGGGACTCTTTTCCATCTTGCATCACTCGTGGTTTCTTAATTCAGTCAGCGAGGCCACCCTGAGTGGCATTTCTATTAAATAAGATTAAGTACTTGGACACAGAGTGGGAGAGACACACAGCTTATCATTTTTAATGTCTAACTTCAAAAGTTAAAAACAGAATTCAGGCAAAAACACACAACACCTCAAAATGGGGAAGAATACCTGTCATTTTTTGTTAATCCTCGCCCCAGGATAAGTTTCTATTGGTTTTGAGAGAGAGAAGAGACGGAAAGACAGAGAGAAACCATATGAGAGAAACACATCGATTGGTTGCCTCCAGCACGAGCCCTCACCAGGGCCGGGGAGGAGCCTGCAACCAAGATACATGCCCTTGACCGAAATCAAACCCAGACCTTTTGGTCTGCTGGCCAAAGTTCAATCCAGTGAGCCAAACTAGCTAGGGCACACCTGTCACTTTTTTAACCTTTTAGTGAGGGGTCAGCAAGATGGTAAAGCCAAAGCTTTGCAATTATTGACAGGGGATTGCAAAGTTAGATGCAGTCTACTTGATGTCACACGAACAATTAAAGCCCTGTATGACAAACCCACACCAACATCATACTCAATGGCAAAAACTAAAAGTGTTTCCCTTAAGAACAGAAACAAGACAGGATTGTCGACTTCCACCACTCGTATTCAACATAGTGCTGGAAGTCCTGGCCACAGTGATCAGACAAGAAGAAGAAATAAAAGGCATCCAAATTGGAAGTGAGGAAGGAAAACTGTCACTATTCACAGATGACATGTTAGAGTACGTAGGAAACACTGAAGACTCCACCAAAAACTACTAGATTAAATAAACACATTCAGCAGTGTAGCGGGATACAAAATCAGCATCCAGAAACTGATGGCATTTTTACACACCATTAATGAACTCTCAGAAAGAGAAACTAAAAAAAATAAATAAATTTCGCTTGTCTAGAACAAATATTCCAAAAACGTGTACGGAACTAAAAAGAACCTCAAATAGCCATAATAATCTTAAGAAAGAACAAAGTTGGAGGGATCACAATACCAGGTATCAAGCTATGCTACAAAGCCATGGTAATCAAAACAGCCTGGTACTGCACAAGAACAGGCACACACATCAATGGAGCAGAACAGATTCCTCAGAAATGACCCAAGCCATTACACTCAATTAATACCTGACAAAGGAGGCGAGAGCATACAATGGAGCAAAGACAGTCTCTTCAATAAACGGTGCTGCAACAACTGAGCAGGCACATGAGAAAAAACAAAACAAAACAAAAAACTTACACCCTACACAGGAATAAACTCAAGATGGATAAAAGACTTAAACTGCAAGTCATGAAACCATAAAATTCCTAGAAGAAAACAGAGGCAGTGAAATCTCATGTACCAGAATTTCCCCAGATACATCGCCTAGAGCCAGGGGAACAAAGGAAAAAATAAACTATTGGAACTACCTCAAACCAAAAGCTTCTGCTCAGGAAGAAACCAGACTCAAATGAAAAGGGTTCTCACTGTATGGGAGGACATATTTGCCAACGATGCATCTGATAAGGGTTTAACTACCAAAATAGAGAACCCTTTTAAAACTGACATATAGTTGAAAATGCATTTTCTAAAAGCCTCTGCTAGACAAATAATAAATGTTATTGATCAATTATGTAATTCTATCCTTGAATATTCCAGCTGTGATTGTGTAAGAATAGCTGACAGGAACCAATGAGAGCTTTCACACGGCAGCTCTCCGGGTGATTTTTGCCTTGTTACAAAGCCAACAGTCAAGGCAGCTAAATACCAAGTGTGATCCTAGATTGGAACCCAGACCAGGAAAACATATTATTGGTGATGGACAACAGGAATAGCCGGAGAGACAAGCGGAGTGTCTAAAACATCCAGCCCCTTTTTTTCTTTAACTTCTCTAGTTCAATCCGCTTGGTTTTTCTTAAGCTGTGTGGTAAAAACAAAACAAAACCAAAAAAACCTCCTATTAATATTTCCATAGCATGACATGTTATTAACATTTTGTTACATTCCTTTCCAAAGCCTGGAGTTTAAAAGAAAAAAAGCCTCAAGATATAGCCCTAATCGGTTTGGCTCAGTGGATAGAGCATTGGCCTGCAGACAGAAAGGTCCCAGGTTCGATTCCGATGAAGGGCATGTACCTTGCTGTGGGCACATCCCCAGTAGGGGGCGTGCAGGAGGCAGCTAATCCATGTTTCTCTCTCATCAATGTTTCTAACTCTCTATCCCTCTCCCTTCCTGTCTGTAAAAAATCAATAAAAAATATTAAAAAAACAAACAAACAAAAAAAACCTCAAGACATATTATTCCAAAAATCATGGCTTTCCAGAAATTTCCAAACAGGACAGTAGCGTGTGGCTCTGCAGACACATTCGCCACAGTGTCCGAGCTCTCCTCCAAGAGTGACTTTTACAAATTCCTGGAAATAACTTCCTTTGTTTGCATTCAAGGATTTCTCTCTCCCACCCCAGCCTGGACACTGGGCATGACGGTGAGCCCCGCACCTGGCGGAAGCTGGAATCCGGTAAGCGAGTCACAGCTGGGGGGGAGGGATGGTGGGGGGGAGCCTTTGAGAGCTGGGTGATCAGATGCTCTCTCGAGTCCGGACCTCAGGCGCAGGGGCAAGGATGCTTTACGCGGGAAACCCCGTTCCTTGGGCGGCGATGCCCCCCTCCGGCCCGGGTGCGGGCAGGCGGCTTCCCGGAGGCGCTGTGAACGGAGGAGCCGAGTTCTTCGAAACCCGGGAGCAAAGGCCCGGAGGGGCGGGGGGCCGGGCCGCCCCGCGAAGGCAGCTCCGGATTGGCCGGTGCGGGCACCGGTGCGGGCGGGGCGGGGCGGGGGCCCGGAGCACGGAGCCCGGAGCCCGGAGCGGCTACCGGGCTGAGCCGGCACGCAGTCCGCTCCGCGCTCCGCGCTCCGGGCTCCGGGCGGCGGAGGGGCCGCAGCACCGCCCTCGGGCCCAGCCAATCGGCGGGCGCTCTGCGGGCACTGGCCCCGCCCCCGCCCCGCCGGCGCCGCGCTGGTGCGGCCGCGGGCACCGGAGCCAGGAGCCGGGGCCGGGAGTGACCCCGATGGCGCCCGGGCGCCCCCGCCCCGCCGATGGCGCCCTGGGGGAAGCTAGGTGAAGGGGGACCCAGCGCGGGCTCCCCGAGCAGCTGCCGGGCGGACCGGCCGAGCACGCGGAGCCCAAGGGGGATGGGGCCCCGCCGCCGCTGCCCGGCTGGCAGCTCCCGGGAGGCGGCCGCGGGCGCCCTGGTCCCAGGCCTCCTTCTGGGGCCCGGGAAGGGGCGGCCGGCCAGGGTCACCTGGCGTTAGCACCCAAGCCAGGGGGCGTGAAGGCCCGCACTCCGGGGTTCCTACACCCCAAAGTTTCCACCCACCACTCCCCAGAGCACCTCGGGCCATATTCATGAACTATATTCTTAAGTTAGCTTATAGGATGTTTTGGGGGCTGTCCTCAGTCCGGCCAGTGTTTCCTGTGCATCTGGAGATGGCAAACCTGTGTGCTGCACGGGTATCTGCAATTCCAGTAAACCGAGGCAGCGAACGGGCATTATCTCCACCCACACACCCAGGAACACACTTTGAAACGTGGATTCCATTTGCATTATACAATGTTCAACACATGTCGGTTAATCAGCTCTATAATAACTCTATTATCCAAGTAACCATCTCCGTTACTGGTGTGGAAACAGGCAGCGCAGGGCTGTTTTGCTAATGCCAGATCAGCTAGCAGCAGTGCTAAAACTCGAACCCAGGTCTCCCCGGGGAAACCTGGACTGGGTGTAGCATCAGGGAGTTAGACTCGCCTGCCCCGCCCCCCGGCCCACCTGGCTCTGGTCCCTTCTGGGCCTGGGATACAGAAAGGGAAGGAGAGAGACTGCCCTGCTCTCCCAGGAGGCAGAGAGAGACAGGTAAGCCCTAGGAAGGGGGTGGGAGGGTTGCATCCCAAAGCAAGGCACACAGTAGGCGCACAATAAAGCCCATTCAGAAAAAGAAAGGAAAAAAAGATGGGGAACAGGGACTGACTGGCTTTATCCAGCAGGAGAGGGGCAGTCCTGCAAATACGTGCCTCCCCAGGGAACTGGAACAGTTCAGAGCTGAGGACAAAGGAGAAGAGGTGTGAGAGACCAGGACTGACAAAAGGGTTAGGGAGCGAGCCAAGAGACCTGGAGGCCACACCACAGGAAGAACCAGCCGAAAAAGATGGCACCAGATCGATGTGGGGGCCAACTTCCTGGCTCTCTGGTGGAGGGCTGAGGAAGGCCAGGGCTGCAGAGGGCCGCCAGAGAAGGCACATGGACATTCTTTAAATTGTTAGCTGAGCCCCAGGCACTGGCAGAGTACCTTTGTCCAGGTGTCAGCAGGGGCGGGTCTAGATATGTAGATCCAGTAATGCCTAGTTAAGAATGCAAATAAACTCCTTTGACCATATAAATAAACCTGGCTGCCTCTCCATCAGAGAGGTGGCGCCCACCTAGCGCCCAGCTTGATGAATCTATTTCTGCCTCCATGTCTCTTTCTTCTTTCTCTAATTTCTTAATCCCCCACTGTTCCACTCAGGAACCTGTCGTTTTCCGTGATGGACACGGAAAACAGAGAAATAGCCACCGCAAGGGCCTTGGGAACAGGAGGAAGGGGATGGCTTCGGAAGCCCTCAGGGAGGTGAGGTCACCGAGTCTTATCACCTGGGTGGCGCCTAAGTTGCCACCTTAAACCACAGACAGGGAAGTGAGGATCGCAGACTTGGAGAGTCTGGGTTTGAGGCCTGGAGCCCGGATGTCAGGGCTTCTGCCCACAACGGTGGTTATGGCGGCTAAGTTATGCCTCAGACCAACCCTGCTCACTCCCGAGAAGCCCTGTGTGTTCACTGTGGACATTTTTAAAGTATTTCTTTGTGTGCATAATACACACATGTTTCAGGCAATTAACTACAGCAATAGTTGTTGTTTTTTCTCAAAGTTGTTGAGTGTCAATCTCCTCAGGTTTTCTGCTTCTGGAGCCCATTTAAATCTTACAGGCAATTTAAAAATTAATGATGGCAGAGAGCGTTCCTTACAATATGCCGACAGAGCTGTTTGCGGGAGGGAGCAAATTCAGAGCCTTCATTTCTTGCAAAAGGAAATAATTAAAATAAGTGCTTAAACCAGTAAACAAAATTATTTAAATAATATTTCCAAATGGTTTATCACCAGAGCTATCTTTATCAATTTTTTTATGGATTTTAAGTTACATCTCCATTTTCATTCTTAATCTTACACACAATATTTGTTCTCCCCCTCCCTTTTCTCCCTTTTTCTTAGTTACTATATAGATTCTTCCTGCTAAAACAGCACAGCCAAATAAAGTTTCTGTATTGACAGAAAAGTTCTCTATGCTGTCCAACTCAGCAGTCTCTAACCACAGATAGCCACCAAGTGCTAAAAACCTGGGGAATGTGACCGAGAAATTGAATTTTCCTATGGCTTCCTTACTGGGCACTGGAGTTCTAAAAGATCCAGCTCTTAATTGGTCAGTTCTGTTTGTGTTCTAATTAGTCCTGTTAATTCATTACTTCCTTCTTCCTGCATAGATATGTCTCATTATTCACTGTGTCACTTGTCATTTATCTGAATACTCATTTAACACTCATTCGTCCCTGCAGCCTCATCTCCACTACAATTTCAGTTTTGAGATCCTTGACCAAAGCTAAGAGTCATGTTTTGTTTTTAATTATCACATGGTAGGAGTTTGTCTTACCTGGTTGTTTGGTTAAGCTTTTAAAAACAAATTTTCAGTTACATTTACTTGCTCTTTGGAATGTATTGCATTGGGTTTAGGGGGGTGGGTTTCATTACTTTTTTTCTTTTTTTGTGTGTGTTGTTGTTATTGTTTTGGTTTTTTTTAGATTTAACAGATGATTAATTTTTCTAACTATCCCAAGCGCACTTAAAGGTGTGCATTGTTTGCAGAGTACAAAGTTCCATCCATATCTGTTACTACGATCTTATTTAACAACCTTATTATTCAAACTCCTTGTTGGCGAATTGAGGTTTATCTACCTCATGAAGGCTGTGTCTGAGTCCCCACTGCTACCACCACATCCGCCCACCCCGAACCCGCTTCCTCCGTGCTCCTGTATTTCCCAGTTTGCTCCCTAAGGTTTGGTTCTGTGCCGGAGATGGCCTGCATTAAGGACACCTCTCCACACAGCCGCACAATGCTCCTTTCCCCGCCTTCATGGTGCCTTTTGCCTTAAATTATGTGCATTCGTTCTCTGTTCATGTTTAACCACAGGGTTAAGTTTTCTGTGTCATTTTTGGAATGAGGTATAACCATTTTCCAGTTGGAGAGAGAGGGGGAGAGGGAGGAGGAAGAGAGAGAGAGAAAGAGGAAGAGGAAGAGGGAGAAAGAGAGAAGGAGAGAGAGAGAAGGAGAAAGAGAGAGGAAGAAGGGGGGGTCCTTCTATGGGAACGATGAAGTGGGATGGGAAATGTCAGAGTGTGAAACTTGTTGCTGTGGAAGGTCTGATGGAAAGGAGGTTTCCCTGGGGATAATCTCAGCTATAAAAAGACCCACTCACGTGACCAGTGCAATGGCTTTTTAATAACAAGTACGTGGTGGCCCTCAATGTGCCCAGGCTGACAGAAGTCCGTTTCCCAGGAGCTGCTGCATCACAAACTGAGTTTATGCACAGCGACAGGGGATGGAGAAAATCCCCTCAACTCACACAGGACCAGAGCAAACACCAGGAAACAACAAAAATCCACCTATTTTACATTCCACTGTGACCAAAGGGGGAGACCTTTGGCTCATGCCCTTACTGAGCTCAGCCTAAAGCCCGCTGGCGGCTTTGTTTTCCACCTGGAAGAGAGGGAAACTCCCGCGTCACCTGCAGGTCAGCTGGCTCCTGGCGATCCCAGGACACTGCTATTCCATTCTGCAAAGGTGGAGTTCTCGGGGCTGGGGGAAAACCCACTTCCTACCCAGGTTTATTTCGAGCAGAGAAAGGAATGCGTTTGCCCCTGGGCGGCTGGGGCCTCAGACTTCCCTGGCTCTTCGGACCCTTTGCAGCCCTCCATCTACCCGCGCCAACGAGCAAACAGCGAGTGCCCGGCCTGTGGCTCCGCCTCTCCCCGCTCCTGCACCCGCCTGGGGGGAACGCGTGCAGGAAAAGGAAACTGTGCAAGTTTCCCACCAGACTGGCAGCTGGGCGGCATTTCACACCAAGGAAAGCCAGCCAATGGGAGAATGCTTATTGGTAAAAAGCCTTTTTTGTATACAGACGAGGACCACGGAGGAATTGTGTTTCCTCACCAGAATCAACAATACCCACACCCTCTCCAGGGCCAATGTTTACTCACAGGTGGATTGTTTCCTGCACCATGGAGATGCCCTAGAAACCTCTCCGACAGCAAACTCTCCCTTTTATGAAAAAGTTTACTAAGCCCTAACCGGTTTGGCTCAGTGGATAGAGCATCGGCCTGCGGACTGAAAGGTCCCAGGTTCAATTCCGGTCAAGGGCATGTACCTGGGTTGTGGGCATATCTCCAGTGGGGAGTGTGCAGGAGGCAGCTGGTCGATGTTTCTCTCTCATCGATGTTTCTAACTTTCTATCCTCCCTTCCTCTCTGTAAAAGTCAATAAAATATATTATAAAAAAGAAAAAAAAAGTTTACTAGGTGGCAAATACATCTTGTCACTAGTCCCCTCACCATCTTCCTGCCAGTCCAGTGCCCTCAGTCCACAGACCTGAGACCCTTGGAGTAGCAGGCCCCCTCTGAGCTCGGACACAGCTGGTGGAAGCACATACAGTTCTGCCACCTCCCGGGAGACAGACAGACACCAGCTCATCGGCACAAGGACGCTCAGAACAAACCGCTGATCCTCCGGTGAATTCACCCAGAGAGCCCAGTGACACCCTCGGGCTGAACCCTCTGCCAGGCTGTGCCCCAGCTTCCCTTCCAGCTCTGCCAGGCAGGGAAGCGCAGGGACAGAGGGACAGCTGGCCACAGCCCGGCCTTCAGCCTCCAGGACTGAGGAGGGGACAGGATGATGGGCTCAGAGACCCTGACGGTCCCAGTCTGTTCTCTCCAGGCTCTCCCGTCAGACCTGGGTACACGGTTCACATCACCCATGTGTGCGGGGCAAACAACGACGGAGTCGGGCAGATCACTTCCTGATGACATTACTCCCCGTGCTCAGTTTCCCCGTGTATGCACAGGGACAGTGATCGTGCCTCGGTCCGTCTGGAGGAACAGGTGGAATGATGCCCCGGACAAGCTCGGCACAGCATCTGGCCCCCAGCAGAACCCAAGAAGTGTTTTTCAAAAGCGTCCACACAGCAGCCACCTCAGGCGCCTGGTCCCTCTGCTTTGGACGCCATAAAGCAGCAGTGACTGGCTCCTGCGTGCCATGGGGGTGGGGTGAGAGGGTCTAAATCACCAAATCCAAACCATGTCCCAAGCAATGTTCGCTTCTTTCCCCTGCGGTGTCCGTTCTTGGGAGACTGTTCACCCCACTTTTCTGTGTCACTCCTCAAGCCTGACAGGTTTGGGGAGGATGACTGGGTTGGTATCACTATGGCCAGGGACTGAGGGCTGGTCCTGGACACCCAGCCCAGTGCTGTGCTCCACTCAGGTCAACAAATGCGAGTCAGTACCTGCTCGGGGCCAGGCAGGCCGGGCCGGAGGCTGCCGCCGCCGAGGGTCGCCGCTCTCCGGGAGCCCGCAGACCCGTCTGCGTCCCAATCCCTCGGTGTGCCCAAACCCCTCATCACATTCCCCCAAAGGAAGCAGCGGGAAGAGTGTTCCAGGCACTGAAACCAAACACGTGATGTGCTCCGAAGGCTGCTTCGCCTTCGGAACAACCACACTTCCCAGCGGCACCTCGGACACCACGGGGGCGTTTCCAGAAGGGCTGACCCGCCAGAGCAGCCAATCTTCCTCTCAGAAATCAGGCGGTGACAGCCTCCAGGGAAACCATAATTGGAGGGCTACAGGGCGCATTCCTCCCCAGGCCTGTGATTATGCAACTCCCTGAAAGGGTGGGATTCAGGCCTGGAGCAACTTTGGGCTCAAATTAAAATGAGTAAAACCCAAAGCAAGAGGTGCAGCTAAGTCCCCCCACAGACACAGACACAGACACGGACACGGACATGGACACGGACACGGACAGGGACACGGACACGGAGGGAAAGCTGGACGGGGCACAAACTTGGGGGAGGAGGGGGGAAATCTCCACCCACAGAAAGAAAGCCTCAGTGAAACAGGATCCATCCCACCCCATCTCCCACCCGGCTGCGGCTGCGCAGGGAGAGGGGCAAGGAGCCTGGCCTCGGGCACGTAAAGTAAAAAGATTTATGATGAAGACCTGCCCCCTCTCTCTATTCCTGCTCTTTACCCCCCCAAACCACCTCATGTTTGGCTCATAAACTTCTATAGCAATGGTCGGCAAATTCATTAGTCAACAGAGCCAAATATCAACAGGACAACGACTGAAATATCTTTTGAGAGCCACATTTTTTAAACTTAAACTATGAAGGTAGGTACATTGTTATTAACTTAGTTAGGGCACTCCTAAGCTGGCCTTTGCTAAACACTCAAGGGGACAAAGAGCCGCGTGTAGCTCGAGAGCCGCAGTTTGCCGACCACTGGGCTACAGCAAAGACAGCAAAGCCCTGTGAGCAGTCACCGACCCGGTGCCATGTGACCCTGCGTGGCCTCCCTGCGGATTCCCGACTCCCGCTCCGGCTCACCCTGAGCTCCCGCTGTGAAATCGGAAGACCAGAGGGGCGTCCTGGTTCTCAAACACTTCCGCCCAATTTCCTTCCTGTGCCCTTGGCAGTCCTCAGTCCCAGCTGCCCGCTGTCCACGGGGTCCCACGGGCGCAGAGATAAAAGCTGATGCGCTTCTCCTGAGCAACAGCCACCACAAAAAAGGAGGAAACTTTTGGAAAATTAAACAGAAACTCTGCATTGGGAAAATGGGGTCGGACACACGCTAGCGTCATGACCTTGACCAACTTCAGAGAACAATTATCGCGAATGTGAGAACCCCACAGCTGGAACGTGGAGCCATGACGATAGGGCCGATAGGGCCGGGTGAACCGTTAAGATAAGCACAGGCCCTGGTGCTGGAGCCAGCAGCCCGGGGTGGGGGGGTGGGGGGGCTGCTGAGCTGAGGGAGGAGGGCCTAAGGGGGCACAGGAGGCAATGCTGTCCCCACACCCCACGTGGTTTTCTATTTGGGGAAGAGTGTGCCCGTGTTTGGAAACTAAGGCCGAGAACACTATCCAAGGTGGAAGCTGCCACTCCCTGACTCAGCTCTTGGGCAGGTACCTCAGCTTCCCCAAACGTCCATTTCCCCTTCTGTAAAGTGGAAGAGAGCATGGGAGCACCGACTGCAGAGATGCTGTGAGGTTCACCCCATGGCTCAGCAGGAGCAGCACAGAACAGGCGGCACTGAACCCGCTTCGGAAAGCCACTGTCACCTCGGGGCTGTGCACGTGCGGTCTGGCCGCCCCGGCAGCTGCTCCGTCATTCTTCTGGCCTCAGCTGGGACGTCAGCCTCGGAGGGCTCCCCATCGCCCCGTGTTTGAGGAGAGCCCTCCATACCACCTCATCTTGTCACCCTGACTAATTCCTTCGTGGGACTTCTCGGCACCTGAAGCTAGCCTTCCCACCGCGCGCCGGGCCCCCTGGGCTGTGAGCTTCCGGGGACAGGCCCCTGCGACTGCGTTCACCACCAGGCCCAGAGCCCAAGAGCTGTGCGCGCAGTTGCTGCTGCTTTTAAACATGTCCTCACGCGGGCTAACCTGCCTGCCAGCTCCCCGTGAGCTTGGGAGTAGGTCACCGAGTCTAAAGGTGACCGACCAGCGGATGGGCTGGGTTACAGGGCAGCGCTGGGTCTCGGCTCCCTGTGGCCGTCTGGGAAGTAACTATAGCCCGTCCCGTTACGTAAGCATTCCTAAAACCACCGCATTTATGGGGAAAGCAGGGTTAGGTCACAGCACTCAAACACGTCACCAGTGACACAGAATAAAATAAACCTAATAAATAAGAGTAACCCTGTTGTTCTGCACGTGCCCAATGGTTACGAAACACACAGCCACAGAATCTGAGACCCGTGACCCTGCAGAGGCTTGGAGCTGGCTGTCTGAGGGGTGCAGCCGTGAGGGACTGTGACAGGGATCTCTCAGTTGGATGGAAAGTCCAGACCCCAGATGCAGGCGCTGGTTACTCATAACCCACGCAGGGGTCCGAGCGCGGGTGTACGCTCCAGAGGTGTGCGTGCTTTCCGCCTACACGACTTGGTGCAGCTGGCGGCAGCTCTGTGAGCTCAGGTCACCCACTTTTCTCTAAGACAAGACTGCCAAAAGCAAAGGTGAACTTGACAACATGTTTAATCTGTGCCTTAGCACCACCATCACGTTGGAACAAACCCAAGTCTTCAAATCCAGCATTTGTACAGAATCGGAAACAGGTCGGAGCAAGTAGGAGCGTTGAGGATCACGACCCACAACTGGAGCTTGGCAGAGTCCCCTTCCTGAGGCCCACTGGGTCACCGCCGGAGCCCGGGCAGCACCTGAATGGTGAAGGCTTCATTCCCCCGAGCACACCTTGCAGAGAGCAACGCATGCGTCACGCACACCTCCCACAGCAGCCGGCAGCAGCCAGACATTCATTTGAAATCTCCAGCGTCTGCTCTCCACGAATGCAAATGCCGAGATCAACACTGCAAAAATCATTATGTTTTACTCCTTAGAAGATCCGTGTGGTTTGAGGATAAAAATACAGTAAGGCCTCGATAGGGCAAGGGGGTGTCCATTAAAGCTGCAAGTCTGTATATAGTTTGTTTTCTGAATTGGTACGTTAAAAAATTGACAAACTAGTTAGTTTACCTTGTTTTTACTTATGTAGACACATTTGTGTAATTAAAATTAAATACGTATGAAGAGTCTAATTTCACAGAGAAGTTTTCTCTATGTAATACAGTGCTTTTAAATTTACACTGAGCAGGCGTAGTAGATGCGGGCATTCACCAGTCAGCACCAGTAAACAAGTGCTGGGCATGGCGTGGCGCAGCCAGAACAACAGCCCCCTCGTGAAAACTGCTCAGGAAGTCACCCCACCCCACAGCAGCACCGATGACCAGCAGCACCAATGTGGCGTGATCACATGCCAATCATTCGCCAAACATCATTGTGAGCCTTGGATTTGAATATGAGAATACAGTTGTAGATACGTAATATTGATTTTGTTGGTGAAATTATTACAGTGTTTTTCCCCCCCAACATATGGCCTAGTCACTAAAATTTGTTAAAGATAACGGTGAATTAATAACAAAAAAAAAAAATAACCTGTTAAATATAAGCAAACCTTGGTTAAAAGCATTTTAAAATTAATAGGTTGTTAGTTTGCACATATCACATATGGACCAGAAATTTTGTCCATTAAATCCAAAGTCTGTTAAATTGACTCTGAAAATTTGAGGGTTTACTGTGATGTGTGAATAACTTACAGAGTAAAATGCGGAACGTCCTGCCCTACCCCCATCTTTAAATACTTTCTCTGCCTACTCTAGGTCAAGAGCAAAATCTAGGGTGTTCTCAGCACTCAGGGAGAGCACACCCCAAAAAAAATTCTGTGCATGTCAAGTATGAGAACAGACAACTGCTTCATTATCCTATATAATAAAACCCTAATATGCAAAAGGAACGACCGGTCACTATGATGTGAACTGACCTCAATGCAGGAGCTGCCATGATGCGTACTGGCCATTTACAGAGAAATGGCACGGCAGATCTGGCATCCATAAAGCAACACTCAGCTTCCTGTAAGTGGGACACAGGCCCCACCACCACACCAGAGCGACAGCCCACCAAACTGCAGCTGACGCTGCTGAGACCCCATGGTGCAAAATGTGGCCCACAGCCCCGCCCAGCCCAGCCAAGCCCGGAAACGGTTGTTGTAAGCCCCAGGTAATGTTGTCATGTAGCAACACCCAGCTTTCTCTCCCTGGCAACGATTAGCCTCCTTGCAGTTTCTTCAGCCCAGAAACACTTCTTGCTTTATAGCAGGTGCAAACATTTCACACTTTAACCAAATGTCTGTGAAGCGTTTTTTTCATGCCTCATCTCCTCTGACCCTCACAGAAGTCCTGGACTAGGTAGATAGGAAACTCGATGGAATTCTATTGTCTTTTCATTAGCTGGAAAATGCAGATTTAGAAAGTTTAGAAACTTGACCCGACTGGACCTTGAAAATGACTTCAGTTTTCTCACTGAGCAGAAGATAGTGAAGCACTGCTGCAGTTAAATATTTTACCCTTTGTTCTCCCTGCACGATATACAATGATAATCTGCTTCGTGTTGATATTTACTGCTGCGTTGCTCACAATTACCTGAAAGAGAAGTTGGGGTACTTCACTGGGCTGGAAAAAGTTTAGCTAAATCAGAAAGCAAGTTTATCTCTATACTAGAGGCCCGATGCACAAAATTCATGCAAGAGTAGGCCTTCCTTCCCCCGGCTGCTGGCACTGGCTTCCCCATGGCACCCGGGACCCAGGCTTCCCTTACAGCCCCGGCTCCGTCTAGAAATACATTACAGTTTTATTAACCTATATAACAAAGATATAATAAAAATATAACATGCAAATGGTCATTATGCTGTGAAGTGTAATGACTGGATCAGCAGGAGGGTGGGACAACAGCAATAAAGACCAAATTAAACAGGAGGACCCATATAACCCACACAAGGGATGTTCCTAGAGCACCCAGCTCAGAAGATAAAGGAGACTGCACCAAGTCCCGCAAGAAGGCCTCCCCATTAAGGTTGGGAGGCATAGCTGTCCTATTAAATACATGGGGGGAAGGGGGGGAGAGACAAACAAAAAAAGTCAATAATGGGAAACAAAGAAACAGACCAAAATAAAAAAAATAAATAAAAAAACAGAAGAAATCTCCAGAAAAGCAACTAAACTAATGAGACAAGCCATTTAGCAGCTATAGAGTTCAAAGTTGTGGTTCTAAGGATGCTCAAACAACTTAAAACTATAAGAAACTTAATGATAATTACAAGGAACTTAGTAGGAACTACAGCAGCATGATAAAGGACATAGAAATCATAAATAAGAAATAGTCGGAAATGAAGAATGACATAGCTGAAATAAAGAATACCCTGGAAGAAATCAACAGTACATTAGCAAAGCTGAGGGGGAAAAAAATCAGCAAATTGGAAGACAAGGGAGAAGAATAATCACTAAAAGCAGAAAATAATATTTAAGAAGCATGAAAACAGTTTAAATGAACTGTGGGACAACATGAAACATCACAACATCCATGTAACAATAGTAGCGAAGGGAGGAGAAAGTGAACAAGAGATAGAGAACCTGTTTGAAGAAATAGTGACAGAAAATTTCCCTGGTGAAGGAAAAGTTTCACAAGTTCGGGAAGAGTCAATCAAAATGAACACAGAGACCCACAGCAAGATACATCATAATTAAAATGGCAAACGTTAAAGACAAAGAATTTTAAGGACACCAAGAGATAGTCAGTTAACTTATACAAGAGAGATCCTATAAAGCTGTCACATGATTTCTCAACAAAAACACTAATGGCCGTGAAATATTCAAAGTAATGAAAAGCAAGGATATGAAACTAAGACTACTCTATCTTGCAAGGCGATCATTCAAAATTGGAGATGAAATAAACAGCTTTTCAGACAAAAAAAAAAGAGGCAAAAGAAGTTTATTACCACCAAACCAGCATTATAAGAAGTGCTAAAGGGACTGTTGTAAGAAGAAGAAATAGAGACATAAGTATAAAGGGAAAAAAATGGCAAAATAAAGTAGCTATCAATAATAACAATAAATGGATTAATTGCTCCAATCAATTAGGGTACCTGAATGGTTAAGAAAACATGACCAATCTATATATATGCAATCTACAACAGACCAATTCCAAAACAAAAGAAAGTAAAAGGGTGGGGAAAGATTTCCAAGTAAATGGAAACAATAAACAAAAAAAGGAGGCAGCAATAAACATACAGTAGAACTTTGGTTCTCAAACTCAAGTTAGTTCCGAAAGTCTGTTCTAGTAGCAATGTGTTCAAAAACGGAGTGGCTTTTCCGTTAGAAATAATGTACGTTGAATTCGTTTGTTCCAGACCGCCAAACGACTCCCCGCTTCAAGCTTTCTGACCTTTAACGTGCTGTTTAGCCTGTAAACACACACTCCTCTCCTTCCATTTATGGAGCACCCCCCCCACACACACACACACAAGCCTTAAACAAATCGCTTCCGTATTCCTCAGGGGAAGTGTTTCAGGAGGTCAGCATGTGGCACCTTTGCTCGCTGTCACTGCTAACTGCTTTTCCTTTATCCAGAGCAACAAGTTTTCTACCTCTTCAGCTGTCTGTGATGCTGCTTCTTTCACACCATTAACAACATTAACACTATTGGTGGCCACTTTATGTTTTAAAATCATCTGTTTGACCAGCAACAAAGAAAAAAACCTCAAAGATACTCACAGCACAATTTCCATACCGACTGGCACGTTCTCTCCTCTGCTTGTGGCCTGAGAGGCAGCATAAAACTGCTGTGAGGTTGAAAACTGCAGCTAGTTCAACAACTGAAATATTTTTCCCCCTGAACAACTTGGTGGAAAACCAAACTTTTCGAGATGGGAGACATTCAAGAACGGATGTTTGACTAACAAAACAAACTCCGAAATAAAGGCCATAATAAGAGACAACTAAGTCTACATAATAGTAAAGGGATCGTTCCTGGGAAACACATATGTAACCCATAGAGAATGCTGAGATATTTTAAAACTCCTGGAGGACCTTAAGGGAGAGAGAGACAGAAATACAGACAGAATAGGGGATTTTAACATCTCACTGACTTTACTCAATAGATCCTATAAGGTTCTCCCTCCCCCCAACTGGTGGGCGGAGTTATGACATTACTGGCACCTGTCACAGAGACATCTCTAAGACATTGAGCCACCAATCAGTGGCTGCCAAAGTGTCCTGGAGCCCACCCCTTCCTGTTCTGCCCTGGGTCCAACCCTCTCCTGTTCCTCCCCTTAAAAAGGCCCCCAGACCAGCCACGTGCTGCTGATCCTCCATGTCCAGGCGGCAGCCCAGCTGGGTCCATCCCCCTCCCAACTCCTTCAATTCTGATTTCTCTCCCTCCGTAATGAGTCCCGCTCATTAGTGGGAAATAAACTTTACTTTAAAATATCTCGGTGGTCAGTTTCCTGCGCCTCAAACCTTACATCTTGATGCCGTCACACCCACCAGGGCCTGAGAAAGCTGCTGGGTCCCATCCCCCGTGTCTGCTCTCCATACACGCGGCTGAACAAATAAACCGGAGGGGTTGGAGGCAACAGAAAGCCCCAGATGCCCGAGTTGCCCGTCGGCCAGGGGAGTTAAAAGCTGGAAGCTTCGCCCTGGCCGGGGTGGCTCACCTGGCTGGACTGTCGCTCAGTACACCCAAACGCTGCAGGTTTGATTCCTGGTCAGAGCACAGAACCAGGCTGCAGGTCAGGGTATATACGGGAGACAATCAATCCATGTTTCTCTCCCCCTCCCCACCAAAAAAAAAAATTTATTTTCAACAAATAAAATGGCACCTTCTCTTTGAAAAAAGAAAAAAGTTAAAAGCTTCCCACGGTCATGGAACCAGGTCTTTAACCTGCAGGCTTTGTTCCTCTCTATATGCTCACCCAGGACAGTCCTGCCCTCACAGAGAGCGAAAAGTTTGGGGGGTCTTACACCTGCGACAGTGCAAGCCCCAGGGTAAACAATGAAGGCAGCTCTCTGTGCAGGCACGTGGCACAGTCCGCTCACGAAATCCACTCCAACGCAGGACGGGGCGGATCGGACGGTTTACTCCAAATTTATTTATTTAAATAAGAGAGGAGACAGAGATGTCAAGTAAGGCGAAAGGTCACACAGCCAGCAAGTGGGGAAATCAGAATCTGAGCCCAGGATGCAGGCCCCTCTCTGCGTGTGTTAACGTGAACCCTGGGCAGCTCAGGCAGCCAGGCTCCTTCAGGGTCAGAGGAGTCTGGGAGGACACAGGGAGGTCACTGTGTCCCGTGTCACTGTCTAAATCTGGACTGAAAGGTTCCGGGTTCGATTCTGGTCAAGGGCATGTACCTTGGTTGAGGGCACATCCCCAGTGGGGGGTTTGCAGGAAGCAGCTGATGGATGATTCTCTCTCATCGATGTTTCTAGCTCTCTATCCCTCTCCCTTCCTCTCTGTAAGAAATCAATAAAAATATATTTAAAAAATGTTTAAAGAATCAGGACTGACAGGCCACGATGACCTACACTCTGGACCCAGGCCGCAGCTGCCACCCCTCCCCGCGTCTACGCACACGGTGCGTCCTCCCCCTGCCCCGGCTGTGCGGGGAGCCTCCGAGTGCCACGCTGTGCGTGAATGGCGGGCAGCAGCCAGGAGGAAGGAGAATGGCTCCAGTGCGTGAGGGGAGAAGGGACTCCTGACCAATGTCTGGCCCCGCTTGACCCTTGGGGCCGCAGCCTGCACTGGAATCCCTGGTCTCTGATGACCTTGAGCTGCGTTGGCCCTGAATCCCAGCCCTGAGTCTGTTTCCTATTTACTCCGCTAAGGCCTAGCGCTGGATACCTGACACCGGGCGGCACTGGTAAGCACCCATGTGCCTCCCTAATTACGGGGATTATGTTCCCCCCAGAGCTTTGGGGCAGCAGCGATGTCCTTGGGGAGGCCGGCCGGGCTGATTCTCTTCCTCGGGAGAGCCCCGGGAGAGCAGGCCAGGGTCGGAAGTGCCGGCTCCGCCCCGAGAGGGGGAAGCGGGGGACACGCCAGGGGTCAGGGTGGGTCGGGTGTTCTGCTCAGTTTGTCACAAGCATGAATGACCTCATTTCATTCTCACCCAAACCAAGAAATGGAAGGGTCCAGAGCAGGGCTGTGGAACATCTAGCCCTCAGACCTTACAAGACCCACAAAAACCATTTGGTCTGGCCCTGCCAGGGCGTGAGGGGCGAGGTAAGTAAATGTCTGACCAAATATAGCAGGCTCGTGTTTAAGCGGATGATTCTGTACGGCCCACCAACGGTGTTACAAATAAATACCCACAGAGCCCTTGGCGAGAAACGGTCCCCCCCCCCTGGTCTAAAAGGAGCAGCCAGGCAGGGGACCCCGGGAGCATTCGGACGGCCAGAGGAGGGGTGAGTAAGAGACAGCACCAGTCTCCGGGCGGGGTGGCCATCTGCTGCTGGGAAGCCTAGGACGGTGGCTTTCCCAGGAAGCGGGCTCTCAGTCCTAAAACCAAGAAAGTCCTGGGGAAGCCAGACACGATGCTCACCGAGTAGCCTAGTTCTGGTCTCCAAGTCTCCAAATATTGGCCACAAACTCCTACTTGCCCTTCAAAACCCAATACAAAGCCTCCCTTCCTCTGTAAGGCAGGGTACAGCGGGGAAAAGTGAGAATCTGGGTCAGGCTCTAGTTCAAATCCTAGCTCCACGAGGAGATCCTAGGAGGGCCTCGTTCCTGTAGATGGGGCTGAGCAGACAGTATCTATTGATGTCCCAGAGCTTCAGAGCCCTCAGCCTGCTGTCTCTGTCACCTGACCCGTCCTCCAGGGACCCATCTTCCTGCCCTGAGCCACCGCCCAGACCCGCACACACACCGAAAAGAAAGAAATGAGATGAACTCTGTAACACGCAGCCCCGTGAATACTGATCTCCGCTTCCGTCTCTCCGGCACCAAGCAGACCCGTTTCCACTGGCTTTTCCTCCCCAGCGACTGCACAAGAGCCGCAGAGGCAGCGGAGTAAACAGGCGCCGCTCAGAGGGGCGGCCGGGCGGTGCGGCCAGTCCGCCCGGAGACGAGGCGCCTCCGTGAGCGAGGAGACTGGCCGGCGGCCCCGCTCCAGGAACCCACGCCACAGCCCAACCAGGAGGAGGCAGAATGCACAGAGGCGGACACTGTGGCTGCTGGAGGACAAAGGTCCCGGGGGGGGGGGGGGGACCCGCTGCCCGGGGCCGGGGGCCTGAGGCTGGCAGTGCGGGGACGCGCGGCGGTCACAGCCGGCGGAGGGGGCTCTGGAGCCGCCTCTGAGGACGAGCGGGGCCTGGCCAGACAAAAGCGGGCGGCTTCCGCACAGAGAACCCAGGGCCTTTGTCACCGAGACGGGAGGCTGTCCGGAGGACTCCAAACTCTGTCAAATGTCCAGGTGATGTTTGTCTCCAAGCTGGCCAGCTGAGGGGGGCCTTCCTGCACCCGGGGAGAGGGGAGAGGAGGAGCAGTGATGGAGTTGGGGGGCGGGGGAGGAGGTAGAGAGGTCACAGCCCACCAAGGAAAGAAAAGAGGACAGTGGAGTGAGAGAGAGTGAGCAGCTCCATCAAGGCAGCAGCAGAAAGGACGTCTGTCGCCACAGCTGGCAGACACTCAGGGTTTCCTGCGTGCCACACGCTGTTCCCCTTGTTAACCATCTATTTGTCCCGACAACCTTAGCCGCCACTGTCATCCCATTTTACAGATGAGAAACCGAGGCACCGAGAGGCTAGGAAACCTGCCGTGATTACTTATCCTCCTAGGAGTAGCCAAGCCACAGTGAGACAATCCACATTGCCACGGGCAAGTTGCCATCGTGGGTACCAGATGCCTGATTCCTTTTTATTCTGCACCCTCCCCGCCGGGCATGAAGCACTGGAGGGAATGCTGGAGTCCCTGTCCCTGACTTTCTCCAGATCAGCTAAGGGGTGCTGGGTTCCCAGCCTCTCCCCCACCAGATAAATCGGGGTGTACCCTGTGCTTTCCTCGTCTCCAACGTCACTCATCGGGGTTCAAACATCCGAGAGGGCGCTCGTCTGCTCTGCTCCCTGCGACTGTCCGCTCCCCTCCTAGCAGGGCACCCAGGCAGCCTCTGCACCCCCTGCCTCGGACCGGAATCACACTTCCTGAGATCCTTTGGTCCCCCAAGTGTGGCAACATGGTCTGTCAGGAGGCAGCACTGGGACGCCAAGCCACTGCCTGCACACCGGTGGCTGGCCCCTGCTCTCCATTTTGCCGTGAGAAGGAGTAGAGAACGACTGAGTGCCCATCCTTCCCCAGATGCAGTTGTCTGTCCCAGTGGCTCTCAGAGGAGGTAACTGTACCCCCTCCCCTCCCCCGGGACAATGGCAATGTGCGGAGACATTTGTGGTTGGCACAACTGTGGGAGGGGCGCTCCTGGCGGGGAGTAGCAGAGTCTGCTCAACACCCACGATGCCCAGGCAGCCCTCCCCCACGGAGCCTTATCCTCCTGTGAAAGCCAGTGTCCCGGCAGGGGACCTCCTTCCCCGAGGGACAAGATGCCGCTCCGAGACCGCGCCACCTCCAGCTCAGACAGGAGCTTCGGGGGAAAAGTCTTCTCTTTCAAAAGACTGTCTGCAAAACTGAACAATGCAACTAAAAGCCCGAGAGAGGAGGCGAATTCTTAGAAACCATTCCAATTCCATTCCCACTCCAACAGGTTTCCAAATGGCAAAAGCAAACAAAACAAAACACGCTGATTAAAGCCCTCATACCTGACAGAATGCCCGCCCTGCTCCTGGGCTGGAAATCCATGCCAGCGTAGACTTAGCGTTCTCATTTCCTGTAGTGAACAGTTCAAATCTCACCTCTGAAATCAGTGAAACAAGGACAGCAAGCCACCCGGGGGGGGGGGGGGGGGAGATCCTTTTCTCTCAATGCTAAGCATCAGATCTTCTGTAAGTTTTGCTGGATGTGGCAGACAGCGTGAGTTTTCCGACATATATGCTTTTCGTTTATGTTCAGTAGGCTTGGTGTGAAAGATGAGGTGACCAGAGGCAATGAAGATCAGACAAGGAGCGCATTCACTGTCGGCTGCCAGACGCCCCCAGGGGCTGGAGTGTGTGTGAAGTCGCTGCTTCTTAACCGAGGGGACCTTTGCGTTCTTGCCTGAAGATCTCGTCATTTCAAAGGCACGCACAGCAGCTTCCAACACTCCGCGACGTCGGCCACTACACGGTCCCTTGCAAGTCACACAGCAGTTTGCCCACCGCACACACAGGGCCATGCCTGGGAGAGCCCGCCTCCATGAAAACCACGGCATCAGGATAACCCCTCGGTTTTGTTTGTGTGAAAACGGACACGTTTCGCTTTAGCATTCTATCCCAAAAGGTCTTTTCCTGCTGTTAACAAGGTGGCTGGAGACCTATGCCTTCCCATTTCAGCACAGACATCAGCGTGGCGGGACCCACACAGAGCACTGGCCATCCTGGGGCAGACTGTCCAGGCCTGCGGCCGCTCCCGGGGCCCAGGAACAGGAGGAGGCCCAGCAGGTCCTGCGGCCGCAGGCAGCTTCTCTCTGGCCACCACGGTGCAGGGCAGTCCTGAGACCGACCCTAACTTTAATAGAGACCCGGGGTCCCGAGAGTTCCCGGGCCCGGAGCCCGCCAGCCCGTTCCGGGAAAGCGGCCCGGGATGAATGAGGGGAGTGAAAGGAGCCATCTGGCAGGCGGCGGCAAACGAACACCCACTCTGCTCAGAAACTGGGGTCAGGGTGTAAAGGTTATTTTAGCAACTTCACAGCTTAACACATTGAGTCTGTTGTCCTTCTAAGTGGACAAATGCTATTTGTATCTCTTGGATGTGAGAGAGTCAAGAGTTCATGATCACAGTTGTGAACTCTTAGCACATGAAGGTCAAGAGTCTTAACAATTATAAAGTTACTAGAGGCCCAGTGCACAAATTCCTGCACCTTGAAAGGAACTGTGGTCGCGAGGCTGTGGTGGGCACAGGGGCGGGTGTTGGCCCATCCTCCACGCCCCCACCTGGCCCCTCCTGCCACAGACCCGATCCCGTCTGCCGGCATGCTGATGGCACCGACCCGGCTCACGCCCGCTGACAGCACATCAGCATGTGTGAGCTGCAACTGCTCCCCCAATTGCCCCTCAGGAGCAGGGGGAGGTAGAGAAGCCCTCAGGGGCGATCAAGGCACCTGCTGACAGCTCTGAGCAATCAGGACTGGCACTGGCAGCGGGTGTAAGTGGGGCTGGTGCCAGCAGCAGGTGTGAGCACCTGGTAGGACCGTGGTGCAAAGAATTCTCAGTAACCACCAGAGGCTTGCCCGATGACAGTGTCTGGCACCCTGCTCTACTGTTCCACTATTTCACTGTGGCTGACACCCGCCATGTTCCACGCGCATCCCCTGGTGGTCAGCACACGTCATAGCAACTGGTTGTTTGGCTGTTCGGTCTATTTTGCATATTAGGGTTTTATGTATAGAGATTCTCGGTGGCAAAACAATTGAGGCATTCCACTCCAATCAGAAATGAGTCAAGCTGCCAACATTCAAGCCCATCATTCAACACTGTTCGAAAGTTCCTGCTAACAAAGCAATAGCCCAGCCAGCATGGCTCAACCTATGAACCAGGAGGTCACAATTGAATTCCGGGTCAGGGCACATGCTTGGATTGTGGGCTCAGTCCCTAGTGTGGGTTGTGCAGGAGGCAGCTGATCAATGATTCTCTCATCACTGATCTTTCTGTCTCCCTTCCTCTATGAAATCGATAAAAAATTTAAAAAACAAGGTAACAGCAATAGTGACATAATTATTGGTAAAGTGCAACAAATCACCACCACCTGAAGGTGCTATGATTATAGAGTTAGGGAATCAACTGCGTGGCTTTAGAACGTGCAAGCACTTAACAAAGTAGCAGCACATAAATAAATCCCTGTCCCATATCCTGGGAAGCTCCCACTTTCAATGCTTTTTAAAATCTCTCATTGGATGGATGGATAGATGGATGAATGGGTGGGTTGGTGGATGAGTAGTGGATGGAGGGAGGTATAGATAGAAAGCCAGCCAACCTAAGAACAATGCTCCAATAATTAGATTATATCTGAAGAAAATTGAAACATTTCTAAGAATAGTAAAGAACCCTTGTGCATTTGCCAAGTATAAATAAATACTGTCAAGATGTCACTTCTCCAAATCAATTTATAGGTTTACCATCCCACAGTCAAACCCACAACTGGCTTCCAGTTTTGGATTTTTTTCTCTTTTTCTCCTATTTCTTTCTTGGAACATTGTTATAGTTTCTGCATTTTAAGAAGGATAAACAAAGCAAGGGTGCACTTTTAAAATATGGAAAGGAAGAACTATGTGGACATCACTGTTAGGATCATTTTACTTGTGACATGAAAGCAAAAAGAAGTGCAAAGGTTAATGGTTTAGAGTAAGTTGCTAACAGCAGATTCTGTTCACAAGAATCCAACCAACAACAAAAAAAGTAAAGGAAATTGGCCTTCCTGCTCATGAGGTGGGTCACCCAATCCACGAGGTGCACAATGTGATGAGGTCACATTGTCGTCTCTCAGCACATGTGAAAAGCGTAGTATTGTTTAAAAAATAAAAGGCTGAGTGACCGACCGTACTTCTGTCCGACCATCAACCGACCGACCAACGGGTACATATGACACACACTGGCAATTTAAAAAGTTGATCATGCATGCACGATACATATAAAACTCTTGCTGGCGCCATGGCATGCAGGTGTTGGATCTGTCATCGTCGATCGTGAATTTGGGTGTTTGTGTTGACCTTCTGAAGCTGAAAGAAAGTGTGTCATCGACAGAATACGTCTGAAGACCGGCTATTGCCACAGCGTACCTCTGAAGCTGAAAGAAGCTGGCTTTAATCAATTTAAACAATTTATATACTATTTTCATATACATTTTGCTAATTTTATCTCTGACACTTCTATTATAAGAAACGGTGAATGGCAATATTAAAATATTCTAATTAATTTCCTTTCAATGTGCACGAATCCTTGCACCGGGCCACTAGTTTAAAAAATAATAACTAAAATATGGACGGACGTTTCCTACACCATGGATGAGGAAGAACTTCAGAACAAAAGCAATGGTGAAATCATAACGGCAGGGCTGGGAGACGGGTGCAAATTGAGGCGACTGAGGCGGCGCGAGGGTCAGCTCCAGATCCGGATCACAGGAATCCTCTGGAGGTTTGCAACTCACTCCCTCCCAGAGATGAGCTCTGAGTGGTGTTCCAGGGCAGCCACCACAAAGCACCGCAGACTCAGTGGCTGAAATGTCAGAAACGTATTGTCTCAGCTCTGGAGGCAGGAGTCCAGAATCAAGGTGTGTCAGCAGGCTGGCTCCTTTAGAGGGTTATGAGGAAGGCACTGCTCCAGGCCTCTCTCCTTCACTCGCAGATGGGTCTCTCTCTCTTCACATCACCATCTCCCTCT
Source organism: Pipistrellus nathusii (assembly GCA_963693515.1). Classification (NCBI taxonomy): domain Eukaryota; kingdom Metazoa; phylum Chordata; class Mammalia; order Chiroptera; family Vespertilionidae; genus Pipistrellus; species Pipistrellus nathusii. The sequence continues at coordinate 5,340,123 of OY882862.1, read as the reverse complement.
GTACATATGTGTCTCTGTGTCCGATTTCCTCTTAGCAGGTCACCAGTCCTGTTGGATTTGGGCCCACCCCAATGACCTCATTTGACTTGATCACGTCTGTAAAGAATCTGTTTCCAAAGAAGGTCCCGTTCTGAGGTCCTGGAGGTTAGGGCTCCAGGCTATCTCTGTGGCACACAGTTCAACCCAGAGCAGAGCCCGTTAGGGCCACAGGGGTGCACAGGGAGCCAGGAAATGGCCAATACCACGGGGAGCCCACCGGCGACAGACACAAGAACTCACCGCTCCCGTCTCCACGCTCCTGCCTGACAGCGCCCCTCTGCCGAGCACACTGAACAGAGCGACCCACGTTCCTCACGCCACCTGCTGATCGTAGCCGCCGCGTGGATGCTGAAGCCACATGGCTCTCCGAGTGGGACAGACACTTCCAAGCCTGCCAGCAGCCTCACATCCCACTCCTTCCCGGGCCCCACAACCGATTTCCTTTCACTTTTTTAGTTTATTTTTTAAATTGTGAGCAAATGCCCACGACATATAATGTGTCATCTTAATCATGTTTAATGTCCAGTTCGGTGGTACTGAGTACATTCACGGTGTTGTGCAACCATCACCAGCATCCATCTCCAGAACTTCCCAAACGAAACTCCATACCCACTAAACACCAACTCTCCCACCGCCTTCTCCACCCCTGGCTCCCACCATCTACTTTCTGTCCGCAGGGATCTGGCTTCTCTAGGGACCTCGTATAAGTGAAATCATACAGCATTTGTCTTTTCTGTGGCTAATTTATTCATGAGCATAAAGTCCTCGGGGTTCATCCATGTTGTAGCAGTGTCACAATTGCAAGGCTGAATAGTATCGTGTGTGCGTGCGTACGTGTGTGTATTCCATATTGTGTTTATCCATTCATCTGTCAGTGGACGCTGGGTGGCTCCCTTGGTCTGGCCTCTGTGAACACTGCTGCTGTGAACATGGTGCACACACATCTCTGAGTCCCTGCTTCTGGCCACTGTGAACACTGCTACTGTGAACATGGTGCACACACATCTCTGAGTCCCTGCTTCTGGCCACTGTGAACACTGCTACTGTGAACATGGTGCAATCTCTGAGTCCCTGCTTCTGGCCACTGTGAACACTGCTGCTGTGAACATGCACACACATCTCTCTGGTCCCTGCTTTCCCATCTTTTGGGCATGTACTCAGAAGTGGAGAGCTGGGCCACACGGTAGCTCTCTGTTTAACTTCTTAGGAACCACAGTGGCTGTACCGTTTCACTGCATTCCCATCAGCACTGCACAAGGGTTGCACTTTCTCCTCACCAGCACCGTTTATTTTGTTTTGTTTTTTCCCCGGTGAGTGTGAAAGTGACACCTCACTGGCCTCCAGCTTGTTACTGGCATTAATGACCACCCTTTCCCGGATGATATGTCAGCCTCACAAGGGCAGGAACCGTGTCCCTACTTTCTCCGCCACGTCCTCAGAGCCTAGAACAGCACCTGGCACTTCGAAGGGAACTGAGCAGCTTGGGGAGGGAAGATGGATTTGAAGGCCATTTAAGGAATTAAAGAGACAGGTCACCCTCGCTGGTTTGGCTCGATGGATAGAGCGTCAGCCTGCGGATTGAAGGGTCTCAGGTTCGATTCCGGCCAAGGACACATGCCTGGGTTGCAAATTCAATCCCCATTGGGGAGCATTCAGGAGGCAGCCAATCAATGATTCTCACTCATCATAGATGTTTCTCTCTCTCTCTCCCTCTCCCTTCCTCTCTAAAAAATCAACAAAATATATTTTTAATAAATAAATAAAAATAAAGAGACGGGCCTCAGTGACTGACTGGGTGAGGGAGAGATAAGTTTCCAGCTCTGGGCCCAGGTCAGCCTGTGAGAGAGAAGCAAAAGCTACAGCCCATCTTGGTAGCAGCTGGTCCCTGTAGTCTGATCTTTCTCTAAGCCTCAGTTCCTCCTCCGTGACATGGAAGTGAACACAACGGTGCCACCCGAGGGGTCAGTAAGGTATGCGCAGTGTCCGGCCTGCAGCACTGCCCACCACCCTCCGTAAACGTTAGCTCACGCTCTCCTGGAGAGCTGGATCAGCTGCTGCTCTCACAGCCGGGCCTGCAGCACAAGCCCGGAGGGCCTGCAGAAGAAAAGCTATCTAGGGAATGTGTTTTCCACAAAGCAAATGCCAGAGGAGCACGTGTCTGTGCTCAGAGCTGTGGCCTTTACAAGCCTCCAGCTTCCCCGCCGGCTGGGGCAGGCACAGAGAAACACTCCCCGGGCTGCCCCAGACCGCGGGCGGCCCCTGGAGCCACGCAGGGAGCGGGGAGCCGCACCAGGTGCTGAGCTGCAGAAACTCAGGCCGCCCCCTTCACCCGCACCGCCTGCAGCGGGAAGCCTGGAAGGCCGGGGCCCGGGGGGCACATCCTAACTCTCAGCCGGACGGGCTGCTGCTGGCGTGGCTGTTCCAACGCTGTGTCCTCTTAGCGTCCAACGCCGCTGGGTGCGGGCTGTGTCTGCCACCCATCTTCTCCCTCCGCCACAGGCCGCCCCGAGTCCCCGTGGCTCATGGCGCTGAGCCTCATCTACACAAATGCCAACGTCTCTTCAACTCTCAGCAACACCTCTGGGCCACGGCTCGGCTTCTCGGGCACTCTGTGCATGGAAAGTGTGACGAGGCTGCGGTGCCAGGATGCCCGGGTGGCCAGCTGCCCCATCACTTACCCACTCCTTCTCCACTCTTCTCTTCTTCAAAACATACACTGAACAAGAGGATAGCGATAACAGTGCACCAGCACAGCATGCCCAGCGGGCGGGGAGCCCACTGACAGGAACACGCAGAGCCCGCGGGGAATGGCCACATTCTCTATCTCTGATCGTGGTCACCAAGCATGTACACTTGTCAAATCACTGAACTGAACACTTAAGACCTGTGCGTTTCATTATATATGAAATGTCTTCGTTGTAAAATTAACTGAAAAGAATAACTCATCAGCAACAGTAAGACGACAATCTTTCCCCTTATCCACAGGGGATTCGCTCCAAGACCCCAGCATAGAACCCAATCCTATACATACTGTAATTTTCCCTATACATACATACCTATGATAAAGTTTAATTTATAAACCATGTCCAGTAATAAGAGGATAATATGTCTTCCAGACGTCCTTCCTGACGAAGCTGGGGCCCGGGGAATGCCAACTGGCTCAGCCACTATGGAGACCAGCATGAATGTTTCCCAAAAAACAAAAAATAGGCCTACCACACAATCCAGCAAACCCATTTCTGTGTATACATCCAAGGGAAATCCAAGCAGGACATGGAAGAGAAATATGTACCCCCATGTTTATTGAAGCATTATCCACAGCAGCCATGGTATATTCATCAATGAATGAATGGATAAAAAAAATGTGATATATATATATATATATATATATATATATATATATATATATATATCCAATAGAATACTACTCGATAATGAGAAAAGAGAAACCCTGCAATTTGCAACCATATAGATGGAACATAAAGGCACTGTGCTAAGTGAGACAAAATTGTAGGAATGTTCTCCGCACTGTCCTATAGGCATGTCTCATAATAGAACATAGTCAGGAGGCAAAGAACTGAGAAAACTGACAATCCAGTGTCAGGATCTATGGATAAGATTTCAAAATACTCATATTCATATGTTCAAATCATGAAAATAAGGGTTTGTGTGGGTGTTTCTATTTTACTGTAGCATATTTCTGGAAATAGGTTTTTCACAGATATTTATGAGAGCACGTGCTAGAACCAGATAGGTCTTGGTCTGTTAACTGAAACTTGCCTCGGCACTCGCTTGCTGAACTTTAAGCCCAGTCAACAGTCTGAAAACAAGGCGAGGTTCGACCGCCAGCTTTTCAAAACACCCTGGAAAGATGCTGGTCTTTCGAAGACAGTGGGAAGCTACTCAAGTTCTGGGTCCTTGTATTTACGGATGAAAATCCACCCTTAAATCTTTGCTCAAATCTCTCACTTATGAAAGAGAATTTCTACTACACTATAGAATAGAATTCTTGAAGTTTTCTCAAAAAAATTAAAAATAGAACTATCATATGATCCAGCAATTCCACTTCAGGGTAACAAAAACAAAAACACTACTCAAAAAAATATATGAATAGCCAAGACAGGGAAACAACTTATATGCCCATCAGTGGATGAATGTATAATACAATGTAGTGAATATATAGATATATATGCATACACAGAGAGATGTAAATAATGGAGTACTATGCAGCCATAAAAAGGAAGGAAATCCTGCCATTTGCAAAAACATGGCTGGCCTTGAGGGTTTTATTATAAAGGAAATAGGTTAGACAGAGAAAGACAAAGATCATATGATCTCACTTAAATGTAGAATCTAAAAAACACACACCAAACTCATAGATACAGAGAACATATGGTGGGTGGGGAAGTGGGCAAAATGAGTAAAGAGACTCAAAAGATACAAACTTCCAGTTATAAAACAGATAAGCCCTGGAGATTAACATATGTAATTCACAGCATGTTAACTATCTCTCTCCATATAAACCGAATGGACAACCGAACAGGCTGCATGGGGTGGCCAGGCTGGCAGGGGGGTTATTGAGGGGGGACCAAACAACTGAGCAGCAGGCTGCGTGGGTGACCGGGCCCACAGGGGTGACAGTTGGGGGAGACCAGGCCAGCAGGGGAGGCAGTAAGGGGCGACCAGACCAGCGGGGGATGTGGGGCGGGGGGGGGGGGGGGGGGAGGGAGGGTTAGGGACGACTACACCAGCAGGGGGTGGGGAGGAGAAGAGACAGTTAGGAGTATTCAGGCAGGCAAGTAGGTGAGCAGTTAGGAGCCAGTGGTCCCCGATTGTGAAAGGGATGTCCGAGGGGTCCCAGATTGGAGAAGGTGCAGGCTGGACTGAGGGGAACACACACACACACACACACACACACACACACACACACACATGAATTTCAAGCACCGTGCCTCCAGTAGTTAATAAAAGAGGGAGGAGTGATCAGGTGAACACAGGCAATGATGGTGATTATGATGGTAGATACGTGCCATTACACACTTGTCGGCATCCAGCAAATATACAACTCAGTGAGTGAATCCTAATGTAAACTACCGACTGTGGTTAATAATACTGTCAATATTGGTTCATCAATTATAACAGACTACACTCACAAAAGTGTAATTACCACGCTAACAAAGGTGTTACTAATAAAGGGAACTGTTAGGGAGCATGAAGGACTATATGGAAGTATTTTTAAACTTTCTGCTCAACTTTTCTATAAACACTAAATTGGTTTTTAAAAATTAATTCTATTAATAAACAAACAAAAATAATAAAATTCGCCGAAACCGGTTTGGCTCAGTGGACAGAGTATCAGCCTGCGGACTGAAGGGTCCTTGGTTCGATTCTGGTCAAGAGCATGAACCTTGTTTGGAGGCACATCCCCGGGGGGAGCGGGGGGGGCGGGAGGCAGCTCACCAATGTTTCTAACTCTCTATCCCTCTCTCTTCCTCTCTGTAAAAAATCAATAAAATATATTTTTAAAATAATAATAATAATAATAATAAAATTCCACAAATGTCTGTGTTGGGACTAGCGCTTCTGGAAAATTCTCAGAGCCATAACTTGGAGCTAATTAAGTTAATAACCTCACCGTGTCAAAAAGCTGGCTGCTCTTCCAAAGACAGTTAAGGTAGAAGAGGGTAAAGGGGACAAATGGTGATGGGGTTGTGCACACACAATGTGTGTAAAATTTTACGCCTGAAACCTGTATAATTTTATTAACCAACGTCACCCTAATAAATTCAGTTGAACATCAAAAAGTCAGTTAAGAAAAATGAAAGGGTCAAACCACTAACTGGGAGAAAACATGTATAACATCTCTTCAGACAACATTCTTTATGCCAAAGTGCATCAACAGTGAGACAAAAATCCAAAAGATAAGAAGGGAAAAGATTTTAATATTCACTCCGCAAAACAGGTTCAAGTTGCACACCTTCACCAGCCATCAGACAACGCAAATCAGAGCCACCGTGCACGCAGTTCACACCTACCAGGATGGCTGATGTTAAAGTGGCCGACAATACGGCGCTCCCGAAGACGGGGCGCAGCCAGCACGCCGCCCGCTGCGGGTGGGAGTGCCACGCGGAGTGGCCCGGCTGTTTCCATACCATCCGCAGGTGTGTATCCGAGAGAAGAGAACGGTGTCCTCACAGAGGCTCCTGCACGAAGGGTCCTCGCAGGCTGGTGCACAAGAGCCCAGAACTGAACACCACCCCATGTCCTTCGGCCGGGAAACGCACACACTGTACGTCCACACAGGAAGTGCTCCTCGTCAGTTTGTAAGAGGTTATGCTATTGATAAATACGGTAATGTGCACGATTCTCAGAACATGACGCTGAACAAAAGAAGCCAGACACGAGAGTATACAGGGTGGGGCAAGAGTAGGATTAATGTTGTGAGTACAAGAAACAGGGTTCACTCTTGTATTATCATTTATTAATCACTAGAGGCCCGGTGCACAAATTCGTGCACGGGTGGGGTCCGGCTGGCCTAGCCCAATGGCGGTCCATTGGGCGGGCTGGTGGGAGGTGGGGGGAGAGAAGGGAGAGAGCCACAGGTGGTTGACCGGCTGGCCCTGCCCCGATTAGGGTGTTGGGGGCCGATCAGGGGAGGGGCCAGCGGAGGAGAAGGTGGGGGGAAGTGATCGGGCTGGATCTGGCTGGTTGGCTACCACAGTGCACGTCATAACCACCAATCATTCCACCGTTTGGTCGCTGGGCTTTTATATATGTAGATTATATTATTCTCCATACAAACAACTTAGCCTTGCTTTTGCCCAACCCTGTATTCCAGTCGAGTGGAGCTCTAAAAGGCAAAAACGAACCTGTCGGGACAGGAAGCAGGGAAGCCACTGCCTCACGGGCGTGTGCAAGGGGACTGGCCGCCAAAGGCAGGAGGGAGCTGGGGAGAGTGATGGAATGTTCCGTCCCGGTCCTGGTGGCAGTTACCTGAGGGTGCACTTCTGCCAAAACTCATCCAACTGTACCCTTAAAATAGGTACTTTTTTTTAACTGTGGTAAAATACAGGACATAAAATTTACCATATTAACCATCTTTAAGAACACAGTCCAGAGGCATTGAGCACATTCACTCCCGTCCTCCACCTCCAGAACCTCCTCATCTTCCCAAACTGACTCTGTCCCCGTTAAACACCAGCTCCCCTGCCCCGCACCCCCGACTGCCTGCCTCTGCGACTCTGACTCCTCCAGGCCCTGCTGTGGGTGACCCCACAGCCTGTGTCCTCTGGCGGCTGATTTATTGCCCTGAAGACAGTGCCCCTGAGCTTCATCCGTGCTGAGCAGGTGTCAGAATGTCCTTCCTCTTTAAGGCCGGATCCCATTCCACTGCACGGATGGACCACATGAACGGACACGTGGGTTGCTCCCACGTGGCTTCTTCTGTACTTTGGCATCAAGCCACTGTCCAAATGAGACTGTCACCTGAAATATGGGCTGGATTTTCAAAATTCACACGTTGAAGCCCGTTAGGGGGGCTTATTCTAATGTGATAGCCTTTGGGAGGTAAAAGGTTTAGGAGAGATCATGAGGATGGGACGGTGATGATGGCATTAGTGCCCTCATTGAGAGACAAGAGAGAGAGAGAAAGACAGAGAGAGAGGGTGGGGGGAGGGGGCTCCAAGAGGAGGCACCAAGGAAAGGCCCCATGAGGCCCAGTGACCAAGTGGCCAATCCATAAGACGGAAGCTGGCCCTCCCCAGCTGAGCGGTGATGTGCTTCAGCCCCTCAGTCCCGGCATTCTGTGAGAGCAGCCACCTGACAAGCTCTCTCCGAGGCCTCAGACATTGGCTTTGCCACCTTCCCGGCTCTGCTGCTGACTTTCTCCAGAAGGAGCCTGGGTGTGGGAGAGCATGGCAGACACATGTGGATACCACACTCAGCCAAGGGCTTGCAGAACACACCCTGCAGAGCCCCAGGCAGCCGGTAACGAGGATAACGGCCCATCTCCACGTGACCCGCTAAGCCCGGTGATGGGGGCGCCTGCAGAGGGACCGCCCACCCGCTCTGAGCAGGACACGCCCAGCGTGCTGGGCAGGCTTCCTCTCCCTCAGAGCTGTAGACCACGACGCCCACTCCCAGGTCCACCCACAGCCCTTCACCGGGGACAGGACCCTTCACACCCCACCGCACAGCGAGTCCAGCGACAGCGCTGCCAGCCCAGCAGCGAGGCCGATGGGCACCGGAGGCAGCACCTGGCGCCCACAGCGGGGAGATGTTGCCACCAGGCTCTGCACACGGTAGGTTCACACCACACGGCACAGAGTGGTCCAGAAGCTGTGGTTCGGGCAGGATGACCTCCCCAGGCCTCAGTTTCCCCATCTGTAAGACAGGGAGACTGAAAACTGTTCCCTCAGAAGGCTGCCATGAGGGCTGGCCTGCCTCTGAGCACACACCTGTCACACGGAATCCTGGGCTGTAGTTATTGCTATTTTATTATTCATATTTTCTTCTTCTTAAAGAAGACCCTTTAACATTTAATGTAATACTGGTTTGGTGATGATGAATTCCTTTAGCTTTTTCCTTGTCTGGAAAGCTTTTTATCTATCTTTCAATTCTAAATTATAATCTTGATTATAGGTTCTTTTTCTTCATCACTTTCAATATTTTGTGTCAATCCCTTCTGGCCTGCAAAATCTCTGTTTAGAAATCAGCTGACAATCTTAGGAGATCTCCCTTTTAGGAAACTAACTGCTTTTCTGTTGCTGCTTTTGAGATTCTCTTTGTCTTTAACTTTTTGTGTTTTAATTATATGTGTTTTGGTATAGGCCTCTTTGAGTTCATCTTGTTTGGAACTCTCTGCACCTCCTGGACTTGTATGTCCATTTCCTTCACCAGTTAGTCATTACTTCTTCAAAAAGATTTTCAATTCCTTGATCTCTCTTTTCTCCTTCTGGTACCCCTGTAATATGAATGTTAGTATGCTTCAGGTCTCTTAAACTATTCTCATTTTTAAAATTCTTTGTGCTGTTCTGATTGGATGTTTTTTGCTATTTTATCTTCCAAATCACTGACATGATCCTTCATCGAACCTACTGTCGATTCCCTGAAATGTATTCTTCATTTTAGTTATTGTACTCTTCATTTCTGACTATTCCTTTTATGTTTTCTATCTCCTTAAGTTCTCTCTGAGATAATTAAAAACCTTATGATTAGCATTTTGAACTCTGCATCTGGTAATTTGCTTGTCTCCATTTTGTTTAGTTCTTTTTCTGGAGTTTTGTTCTGTTCTCTCACTTGGTACGTGTTTCCTTGTCTCCTCACTCTGGCAGCTTCCCTGTGTTTGTTATCATGAATTAGGTAAAACGCTGCATCTCCCGCCTTGGTGGAGTGGACTTACGCAGCAGGTGTCCTGTGGGGGCCAGTGGCACAGTCCGCCTGGTCACCTGAGCCAGGTGCTCCAGGTGTGTCCTTTGTGTGGTGCCCTCCTGTTGTATTTGAGCCTTGATTGTTTGTGCACATCAATAGGCTAATCAGTTGTGAGAACAGTGGAGGGGCTGCTATGCAGAGACGGACTCCATAGAGCAGGATCCACTTCAGCGAAGCTCTGGTGCCCACTGAGTCTGCCCGTTGAGTGTGTCACTAGTTAAAATGGGGAGAGAGGGGGTACCCTGGTGAAGGCTGAAGCTGGCCATTGGAGGTGTTAGCTCTGGGCCTCTTGGGACATATAGGCCAAGGTCAGCCACTGCCTATACCTCTCCCAGGGCCACTTGGTATAAGCTACAAAGCACTCTGCAGTTAGTTCCCATTTGTGCTAGGCTTGCAGGTGACTGGAAGAGGCCGAGCTGTGAACTGAGGCCAGCCGCTGCTGCCGCATGGCTTGTGGTGCTTAGCAAGAAGGACCGGACATGCCGCCACCAGACAACACTGTTTGTTTGGGTTTTGTGAACCTTTCAGAGATTTTAGGAAAATCCATAGCAAAAGCCAAGACAGGCAGTTTGTATGGAAAAACCAGTGGAAGCAGCGTGGGTGGGGTGGGGTCTCAGGGAATCACCGGGGTGGGATAAACAGTGATAACCAGGTTGATAACTCAGATACGCCGCTGCCTGCGCCTGCAGGGGGAGGGCTCAGCAGAGAAACCAGAGCTCTGCCAGCCCTCTGTCTGGAGGAATCGGCCGCAGCAACAAGAGTCCTGAAGCCAGACAGTTCAGTTCTTCATGTGTGTCCCTGGAGCTTACACTCTCGCCAACCCATTCCCCAGCCCTCCGCCCAGCGCACTCTTAGTCATGAACAATAAAGAAGTGCAGGGAACACGGACTCCAGGTGGCAGATTGAAACCTTTACTAGATTTCAGCCGAAAACGCCTACGGTAATAATACTGCTCACGTGACGCAGCCCCGTAAAAATAAAGATGACTCACGGCCCCATTTGAGGGAAAGGTTGGACCACTTGAAGTCACAACCAGTCACGCTGACTTGCAGCAAGTCACGCTGAAAGCAAGACCCTGAAATAGAACCAAAGGCGAACAGGCAGGGCAGCCCGCAGGTCAGGCCCTCCCTGGCCCGGCCTCCGTGGCCTGAGCCAGCACGCCAGCCACACGCACACGGTGACGAAGAGAGCCAGCGAGTGCGTGGGGAAAACACGGTCCCGGTGTCCTGGAGGCAGGGCCGCTGGGTCACAGCGGAGTGCGGAGTCCGGACTCCCCAGAAACCATTCGTCACTCTGCTGCGGCGGAGACATCTGCCAGCAAAGCGAAGCCTCTATTTCCACACTCCACGTGCACGCGGGTCCCGGGGAAGTTTCCCCACGGGGCTCTGACTCAGAGCCGCCGGCTCTCCCGGCTTCCATCAACATGCACAGATGACGAAACAGCCACTCCGCTCAACAAGAAGCCACAAGCAAGTCCAAAACCCAGGAACTCTTCAGGTCACAAGTTAATTATTTTTAAACCGCATCAACTGGGAGATCAAAATAACTCATTAAAATGAACAGTTAATTTTTTTAAACCCTAACAACGAGTGATTAAAATTCACTCAACCGGAAAGGCAGCGTAGCATAGTCAAAGAGGCAGTGCATGGTTTAGAATCAAAACAGAGCATGGTCTAGCTTCCAGCCCTGCCCTGGCCCCCAGCCCCATTATCTGACCTTGAGAAGTCACCTGACCTCTCCTGAAGCTTGGTTTCATCTGCTATTACAACAGTCTGTTAAACAAGAATACTTCCTAGGGTTGCTACGAAGATTAAATGAGAAAGTTAATATAAAGTGATTGAAACAGCCCGAACTGGTTTGGCTCAGTGGATAGAGCGTTGGCCTGAGGACTGAAGGGTGTCAGGTTCAATTCCGGCCAAGGGCATGTACTTTGGTTGTGGGCACATCCCCAGGAGGGGGTGTGCAGGAGGCAGCTGATCGATGTTTCTCTCTCATCGATGTTTCTAACTCTCTATCCTTCTCCCTTCCTCTCTGTGAAAAATCAATAATATATATATTTTAAAAAGCGATTGAAGTATCATGGACACTCAATGGCAGTTTTCAAGATAATGACTATCAAAAGTAACAAAATCAAAATTATTTTTACAAACTCTAAAAAAGGAAAACAAAAATGTTATACCATATAGCCAAAACCTATGAGGGTAGCCCAAGCCATGTTCAGATTGAATTCTTAAAAGCTTTCATTGTATTGAAAGAATGATATTAAATTCTTCATTTATTCATTTTCCAATTTCTCCCCCGCACCCAAAAATTTAAGCATATGATGAGTCATCTAAACACTTCACATGGGGGGAGGAGGGAGTTAAGAATAATCTCAAAATGGGAAGAATTAAGATTATAATAGTAACTAGTAAATTGTGGTTAGGGGAGTGATGCGGGGAGGGGGGGAGGGGGGGGTTGATAAATAAATCCAAGCTCGACTTTTCTGGAAGAAAAAAAAAAAAAGAAAAAAAAAGCAAAGCTGGCAAATCTAAATAGACATAAAGGAGAATATACCAACAAGATTAATAGCATGCTATTAAGTCTGAAAATCTCAACAAAAGTTGAATTAGAAGGACCCAGAAATTCCACTACTGGGTATTTATCCAAAGATACTCAAAACACTAATGTGAGAAGATATATGCATCCATATGTTCATTGCAGCATTATTTGCAATATCTGAGATATGGAGGCAACCTAAGTGTTCATCAATGGATGAATGGATAAAGAAAAGTGGTACATATATACAATGGAATAGACTCAGTCATAAAAAACAAACAAAACAGAAACAAACTCATAGATAAAGAGAACATTCTGATGATTGCCAGATGGTAAACAATATTTCATGCAAATTAAATGGAAAAAAATGCTGTGATGGCAATACTGACATGCGACAAAAAGGACTTTCAGACAAAAGCTATAGTAAAACACAAAGAACAACACACATAATGATAAAGGGAGCAATCCAACAAGAGGGAATAACCCCTATAAACATTTATGTACTTAACTGATATCTTCAGAGCATTCCACCCCAAAGCAGCAGAATATAAATTCTTTACAAGCACAAATGGAATGTTTTCTAGGATAGACCACATGTTGGAACATAAACCAAGTCTCAATAAATTTAAGAAGACTGAAGTCATATAAGCATTTTGTTTGACCAAAATGCTATGAGACATGAAATCAATCACGAGAAGAAAATAGGAAAAACACTATGACGTGGACACTAAATAACATGTTACTAAACAGTGAATGGCTTGACCGGCCAGCATGGCTCAGTGGTTGAACTTGGACCTATGAACCAGGAGGTCCTGGTTTGATTCCCGTCAGGATACATGCTCTGGTTGCAGGCTTGATCTCTAGTGTAAGTCATGCAGGAGGCAGCTTCTCATCATTGATATTTCTCTCTCTCTCTCCCCCTCTCTTTCCCTTACTCTGATATCAATAAAAACATATTTGAAAAAAACAACAACAATGAATGGCTTAACAATAAGATCCATGAAGAAATCAAAAGATACCCTCAAACAAATGAAAATGAAAACACAACAACCCAAAATATTAAGAGGGAAAGCAATCCTAAGAGGAAAATTCAGTGTTACAGGTCTATCTCAAGAAACAAGAAAAAGCTAAAAACAAACAAAACAAAAAAACACACACAAAAAAACCAAAAAGACTTTAACTTTACACTTAATGGAACTTGAAAAAGAAAAACAAAGCCAGAGTGAGTAAGAGAAAAGAAATAATAAAAGTCAGAGGAGAAATAAATAAAACAGAGTAAAATAAACAAAAGCTGGTTCTTTGAAAAGATAAGTAAGATTAACAAACCTTTAACCAGACTCAACAAGAAGAAATAAAAGGCATCCAAGTTGGATAGGAGTAAGTAAAAATGTCATTATTTACAGATGACAAGATATTATAGAGAGAGAATCCTAAAGATTCCACCAAAAACTACTAGAAGTGGTAAATGAATTCAATAAAATAGGATACAAAATAAATGCCCAGAAATCAGTTGCATTTTTATACACCAATAATGAGCTATCAGAAAGGAAAAATAAGAAAACAATTACACTCACAATTGCTTCAAAAAGAATAAAATGACTAAGAATAAATTTAACCAATAATAATAAAAGACCTATACTTGGAAAACTATAAGACACTGAAGAAAGAAACTGAGGAAGATAGAAATAAGTGGAAGCATAAAGAATTAACACCATTTAAATGGCCATACTACCCAAAGCAATCTACAAATTCAAAGCAATTCCTATCACAGAACTAGAACAATATTTCAAAAATTTATATGGATCCATAAAAGGACTCCAATAGTAACAGCAATCTTGAGAAAGAAGAACGCTACCTGATATCGAACTACATTACAAGGCTGTAGTAATCAAAGCCGCATGGTACTGGCATGAAAACAAACATAGGCCAATAGAACAGAATAGAGAGTCCAGAAATAAACACATGCCTTTATTGTCAATTATTATTTGACAAAGGAAGCAAAAACATACACTAAACTAAACATACACAGTCTATTCAAAAAATGGTGCTGGGAAAATTGGACAGATAGGTATTTTTTTAAAAATGGAATTAGACTACCTTCTTACACTGCACACAAAAAAAAACCCAAAATGGACTAAAGATCTAAATGTTAGACTCAAAACGGTAAAAACCCTAGAAGAAAACATAGGCAGTAAACACTAAATGAAAAAAACAGATTTAACTGATATCTTCAGAGCATTCCACCCCAAAGCAGTGGTTTTGGGACCAATCAGACTGCAAGGATTTGAAATCCTCATTTGCATGAGGACAGACCAATCAGGGAACAGGGGCAAGACTCCTGTCCATATAAGTCATCCCTCCTCGAGCTCAGGAAACCTTCCCTCTCCCTTTCCACAGTGATTCCACGCTGCATTTGCCTGGCGGGAGCAGAAACACCGCACAGGAAGCCCGGAAGATGTCCCCCCGGACCGGAGTGGAGAGGAGCAGGCAGGCAGACCAACCAGAGTGGACCAGGCTGTCTCGTCGGAGAGGGGCCTGGCCCCAGGGCCTCCTCACAGCCATGCTGCTTCATCATCGAGCTGTAACACTGACTGCGCAGTTTTCACGGCACTCCAAACGGGGGTCCTGGAGGTGTTGTGTTGATGAAAGACCACCAGCTGACACCCTCCAATCGGTAGACACAGTCTATCCTTCACTTCCTTCAAGCTTGCCTTCGCCACGGGACTTGCTCTGACCAGTGGAACACTAGATCACCTGATAGAGACAAAAGCGCTTGTGCACTAAGGATTCATCTCACGCTCTTGGAACCTCCAAACTATCATGAGATCCAAATACAAGCCAGCCTACTGCAGGGTGAGCTGCCACAGGGGAAACCAAAACATACCAGCCACCAGCCAGCCTTCGGAGTGTGACTGTGCTACCTCATCTCGCCACCAGCATCTCACCGGCTTACCCAGACCCAGGAGACAGCCACTCCTGTGTCTGTGGTCAGCGTGTGGTCCCACCCAGAAAACCTCCCAGCGGATCCAGAGAACGTGAGCAAGATAAATAACAACTGTATAAAGCCATTCCATCTAGGAATGAATGGTCTGTTACACAGCCAAAGGCAGCTGATACACGTTCCCAGGGAAAGCCCTGCTTCCTCCCAGTACATGGCCACCCGCTGTGGTTTCAGTTAGTCTGAGCAGATTCCTGTCACTGGCAGCCAACAAGCTGGCTGGGATGCCCAGTGCTAAGCCAGGAAGACACTCTCAGGCCGAGGTTCCCTCCCTCGGCTCCTCGCCCATCTTGACTCCACTTCCTCTCAGCGCGGCCGTTCCATCCCCGACACTGAGAAGCACCCTGTCCCCCGGCCCCGGAGAGAGGGGAGCAGCCAGGAAGCACCGACAGTCCTCATTCTTGGTCACCCACAGAGGTGGTGACACTCTCAGCCCCGTCAACACCGTCCCCTTCCTCGTTCCTCCTCTCGCTCAGAGGTACCTATAACAGCCTCTTTGTTTTGTTCAACTTTCCCAAGACACTTCTTTGTCTACTTGAGGGACTCTCAAACGGTACAGAGGTTGGGAAGAAAACATCCATTGTTACATTTAAGGGGAGAAATCAACCACAAAGTCAAAAAGGGGAATGGGAACTTTATTTTCATCAAAAGAGAGAATACCAGTTAAAAGTTGAGAAGAAAGAAAGGCACTGAGACTGGGTCTCCTCCAATCTCCTCATTACAGACGAGGAAACAGAGGCTGAGAAAGGCAAGGCAGCTGGTCCAAGGATTCAGATCCAGGTCCATCTGACCGCAGAGCTATCTTTTACCATGAAATGAAACGTCCCAGGTCAGCGCTGCCCAACAGAACTTTCTGGAATGATGGCAATGTCCCACATCGGCACTGTCTGAATGCGGTCAGTGCAACTGAGGGACAAACATTTGATTTTATTTCATTGTGATACACGCAAACTTAGCTGCCTGTGCAACTCTAGAAGGTCATCAAGTTGGTTCAACCTGCATCCAAGGTGGGACCTCACCATCCTCACCCTCCTAAGTCCCACCCACCCACCCAGCCACCAGGAAGAGTGGGGATCGAAAGAAGGAAGATCTTAAGGGGGAAACAGCATGAGGGAAGCAGGGTGGCCACAAAGCCTAGGGAAGTCTCTATAAATATTCCAACGTCATCTAAAATAAAATAAAGTGACAACCCCCGCCTTCGTACACTGACTCAGCAGCAACAGGTCCTGAAGAACTGGCTCCTACTGGCCATCCCGGGCTGCTGACCTTCTTCTAGATCGCCTCTGCGGAGTTAGGGAAACTTAGAAAGGTTTGCCTCCGTGCAGGCAACATTCGCACTCTGGGTCCGGGGGGAACAACCGATGTCACTTTCTGACTTCTTCGGTCCTGAGTCTGTAACTCTCGGGCCCTGGGTCTGCTTGAGCTGCCCTATGCTCCTCCCAGGGGCGCGGGGCCAGGGGGCCACAGGGCCTTCCCTGTCTCTCAGCCCCCACTCCTAGGTTTCATTCTACCAAATGCCCGGGGTTGTTGCTTGCAATCCCCATCAGAAAACACTTGTAAATATATCACTTTTAACTGCAAGAAGTTTCCAAATCCAGTCTCGCAGTGCTGTGGATCTCTTTCAAAAGCATCCTTTCAAAACCGGTGAAGACAGGCTGTGTGACGCATTATGCCCTCCTCTGGACCACGTGAGCATCGTTTTTTGTTGTTGTTGATGCTCACCGAGGATATTTCTCCCATAAATTTCTTTAGAGAGTGGAAGGGAGGAAGGCAGGGGAAGAGGGGGGAGAGAGGAAGAGAGAGATACATTGATGTGGGAGAGTCATTGACTGGTTGCCTACAGGCCCTACATGCCCCAACTGGGGCTGGGGAATCAAACCTGCAAACCAGGTGCATGCCCTTGACCAGGATTCAAACCCACGACCCTTTGGTGTGGGGGCCATTGCTCTAACCATTGAGATCATCAGCCAGAGCACTACATGAGCATCTTTAAGTCAACTCTCCAGCTTCTTACTTCATCAAACTCATCCTCACATGAGACATCTTCCCTTTGCCAGACCTACTGTTTTCCTTCTGCCATGTTGACTGCCCATTCTGTCTTACTTACAACCACAGCCCAGAGGTGAGCGTGTGTGTTTTTCTTGTCCTTGTAAAATTCCTTTGCAACCACCCTCATGCCGTGTGCCTGTATAAAAAATCATTTTCTCAGCAACACTTGTCTTTGTAAAGACAGTTTCATTATGACATCCCATCTGTGCCTTGCTTACAAAAAACTGAAAAAGGGCCCTAGCCGGTTTGGCTCAGTGGATAGAGAGTCGGCCTGTGGACTCAAGGATCCCAGGTTCGATTCCGGTCAAGGGCATGTACCTTGGTTGCAGGCACATACCAAGTAGGGAGTGTGCAGGAGGCAGCTGATCAATGTTTCTCTCTCATCAATGTTTCTAACTCTATATCCCTCTCCCTTCCTCTCTGTAAAAAATCAACTCTCTCTCTCTCTCTCTCTCTCTCTCTCTCTCTCTCTCTCTCTATATATATATATATATATATATATATATATATTTAAACTGAGAAAGGGAAGTCCATCACTACCACTAAGTTGAATAACAAAATCTGCAGATTAAAAAAAAAAAAAAAAATAGCCGGAGTGCACACCACCACCTGTAACCATGCTCAAGGGAAGGAGCAAAGAAATCACCTGTGAAAATGGCAGACTGCAAAGAGTGCTGGGGTGGGGGCAGCCAATCCTATAAAATCAAAGCCTAATATGCTAAGTGTCTGGTCATCCAGCTGTCCATTCAACCAATCAAAGTATATATGCTAATGATATGCTAAGGCCACTCAACTGCTCTGCTATGACATGCACTGACCACCAGGGGACAGATGCTCTGACCAGTAGGTTAGCTTGTTGCTGGGGTCTGGCTGATCAGGACGAGCGAGACAAGCTGGACACACACTGGAGCCCTCCCATGGTCCTTCCCCGGCCCCAATCATGCACTGGTGGGGTCCCTTGGCCTGGCCTGCACCCTCTTGCAATTCGGGACCCCTTGGAGGATGTCGAAGAGCTGGTTTCAGCCTGACCCTGCAGGTCAAGCCAAAGGACACCACTGGTGCACGAATTTGTGCACTGGGCCTCTGATGTTAAATAAAATCCACCGAAGGGACAGAACCTGGGTCTGACCCTGCCTCTGGGTCCAGAGGACTGAGGGCCAGGAGCCTACGGCCAGAACACTCACACGTGGGGGGGGGGGGGGCCTAGTGTGAAGGAACAGAGGAACCGGCAGACCAGAGCTCCTGGGCACTGGCCTGTGCAGCGGCCACGCTTGGTGGCTGGAATGTCTCTGCACTGTGGTGTGCTGAGTGGCCGCTCTGGCCCCCTCGCTCAGAGCCAGAAGCACATCTTCCCGCGTTGGAACAACCAAACATGTCGTTAGACGTTGACAAACGTCCCCTGGGAAGCAAGATCACCCCTCACTGAGAATCACGCTGTACGTTCGAAGAGACATCCCAAATTTCTTAATGGGCAAGACTAAACTGTACGCCTCGAGAGTCACACTGAGTAATGAAACTGTGCAGAAAGAAGTGGCCCGTAGAAGAGACAGAACAGCGATCACTCTGGGGAGGGAGAAAGGGGAGGAGGGAGGGGGAGGGGGAGGGGGAGGGGGCTGTGACGGGGATGGAGCCTGGGAAGGGCTGGGGAGGAGGGGACGGGGCAGGCGGCAGCTGCTGCTGGCAAAGTGCTATTTCTCAGCCAAGGTGGGAGTTACAAGGCCGTCCCCCTTCCTTCATTAGGCGGCACATTTGCTTGTGGTTTTCTGCATCTGTGGTTTCTCTGACAATAAAATTGTGTTTTTAAAATTAAAACCAAAAAAAAAAAAAAAAAAGAGGAAAGGAACCTTGACTCAATACTTAAACACAGAATTACCAAATGACTCAACAATGCCACTCTCCTTCTCCCCCCCCCCTTCCACTCTCTCTAAAATCAATGGGAGAATACCCTCAGGTGAGGATGAACAACAACAACCAAAGTCGCATAACGTATGATTCTGCTTATAGGAAACATCCAGAAAAGGTAAAATCCAGAGAAGGACAGTGGGTTAGTGGCTGACGGGCTGGAGGGAGGGAGGTGTGGAGTGATGCTTCTGGTGAGGTGATGACGAGACCCTGGTAATTAACCTCATTATTAATAACAGGAGAGGAAATGCCAATTATTATAGACACACCATTCAGGCAGCTCCGCCAGGAAACTAACGCATCGCCCTCCCCACAGGAGCCATCGGTCTGGTCCCGCAGGCCAGTGGGGGAAGGGGCTGAACGGGGAAGAGACGCATGCCCCGTGCAGTTGGGGGGACTGGCAAAGGGACCTGCTTCCGTAACACCTGGGTCATTGGTCAGTGTAGGCGAGGCCACTCCAAGCGGGAAGATTTGAGATATTTAGTCCCCTAAACCCGTAGTCTGCAAACTGCGGCTCGCGAGCCACATGCAGCTCCTTGGCTCTTCCACAAAATACCGCGGCCTGGGTGAGTCTATTTTGAAGAAGTGGCATTAGAAGAAGTTGTTTAAGTTTAAATAATTTGGCTCTCAAGCCGAAACCGGTTTGGCTCAGTGGATAGAGTGTCCACCTGTGGACTGAAAAGTCCCAGGTTTGATTCCGGTCAAGGGCATGTACCTTGGTTGCAGGCACGTCTCCAGTGGGGAGTGTGCAGGAGGCAGCTGATTGATGTTTCTTTCTTATCGATGTTTCTAACACCCTAGCCCTCTCTCTTCCTCTCTGTAAAAATTCAATAAAAAATAAATATAAATAAATAAATAAATAATTTGGCTCTCAAAAGAATTTTCCGTCGTTGTCCTGTTGATGTTTGGCTCTGTGGACGAATGAGTTTGCAACCACTGGCCTAAACAAAGGGGTTCGCTCTCTCGGCTCCTGCACTCTGGGCTCTCAGTTCCTCTGGGTCGGCTCCTGGCTGCGGAGCTCTCAGGCCCTGCTTGCTCCCCAGCCGCCCGCGCACCGTGGCCAGGCGGACGGTCACTGGCCCAGGCGGACCGTCACTGGCCGGCTGGACGGTCCCTGGCTGGCTGGATGGTCACTAGCCAGATGGATGGTCACTGGCCGGCTGGACGGTCCCTGGTTGGCTGGATGGTCACTGGCCGGCTGGACGGTCACTGATCGGATGGACGGTCACTGGCCGGACGCGGAGCGGGCGGCTGCAGCAGAGAAGGAGACCGGACACCGGCCTCGCTGGCAGTTTTGCTGGACAGTCCCCCCTCCCCCCCCCCCCCCCCGCGCCTCCAGGACCGGGTTAGGGAAAGGGGCTCAGAGACGTGATTCCACGCAAACAAAATCCCCTCACCCTCCCGGGGAGTCTCAGAAATTCTTTTCCTGGCGATGTCATAAGGACACCACCCCCCTCATTCCTCGGGGAGCGGGATACTCCACACGGCCACGGACAACAATGGAACGCTCTAGAGCCAGGAGGGGCCATGGCTGTCCAGCACTGCAGATGTGCTAACGGTCATGCAACAATTCTTATGGGCATTTTACAACAATAAAAGGGGGAGGGGAATACACTGTTTTTACAGAAATCTCGAATGCTCCAGGTTGAATTTGTCGTGTTCTGCATCCTTCCTGCTCTATCCAATTGCTCTGCAAACGTGAACACCCGTGACCTCCTCGCCAGGAGTGAGGCAGCCTGGGACAGGCATCGTTTGTGCACGGACCAGCGTGGCACGTGGTCAATAATCAGCATCGAGCTGCACACTCGTGCCATAGCGGGTCTGGAACCCCTGCTCTTATCAGACCTCCTAACAGAGGACCATTGGAAGCATCCCATGGGTAAAGCCCCCAGGCAAACCCTCTTTCTAGACTGCAGCTGTCATTAAAGACCCAACACCCTCCCTGAGGGACAAAAACAGAAGCAAAGAAGCTTCTCTAATAAAAGTTCCAATAACCCTTTACCCAAACCCTCCGGCCACTTGGGGATTAGGGGCTTTACCTACCATTGGCCACTGCCCTGCCCCAATCTATGTCTGCTCCATCCCCTGCCTCACTGTCCTGTGCCCTGAGGCTGGGCTGGAGATCTCAGTCGGATCGGAGGAAAGGAGCCCACAATCGTATGGCCCCACCCACAGCAGACCTGTGGGCCAAAGGGAAGGCAACTCTCTTGTCAGCTTCCCCTGTCAACTTTTTTATTTCTAAGCACGTGCAGACCTTCAGCCTGAGCTAGAGAAAGGGGAGAGGGAGGGAGAGAGGAGATAAGATTTGGAAACCATAGCGCCCCACCAGTTCTCTGTATTGGGCAAGAGAGCACTGTACCAGGTGCAGGGGAAGGCAGACAGGAGGAGGACCACAGAGAGACCTGGGCTGCGGGCCCAGGGCCTCCCCAAGGCATTTCAGGTGACCAGTCAGTCACAAAGAACAGATTTTAACTCTGACAAAGGGTCTGGTGACACGGTAGGAAATGTCAATGAATTTTGTCAAGTATGTGGGAGAAGAGGAAAAACCGGTCAGACCAGTTACAAGTCTCCCAACAGCCACCTTCCCATAACGAGGATTTAACTCTCTCCCGCCTTCTGCCAAAGGAAGGCCCGGGCCAGTTTAGTCCTCTAAGCCCAACGTTAGCTAAATAGCTAACCCCCATCCAAGAAGCTGGGCCCCGCTAGAACTGGAAGTCTGGGTGTTCGCTACTGAAGATCTGGACAGCACTGTCCCCATCAGTCCCCGTGGCCAACTGGTCTACCATTCTCCAGCGCACCCTTGAGTTTACGGACCTGGCTTTCTGCCTGCCTGGCTTATAACCTCACAGCTGCTTCTCTGACTGTCCCGCACTCAACAAGGACATGAGGTCCTGGTAACATCCTGGCTCAGCACCTGTCAGTATCATGGAAACAGCCCATCCTGAGCACAGCCCTGGGAGAACCTGCATGATTTTCTCATCGTACCTACAGGAAAACGTCTGCCGCTCAGCACCCATACTGGTCCAGGCCTCTCTTCACAACACGAGGCAGCCTCGTTACTCTAGTGCAATGGTTGGCAAACCGAGGCTCGAGATCCACATGCGGCTCTTTGGCCCCTTGAGTGTGGCTCTTCCACAAAATACCACGTGCGTGTGCGCCCGTGCAGTGCGATTGAAACTTCATGGCTCATGCGCAGAAGTCGGTTTTCGGCCTGGGCGAGTCTATTTTGAAGAAGTGGCATTAGAACACTCAAGGGGCCAAAGAGCTGCATGTGGCTCTCGAGCCGAGGTTTGCCGACCATTGCTCCAGTGCATAAAGAACCTCTGCTTTGTCCCACCACCTGAAAGCGCTTCCCTCTTACTCTCCTGAACATCACTGCCATGCAAACCACATCTTTACAACCACTCCCACCTGGACCCGTCACTTCCGCACATGCCACTGGCGTCATCAGTCCTGGGAGGCGAAGGAGAGGTGGGAGGCTCAGAAACACTCTCACTAGCACTTCCTTTCTGCTATCAAAATAGCAGTCACTTTAAAAATTCCAATCATCTTAATGGCCACGGAGTATTTTCAGGACAGTGCTTTTAATTCTGACCTAGATTCTTAAAAAGATCTGTAACAACACAAAAAGGGATAAATAGAAATTTAAAAAGCTCACGTGGCCCATCCTGCCACACAATCTACTGTCCTTTTACAACGTATTGTTACCGTCCAGCAGCCATGCGCACATGCAGGACTGCAGAGGCTCGCCCACGGAGGCGGTGAACTTGTCAGTATTCTGCCACGGTGTCCCGAGACCAGATCATGACTCCAGGTGTCCCAGCTCCGAAGGTATGGGGACCACCGCCGGAGCCTCACTCGGAGGAGGAGGGGGCGTGCCTTGTCTGACATCGGCTGGCTACCTGCCTTGAACGGCTCCTGTGCTCCTGCCTCCTCACCCGCAGCTAAATCAAGAGCTCCTTGGGGCAAGGATGGCCCCACAGCTCGCCGCCCCGTGGGGCCAGAGAGGGGCAGGTGGGCCTCGTCGGCCTGATGCTGTGATCTCCCACTTCCTCCAAACTCTGCCTCCCCCTTGGATAAGGCGCACGACCAAGAACAGGGGTCCCCGGGTTTTTCTGTCAAGGGCCACGCAGCCCTCCTCCACCACCCAACGCCCTCCTCACCCACCCAGCGCCCTCCTCACCCACCCAACGCCCTCCTCATGGCACTGCAGCCCTCCTCACCCACCCAGCGCCCTCCTCACCCACCCAGCGCCCTCCTCACCCACCCAGCGCCCTCCTCACCCACCCAGCGCCCTCCTCATGGCCACGCAGCCCTCCTCACCCACCCAGCGCCCTCCTCACCCACCCAACGCCCTCCTCACCCACCCAACGCCCTCCTTATGGCACTGCAGCCCTCCTCAAATACCCAGCACCCTCCTCATGGCCACACAGCCCTCCTCCATCACCCAACGCCCTCCTCACCCACCCAGCGCCCTCCTCACCCACCCAGCACCCTCCTCATGGCCACGCAGCCCTCCTCACCCACCCAACGCCCTCCTCAGCAGCCACGGGCCATGCTTAAATGAACAAACGAACCCCTGAAACATTATGTTCGTTATTGAGGGACACCCCTGAAACGTTATGTTCGTTTCCTATCGTGTTCACCTCTCACAAAATATTATCCTTTTGATTTCCCCCCCAAAACGTTTAAAAATATAAATAGCATTCATAGCTCTCAGGCATACAAAACCTGCCAGCAGGCTGGATTCAGACCAAGCATGGCAGTTTGCTGACCTTTGATCAAGGGTACCAGCTAAGCCCAGGGCCAACCGATTACCCAGCAAGCTCTGCTGGAGGATTAATTTCTCTTCCAGCCTCAGTGTCTCCTATAAAAATGGGAGTAACATCCTCTCATAGGCTGCGGTGAGGATTCCGTGAGTTCCTGGCACAGAGGGGAAGCTCAGTAATATTAGCAACGAATGGTCAAGGGTGTCTCCACGACAGGTGCTGGGCGGCAATAAACGCCATCCCGCATTTCAGGGACCTTAGCCGGAGGGAAGGCAGCCAGAGTGCTGGCAGGGCAAATTCTAGGGGACTGCCCACCCGAGGTTCTTCGTTCTTTCTCTGCTGGTGAGGAGCTCGGATTCTGAGCCCGAATATCCAGGTTTCAGGTTCGAATCCCATCTATGTACTCACCAGGGATGTGACCCCGAGCACGCGGCCTCATTTCTCAGGGCCCCGGTGGCCTCACCAGTGACAGGAATTGCTGACGGGACTGAATGCAGTGTCATGAGCAAAGCACTTACAACAGCGCCCTGCACAAAATAAGCATCTGTTGCCAAGGAGATCCTAAGGCAAGAACTAAAGCATGAAGAAGGAATAAAAAGTTTCAACATGACGCTAAAACTTGTGACTAAAAGCAAACCCTTCAAGACAGGCATGCATTTAAATATTGAACGTGCAGCCCTGGCCTGGGTTCTCGGCGGTTGGAGAGTCCGCTCACACACCGAAGGGTCCCCCGGGTTCGATTCCTAGTCCCTCCCTCCCACTCCTTCCCTCTCTCCACATGAAAAATCAATGGGAAAAGAAGGCTTGGGTGAGGATTAACAAAAAAATTAAAAAATAAATGTTTACTGTCTGATGGAAATAGCGCCCCCCTCCTTCAGAGGCCCTGAAACACGGGTGGAAATGCAAACCCGGGAAGGAGAGGCCAGTCCCCTGTGCCTCCGGCATCTGCCCTCCATGTCTGCATGTGGCACTGCCAGCCATCTTCCTGGCACCCAGCATGCCCCAGCCTGACCCACCGCGCTGACTGGCGGCACCAGCTGGGGTGGCCTCAGGGGGAATGCCAGGGAGTTCGGGGAGCAGCTGGCCAGGCCCGCCCCGCGGTTTCTAGTTGCCCCGAAGCGCGCGTGGGGCGTGCAGAGCTCTGGAGCTGAGCTGCCAGGTGAGCGGAGGGGGCAGGGAGGCCGGCACCCGCCCTCGCCACACGGGGGGCTCTCCTCTGCTGCCCCCAGACCGAAGCCAGAGACACCGCCAGACCTGCAGCTTCACTCCCTCAGCGGTTTGTCTGCCCAGAGAGAGTGGGGGACCGGTGGCACTGAGGAGAAGCTTCCAGAACACTCATAGGGGTCCTGGGCTAAGTGCAGCTCCTGCCCAACTCGTTGAACCCCCTAACCAGAACCCTCACAAGCGGGTCCCGTCATCATCCCCATTTTCAAATGAAACGAGGCTTGGTCCCGACCCCGACTGCTCGTGGCTGACGGACTCCGAGGCGGCTCTGCCGGACCCCACACTCTGGCCGCTTCGGACAGCCCAGCGAGGCCCCTCGGGGCGTGACCCCGGCTCTGGGACCCCGAAGAGGAGGGTAGGCGTCGCTCAGGCTTCCCCCGCAGAGACAGACGGCACTGCTGCAGCGCTCCCCGCACTCTCTGTCACACACCGTGTCTGCCACCAGAGACCCCCTCCGAGGAGGCAAACACCGTCCCCTCCGGCCCGGCACACAGCCAGCTGTCCCCGGCTGCTCCTCCCGCACAGCAGGGCGCCTGGCCTGTGGCCTCTCGGCACCTTCACCCCCATCCACAGGCAGGGCGGGGAGGAGGTGCGCCCACACCGGGACCTTTTCTTTCTCATCCCCGCCTCCCCCTGCCTCAGGGGGCGGAGAGGGTCCCTGCGGAGGGTGGGTAGCGTGGCCGGCGGTCAGCCCAGCGCCCTCCTCCGCACGCCCCGCCCCAGAGCTCCAGGCCCGCGGCGGGAGAGGGCCCGGGCCGAGGTGAGCTGTCCGCCTTCACAGGCCTGTGTCCGGCTCCCGAGCCCGGGGCGGCTCCTGAGGGCGCTGCACTCAGAAGCCCCACAAAATGCTGCTGTGTCTTCTGAAGCCAGCGCGGCGTTTAAGCCGGAGACACACTCCGTGGTCACAGCAGCGTTGGTCACAGCAGCTAACGGGTGGCAGTGCCCAAGGGCACGTCCGTGAAGGAGCGGGGAGACGCCCACACGGACTGTTACTCAGCCTCAAACAGGAAGACACCGGGCTCAGGGGAAGCAGTCACAGGGACAGACACTGCAGGCGTCAACTCCAGGACGTTCCTAAAGGAGTTAGGTCCGTGGTCGGCAAACCACGGCTCGGGAGCCACATGCGGCTCTTTGGCCCCTGGAGTGTGGCTCTTCCACAAAACACCACGGCCTGGGCGAGTCTATGTTGAAGAAGTGGCGTTAGAAGAAGTTTAAGTTTTAAAAATGTGGCTCTCAGAGGAAATTTCAATCGTTGTCCTGTGGATATTTGGCTCTGGAGACGAATGAGTTTGCCGACCTCGGAGGTAGACCCACAGACACAGGAAGCAGGTGGAGGGAGCCAGGGGCTGGGGAGGGGAAGGCAGGCTAGTGTTCGGTGGGGACAGGACTCCAGTTTGGGAAGATGAGCCGGGTCTATGGCTGGATCGTGAAGAAGGATGCACAACAGTGTGGACGTGCCGAATGCCACTGAGCTGTGCACCTAGAATGGTTAAAGTTGTGAACTTTATGTTGTGTGTATTTTACTACAATAAGAAATAGCTGTTTGTTTTGTTTGTTTTGTTTTTAAAAAAGCCAGAGCTGAATAATACTCAACAGACAGGGGCACCAGTTGGAAGAACCATCACTTGTGGGCGTCTGTGCCAGGACAGGGCCATGCTACACCTGGGACCCCACCACCGGTTCCGAACCAGGGCCAGCTGTCCGGTGCCCAGATGCCAGGAGCTCAGGGCCCTCGCCAGGGTCAGTCACAGCAATGCAACCCACAGGGCTGGAAAACAAGCTTTGTTCTCAAGAGCAAGAGTTAAAAAAATAAAATATTAAAAAAAATAGCCTGCTGAAAATATCAGGGGCATTTACTGATAGAACGGTCCTAGATATTTTGACTAAAATGGAGACAAAAATAAACCCACAGAAGCATGCCTTAAATTATATCCCAAGACATATGAGCCCTGCGCCTTTCAAACAAGCTCCTAGATTTGGAGAACTCAGCCTGGGATAACAGAGCTCACTGTTCTCCCTGCTTCCCGCCCCATCTAGCAGCGGCTCTCGCGTTCCTGAACAAAGCAGTCACACAAACACATACGTGCTTTCTTGTGCCTGAGTTGGTGCAAAGCCCGCTGTGTTTTATTAGCTGTGCGGCCTCAGGCACGTGAAGTTACCTCCCTGGTCTCCAAATCAAGGATAACGGAGCTCCCCTTGCAGCTGTAGCTTAGCTTCCCTCTGTCCCTGACCTACCAACAGTCTCAAGGTTTTCCCACAACGTAATAACCATCACCCCTTCCTCCAACCACAAACTTCAGATTCTCTTCACTTCGCTGCCCACCCTCTCCGAATAGGTGTGGTGGCCCCCGCTCTCCCATGTCTCACAGATGTTCCCACCTCCCCACATCTGTGCAGTGAAGGCTCCTCCTCCGGGGCTCCGATGGATTCCTCACTGAGAACCCCACAGACTCCACTCAGGGCTCATGGTCGCGTTGGGCTCACGTGAGAAGACCCTCCTTTTCCCCTCCCTTTATCTTTTATGATACAACCCAAAGGCCTTGCACTCACTTTCTTCCACCTCCATCCCATGCTCACGAATTCTTCCCAGGGAGTTTCACAATGCAGTGAGGGGCAGAGGAGACAATGCTAGTGAACAAGCAACAAGTGTGTGCATGTGGGACTTCCCCGCCCTGGACAGCAATACATGAAAAAGCCACGGGGACCAGAACAGTTACGGCCCTGGTGCAAGGACAGACAGGTGTGTTTACGAATACCTAGAATCAGACCCCAAATCAACAATGAAGGAGGACATTTCTGCAATAAACAGCATTAAGATTCCCCCCCCCTCTTGTTATTTTGGGGAAAATGGACATCCTTTCAAATCATACACACAAATAGATCCCAAAAGTCCAGGGTGATTTTTTTAAATGATGATAATGGAAATAGAAAATTTGGGGGGAAAACATTTGTTTTATGGATAGAAAGAAACATTTTAAGCGTAAAGTAACCTAAGAGGCATATGCAAATCCAGCTCTGAACTCAACAAACCTGTAAGTTTCTCTGTCAACTGACATCTAGAGCATTTGAACAAAATGCCTAAAAACACAACTGGTAAGGGTTAACAGCCTGCATCTATGCAAACTGCACACAGGTGAACATTTCAAAAGCCACGAAGGTCCTAACGGATAGATGGACAAAAGACATGAACAGGAAGAGAAACCCCAAAGGACAAACACCTTTTAAAAGGTTCAACCCTGATAACAATCAAAGAAATGCAAATAGAACAGCTCCTCCCTCCAGTGAATTATGAAAGATTCTCTCAAACAACACTCGGCGAGGCCAAGGTGTCCCCTGTGCCAGCGCCCAGAGGAGCTCCCGCTGGTACAACATTTCCAGAAAGCAATTTGGCAATCGGGATCCGGAACCTTTGACCCAGAAATGTCACTTCTGGAAAAGCAAGGCTTAAAGAAACAAATTCCCCATAAAGCTTTGTTCACGGGACAACTGGAAAGACTCCTCACCCGAGGATATTTTCCCACTGATTTTCAGAGAGAGTGGAAGGGGGAGGGACAGACAGAGAGAGAGAATTATCCAACGTACATGCCCTTGACTGGAACTGAACCCGGGACCCTTCAGCCCACGGGCGGACGCTCCATCCACTGAGCAAAACCGGCGAGGGCTGGAAATAAAGTTATTCGCCCACAGCCACGTACATTCACTGACGTCCAGCCTGCAGAGCCCAAAGCGTTCTGTGTCTGAGCCTTTGCAGAAAAGACCCGCCCTCCCAGTCTGGGGGTGCCCCAGCTTCTCTAACACACCGGCCCGAGCCCCGCACACACCCCGGCGTACCTTTCTGGCAGTGGCTGTGCGTCCAGCACCGTTCCACAAAGTGCCCGTTGATGACCGTGGCAGGGCAGCTGGTCTTGCCCTTGGCCGTGCCCGGGCAGACGTCCCCGCACTCCTCGTTGTTGTCCTTGTTCAGCACGATGTAGTTGTCCTCCACCGAGTCCAGGATGCGCGACCAGTCGATGGTGGACAGGTAGCAGAGCTCGTTGTTCTTCTCGATGCGCACGGCCCCCCGCGTGATGTTCATGAGGCTGTGCAGGCCCAGCTCCCGCAGGTGCACCATCTCAAAGATGACCAGGGCGTAGTTGAAGAAGAGCCGGGAGCCCCGGATGACCGTGAGGTTGGGGAACAGGTCCTTGAGGCTCTCCAGCCCGTAGACCCGGAACAGCAGCAGGTAGTCGGTGATCATGACGAGCTTGGGGAAACTGAGGTCTCGGAAGTCCTCGGGCCTCGTCTTGAACATGAGCAGGATCTGCAGGTGTCCCTCTATGACGGAGCAGTTGGCCAGCTCGTGCAGCCGCGTCAGGTTGTTGCGGATGTCCATGCTGGGGCACACTGGGGAGACATGCGGAGAGGCGACAGTGAGCGAGCGCGCAGCGGGCGGCGTAGGAATCAGCGGCGTGACCTCACGCATCGAGAGGAAACAACGAACAACATAAACGGGTGGACAAACAGACCCGGAGACAGGGAAGCATCGATCAGACTATCCAACCTCAGAGGGAGGGAAGGGGAGAGATCAACCAAAGGACTTGTGTGCATGCACATGGGCCTAACCAGTGGTCACGGACAACAGGGGGTGGGGGCACACGTGGGGAGGGGTTTGGGATG